>CM033456.1:7954551-8137051 GCA_019425755.1 Amaranthus cruentus
TATATATATTATGATTATATGAAAGGAAAATAAATGTTGGGGGCAAAAGTCATATGCAGAAGCAAATGGAAATAGACTATTTAATTTTTATAGGGGTATGGGTAAGGGTCTAAGCGGCGGGTCCAGGGTCCGGATCTCGGACTCGGACCCAGACCCAGACCCTATAATTTTTTTTAGATCTTGATGCTGTCCGAATCCGATGGGTCTCAAAAAATAAGACTCATACCCTTAAAAAAAGGGGTAGGTCCTACAGGGTCCTAGACCCATGACAATCCCTAGTAATGTATTAGTCGTATTAACATATGATTCGCATAGTAATGGTCTAGTAATGGTCATATTAGTGTAGCATCATGTGTATTAGCATTATATTCGTATAATGTTACTCATATTAGTATATTATTAGTCGCATTAGTGTAGTATTTTTTTAGCATAATATTGTCGTATTAGTATACTTTAGGCCTTTTATTATAATCTTGGTTTAGTATTAGTCGTATTTGTATCATATTAATCCTATTCATGTAGTATTAGTCATAATAGTGTAGTATTAGCTGCATTAGTATAAAATTAGTCTTATTTGTGCATAGCATTATTAGATAGAATAAGTAATATTCGTGATCAATCAACGACTGTTCACAAAGTGATCGCCATTTGAGACCACCCATTGTTTGGTTAGCTACTAGTCACAACTGGCAACCACCACGTTCTACTCGTAGTACTTGATCGCCAATGTCGACATAATTGAGGTAGTCAGAGTTTTCTTGGCGTATTTCAACGTTTTGGTTTTTGTAGTTACCGTACTGAAAATACCTTTAAACGTACCTACGTAAGTTCTTTGCTTTAGAAAAACCAAAATAAGAAAGGGCGAAGCATTTTTAGTCAAGATAGGTTAAAAAATGTATTTTTTTTTACTATGGAGCAACATAGCAACTTATACTGTGTTATATAACATTGATGCATGATTGGTGTGTTTGAAAAGAATGAAATTCTCTTTTCAGTTTTAAAATTGATGTTTGGTATGTTCAAAATAAATGGCATTCTCGTTCAATACGTAAAAAAATTATGACCTACGAGAGTTTGGAAGAAAAGATGTTACATTGAGTTTTCAAAATACTAATGTTTAGCAGGATGATAAAGAAATGATTTCTCATTCAAATGAAAGAAAAAGTTCATTTTGAAAAGTTCTCATGCAAGGACATACATTTCATTAAGGATATCCTAACTGGTTATGTTCGTCTAGGAGCAATATAAAATATTTTCACTAGAGCAATCAGATTCTAAACATGTGATGTGACGATAAAGTTAGAATTTGAAGATCGCACAACACTAGAAGCATGCATATTGGAAAATAAAATATAATAGAAACAACATTATTAAATTAGTTGTTTCAAATCTTGTATGATATCTTTTAGTTAGTAAGGAAGTATATTTTCTATTTAGTTAAGACTATATCAAAAATCATAAATTTTGGTCATTAAATATGTTCAAAATTTCCCAAAAACACAAGTAATGAAAGAAAAAATATATATAAACGCGTTTTCTCTATAGCACTGTCAAATGATTACCACTTAAAAGCTTCATATAACACCTAAATTAAACGATAGGTGTTTGTAATAAATTCAGTAAATAAAATCGTCAGAAGAAAATTTTACTTTTTTAGGCGTCCGGAGCAGGAAATGGGTGAAAATTGATCGCCGTCTCCCTTCAAAATACGTAAAACTTAAATTTCATTGTTGATCACACAATCAATATAACAGAGTTCTCAAAAACTTTAAACTTCTGAGTCAGATTTTGTTTTTGATTTCATCATAACATGCTTGCTACTACCAACATTATCAGCAAGCTCTTTACCCTTTGTTTCATAAGGAATTATTAACACTGCAATAGCCGTAGCAATTGAAATGCCTGCAAAAAGTAAAATTGCTGCCATTTGATGACATTCTTGTACCAAGGCAACTCCCACAATGGGACTCACCATTCCTCCTATTCTACCCATTGAACTTGCTGTTCCAAACCCTGTATTTCTGACTGATGTTGGATATATCTACATTACGAAAAATACATTTTAAATATAGTTTCAATAAAAATTTAAATTTAACTGATGTTGGATAAATAAAATTTACACAAAAACTATAACGCCCATTAAAAACAACTTGCTCAAAGCTAACCCAATGAAAAAAATTCTTGTTTGTGGAAACTTAATAGGAATGTGACAAAAAAGACAAAAGCTCTACACAACTCGATATTGTTAAATTTGAGCTTAAGGTTAAGTTGATTATATAACCAAATCTTAAGTAAAATCGAACTTAAATTATTGTATATAAATAACTATCCAAAATAATGATAAGCTAACTTCAATTTGATTGGTTTGTTAGATCCAAACTATCACAACACATTAATGAGTCGATGAAAATTAAAACATGAGATGGCTTGGACCACACATGAGTTAGTTTGAGTATTTAAGCAAATATAAAACGACTCAAACACAACTTGACAAAAAATAGTTAATTTCAATTCTATTAGGTAAATATACTTACAAAACTACCTTAAACTAACTCGGCACAAAAAAGTTAAACAATACTAACACACACTTGTCTTAAAGGTAAATATAAGGTGCGCACTTTAATGCCTCTAGTTACCTTGATGTTGACCTATGATTTAATTTCTTTTTGTTTGGCTCTAACAAAAGTGCCACTCTGAAACATCTCACTCCCAAAATTGACCCAAAAATATTGATCTTTAAACTTGACCAACAGCAAAACTATTATTCGTCTTAATCCAACTTTAGCTCGATGGATATACACTAAATTCCAAAATAAAAAGTGATAATTGATTTGATTTGATATAACTTGTATTACTTTAACCCGAAAGGTCAAACTAAGTATCGACCAGATATGTGTAAACATCTTCCTTAATTAATTGAAAATAATATTAAAAACTCCTTCGCTAATGTTAGTTTTAATTCAAATCATAATTTACTCAAATAAAATGCTTTACTTATTTAATTTAAGCACCAATATAATTCAAAACAGTTTGACGTAAACATGAAATTGCTATGACTTGCGCCCAACTTAACTCAACCTTAGTCAAATCTTAGACGTGACATAATTGTATAGTGGCCCAAATGAGCCATAAATTAAGGGTATTATTAAATGTCGCCACCCTTTTCATTTTATCGCCACCCCTTATATATTGAAATTCCAAAATTGCCCCTGATTACTTTTCAAACCTTTAATCTCTAACATTTCTTTAAAAACTTTCTCCGAACACTCATTGAACTAAAACAAGCTAAAACTAAAAATTGAATTACAATGGCCAACGAAAATGAGCATCAATATGATTGCGGAATCGATACGATTGTGTTAAAATTTGAGGCATATTCACTCTAATTGCTATAACTTTAAATAAAAAATTGTATAATTATAATATTTGAGGCATTATAACCTAGACTTCAAGATCTTTCCAATGATATATTATATGCCCATGAAATTTGATACATGTTCATTCTTTTGGTCATAACGTTTTATAGAAAAATCGTATTAGTACAAAGTTTGCGGCATTAGAAACTAGACTTCAAGAGCTTTCCAACGACATATTATATGCCCAATTTTGACAATCGAGCGAGAAATGACGACCGTTCAAAGTTTGCAGTAATTTCTAACGATCAGACCATGGTCCAATCACAAAGCGTGCGATTCCACCATGGCTGAATGCCAAATGTGCGATTCCACCATGAGTCAATCGCATTTTGTGCGATTGGACCATGTGGAAATCGCCATTTTGTCGATGACCATATGGCCGTGGTTAGAAATGCGCAAACTGCGTTGTCATTCTCGCTCGATGATTGGGCATATAATGTTGTTGAAACTCTGAATATTCTAATGCCTCAAACCTTCACTAATACAATTTTTCTATAAAGCGTTATCAAAAGAATGATGATCAATCGCACAAAAAACTTCAAATGATACTATCTCCCGATTAATTATTATTGAGAAATTTAGTTTAGAAATAATAATGGTTGATTTTATAAAAATTATTTTCTTTACTAAAATTTATATTTATATTTTAATATATTTATTATTGAGAAATTTAGTTTAGAAATAATAATGGTTGATTTTATAATTAAAATTGATTTTAAGGATATTTTAGTAATTTTATTAAAGAAGGAGTGGCGATAAAATGAAAAGGGTGGCGAAAACGTCAATACAAGGTAACACTGTGGTGTTCTTATTTTGCATAATGATATATCATTATATTCACACTGTGAATTGTCCTGAATAATCCTTATTATTGATTATTTCTAAATAATTCAATCATGGTATATTTTTTGCTGACATAAATGTCGTCACATTTTAATCGATTACTGTAGGTACCTAGCTACCACCAAAGCGAAGTAGGGGATGATCAGCGAAGAAGCGTAAGTAGGAAGAATAAGTCACTACAACAAATTTAGCTTTTTACGACATTGGATTTAGTGGCATTAAAAAATGCCACTAATTCATATTTTTAGTATAATAATTATTGTTTTTTATTTTAAGTTTCACCATAAAGTGATTTAGCGACAATTAATTTGGTCTTTAATGGCATATATAATTATTACTATAGTCTATAGTGGCATTTGTGAGAAATGTCACTAGATCTTATGTCGCTAAAAGCTTTAGTGTGACTTTTTAATATGCTGCTAAAGGGTCTAATAAATGTCACTAAATCCTCAATATAAACTATAAGAAATTTGAAATGTCGCTAAATATATCCCACTAAAAGCAAATTATATTCCAGTGAGTGAATGTAAGAACTAATACTCTAATAGGTATCTATATTAGTCGGTTAAAATGTGACAATGAGTGTTAGAAAAAAATAAAAAAAGATGGATAGTATAGAAATAATCAATAGTAATGATTATTGAAGCTGATGGACAAGAGTTAGAAATTATTTAGAATAACTTTTTGTTTATGTTATGAAAATATCTAGTTTACTTGGGTATGAAACATTATTACTTTGTAGTTTTATTGTAGGCTAAGATAGACTTTTACATGTCTTAATATTTCATATTCAGTAAATAAAATTACGAGACAAACAAATAAAATTAGACTTACATGTCAAATTCCTCTCATTCGTTTAACACTCTCAAGGTTGAAACAGCCATCTTTATTCCATCATTACATGCCTTATTCTCCACCAAAACCACTTGTCCTCTTCACCCTCCAATAAAGTCTCACAAATATCCTTCTATTCTTCCCTAAAATATTACTCTGCCCTTTTGTTCTTTAAGTTGTGGGGCTCGTAATAAGTCGTATATGAGATTTTGCGGCCTCAAGGTGACCTTAATTAATACTTCCTTCAATTCACAACAATTGTCCCATTTCTTTATTTGGTAAGTTCATTCCAAATGTCTTATTTCTATTTTTAGTCATGACTTTTTACTTAAATACCTCATGTTTACGTAAGTACTTACCAAAATATTCCCATTTTTGCTCCTTACAATACTCCAACTACCACATTTACAATTAATTTAATCAATTAAAATACCCCAACTATCACCGTTTTAGTGAACCTCATCCCACTTTTAATATCTGTGCCCAACCAAATGGGACAATAGATATGAATTCGAGGGAATATAAAACATTAATAAACATAGAGTATTATATTATCTCAAGGTCGTTAATCAGTAAGAAACATTAGTAAACATACAATAATCTATTATAATAATTTAATGTCAGTTTATTAAAATTTGTTTTCACTCCATAAATATGTATTTTTTGATTTATATGTATTATAAATGGCTTAATCCAACACAACGTAAAAGAACACTCCCAACGTGAAATATACTACGCTCTTCTCAACCACTACTCTAGAATCGATGGTCACATTCTACACCTATTGGTGGCCACGGGTGGCGGGTCGCGACAGACCATTGAGGTAATCACTGGTTTCTTGGCACTTGTATCGTTTGCATACATACAGATCACATTTTTTGTTAGATTACTATTTTCGGTAAACATTCACTCTTATTGTTCGGTAACCTGCCGTTATAACTATGGGTGTAATGAAAAATAATATTATTCACCTAATATTATTTTTCTTATTATACTATATACAAATATTTAATTACTAAAATGATAAGGCGAATATTTTTATAGTATAGCTAGAGAATGAAAAAAATGAAAAGTTGTTACCTCCGGAGCGAATATAAAAGCAGTAGTAAAGGCTCCCATAATACAGGCTCGAGAACCGAACAGAAGAATTGTCGTCAAAGTTTCTGATTGATGGAACACTAAAGGAAGCACAAATAAGGCACAAACACCCAACATCACTGCCATTGTTTTTTTACGCCCAACTCGATCAATCACGGCACCAACCAAGATAAGCCCAGGAAGTTCTTCAACCATTTACATGTACAAAAAATTAACATTATTCTTCTCAGAAATCGTCAATTAAATTTAAATTTATTATATATTAAGACCCATCAACTACTCACTAATTAAATAGTTTATTGAACAATTGGTCTAGCTTATTTCGGTTAAAACAGATAGTTCAATAGTCAAACTATTTAATTAGTTCAAACAATTTATTTCTATGTATCAGCTATTTTGACAAATTAATCTTAACAGTGTATTTAAAATCTGCTGGAATTAGATAGTCAAATGAATGACTTCAATTATTAGGTTGACAGTTTCATGCATTAGTGGTTTGTCAAACAATCTTATAATTAGTCACCAAATAAATCCTAGCGTTAGTAATTTCTTTTGGAAATTTGCAAGCATTAGAATTCATATTACCTTTATCCAATTATTCCTCACTTTTCTAGCTATTATATGGACTAAAGACTTAATAAATAAACGAATAAACCAATTGATTTTATTAACTGATTCAACTGAATTTCGAACATTTTTGTAGGACACGTTTGTAAATTAGTTGATTCATAACAATGGGGGAGTTTGACAGTTGGCTCTTTCAGATGGATGTTTGATTAGCTGGAAATATTGGTTGTTTTTATTGGTTTTTAATTAAGTTAGCTGAAAAAGCTGGCTGTTATTGGAGATATATGGTAAGTTTGAGTATTAGTTAGTGATTTTTTATTCACAAATTCTTTTGAGAGACGGTCTCTTTGAAAGACCATCTCTAATCAGGCCGGCTCATTATATATTTTTCAATACTATAAGTACTAATTAAGAATGATGTAAGTAAACATTTAAGATATTGAAAGTAGGCATTAAAAATATGGTAAGTAAACATTGTTGAGAATATTAGTTAATCTTGTTATTAATTTGGTTAGTTTGCTTTAACCCACGTCCATCTCGTTACTATAGTTAGTTCTTGTTGTCCTGCCTTAACATTGTATATATATAATTCTGTCTTGTTATGTTTTTACCAAGTCAATTAATAATAAGAATTTCTTTCATCCTAAGGAGTCTTTTGTCATCTACACTAAGAGTTATATTCTTTCCTCTATCTTCAGTCATTGAACATCAAACACTAGTAATCCTTTTCCACCTATTGCTACAGTATACTGTTATTGAAATATTGTTGTTAACATGGTATCAGAGCGGGACGCATAATCACAGTCCATTAATTGGTTCTTTCTTTTTTTCTGCATCACCTCTTTTTTTTCTTTCACATTTTTTCTTCTTTTGCCCCAATTCTTTTTGTTCTTTTTCTTTCTTTCTTTGTTTAGATAGTATCAAAATCAATATAGTCAAAAAATCCCAATCAAGAATCTATGGCTCAAAGTAATCAAAATGCTGATCAAACTCAAAATCCTGGTAGCCTCTATTATTTACACCCTTCAGATTCAGCTAGTACTAAATTGGTATCCATTGTTTTTGATGGAACTTGTTACAGCGATTGAAAACGTTCCATGGTGATTGGTTTGGATGCAAAAAACAAGTTATGTTTTGTAGACGGTAGCTTATCAAAGCCTGAAAAAGGTCATACAGATGAAAGGGCGTGGACCAGATGCAACAATATGGTTATAGGGTGGATAATTTCATCTCTTGAACGACATATAGCCAAAAGCGTCATGTATCTTAGAACAACAAGTGACATATGGAAAGACCTTGAAGGTAGATTTGGGACACCCTCCTCTTCCCATATGTATAGACTTCAAGAAAAACTTCTAAACACTATTCAAGAACCTGGAATGAGTATCTCAGATTATTTTACAAGAGTTAAATCTCTCTGGGATGAAATCGATGATTTAAGACCCTTGCCCATTTGCAATTGTCACCCCACAACCAATTTTGTCAAGATTCAACAAGATCAGAGAATCATGACATTCTTGATGAAAGTTGATTCCCAGTATAATCAAGTTAGAACAACTCTACTTATGGGAAAAGAAATGCCAGATATTACTGAAGTATATAGGATGTTACTTCAAGAAGAAAGTCATAAGGAACTACACAAAGAATCCGCCACTGAATCGGTAGCATTTAATATAGACAGGAGAAAATTCAACGACAGAGGGAATGGACGAAATTCAAGGGAAAATAATGGTAGAAAGCCCAATTATTTTTGTGATCATTGTAAAATACATGGTCACTCAATAGATAGATGTTTTAAGCTCCATGGTTATCCTAATAAGAACAAACCAATTCAAAAAAAATATGCCACTATTGCCCAAGGTGAAGGAGGAAACTTGGAAGGAAATCTCAAAGGAAATCAATGTGGTTTGACTGAAGAACAATTCACCAATCTTCTTATCTTACTGGGCAAACACGATATACAAGAAGCAGAACACACTAAATCGGCTTCCTCCAGCAATTTAGCAGGTACATGTTGTTTAATTTCTAATAAAAATCAAAGTAAATGGATAGTAGATAGTGGAGCAACTGACCATATGTGCAATGATCTAAATTACTTTATTAACATAAAATGTTTAGAGCATTCGAAAAATGAAATTACTATACCAGATGGAAGCAAGTTTAAAGTTAGTAAAATGGGTGATGTTCCACTAACTGATGATATAGTTCTAAAAAATGTTTTGTTTGTTCCCAACTTTCATTTCAATTTAATATCTGTATCTAAACTATGCATTGAAAAGAATGCTCATGTTTTGTTTTCCAAGGACTATTGCCTTTTACAGGAACAGGAAACAAAGATTTATTTACCCCTTGGTAAACTCTTTCAAGGACTCTATTATACAAGGGATAAAGCAACCTTGGGTCCCAGTTTCACAAGAAAAGAGTTAATTTCGTGTATGGAAAATCCTCACACTTATTGTACCTCAAATAAAATAAAACTTTTTACTTGCCCCAAGACTAATGAGGACACGCCTCCTTTGGTCAATGACAAAGTAACCAAGCTTTTCTTGGTTGAATCAGAACAAGCTAAGACTTTCAAGACACAAAAGGACATGCCTATGCATGCCCAAGACAAGTGTCATATGCCATCTTCTTGCTGCAGAGACATGCCTCACGCGTCTCATGTAGATGAATTCAACAAGTTGTCTTTGTCATCTAATGACATTACTTGCAACACTCTTCCCAAGATCACTCTTGCTACCTTTCAAGACAAGATGGAATTTGCTAAATTATGGCATTTACGTTTAGGTCATATACCTTTTACTAAGATGAAGGTCATATTTCCAAATATTGATATTACAACTATTACAAATAATTTTCTTTGTACAATTTGTCCCCAAGCTAGACAAACTAGACTAGCTTTTCAAGATAGTTATGTTAAGTCTACTAATGCTTTTGAACTTCTACATATGGATGTATGGGGGCCATATAATTACAAGACACATAATGGATGTAATATTTTTTTGACTATAGTAGATGATTTTACCAAAATGACTTGGGTTTATTTGATGAAACATAAAAGTGATTCTGTTGCTTTTTTACATAATTTGATCATCTTTATTAAAAATCATTTCAAGAGTACTGTAAAATTTGTTAGGACTGATAATGCTAAAGAATTCTGCGACGGAGCTACGGCACAATTGTATCACCGTTTTGGAATTGAACACCAAAAAAGTTGCGTTGAAACTCCGCAACAAAATGGTATTGTGGAGCGAAAACATCGCCACCTACTCGAAACTGCTAGAGCTTTATTTTTTCAGTCTAATCTTCCTAAGTCTTTTTGGGGTGAATGTGTTCTTTGCGCCACTTATTTGATCAATCGCTTACCTTTGTCTACTTTACACAATATGTCACCTTATGAAAAATTGTTTGGTACTAAACCTAATAATAACCACCTAAAAACCTTTGGATGCTTGTGTTTTGTATCTACTATGAAACAAGGAAGAAGTAAATTTGACCCTCGAGCCGAACCTTGTGTTTTTGTTGGATATCCGTAAAGGCAAAAGGCCTACAAGATTTACAATCTTGTGACCAAGAAAATTATGATTTCAAGAAATGTGATTTTTCATGAGAAAAATTTCCCTTTTCACGCTAGTCCACAACCTAAACCATTATTTCCTATTTTCTATCTCCCAACTACTACCTATGACCCTACTTTGATAGAACATTTTGATGACCCTACTATTTTAAGTCCTACTGACCATCCTAATACTAATCCTCCACGCCACACACCTAGTTCTAATCCTCTTGATGACTCTTACACATCCCATGATGCCACTTCACCAACTTCCCATACTACCCCTAATTCTAATTCTACACACCATACATCTATTCCTACTGGTGAACAACATGCTCTTAGGAGATCCACAAGAAACCACCACCCACCTCGATATCTTTCTAATTATGTGTGTCAAAATTCAGTTTGGTGTAATATTGTTTCTTTCACTAACCTCCCTAATGAGTTTCAAGCTTTGCTCTCTAGTCAATCACAGTGGCAAGAACCTATTTCATACAAAGAACCTGTTAAAGATCCCAATTGGCAGACTGCCATGAAAAAAGAACTTGAAGCTCTTACACAGAATAATACATGGGAGATTGTTCCTTTGCCCCCAGGCAAGAAAGCTATTGGCTCAAGATGGGTCTACAAGATCAAATTGAGAGCCGATGGATCTCTAGAACGTTATAAAGCACGATTGGTTGCAAAGGGATATAATCAACAGTATGGAATAGATTTCCAAAAAACGTTTTCCCTGGTGGTTCGGATGACAACTGTTAGATCTCTAATTGCCTTGGCAGCACATCGGAAATGGCCCTTATTCCAACTCGACGTTAATAATGCGTTTCTACATGGGGATCTTTTTGAAGAAGTGTATATGAAGATTCCATAGGGCTTACACACAACTTCTTCCAATAATGTTTGTAAATTAAAAAAGTCCTTATATGGCTTAAAGCAATCATCGAGACAGTGGTTCGCCAAACTAACCATGGAATTGCATCACCAAGGATTCATCCAGTCCAAAAATGATTATTCACTATTCATCAAAAAAACGCCTATGTCCATTACTACCGTAGCTGTATACGTTGATGATATAATTCTCATTGGAAATAATGTCTCTACTATTCAATCCTTGAAGTCTCATCTCCATACCATATTCAACATAAAGGACTTGGGACGGCTAAGCTATTTTCTTGGTCTTGAAGTATCATATTTACCTGATGGCATTGCGCTAAGCCAACGCAAATTCTCCACTGATCTGCTTCGAGAATCGGGTCTGCAACCTTTCAAGAAGGGTGTCACGCCTCTGCCCCTTCAACTTAAGCTCCACTCTAATGATTCTCCCCTATATTCTGACCCAACCCAATATAGGAGTTTAGTTGGGAAATTAAATTTTCTTACACACATTAGACCGGATCTTTCTTTTGCGGTTCAGGTTCTTAGCCAATATATGCAACAGCCTACAGAGTTGCATTTTCAAGCCTTGAGACATACCCTTAATTATGTTTATTCCACATCAGGCCAAGGGATCCTTCTCCAAGGTAGTAATGCTCTACACCTCCATGCCTATAGTGATTCTGATTGGGAAGCCTGCTTAGATACTAGGCGATCAATTACAGGATATGTCATTTTATTTGGTAATTCTCCAATCAGCTGGACGTCAAAAAAGCAACAGACTGTTTCCAAATCCTCCTCCGAAGCAGAGTATCGCGCTATGGCAACCGTCGCCTCTGAGGTTACGTGGCTTGTTCACCTTCTTGAAGAATTTGGTGTTGAGAATCTCCGACCTATTACACTGGCATGTGACAATCAATCGGCCCTCCATATAGCTTAAAATCCGGTTTTTCATCACAAAACAAAACACATAGAAATTGATTGCCACTTTACACGGGATAAAGTCATGGAAGGTTTGATCCAATTACAGTATCTGCCCACTACTCAGCAGCTTGCTGACATCCTAACCAAGATTGTTCCCTCTCATCATCTTCAATCTATACTCTCCAAGCTTGGCATGATTGACACCACACCTAGCTTGAGGGGGGATGTTGAGAATATTAGTTAATCTTGTTATTAATTTGGTTAGTTTGCTTTAACCCACGTCCATCTCGTTACTATAGTTAGTTCTTGTTGTCCTGCCTTAACATTGTATATATATAATTCTGTCTTGTTATGTTTTCAGCATGTCAATTAATAATAAGAATTTATTTTATCCTAAGGAGTCTTTTGTCATCTACACTAAGAGTTATATTCTTTCCTCTATCTTCAGTCATTGAACATCAAACACTAGTAATCCTTTTCCACCTATTGCTACAGTATACTGTTATTGAAATATTGTTGTTAACAAACATTAAGAATAATATAAGTAGCCTTTAATCTTTAATGGGCTAAACTTGAGATACGTCTTTCAAAGAGAAGGTCTCTCAAGAGACTAGCTGTTTTTTATTAGAAAAAAAGTAGGCGAGCATGCCAAAAGCCAACCAAAAAAACTAGCCAGAGTAGTTTTTTCATTGTGGCTTAACAGCTAGCTTTTCAATTGCCTTTTATAAGTCATTTACCAAATACTTTTTTGGGCTGTTTGACCAATAGCCAAAAGCCAAAATCAAACTGAAAAGCTAACCAAAAATCTAAGAACCAAAGACCTCAATAATTTTTTTGATCACCTAACCATGTGTTTGTATGTAGATGTTGTACCAAATTAATATAAATGATAGACGACATACCAGCAACACTAGTGATGAAAACATCTCTATAATTAATATCAGAAGCAGAATTATGAGTTTGATTAGCTCCTGAAGGATTGCAGACACTGTTATTTTGGCTGAGTTGAGTAGTGAGCAAAATGAGTCCATAATACGCAAATGCATTTCCAAAGAAGACCAACCAAAGTAACAAAGTTATAGGGAGTAATTTAGGTGAAAGCAACACCATTAATGTTGCTATTAAGCCTGTTTTAGAGTCCTTAGGATCCTCAATTAGTGTACCACTTGCAGTTTGATCCATTTTCATTTCCATTTCTAGTTCTGAAATAAGAGTACCATTAGGCAATTCTTTTCCATTTATTTTTGCTATTAGCTCTAATACTTGATGGGCTTCTTCCTTTTTTCCTTTTAAACAAAGATATCTTGGTGATTCTGGTGTAATAATATAAAATATTAGCAACATTACTGATGGTAGAACTGATAGACCTAGTAGCCATCTCCATCCCATTCGGGGCATTACAACCTACATCATAAATACGCTTATAAGTTACTTAGGTAACAACTAACTTTAACGGCCCGTTTGGTAGGTGCTATTATACGGTGGTAATACAAATGAAAATTATTATAATTTTGGTTGAAAAGTCTCTTGCTACCTTGATGGCAGTGCTTGTGCAACTTCAATAATCTCAGTTTCTTCATAAATTTGATTCTAATTAATTACTATTGGGAGAGGTGGTATTAGGTGGTAATGGAAATATGCAAACAGAAAAACTTTTTGTGATCAAAGTTTCATAATTATGGGATCGACATAGAACTTTTGATTAAATTTTATTATATAAATCATAGGAAAAATTACTTAAAATAATTCAATTTACTCATTATTTTTCTATAATAATCTCACCTATTGATTAACAATCAATTCCAAATTAAGGGGTATTTTCTTAAAGCAAACCCGGTAACTGGATGACTTGTTATAGCTAGTTTTGTTTTTAAAAAAATATAAATTTAAAATAAAATGTCGAAAAAAATGTTGAAAAAATTTTATGAATTTGTTTATTATTTAGAATTTTTTTGAAAGTTTTAATAATTTTTCGCTAATTTTAAATTAATTTTCAGTTTACTTTTTTGGTGAATTACCTACTGTAACAGGCCATTGGATTACCCAAATTTACTCTAGACAAAGATCCCTAAAATTGGGATTATTCATGATTAATCAATAGGTGGGATTATCGTAGGAAAATCATCTAGGTAATTTTTCCTAAATTTTTTCATTACCATCTTTTAATACCACTAACCAAAAGAGCGAAATACTAGTTTAAATGGGGAAAAATACGTACCCAAGCTAAAGCAGCCTCAGCAATGGAACCAACAGTCCAAAAAGTTTGAAAAAGAACCAACCAAGTACCCCTTTTGGGAGCAGGTACAAATTCTAAAAACCAAGTGACGAGAACAGGACCAGCTCCAAGGCCAAGGCCTACAATACAACGTGACATGAGCAAGATTGTGTAATTTGGAGCAATCGCGCTCATAATCCCAGCTGCTGTTGTAACTACTGCTGAGAACAAAAACCCTTTCCTGATTCAAAATGTAATACACTTCTATTAGGATTTGTTTTGGGTCATTTCTTTTATTATCTACGTAATCTTTTGCACGAGTCGTTTTATTATCAGGGTATTAGAACGAAAGATAAAAAAATACCCTAAAAACTTAAGGGGTAAGAAATTATATGATATTTATTTTGATTTGTATTGTTTATATTTCAAATAATATTTTCATAAAAAATCATAATAAATTATATGTTATAGCAAAAAATATAAATCATATCTAAATTTAATTCAAATTGATATCAATCTTATATATGAAAAAGTTATATTTTAGGCTTAAAAATTTAGGAATATGAGGATAGCTCAGCAAGGGCGAAGCCGCCGGCCCCCCTTGCCGAAAATGCGAGCCTTTGTAATTTTGGTTTTGGCCCCCTTACTAGTATGATATATATAGTTTAAAGAGAGTAAAATATAGCAAAAATTACTATAACTTAATGGTTGGAGTAATACATTTATAATCTAAGGTTAATGGTTCAAATCCTCATTTAAACAATTATTTTTTATAGACTAATAGATTTATACTATAATGTCATTACTATTTATTTTTTATAATTTAACATTCATCTTTTTGAGTGTGTGTTTATATTTTTGTATCTTAATTTTAATTGTGTTTTATTTGGAGAATTATTAGGCAAATATATAGAGTCCAAAACACTTAGTTTTTTCAAAAATAATAATTATAGGGAAGCTTCAACTCTATTTATTATTAAATATAATTTTTGCAATGATTCAAGTTTATTTAAGTCTATATGATATAATATTTTTATAGCTTAACTAGTGTCTAATGATATTCGTTCGGGTCATCGTTGAATTCGAATTAGTTTATTTAAGCCGGCTTGAAATCGGATTTTGTGTCCGTATTGTTTTACATAATTGTAAATTTTTATAGTCGAATCAAATTGAATTCGGTTACAATGTCGTGTAAATTTCGAGCCATCGTGTCTGTTTTTAACACCTCTAGTTTTTATATAGTATAAAATGTTTTTAGTATATGACAATTTGACCCCCTTATTCACATGTGAGTAACACATGGGCACTTCAACACTCTCCCTCACATGTGAGTGTCCTTACAATTTTAGCCCACCAGAATTTTAGCTCACCTATTGGGAATGAACATCCAATTAAAGGCCTCTTAACCAGTGGTAAGATTAAATGTCTAGTATAAAGGCCCGACAATAAATCGGGCTCTGATAGAATGATAGAATTAGAAAATGGGCCTAAGCAACCCATATAAGGAGGCGAATAAGTAGTCCACTCATAAACCCAAAAAACGTTCACTGCTAAAACCAATTGGTGAAAGTAGGAGTTGCTCCTTGAGTTTATAAAGTGATGCATACTCTTCTCTTTCTCTGATATGAGACAACTCACTTGTGGTTAACACATGAACGTATTTCTTTAAATTAATATAACATTCACCATTTTTTTCTCATTTCTCTTTCATCAATCATCTTCATTCTCACTCATTTCCTTCAACCATATTGTTGCAAAATTCATGTGATATCCAAAGAGCTCTTCATACTCATTTAACTTATAACTTATTATATTATTTTTGAATTATATGATTAATATAGACAAATTCAAATATGTTGGATTTAAATTAGCTAGCTAAATTCCTTTAATGTAGTTTATTAATTATAATTAGCAACATAAAATGGTTTTTTCTTACTACCCACCAAAAAGTTCCCCAACTAATGTTCCTACAAATGATCATACTTCTAAACATTGGTATAGCAGTTTCCCAACCCAATTATAGAGGGAGAGAGGCAGTACTTGTTTGTATTGACTACTCGGAGCAAAAAAATCCATAAATGTGTAGATCATCCCAAATGTTCTCACTTGAAAGTATTTTTATGTGTGTTGTGCAAATGTGATTTAGAATCTAAGTGAATCTATTAAATAAAACTTATAGTTACCAAGTGTGGTGACTATAACAAAGATATTTATTTACATTCATGTGATAAATGAGAAAAATTGTTGAAATTATTCATGAACTGAAAATGAGAAACTAGAACCGAGGACCGAGGAACTAAAAAAACGAGTTTTGAAATGTACTTTTGTATATCTTGTGAATATATCATGATATTCATAGTATTATACTATTGTTGAGGAGTTTGTACTGCGCGTTAGGCGTTGATTTCGATTCAAACTGCTATTATTTGTATCAAGGATGACAGTATTTTGCAGGTCGGTTTAGCTTTAGGTTTCTATCGAAGCCGCAACATTTACTACATATCGAGAACTTAGCTGATTTTTTGTACCTTTCATGATGACTTGATGATGTATCTTTTTACTTTAAACAAACAATATTTTATCAGATTTAATATTTTACTATTTTATTTTAAATTGTTTAAGCTTTTATGATTTGAGGTTTTTAACTGTTCGACATTTGACACTTCCGCAATATTATTGTAGTAGATATTATTACTATTATTATTATTATTATTATTATTATTATTATTATTATTAAATGTTAATCTTATAACAAGAACATCACTATTTTACAGAAGGAGTAATAAATTGTGCGTTAAATATTACACGTAAAAAAGTTCTACAAAATAGGGAGTTAAAATGCAAAATTTGTTGTAAATTTCAATGGAAAAACATTTCAATCATCATCATCATACCCAGTATGTAACGGGTATTTCAGAAGACATACCTTCTTCCATAAGTGTCTGAAACAACACCCCAAGAATATGCTCCTACGAGCATACCTACGAAGACCACAGTAGACAAAAGACTTTCCTGTGCTATACTAAGTTTCCATGCAGATTTTAAAGCTGGCCCCACAAATGATAATATCATCATCTCCATTGCTTCTGAAATCCAAGCCATTCCAGCATAGGCTAAAACTAAATATTGTAACTTTCCAAACCCTGTTGTTATTAATGCATCATCCACACTATATGTTTCGTCTGAATTTGTCATTTTTAATATTAAAATGAATTATTAAATAAGATCAAATTAAATACTGATCTAGGAATTATTCACTTCTTGATAATATTAATTTAAATGAGAATTATAGAAGTAGATTTCAAGGAATTATTAGATGAAAATATTGTGGTAAATTAGCTAATCGAGTTAAGTTGTAAATAATGTTTCATAAAGTGTAAAGGTGGTATGTGATCCGAATCCCAAGTTATGTAAAACAAGTTGAGGTGTTTTTAATTACTTGTTGTAAGGTTATTACTATTTTTCTATTTTTAGGATTTTTTTACTTTACAAAATATTTCCATTTTTAGAAGTTGTGACGAGATTCATATTTTATTACTCGTTTGCCTTAGTTCCAAAGTGAGTCAAGTTTCCATCGATGTTTTCTTTTTTTATTATTTATTCATTATTTTTTTATTTGTATGTGAGAAAGATGATATATTGGAGATAAAACAATCCGTTTCAATCTCTAACATCAACAAGATCGAAAGTGCAAAATCTTGTGCAAAACAAATTACGCTAACTATAAAATCGATGGTTGTAGGAGATAAAAATGCAAAAATAAACAACACAAAAGTTTCATGAGGTTCACCCAACTTGGGCTACGTCCTCCGGTGTGTAGTATCAAAGTATTGACATGAGTTCTAGTAATGTTAACTTTTAACTTTTAACATGCGGAAAACTAAAACCTTTCTAAGACCCAATTATTGACATGAGATAAAACAAATAAATATCGACATGAGAAATTATACCTTTGTAGCGTGAATCCTCTAGAAAAATATAATAACTAGACAAGAACAACAAATGAAGTTCCTCTAGTGTAGTCCACCAACAATGTCTCGTTAGACTCCGTGTGTTAGTACATCGTTTAAGAACCTTTCTTAGAGTAATTTTGTGTGTATAACACTATTGTATTTCACCTCACTTATAATTTGTTAAGACCACACAAGTAAAGTTTCTTAGTCTTAAAAATTGAAAATCAAATAATATTATCACATGTCATAATAGGTATCATAATAGGTGAAATCTTACGGTAATCCCACTCAAAGTGTGCATTCATTATTTTATATATAGTATATATTCCATCATAATACATTTCATACCATTAGTATACCAAAACCATAAACTGCTCTTCTTAATGTAAGGTAACTTAATGTGCTATTAAAGAGACCATAGAAAAAGCCTTTAAAAGTACTTAATTTTCGGTTATAAAAGAATCAATCATCATACATTCTATTCAAATAATAAAAAACATATGACACATCTCACTTTTATACATCATATTATACCTCCTAAAATTTAATTAAACTTTGAGTTTTAATATTTGTTATCATTTTGAGTAAATATTCGTTATCATAATTTGAATAATTAAGTAATTAAATATAGAAACTTTGAGTTTTAAGTAATTAAATATAGAAACTTTGAGTTTTAATTCAACTTTATTTCTTGATGAATAATCATACATTTTACAAAAATAATAAAAGAATATGACACATGTCACTTTTATACATCATATTTTCCCTCCTAAATTTTAAGTAATTAAATATAGAAATTTTGAGTTTTAATAAAACTTTATTTCTTGATGAATAATCATCATACATTCTTATAAAACAATCAAATAATATGACACATGTCACTTTTATACATCATATTTTCTCTCCTAAATTTTAAGTAATTAAATATAGAAACTTTGAGTTTTAATCATACTATCTACTAAAAGAATAAAACTCTATGACACGTGTCTCTATTACAATCATTGTTTCTCCGCCCATTTCTACAATCTCACCTCTTCAAAAATATTTACTGCTCAACATTGTATATCCCTAAACTTCCTTTGTAGAGCTGTTCAAAAGTGACCCGACCCGAAAATCCGACCTGAAACCGAAAGTAAACCGACCCGAAAATGTGTTCCTTTTTAAGGTTTATCGAACCGACAATACCCGAATCGAAGTTGTAGCTGAACCGATTGAGAACCGAAAATGAGAAAGCTGAACTCGAACTGTAACCGATTTTTGTAACCGACCCATAACCGTTAACCGAGATTACCCGAACAAAAAATGACCGACCCGAGTCATATCCGGCCCGAATCATGCTCGAAACCGAACTCGATCCGGCAAAAACCGACTAAACCCGAATAAATTTTAGATCGAATTGCTTTAAACCTGAACCAATTTTTAACATAGAAGTATGATAGACTCATATTCAATCATCTTATTATTTAATCATCTTATATACATGGTCAATGTATATAACCGTATTAGATGAAAATTGATAGAACTTTATAATTCTAATTTCCGGTTAAACAAGTAAAAGTAACAAAGTAATAATGATCACTAGTTGATTTACATTTTAACTATTTTTGCTTTAAGTAAAGGAAATCTTGTCATCAATTAAAAAATGACTAACAACTTAATTTAATATTGACTCGATCGATTGTAATTAGTAGTATGTAGCCGATAGTAATTAAAACCCGAACTCGATCTGTATTCGACAAAATCGAACCAATTATTAACCGATGACAACCCGACACCGATTAACACTCGACACGAACTTCAACAGACACCGAACCGATGCTAACCCAATAACTCGAATAACCGATCTTCAACCGAACCGCGACAAACCGACCGGACCCGAGTGCGACCCGTCGTAACACGCAACCGAAAAATAGTCGATCCGGAATACAACCGAACCGAAAGACACTCGTCCGAAACCGACCCGATCACCCGAATGAACACCTCTATTCCTTTGTAAGCTATTCATATATGGTAAAGTACTAAACTACCAATTTTAATTCTTCTTTCTCAATTTCCTTTTACGGTAATAAAATCTCTTTGAAAGGTTTGAGATTTTTTTTGCTTTGATTTCTTTTCCTTAAAATTTTACAATATTATGTGTCATCTTTTGTAGAAAAAAATTAGGAATTTTTTTTTGAATTTCAATCTTTTAATTTTATAAATTTATGGAAATTTCGAAAATAGGATTTTTGTGTGTTTATTTCACCGTTTCTTGATTTCATTGTAAATAAGGTTTCGGAAAATTTATTAATTGTGATATTTTTATTTTTATACTAGAGTTTAGGTGACTTTTAAATATGATTAAAAATTGGGGTTTTATTTTGTTTTAGTTTAGTTGAATTTGAAATTTGTGTTCGTGGTATTGTGTTTGTGTTTTATTTTATTTATAGTATGTAGTAATCCACTCAATCACCACTTTATGTCTTCAATTTGAAAAGGAGATAAAAAAGATGGACGTCATGATGCTTCTGTAGAGGCAAAACATTCTACTTTTAATTTAAATTTTATTAAAGTTTAAACTTAAATTGTTCAATTTTTGCTAATTATGGGTCATCATCATCCTACTTAGTATATCCCACTCATAGAAACTATGGGTAGGGTCTGGGGAGGGAAGGACGGCGGCAACTCATACCCGTAAAGGAGAGCACGGCCAAAAAGGACTCCCCCGGCTCCAAGATGATAGAGATACATACCTGCCCCGTGGGGTGAAAAAACAACACATAATAGACCAATACGTAAGCCTACTCTTATTTACTCCTCCCAAAAAACTAGAGCAATCAAGAAAGCACGACGCCGCAAACGACTCTAAGAAGAAAAGTCGAAGTCTAAAACCTGCTAATTATGGGTAAATAGAAAAATTTGTTATGGTAGCAATACTTGAGTGATCTATAACTCATAATAGATTGTTCAAAATTTATTGGTAATATGACCCAAACTTTGAGTTTTACTATTCTATTTGTGGAACAATATAAGATAAGTTTTTCAACCACTAGGTTAACCCAATAAAAAATAAGTATAAATTTCATTAGAGTAAATATTAAACAATATTTCTTCATGTCTGTATATCGACATATTTGTATTAATATACATATTTATATTTATGATAATATATTTATTTATCTTTTCATATTATTTCTAAAAATAAAGGACAATTTCACCTGTAATTCAAATAATCATATGTATTATGATTTCTTTTTTATAAAATTTCAATAATATTTTTATTATCAAATCATCATGAAGTACATTATAGTAAAATATTATATTAAAATAATGAGCCACAATAGCATGTTTTTTCGTCAACATCAAAAAACAAAGGTTTAATTATAATAGGGGTTCAATTAATTTTTGTTTTATTGTTGGTAAGCTACATACTTTTTATTTGTAATTGTATTTGCTCATATTTATTTGTCGTTGTTTCTAGAAAATACATTTATTAAATTTGTTCCCTTTTAATTATAAAATTAGTTTTTTTTATCAAAATCATATCTTTATGAAAAAAGTACTTATAGTTCCGTGTGTGCACGGGTAAATACCTAGTTAAACTTTATTTCATGATGAATAATAACAGTAAGACGAAAGTCAATTCTAAAACCTTTAATTTTTTAAATACATTTTTTTAGGAAAAATTACCTACAATAATCTAAACTATTCATGATTTTCCTACAATAATCCCACCTATTGATTAACCATAAATAATCCCAACTTTGAGGGGTATTTTCCTAGAGTAAACTTGGGTAACCCGATGACCTGCTATAGTAGGTAATTCACCAAAACAATAAATATTAATTTAAAATTAGAAAATATTTTTGAAAATTTACATAAAAAATTCTAAATAATAAAAAAAATCATAACTTTTCTATGAATATTTTTTTTAAATTTTTTTCGACATTTTATTTTAATTTATCTTTTTTAAAAAAATAAAACTTGCTATAGCAAGTCATCCGGTCACCGGGTTTAGTCTTGGAAAATGCCTTCAAAGTTGGGATTATTCATGGTTAATCAATAGGTGAGATTATTGTAGGAAAATCATGAATAGTTTGGATTATTCTCGGTAATTTTTTCATTTTTTTAAGAAAAAAATAATTGGGTAACTTTGATTTTAGTAAAAAAAATGACTAAACTATTAATTATACCTTATTTACGATACACAAAATAATTAGAATTTAAAATAGTTGTTAACTATAAATAAAAATTTACAAAATAATAACTAAATTCTTATTTAGAATAATTTTACAATGATAATTATGATAAAGAAAAGGGCAATAATCAAATTTATGGAAGTAGGGGAATTTGTCATTAATTAATAATACAAGTTATTTGTAATTCGCTGAGAATAAACCCATCTATGGTTTTTGTTGAATAAGCTCATCTAAAGGGTTCTTTGCTGAGAATAATACAACGTATTTATAATCTGTTAAGAATGAACCCTTAGTTATATGTTTGTTAACCTATTAAATATTAGGTAAGTTTATTCTCAGCAAGAAACCCCTTAGGTGGGTTTATTCAAAAATAAACCATAGATCGGTTTATTCTTAGTGAATTGCGAATATGTTGTTTCATTAATGAGAAATTTATAGAAGTATATATTTTGAGCACGTCATCAATTAAATGTTTGTGTATGAGTATACCGTATAATCATTTCATAGAAGGAAGTTTAATATAATATTTGCACAATAATTTAGCCTCTGTATATTAAACATTTAATATATACTCAGATTAATCGATCAATTTAGAAAAGAAAATTACCATTAGTAACAATACGTTTTTATTGGGTGATGATATTTAGGGCTGTAAATAAAAATTAACAAATTCTCTTTTTCATTAATAATTTTGAATTTTCAAGAGAATCTAATATAGATATTAAAAAACAATTAATGTATTATATAATGACTCTAACTTCCCAAGAAAAAATAAATGCTAAAATAATTAAATATAATTCAATGTTTATATTTCCAAAGCAAATATAATTAAATACAAGATTCTTTCTTATATACAGCCCTTAAGGCTGTATATATCATTTTCCGTTTTTATTAGTATATATTATTTTAATCAGTGAAATAGAATTATTTTTTTGAATATCAATGTGAGGCTTAATATTATTGCAAACTCAAATCAGACATTACAAGATTGGCAATCCATCTAGGACAACCTTTAAGCCAAATATCCGAACAAACACTAGACGAGGCCCATTTGGCCAAGCGGTGAGCAACACAATTTGCCTCCCGAAAACAAAAAGAAAAGGACAGCTGATTTATGTAGTGAGAGGTTTTCTGGAGAGAGAGGCTCTCTTAGGGTTAGGTTTTCCTCCCCTTGGCGGGCCTCTCGGGTGTATACGGTCGGCGGCGGGTGGTGTTGGGTGGTTCTGGGTGATGAGTATTTGGGGATCTGTCTTGCAAGACGTTTTTGGGTTATTTTCTGGTACTTTTGCTTTCTCTTTTGCGTTTTCTCGGTTTTGGCTTTTTCCTTCTCATTTTTTTTTGCTGTTTCTTTGAGGATTTGGTGTTCTAGTCTTCTTGGTGTTGCTGGCTCTTTGTGTAGGTTGTTAGGGTTTGGGGCGTTGGGACTAGCGGGTGGTTGTTCGGCTTCTGGTGGCAGTGGGGATTTTCGTTACACATCCTGGTGTTTTCTTTTCGTCTTTTTCTGGGCTTTATTTTGACGTTTCATATTCTGAATTCTGGGGTTTAGTGTTTGGTCCCTTGGTGTTTTTCTGTCGGTGGTTTGTTGTTGTCGAGGTGTATGGTGCCTGGTGGCGGCGAGGAGTTATTTTATTTCTTTTTTCGAGAAGATTACAGTTTCGTGTCTTCTCTCTGGTGTCTTTTGGCTTTCTTCTTTTGAGTTGGCGTGTTTTGAAAGGATTTGGAGACTGGGTTTGTAAGACGACGGTTTGTCTTCCTTGGTCCTGGGGGTTTTGATTTTTTGAAATTTACTCGTGGGTTTTCACCTTCTTCAACTGTGGGTTTGTCTCTGAGGTGGTAAGCTTGGTTTGAAGGAGGTCGCCTTGATTACCGTTTTTGGGCTCGGTTCCTCTACTTTTGCGGGGTGGTTTTGTGTTATGAGTCTTGCTTTGGTGTTTGGGGTTGTTGTGTGACGTTTCGTATTCCGTGGTGCTGGGTGTTTTTATCGATGCTCTGTAGAATCGTGTTATGATCCTACCACTTAAATCCTGGAGCTATGTAGGATCGTACGATTCTACCAATTTAAGATCCTACCTACGATCCGGATCGGTCGCCCAATTTTGGATCGTAAGATCGTAGAATCGTTGATCAGGATCGAGATTCTGATAACCATGCTGTTGACGATTGTTGTTGCTGGATGGGTTGTTTTCTACTGTTTGGGCCGGCGGAGTGATAGTTCTTATCGCTGGTGGCTATAGGTGGTTTTTATTCGCATGTTGGTGTTTTGTTTGTCTATGGAGCTTTTTTTGGAGTCTTGGCTGGTTGGGTTGGCGGAGGCTGGCGTTTCGTGTTGGAGTTTGTGCAGTTTCCGTCAAGTTTGGTGATCTGGAGGTGTTGAGAACTGGTTGGTGCTTGCGTTTGGTAGTGGGCTTTTAGTGATTGCAGGGATGTCGTTTTGACGATTGGACTTGTTTTCTGGTGGAGCTGCGTATGGTGGGGATGGGCCTCTTTCTGGTCTCGTTGAAGATGTTGTCGAATGTTTGGATGGTGTAGTTAGTGCTGGTGGTTTCGTGGTTCCGGCTTGGTGTTGGTGGTGGAGGCGTTATTCGTGGTGTTGAAGCTGTTTTGTGGAGTATATACCGTCTGGGCATCGTCGTGGGTTGGCGTGCTGACTGTTCGGGCCTCGTGGTGTTGCTGCTGAGTGTGATGGGACTTCCTCGTCGGCTTAGTCTTCTGGTGTTTTTTATTGGTGTTTTTTTTAGGTAGTATCCGCCTTGGTGTTTTCTGCCCCATTTTTTGGGTGTAAGGTTTAGAACTGTGTGAGATAGGCCAGACCTTTTGGTGTTGCATAGTCCACTCCTATGCTGTTTCTGAGTGGCCTGATTCTTGGTCCCCTCTTCCAATGGCTTTTTTCCTTCGCGGGGTTTTTTTATGCCGGCGGTTTTGGGGTTCCCAAGTCTCAGTGTTGGCGTTGTTTTTCTCCTTGTTTTTATATATATATATATCCCGAATTTTCAAAAAAATAATAATAAAAAAAAAATATTAGCTACGTCCGAATGAATATTATCTACAACTATCTAGGAATGACACCTACGGGTAATCTTCCGTTGAAGAGCATGGATAATAGTCTGTGCAACCCCTTTTAACACCACCTTACTCCACCCTTGCGCTTTTACAAATTCCACAGCCCATTGAACTGCATCTAACTCGGCCCGTTCCACCGAGATTAAAGGCCATATAGTTTTCGAGGCCACCATGAGAACCGCACCCGATGAATCACGAACAACCAATCCCAAACCAATCCGGTCCTCCTGCTTATTGGTAGCTGCATCCATATTAATCTTGATATAAACAAGACTAGGAGGCTCCTATTTGGCACCAAGGCAAGAGGAAACATCAGTCGGTTTCGACAAATTTGCATGACAGTATTCGGCTAGAAGACACTAGTGGAAAAAAAGCCATTGGCTGCGACACATAGGCTACGGTTGTTCAAAGACGCAACTTAACATAGAAGAAAAAAAAATTATACATTGGCTGCGGTTTTTATAAAAACCGCAGCAAATAACCCAAAACAACCTATTGCCTGCGGTTTATCCCTTTGAACGCAGCCAATGAGCATTAAAAAAAACCCTAGCTATAGAATCAGAATGAAGCGCCTCATTCCCCTTCTTCTTTCTAAACCTTATGCGCCTCCTTCTTCATTCTTCATTCCTTATCTCCCTTTCTCTCTCTTCATTCTTCATTAAAAAAAACCCTAAGCTTTCTAAATTGCGCCTTGTTCTTCGCATTTCAACACCAGGTCTTCATCATCTACTCAACTCTTCAGGAATTCTTTAATTTTTGATGTTTATTTGAAATCGCTCTTCAAATCTGGATTATCCTCTTCTCGATTGTCCTTGCAATCCAATCGCGCTTCTTCCTTTCCTTTTCTGTAAGCTTTCTTTTTATTTTTCTGTAAATTTGATTTGATTTAAGTTTTTTAATGATTTATTTATTTGGATCTTCTTTAATTTATTTCAAATAAATAAATCAGATCCATCATTTGGCGTATAAATGTTGCCTTTGTCCTGTAACTGGCGGCGCAACGAAGCCCACCAAGGACGGAAAATGGGCTCATATTGTGTGTGCTCTTTTAGTCCCTGAGGTTTTCTTTGAGGACTCAGAAGGCCAAGATGGAATCGATTGCTCGAAGATTCCGAAGAGAAGGTGAAAGGAGAAGTGTTATTTGTGTAAGGAAAAGAAGGGATGTTCCATTGATTGTTCTGAGTCTAAGTGTCCATTGTCTTTTCATGTAACTTGTGGGTTGAAGGAAGATCTTAGCATTGAGCTTAAAGAAGAATCATCTGTACAATTTGGTGTGCAATCTTAATTTGAAATATTGTTGATTGATTAATGTGATTTGATATATGGTTTTTGAAAGGGAAATTATCATTGGTTCCCCTGAGGTATGCGCTATTCTCAATGGTGGATAAACTTAATTTTTTTTCCAATGGCCCCCCTAACATTTAGGGGTAATTACAACCGTGACCTTTTTAAGTATTTTCCGTTAAAATTCCGTTAAGTTTTCGAAATTAACCTAACTAGAGTTAGTTTATTCTTCTCTTCTTCTTCACTCCTTCCATGGCTGCCTTCCATGGCTGCCTTTTCTTTAAAACTTATTTATTCCATCATCTCATCTCCTTCTTCTTCAACTTTAGAGGAGTATTACTTTTTTTCTTTCTATCTTGAATAAATAAGTTTGCAATCTATTCTTTTAATTTAATTTTTTTCAATCTACAAATCAACCAATATTCATCTCATCTCCCTCTTTTTCTGGGTTTTCATTCTATCGATTGAAATAATTTCGAAAACTAATCCTATTTTTTTGGGATTTTTCTCCCACTTAAATTTTCATTATTTTCATGGGTAATGCCATCTTCTTTCAGTAATTCCTCATCATCAATGACAATACCCTTCTTTTAGGGTCTCCACTTTCATTTTCTGGGTTAATTTTTGGGAAATTTTTGGTATAAACAGTTAAAATATACAATTTTGAGATGTGGGTTTTGTTGATTAGTGGATGAAATAGAAAAATTGTGATCTAGATATCTTGTTCACGAAAGAAAGAGGAATTCTTAATTTTATTTTATAATATTAATTAAAGATAAAAGTATGATTTACCTTTGGAGATTAGGTATACAAAGTTGAATGAAGCTTTGGAAATGGCGTTTCAAGGTCGACTCACAACAGTGATGGCCGAATATAGAAATAATTAATCCGTTAAAGGGATTTTTCTGGGTTTTGAAGAAAGGGCTTTTTCTGGGTTTTGAAAAAATGGCAGCCATAGAAGGCAGCCATGGAAGGAGTGAAAAAGAAGAAGAGAAGAAGAAACTAACCCTAGTTAGGTTAATTTCGAAAACTTAATGGAAATTTAACGGAAAATACTTAAAAAGGTCACGGTTGTAATTACCCCTAAACGTCAGGGGTGCCATTGGAAAAAAAAATTAAGTTTATCCATCATTGAGAATAACGCATACCTCAGGGGCACCAATGATAATTTCCCTTTTTGAAATATTCTTTAATTTATTTGGTCTAAAAAAACAAAAAAAAAAAAAGCCATCAAAGGCTGCGGTCATTGCCAAAACCGCAGCCTTTGATGGCCTTTTTTTTTGTTCTAAAAATGCGGTATAGGCTGCGGTTTTTAGGACCGCAGCCAATAAGTTTTTCTCATCTGCTGCTATTACTAATGCTGCGAGTCAAAACCGCAGCCTATACCCCCAAAAAAACCGCAGCCTATGTGCTTTTTTCCACCAGTGAGATCAACAACTTTCTTATAACACAATTCCGCAGGAATGTTGATCTTTTCAAAAATCAGCTCATTGTGCGCCCCCCAAATCTGCCAAGCAATCACACTAAAAAGTTCAAGCATCTCTCGGTTTCCTTGCACCAAGATTAACGCAACCAGTCTCTGAAGGACATGTGTGGCACGACAAGGACACTATCAAAATTGAAACTGCTCCAAACCCTCTTAGCCCAAGAACACTCCCTTAACACAAAACCGAGCCTGCTCAACCCCCTTTTTCCTAAGGTTGTCCCCATGCGGAAGAATATCCCAAAAAGCCCTCCATAAAAAAATCTTCGCTTTAGGAGGAATGCCCAACTGCCAGATCTTATGCCAAACAGGGTCGCTACCCCTATAACTCGAACATACAAATTTATCACTAAGACCGAGAGCATAAGCATCGCGAACCCGAAAAATGCCTTCCTTACTCCCACCCCAAACCCTTTCATCCAGGCAATTTAGTTTAGAAATGGGGGTCTTTAATATGCGATCAACGTCTAGTGGTAAGAAAACCTCGAAAATGAGATCCTCACACCATCTGTGCAAATCATGATCGAGGAGAATATCAACCGTAGCCTTCCAAACTAGGATTCACACCACCCTTAGCCTCCCAAACAGACGTAGTCGGAAAGTATCGAGCCTTCAAAACCCGAGCTAGAAGAGAATGAAGAAAACAGTGAAGACGCCAAAATTGCTTAGCCAAAAGAGCCTCATTGAAAAGCTTAAGATCTCGGAAGCCTAAACCCCCGTCCCGTTTAGGACGATAAATATCATGCCAAGCTTTCCATGGAATCCCTCGTGAAGAATTAGACGAACCCCACCAGAATTACCGAATCACCCTGTCAACATCATCAAAGAGACGAAGGAAGTCGAAAACAACTCATAGCATATGTGGGAATAGACTGGGCCACGGCTTTTATCAGGATCTCTTTTCCCGCCTTCGAGAGGAGTTTTTCTTTCCACCGTTGAAGCTTCTTCCAGATGCGATCCTTGATTCCCGTGAAAGAAATTTTCTTTGAACGATAGAACATAGTCGGCAGCCCTAAATACTTGTCATGACAAAGAACTTCTTTAAAGCCCAAAACCGATCCAACTCTCCGACGAACATCGAGCCCCAGTTTACTACTAAAAGAAACTTCACATTTATCAAGATTCACCATCTGACCCGACAAGAACTCATAGGACTTCAAAATCCCCATAATAACCTCGGCTTCCTTCACATTGGCCCGGGTAAAGATCATACTATCGTCCGGGTATAGACCCTCAGCACATAATAAGAACAGATAAGGTGAGAGAGGGTCGCGTTGACGAAGCCTTCGACTAGGCGTAACAACCTCCGTAACATCCCTATTGACCAAAAAAGAATATCGAACCGACGTCACACATTGCATTACTCGATCAATCCAAATTGCAGGAAAACCCAATTTAATCATCACACAAGCCAAGTAGTCCCATTCCATTCTATCATAAGCTTTGCTCATGTCTAATTTTAATGCCATGAAACCTCTTTTCTTTGCCGAGTTATGATGCATAAAATGAAAAATCTCTGAAGAAAGTAAAATGTTGTCCGAAATCAAACGCCCCTGGACGAAAGCACTTTGATGCTCATCGATAATACTCGGGAGAATAGTTTTTAGACGATTGGCAAGCACTTTCGAAATTAATTTATAGGACACATTGCAAAGACTTATGGGACGAAGATCTTTCATATTAGTCGGATTCTTTATTTTAGGAATAAGAGCCACATAGGTAAAATTGATATCATTAGGCATGCAACCATTATTAAGGAAATCCAATACAATCCGACAAACATCATCGCCAACTATATCCCAATATTTTTTATAGAAAAGGGCTGGGAGCCCATCCGGGCCTGGGGATTTACAAGAATGCATATCAGCTAGGGTCGCCTCTACCTCCATTCGAACAAACGGCCGATCAAGAAATGTAATCACCTTTGCGCTAAGCTTCTTTTCAATGAAAGGCACATCATCAATAGTAATCTTTGGACGGGAGCGAACAAAAAGATTGGAAAAATACTTGTGAACGACCCCTTTCATACGTTCTTGACTCCGGTGCTTAAACCCATGCTCATCCTCAAGACCCTTCAACTTATTCCTTCTTTGACGGTTAGAAGCCTTCGCATGAAAATAAGAGGTATTCTTGTCACCATCACGCAAAACAAAAGGACGGCAACGTTGCCAAGCCGTCGTTTCTTGTTGTTGTCTTAACAAACGCAACTCTTTTTCCACCTGACGACATTCCTCGATCATTGCAACTGTCGGGACCATCTTACGCACTTTCTTTAAACGACGAAGTAACCACCCCAATCGATGTTGCGAACTCAAATAAACCTCCTTGTGCCATTTCTTCAAATGAGATCCACACTCTTCCACGACTTTACTCCATTGCCCATAATACCTTGATTTAGCCAAATTCCAGAAATTCGAAACACAACCGTCAAAATCCTCATGTTGTAACCACCGGGCCTCAAACCGACAAAGCTTCGACCCCTCACCATAAGAACGCCTCTCATCCTCAAAATCACCATAAAAATAAAGAATAATAGGCGTATGGTCCGACCCATCCCATATAAGATTTTCCGACATCGCCAACGGAAATAAAGAATGCCAAGCATCATTAGCCACAACCCTATCAAGCTTCTCCTCAATGAAGCCTTCCACTCTATTATTTTTCCATGTGAATAAACAACCCGTATTCTGAATTTCCCGCAAACCCACCACATCAAGACAATCCCGAAAAGTCGAAATACTATTAAATTCGCACTGGGCACCCCCTCTTTTTTTCTGACTCTTGCAAGACTTCATTGAAATCTCCCCCCCACTACCCAAGGTAAACTATTATCCTTCCCCAAATTGAGAATCAACTCTTAAGTACGAAATTTGTTCCCACTTTCGGACCACCCGTAAACCCCCGTCAAACGCCAACATCTCTCATCGTCCTCGCACACCTCGCAATCAATATGGTGACCATCCATAGTCAAAATACGAACATCAATCTCCGCTGTCCAAAATAATGACAGCCCCCCAACCCTTCCAACCGCATCCACACAACATGTCGATCGAAGCCAAGTCTATTTCGTAACCTCCTAATCTCCGAATTCTTGCTCTTTGTCTCACTAAGAAAAAGGATCGTAATAGAGAATTTTCGCACTAAAGAGACTAGTGCGTGAATTGTCGAGGCATTCCCCAATCCCTGACAATTCCAAAAAATGGAAAACTTCAATGCGAACCGAGAGCCCATTCCGTGGGGCCCGCCACTTTGCCGGAAACTTGAGAGCGTTGAAAATCTACATCCATAGGAACAACCCGCTTTTTAAAATTACCCCTCTCGTCGACACCCTCCATATCCTCATCATATTGATTTCCTCCCTTTGTCCTTTTACCACCCGTAAGAACACAACCCCCCTGCCCATGAGAACTAGGCACACGATCCCGAGCAAGCTTCTTCCATGTTTGCACCCGTTTTTTCCTCACCTTAGCACCACAAGACCCACCTACAATTGACCTACCCCGAAAAACCCCAAAATTATCCACCGCTTGTACCGCAACCTCCACTAGTTCCCCCTCCTTCTCCAAATCAAGAACCGTACCAGCCCTAATATCCCCCTGAACAAGATTCTCACCCACAGACCCATGAATCTGCTCATCACCTATCCCACCGTCTGCAACCTCCGAATCTTTGTGATCACCCTCCACCTCCCCAGAGCTAATAAACACTTTATCGAAGAGAGAAGTAACTGAGGTAATTGCGTGCTTTGGATTAAGTTTATCTTCCTCCTGCGTAACCTTCTTGGCAAAGAAAGGACGACGCCCCTTCATAACCTTGACGCCACCCTCCCCCAAATCCTCCTCCTGCCTCAAAGGCTTCCATGGGGAGGCTTTAAGCCAAGCACCATAAAGTTTGATGGGAGAACTCGAACCAAAAGACTCCCTGCACTCGTTCGTCCCGTGTCCTAACTTCCCACAGTAGAAACAAATCATGGGCAGCTTCTCGTATTTTACCGGACAACTACACAACTCCCCACCCCTTAATTTAATTGTAACCTGTCGTTTGAGAGGATACCGAACATCAAGCGCCACCCAGATCCGAAGAGACTTCTCCATGCCCAAACTCTCTGTTCTATCCATATCAATATATTCTCCAATTTTGTCCCCAAGAATCCGAGCAATAGTTTCATTAAATCGACCCCGAAAGGGAACGTCATAGACTCGAGCCCAAATTGGAAGAGAAAAGAACTGTAAGTCCGAAGGCTTCTCCGCCCCATCCATCTCTGACAATAACAAGACCACACGATCAAAATACCACGGTTGGCCGCCAAGAACACGCTCCTTATCCCTCCAGTTGTAAAACTGAAACTGAAAGAGATTCTTCCCAATCATAGTAATGTCTACGCCATGTTGGGTAACCCACACATTCTTGATGGTTGCCATAGAAGCATGTGAATTAAGAATCCTATCAGACCATAATCTCCCAACCAAGCCCAAAGAGAAACGGTCCTCCTCTTCTTTATCCCCGTCATCGAGCCATTCACAAACGTCATCATGTTCCTCCTTATCCTGCTGAACCCCATTATCATCCCCTTCCAATAACGGTTTCTCGAAACAAGAACTCCCACCTTTAGAAATAATCTCTGGGACGACTGTTGCATTAAGAATATCACTCGACAAGAAAGTCGAACTATCATGAACATCACCACCGGGTGCCTGAACCGAATCCATGAGAACCAAAAAGAAAAGAGAGAAGAGAACAAAAGAAAAGAACCAGAAAGAAAGAAAGGAGAGAACGCAAACCGGAGAAGACTCCCTAAGGAGAAGAAATTAGCATCAAAGCTAGAGAGAACTCTTACCCATGAGAGAGCAGAGACTTTTTGAAAATTATTGGAGGAAGTTAGAATTATTTTACTTATAATCATTTTAGTTAGTAATGTATAGTTATGATTAATATAATGGTTAGTTCTGAGAAATAAACAATTATATTCAATAAATTCTTTTACATAACTTAAAAACTAACATATCCGTGCAATGCACGGGACATATACTAGACTATATCTCGCTCATAGATCTATCAATAAAGTAAACACATATAAAAATTAAGTTTTACTTTGATCTATCATTAAAATAGACAAATATAAAATGTTTTATTTTTTAAAATTATCATCATATTCGATATATCTCGCTCATATATCTATCATTAAAGAAGACACATATAAAAATTAAGTTTTACTTTTATCTATCATAGAAATGAACAAATATAAAATGTTTTTTTTTTTAAATTATTATCATATTCGATATATCTCTCATAGTAATCCTGCTACCAATTGGGCCTCAATCGAACTCTCGAAAAACCTTGGCGGTCTTGGCGTACGTAATATTCTATTCAAAAATCTGATTCTTTTGTTTAATTGGTGGTGGCGTTACTCTGATGCAGATAATCCCCTTTGGAAGAGAATCCTTATGGCTGTACACAATATTAGAGGACTGAAGGCATCCTCAGCTGCTTTTAGCAATGTTAAAGATGGCATTTGGAGTCAAATGTTAGGTAATGATGATGATGTCTCGAAAATCCGAACAATCGTGGAAGAATGTATGACCTTGAAAGTTGGTAATGGGGCCTCGATTCTTTTCTGGTATGATAGATGGTGTGATATTGGACCTCTTTTCAGGGTATTCCATAGACTATATACTATTTCTCTTCGGAAAAACTGCTTTATCCATTAGATGGGAACTTGGATTGGTGGTACTTGGTCTTGGAATTTTAGATGGCGTAGGGAGCTTTTTGATTGGGAAAAGGAAGAGTTTGTAAGATTGGAGAACTGCATTGCTCTAAATCTCCCAAGATGTGATGTTGTAGACAATGTTTCTTGGTGGAACTCGAGCTTATGCTCTTTCCCTTCAAAATGTATTGCTGAAAAGATTTATGAGTCTCATCCGCCTTTTCTCTCCAAAAAGGTCATAGAGTTGGTGGGAAAAAGTTGTATCCCCCCTAGAGCCCAACTCACTCTTTGGCTGGCAACATTGGAAAAATTAAAAACTAGTGATAAGCTAGTCTCTTTGGGGATTGTGGATGCTCAGCATGCTCTGTGTCCTTTTTGTTGTTTAGATGTTGAGTCAAATTCGCATATTCTGTTTACTTGCAGGTTCTCGTGGTGCATTTGGATGGAAATATTGAATTGGTGGAGAATCAATGGTGTGCTGCAAAATAGCTATGAAAAATTCATTGTAGAGTGGGGTGGATTAATGAGACACAAGAGAAAAAAGAAGCTGTGGTTTTTTATTCTGGGGTGTGTTTTATGGTCTTTATGATATGAGAGAAATATTGCAAAATTTGAATTGAGAGTGCCTTGCTTCAATAAGTTTATGTACAACTTGAAAATCAGAATTAGAGTCTAGGCTAAGGAACTGTTGGGTCTTGGAGTGGTCTCTCCCCTCGATTTCGTTCACAACCTGGAAGCTGTCATAGCATAATTCTATTTGGTGTAATTCTTGGTTGTTTTACTGGAGGTTTTGTTTCTCTTTGTTGTATCCTAGTTTTCTGGTGTGTAAGGTGTAGGCTTGGTTTTTTTGTTTTGGTGAATATGGACTCTGTTCTTATCGAACTGTGGTGATGCATAGTCACTCCTATGCTGTTCTGGATGGTCTGTCTTTGGCCCCCTTTTCCAATGGTTTTTTTCCCTCCCGGGGTTTTTTATGCCGGCGGGGTTGGGGTTTCCCAAGTTTCAGTGTGGTTTTTGTCTTGTCTTCTATTTATATATATCCCTAATTCTCAAAAAAAAAATGTAGACACGTAAAAAGTTTTTACACAAATTATATGAATTCTGTTAGATAAATTTTATGATTGTTTACGATTTTTTTTAAGGTTTTTTTAATCACTTCGTTTTTATATGTTATTCTCAAACAAAATTTATTAAATTTTGATTATGATTTTATTGATTTATATGTAAAAACATATTCATGTGGGATCTTAATATTACATTTCAATATTTAGAATTTTTAAAACCAATTATTAATATTATTTGGCTTTAACTTAACATTAAGATTGGTAAAAACAGTGAATGGAAAGAAAAAAGGGTATTATTTTATGAAAATACCCATAGAAATTGCAAATAAATATGAATAATTATAAATAACTATGAATACTCAAAGTATATATTATACTATATACAAGTATTACAACAACAATCAAGTTACGAAATTAAAGCCAATATATAAGATGCAAAGCAAAATTAATCCAACAAACTCAAAGTTATTATTTTATAAATTAGTTTTAATACTAAAAATAGACTCCATTTTTAATAGTTAGATCTGGAATTAGCTCTTCAGTAACTATTTAGTACTAAAAATAGACTCTATTTTTTTGTGTCGGTCACAAGTCACAAGTCACAATTTATAAATCTATTACACAGTGTTAATTTCTGTTCAAACCCTAATTGGCCACAACTTAAAATTTCTCCTTAAATAGTTCGATATAACAACCTAATCAACCATTATCAATACAAAAAAGCTAGTCCAAAAATAGATATATGTCACTATAATTTAAAATTAGATCGTTGAATTATAAAATTTTTTGGGAAATTCTACATGGTAAGCACCAGGTTAAGGGAAACTATCTGCCGTAACTATATGGGCTAAAAAACGTTTGAATAGCCGTTAAAGGGTGAAATTACCATATTGCCCTTGTTTAATTCTCCATCATCATCTTCTTCCTTTGCATCCATACCCATCTCCTTCCTTTGTATCCATACCCATCTCCCTTTGCATCCATACTCATCTTCACAATTTTATTATTATTATTATTATTATTATTATTATTATTATTATTATTATTATTATTATTATTATTGTAGAAACACTTAGAGATTATGACTGCAACAAGAGAGGGGGTGAATTGTTGTATTGCTTTTTCAAATATTTTTGCCCTGTTTTGCGGAATTTAAACTAATCAAGATACTTAAATAAAAAGCAAGAACATAAAATGGAGACAGGAGATTTTACGTGGAAACTTTCTAGGCCTAATAGAAAGAAACCCACGACCACTTCGGATTTTAAACTTCTCTTAATACGTTTTAGGCAATTAATGCAATTACATAAAACTATTCTTTTCTCTTCTCTTCTAGGCCACTTCTTTTCTTATTCTCCTTCTCTTTCTCTTTTCTTGCTCTCGTTCTTTCTCACGGTTCCCCTTTAGACTTCCCTAAGTCTAAATTACAAACTCTCAAAAACCCTTTACAAATAAATTCTCTAGATTGGATAAAGACTAAAAGATTGCATAAGAAAAATATTTGAGAATTCATTGACAATTAAACGAATGAACATTTTTCTCCTTGGGTGATCTTTCTTGAATTCTTGATTTGGGCACTCACATTGCTGGCCGGTTATGAAAGTCTCTTTTATATGAGATTGACCGTCCATTACATCCATATTTCCCTTAATCTAAGATATGGGAATAGTGGAGAAAAGCCTTGGAGGTTATTTTAGGTCATTCGGTTATCCTTGGCTAAAAATAGTAAAATTAATTAATCCTTAACTAATTCCCGATTAACGTGGAGAGAAGTAAGGAAGCTTAATCTCACGTTTTAGATTAAATTAGTTAATTTTGCCAATTAATCTCTTATGCAATTACTTAGAATTTAACCGTACAAATAACTAAAATAAAGAAAAACTTATTTTCCTATGTTTTAGTAGACTCTCTTCTCAGACCTGCTTTGCTAGGAACACTGCACTGTCTCCGTCAGCTTTCTTTTCAATTTATCAATCTTGGAACAATAGTAATCGATCCTTCTTTTGACTTTCCATTTGGACTTCAAGATTTGACTGCTTTGACTTTGACTTTGTAACACCCCGTAAATTTTTTATAGAATATTTGATATTAAAATAAATTAATAATAGTCAAGTATAAGAAATTTGAGTGAGTTAATATGTGACAAATGGTATCGGCATTTATCGCATACAAGGTTATCGTTATTAACCTAATTTAATTTTCATGTGTGCTAAAATTAAACCAAGGCAATAAAACACAATATTAATTAATTAAAAAAATTTTAAAAAGGGTAATTTGAAGGGGGTGGCCGATTATTAGGAGGATTTTAAGGGGTTTGTAGCTCCCCTCTTAAATGTGTATTATGGCACAATTAAGAGGGAGTTCAGGGGAGCTTAACGGGTGTTGTTCTCCCTTTTAAAAACCATTCTCATGCTAGATTTTTCATTTTTTTCTCACTTGCTTTTACCTCAAAAATTTTCTCTCTTTTTCTTTCCCTATTCTTGATTTTCGGTCCTCACAAAAAAAAAAAAAAAAAAAAAAAAACTTTGAGTTCATCCAAATTTCAAATCAAGGGTAAGTGAAATTTAAGTGTTAATATTAGATTTTTACCTTTAAAATAGTTTATATTTTATATTTCATATATGATGATATCCTATGACTTCTAGGAGGATTGAGTATTTTTATGTAAGTTTTTATTTATATAATCTTTTAACAGAATTGATTTGCTAAAAGGGTTAAGTCAAAATTTTATAAGATCTTTCATTGATTTATATTCTTTAACAAAATTCAAATTTGTTATAAGTATAAAACATATTTTTTTTATATTTAAATAAATTTGATTCATGATCTAAATTTTTCTAGCAAAATTTCAATTTGCTAGAAGAAATTTAAATGTATGGATTAAGTGAAATAAGTATTCATGAGTTTATAAATTCCCTAACAAAATTTGATTTGTTTAAGGGATTGTATTTATTTATATGTATATAATTAGATTCAAAGGGGTATTTTGGTTTATGATTCTCTACAAAATTTAATTTGTGAGAGGATCAAGTATTTAATTCCATTATTATAATTTATTAATTTTAAAGTGTTATGAGAAATTTTGTGTATGAGAATGTTTTAGTTTGATGACTTTATGTTTTGTTGGATGGATGGATTTTTGTATATGTGGGTGGAAATATTAAGTGATTGTGTGATAAGAGATATAAATTGTGTTGTTTGTGGATTCGGTTTCTTGTGTGTTTTTCAATGTGTTGGTGCGTTTCGTTGTCGTTTTATTTAACCGATGTGTTAAAAGTCGTTTAAACGCTTAAAATAATCAAAAATAGTAAATGGATGTTAGAAATTATGAAAATCGATACCCAAGGTAATTGATGCGTCCCGGACGAAGTGGTGAAGTCGGATTCTTCATTTGAATTTTCTAAACTGTCCAAATTGACAGTTTAAGCTTCTGGTCAAATATGGAATTTTAAATTATTAGGAATTTTATGAAATCAATTAAAATTATCAAGTCTTATTGATATTTTGGTGGTATGAAATGAGTTGAATGTGTAAACACGTTCTAATACGTGTTCGTTTTGTGTGTGTTATTTAGGACCTCGATTCATAAGAGGGTGAAATTCCTGTCGTGCTAGAATACCGTTGTTTGTAGTGCTTAAAGGTACACGCTTAGATCATACTATTTATGTGGTTGTGCAAATAATGTTGTTTCATTCTCGATTATGGCATTGTGACTCACATAAGGATTAGACACCTCAAATAATTTGAAAGAAGTAAAACCTGAAAATTGAGGATTTATGTGTTGGTTATCCCAAGGGGTTAATATTTTGGATTGGATTATATAATTATTATTCCCATGGCAGTTTTGGATCATTACGGTCACCATGGGGGTATGCATACTTTAACCTCTGACGACCCGAACAGGACGGGCAACGTCTTAGGTCGGTGGTTGCCTTGGGATTAGCTCTCCCAAGTGTATTCCTCCAAAAGAATTGGATTATTACTTGGACGACCCGAACAGGACGGGCAACATTTCAAGTTGGGGATTTTGAAGAAACGTATTAGAGCCTTTGCATGCTAGGGTGAACACATTGCTTGTATTCCACTTGTTGATTATATATATGCTGTCTCTGACGTGTATTGGATTGTTCGTTTTGGAACTTGCTACTTGTCATCGTTCGACGACTAGCAGGTTGATTACAGGTGGGGACTTGAATGAGGATTCAAGTTAGGACCAATATCACCAAGAATGCATCTTATGTAATAATAATTATAAGTAGAAAATAATTTACATCTGTGCAACAGAACTTAGTTTGGTTTATTTTGTCGTTTCGTTACTTTGTTTAACGCGTTGTAGAGGCCGATCGGTTCTCAAGTTGTATTATGGAACCATTATAGACTTGTCACTATCGTATGTTTTATTTTTCCGCTTAGTTATATTCCTTTATCGATGGAACGTTGACGATCTTGGAAGGGATTTTTCCCACTAAGTGTCCAGTTGTGAACCGGAGTCATATTTTCATATGGTTATCCGGGTCACTTGAGCCGGACCGTTACAGACTTTGACATTGACTTTGACACGTACATTATTTTTTAAGCAAGTCTCTTAGGTGCCATCGACGATTTTGACAAATCGGATATTTGACCTACAAAACAATCTCTAAAATTTGTTTGTTTATAAAACGTTACGTCATCATCAAAACTCAATTGGGCCAACAAATTCCCCCTTTTTGATGATGGCAAACTTTATAAACAAACTTAATTCAAAATAGAGTAAAATGGATAAAATAGAGTATGCTAGAGATTGGAGCAACCCTAAGCAAAGTTTAGTAAATCAAATTAAAATTTACTAAGCATTCATTAAAACAGTTTACTCGTTGATTAAATTTTAAAAACATATCAATAAGCGTATAGTAAGAAAAATGTATGTCTTTCAAAATAATCATTTTCCAAAAAATAGTAAATATAAAAACTTAAGTATCATTCTATACTTATGTGAATTTTCGAAAGTCTTATCAAATTATGGTAATTTTCTAAATGAAGCAAAATAAAGGGACAGCAAATAATATCTAAGCATTAAGGCAATGCAAACTATAACCAAAATAAAGCATGATGAATTTTGTTTAAAATCATAGCAAGCAAAAACACGCAAAAACTTAGACATATAGCATATATCCTAACATGTATCAACAGATATCCTAACACATATAAATATATATCAGAGCATAAGCATCACAAGTTCTTTAAGTTTGTTGCCTTTCTTCCCCCTTTTGACATCAATCAAAAAGGATGAGATGTATCAAGCCATAGCATTAAGGCAAGCATTAGTGAAATTAAGAAAGTAAGTAGCAAATAACTTAGCAAATGCCAGAACATGATCAAGATATGCAGCATATAAGCATCATAGACCATAAGAAATGAATAGATTAAAAGTACGTAGCAGCATAACTTCAAAAGCAATAAAAAATTACAAATTGTCGTACCCCAGCTGGTACTCAAAAGAAAGTTAAATTGTTTGATTGTTAAACAGACAAGCGATATTGCCAACAAACTAAAAATGATTAAGTAGGCAGAAGAAGGGATCAATTGGCAGTCTCCTCATCAACAAATTATGTCTGCACTTCAACCGTATCCAGCTTTGCTCCAAGACGGTTCTCCATCTGGGACAGCTGATTAGTGATGGAAGAAATTGAGACACGAACTTCATCTTGAAAGGCGAAGAGTTGAGACTGAAAATCAACAAACTTGGAGAGAATAAGATCAAGGTTAGCAAGAGGAACAATGGAGGGGTTAGTATCAAAACCAGGGGTGGTGTGTGGAGGTGATACGTGTGAAGTAAACGGTGGTGGAATAGTGGGTAGGGTGATGGTGGTGGTGATGGTACATGTGGTGGTGGAGGTGAGTCTGGTTTTGGTGAAGGAGGGTCATTTGTAGGCTCATTGGTGGGATGTGAGGTAGTTTCATCATCCAAACCAACATGACGCTTTGAGGCCAGCCTGCTGCTCTTTCTTGGAGTCAGCACAGGCTCCTCCTTAACAGGCTTTACTACCTCCTCATCATCAGAACTATCACTGGAATGATCTTCCTCAAGTTCATCACCTACTTCTTCCCCAGAAGCTTCCCCCTCACTAGATACTTTCCCCTGTTCCTTAGTCACCTCTGCCTTATCAGTGCTGGCAGAGGGAACAACTTCCTGAACCTCTTCTTCTCCTACCTCCCTTTCCTCTCCCTTTTTCATTTTTTCTTCCTCTTCTTTTTCTTCTCCTACCTTCTCATCATCTGAACTGACCTCTTCTACATCCTCTACTGCATCCTCTAAAATTCACTTTTCATTTAATTTAAGGTGCAAATTGCTAAGGCATTTTGCACCAATTTTATTATTGGCGCTCATTAGGAATTCTAGACCTTCTAGAGGAACTCCGAACTTTTTAAAGACATGCGTCAACAAACCTCCATACCCTACCATACTGTTCTTCTCAATGCAATCAGCTAAATGGGAAATCATTAATGAAGGGAAATTGATTTTAATATGATTAGCTAGGCAATAAATCAATGTTGCATCACGAAGATTAACTTGCTACTCTTGGAGTTGCGTGGCAAAATGAATCTTCGAGCAATGTTGTAAAGCAGTTTGTGGAGTGGTGATAGTGAATTATGGCTAAAGCGTTTTTTGTCATTTATACCTAAAAATTTCAGAACGGTTTTTTCATTGATTCCGAAAAAAACAATCTTTGACCCAACGTAGTATGTATCAAAACCAACAGCGGGAACATTAAACCATTCCCCTAACATAAGACTGTTAAGCTCAATCTTGATTTCTTTTACCGTGCTTGAACACACCCCATTTTCAATAGAAAAATTTTGAATAAATTCACGCATTAGGTGAGGATAAATCGAGTTGCATGAATAGTCATACAACAAAACTTCCCACCCTTGATTACTCAAAATCGCATGTAATTGGGGAAAGGGGTTTGAGTCATACCAGCATTTATCAAGTCAAAAGCCCACGGACCACTAATGGAAAAAAAGCTATTGGCTGCGGTTTTTTTGCCAGTATAGGCTGCGGTTTTGACTCCCAGCATTAGTAATAGCAGCAGATGACAAAATATTATTGACTGCGGTCCTAAAAATCGCAGTCTATAGACCATTTTTACCACAAAAAAAAGCTGATTATTGGCTGCGGTCATTGCCAGAACCGCAGCCTTTGAGGGCTTTTTTTTTGTCATTTCGTTTTATACATTGAAAATCAATAAAAGAAACGAAATATATAATAAAACCTTACAATATAACATAAAAATATAGTGAAAAATATAGATCTGTTAATAAACATCTATAAAAAATATATAATAAAACCTTACAATATAACATAAAAAATATAGTGAAAAATCAATAAAAGAAACGATAAAACATAAGAAATATAGATCTGTTAATAATAAACCATCTTTAAAAAAAATAACAAACATAAAATAAAATCTAGATCTGTTAATAATAAAATCTAACAAAAAAAACAAACAAAATATAACAAAAATCAATGAAAAAAATCCATAAAATCTTACAATAAACATTCGAGAAAATCTATAAAATCTATAAAATCTTACAATATAACAAAAATCTATAAAATCTAAAATCTTACATTAAAAACCGCAAAGGGTTGTGATATAACGAAGATTCGAGAAACGAAGAAGATTTCAGTCTGGAACATAATATAGTGAAAGAAGATTCGAGAAACGAATTGTGGAAGAAGATTCGAGAAACGAACTGTGGAAGAAGATTCGAGCGAGAAACGAACTGGAACATAATAATCAACTCTTTCTTAAGGGCCGGTTCTGCTTTCACTATAATCAAGTTTGGAAGAAGGGTTTTGATAAAAAATCAGTCTGTGGAAGAAGGGTTTTTAGATTGGGTTTTTTGATTATAGTGGAGATAGAACTGAGGCGCCTCAAATTGGGTTTAGAAATGAGATAGAATTGATTATATAATGGAAGCGCCTCAAAGGCAATTTCTTAGGGTTTTTAGATTGTGTTTTTTGATAAAAGATTTCTTAGGTTTACAAGGTGATTTTTGTCGTTGGGCTTGGGGTTAAATTGGGTTATTTGATGCGGTCAAAGGCAATGACCGCAGCCTATAAGTTTTTTTTGGTTATTTTCTGCGGTTTTTGTAAAAATCGCAGCCTATGGATAATGTGTTTTTTTTCGCGATATTTTTCTTCTATTTTAAGTTGCGTCTTTGAATAACCGCAACCTATGTCTCACAGCCAATGGCTTTTTTTCCACTAGTGGACATTTGCTTGGCTAATTCTTTTCCGCTATTTGGGTCCGCCTGTTTGATCCTTTTGGTAGGTCTAGATGACGAAATCCCTTTAGGGTTAGAATGTGTTCTTTTTGATCCGGCATGCATGGCTTTTGGTGTTGAAGATTTTTGTTCTTGTGAAGAGGGTTGTGGTGCGTCTCTTGATGGTGAGGGATGGATTACTTGCAAAGGTTTGGGTTGGATGAATTTTGGGGTTTATCCTTTGGTATTTTTGCTTGATGAAGAGGATTTGGGGGTTTTCATGGTTGATGAAGGAGATGAGGATGAAGGATTGAAGAGTGAGAATGTAAGATGGGTTGACGGTTTTGAGGAGGGTTTAGTAATGAGTAGTACTTGCTTTGAGGGAATGATGGGTTGTGTGAGTGATGGATGGGACGTGAGAGAGTGGGTATTTATGAGTGAGTGGACGGTTATATGAAGAGTTTGTACTACTTCTTGGATCAGTTTGTATCGTGTGAATGATGAGTGTAACGAAAGGTTCGCGGGTATATTCATTGAATTAAAGCGGGTAATAACGATATTTTGAAACACTACGATGATCCGTCTTCTACCAATTTTTAAGCTGACCAACCGAAGAAAATAAAATGAAATAAAATGCTGGAATTTTGTGGAAAGGGAAAAATAAAGAAAATTTTGAAAATAAAATTAAAAATAAGAAAACAGATGTCCTCGATTTTTTTTTCGTTTTTAATACGAGGACAATATCACATAAAACAAACAAATGCTACTTGGTCTAATCAGTTAAGCATGCAATTAAGAAAACATACATGGCACGTACTTAAGATAGTTGCGTTCCTAAATCTTGCAATAATTGACTTCTCAATCATGTTTCTTGTGGTTGATCTAACCCTTCCAATTTTTCACATTGCTTTGAGGAGGAATCCTGGCATTAAACTTTAGTGAAGCTTGATCATACCTAGCTCCAACCTCATCTTTTCATATTGTTCCCTTGGAAGTGGTTTAGTCATTATATCTGCAACTTGCTCATTTGTACTTATATGTTTAACAATGATGTTTTTATGGTCAACATTATCCTTAAGAAAATGATGTCGAATATGTATAATCTTAACTCTAGAATAATGCACGAGATCTTTCGATATGCATATGGCACTAGTATTATCACAGTAAATAGGAACACATTCAAATTTAATACCAAAATCTCTTAGCTGTTGTTTGATCCAAAGCATTTCGGAACAGCAAGCTGCTGCTGCCACATATTCAGCTTCAGCGGTGGATAAAGCAACTGTGTTTTGTTTCTTGGAACACCAAGATACTAAACATGAGCCAAGAAATTGTACCATTCCTGAACTAGTTTTTCTATTCACAAGATCTCTCGCATAATCTGCATCACTATAACCTTTCAAGTCATAGACATCACTTTTAGGATAAAATAGGGACAAGTCATCTGTTCCCTTTAGATATCTCAGAATTCTCTTTACTGATGTATGATGTGATTCCTTAGGATTTGATTGAATTCTAGCACACAAGCCAACACTAAACGAAATATCCGGTCTACTAGCAGTTAGATATAGCAAAGATTCTATCATTCCTCTATACATAGTTTGGTCGACATTTGTACTATTTGTATCTTCATCTAATCTAATATTAGTAGCCATAGGTGTGTGGTTTGTTTTAGCGTTATCTAGACCTTATTTCTTTAGAAGTTCTTTTATATATTTTTGTTGATGGATATAAATACCGTTAGCTGTTTGTTTAATTTGCAAACCAAGGAAGAAATTTAATTCTTCCATCATACTCATTTCAAATTCATCACTCATTAGGTCAGCAAATTCTTTACATAATAATTCATTAGTGGCTCCAAAAATAATATCATCAACATATATTTAAACAACTAAAATATCTGAACCTCTATTCTTAAAGAATAAGGTCTTATCAATCTTACCTCTAATAAATTTATTTTCAATCAAAAGTTTACATAATCTCTCATACCATTGCCTAGGAGCTTGTTTGAGCCCATAAAGAGCTGTATAATCAATACCTTCCTGTCGATTGTATCCTTTAACTACCAACCTTGCTTTGTTTCTTACAATTGTTCCATGCTCATCCAGCTTGTTTCTAAAAACCCATTTTTTTATTTCTTTCAAATTCATTTAATTCATCTTGCATTGCAACGATCCAATCTGAGTCTTGTAATGCTTCTTCATGATTCTTGGGTTCCAACGTTGAGAGAAATGCAAAGTGTGCACAAAAGTTTCTTATTTGGGATCTGGTTTGTGTGCCTTTGTTTATGTCGCTTATGATCAAGTCAAGTGGGTGTGACTTTTGATGTTTCCACGGCTTTGGCACAAAGTCTCTTGTGGAGACTGATGTGGGAACAAGCTCACTGACTTGATTGACACCTTGTTCAACTTCATTTTCTACTGCTCTGGGAGTAGCTGGATCAGGAACACCTTGCTGGTCCTGATTTCTCTGTTGTTCCTGTTCTTGATTTGGTTCTACATTTTCAAGTTGAACACAGATCTTCATTCATACTTGATCTTCTCTTCGGTATGCTTTCATCATCTTCCATGTTGGCAAGACCTATTTTAAAATCACCTATTTCTTGTTCACTTGTCATAAAGTTAGTCTCCACCAAATAATGTGAGCTTCTTAGAACACTAGTTCTTTTTGTTATAGACTCATAAGCTTTACTATGAGATGAGTACCAAGAAATACGCCTCAATCACTTCTTTTAATCAACTTTCCTATATTTAGTTTACCATTTAGTGAACAAAGCATGCGACATCCAAACACGAAAATCAAATATTAGGTTTTATCCCTTTAAGTAATTCAATAGGGGGTTTTAAAGTGATTGGCTTATTAACACATTTTTTATGTAACATGCGGTATTATTGACCTCATTACAAAAGTTTCTAGGGGAACCACTAACAATTAACATGGTCTAGCCATTTCCTCTAATTTTTCTATTTTCTCGTTCCACCGCTCCCATTTTGTTGGGAATTGTTCTTGAATCTTGGAAAATTGTACTTATCCGTGTTCATTCTGATAATCATAAACTTGAGTTTTCAAATTCTTTACCATGATCGATCTTATGTGGACTAGTTGATTGTTACTAGATTTTTGAATTTTTTACAAGCAACAAATTCATCAAAGGCCTTTTACTAGAGTAAAAATAGGTCAGTATATCTATTGTAATCATCACTATAACAAACACATTAGCTTTCCACTGCGACTTTGGATTCTCGGGTCCACAAAGATCCATATGAATTAATTCAAAGTGGCTTTGAGGTGGTCCCCGACATTTTGGGTTTAAGGGCGACCATACATGTTTTCCTTTGGCCTGAGGATCCATACTTCATTTTTTGAAATTTAAAGGGACGGTAATCCTCTTCTAGGTCTTTTGGATTCTTAAAGTATTAAGTAATGAAAAACAGCATGACCTAAATGTTTATGCCAAAGAAAGGGTCATCTTCTAAAACACTAAGACCATTAAAACCGGCCAGAGCAGTGTGAGGTCCACACAAAGTGTTCTCCTTTAGATTCCTTCGAGCGATTTCTCCTTGTCATCCCTAAAAAAATGCACTTTTGAAGTAAAGATTGAGAAGTTACCTTTGCCCAAAATTGGAGATACTTAACAAGTTATGTTTTAAATTCATAAAAATACATTTCTATTGTGGGAACTTGACCTTCCAACCTTTCCTTTAGCAATTATTTTGCCTTTAAGTATTGTCTCAAAGGTCCGCGAGTTCCTCCATCATAGGCTTCGTGAGAGAAATTTTGGAACTTCATTGATTTTCCTTTTTCCTTGTGAATTCAATTCAGCTTTTAATTTCTCGTTTTCGATTTTACAAGATTCTAATTCTAATTTTAATCTTTGAATTTTAGTGTTAATCTCATGAATAGATTTATCATTAGGACTCGAGTTTAAGCCTAGCATTTTATATTGATATAGATCGACATTAAGAATAATGTTTTCCTGTTTTACCTTTTCTAAAGTTTTCTTTAACCTCACATTTTGATCTAATAAATCAAAAAATCTAGTTTGCACATCTGATCTAAACGAGTTTAGGTAGGAAACATAATCATTACAAGTTTTAAGGTCTTTTTCCATTCGGAGACAGGTGGCAGTTCTTTTTTCCAGATTATCTTGTGTCTCCAAAATTATTTTAATCAATTCATGTTTATCCAATCTAAACAAATGGTTAGGAAATGAACTAGAAGACAATACCTCTTTTGCTTTTGACGTTTCATCATGAATGGCCATACGACCTAAATTTGATGTTTCTTCTTCAACTGGAGCTTCAGTTTCAGCTTCGCTTTCCGAGTCTCCCCATGCAGCTATTATGGCTTTGCGAAAGTCCGTCTTGTTGAAGTTTCCTTTCATAGGTTGTCTTCCTGTTTCCCTTGCCTTCCCTTTGCCCTTCTCGTTCTTCCATTGAGGGCACTCCATGATGAAATGATCAGTGCTTCCACACTTGTAACATTCGTAGTTGGTTTTGGAATTAGCAGTTCCTCTTTCTTTATTTATTCTTTGATTGTTGTATCTGTTGTTCCTGAAAAACTTTTTGAATTTTCAAACCAACATAGCAGTCTCTTCCTCATCACATTCTGACTCTTTTTGTTCATTCGCTGCCAAAGCCAAGCCTTTGTTTCTGGAACTGTCAGCTGTGGCCAAATGTAATTCATGGGTCATAAGGGAACCAGTCAAATAATAAATAATATATAATAAATAATAAATAATAAATAATAATAAATAATAAATAATTAATAATAAATAATAAATAATAAATAATAAATAATTAATAATAAATAATAAATAATAAATAATAAATAATAAATAATAAATAATAAATAATAAATAATAAATAATAAATATTAAATAATAAATAATAAATAATAAATAATAAATAATAAATAATAAATAATTCAAAATCACAATCACAATCACAAACACAATCACAATCACAATCACAATCACAATCACAAATCACAAATCACAATCACAATTACAATTACAATCACAATCACAATCAGAACAACAACAAATAATAAACAACAAAAATAATGAATAATAAATAATAAATAATAAATAATAAATAATAAATATTAGATAATAAATTAATAAATAATAAAGAAAAAAGGGAAAAGAATGGTGTACCTTCGAATTAAGCGAAGCGTGATGATCCATCTGCCGCAAGTGGTGTACCTGCAACCACAAAAGACTAAACCGGGGGCTGATGTCCCGGAAAAGCCCTACGATGATTAAGTCAGATCAGAGAGGAAGTATAATAATAATAAATAATAAATAATAAATAATAAATAATAAATAATAAAAAATAAATAATAAATAATAAATAATAAATAATAAATAATAAATAATAAATAATAAATAATAAATAATAAATAATAAATAATAAATAATAAATAATAAATAATAAATAATAAATAATAAGTAATAAATAATAAATAATAAATAATAAATAATAAATAATAAATAATAAATAATAAATAATAAATAAAAAAGGGGAGAGAATGGTGTACCTTCGAATTAAGCGAAGCGTGATGATCCATCTGCCGCAAGTGGTGTACCTGCAACCACAAAAAAGACTAAACCGGGGGCTGATGTCCCGAAAAAGCCCTACGATGATTAAGTCAGATCAGAGAGAAAGTATAATAATAATAAATAATAAATAATAAATAATAAATAATAAATAATTAATAATTAATAATAAATAATTAATAATAAATAATAAATAATAAATAATAAATAATAAATAATAAATAATAAATAATAAATAATTCAAAATCACAATCACAATCACAAACACAATCACAATCACAATCACAATCACAATCACAAATCACAAATCACAATCACAATCACAATTACAATCACAATCACAATCAGAACAACAACAAATAATAAACAACAAAAATAATAAATAATAAATAATAAATAATAAATAATAAATAATTAATAATAAATAATAAATATTAGATAATAAATTAATACATAATAAAGAAAAAAGGGAAGAGAATGGTGTACCTTCGAATTAAGCGAAGCGTGATGATCCATCTGCCGCAAGTGGTGTACCTGCAACCACAAAAAAGACTAAACCGGGGGCTGATGTCCCGGAAAAGCCCTACGATGATTAAGTCAGATCAGAGAGGAAGTATAATAATAATAAATAATAAATAATAAATAATAAATAATAAATAATAAATAATAAATAATAAATAATAAATAATAAATAATAAATAATAAATAATAAATAATAAATAATAAATAATAAATAATAAATAATAAATAATAAATAATAAATAATAAATAATAAATAATAAATAATAAATAGCGTGATAATCCATCTACGCAAGTGGTGTACGCAACCACAAAAGACTAAACCAGTATGTCGGAAAAGTCCACGATGATTAAGTCAGATCAGAGAGAAAGTATAATAATAATAATAAATAATAAATAATAAATAATAAATAATAAATAATAAATAATAAATAATAAATAATAAATAATAAATAATAAATAATAAATAATAAATAATAAATAATAAATAATAAATAATAAATAATAAATAATAAATAATAAATATTAGATAATTAATTAATAAATAATAAAGAAAAAAGGGAAGAGAATGGTGTACCTTCGAATTAAGCGAAGCGTGATGATCCATCTGCCGCAAGTGGTGTACCTGCAACCACAAAAAAGACTATACCGGGGGCTGATGTCCCGGAAAATCCCTACAATGATTGAGTCAGATCAGAGAGGAAGTATAATAATAATAAATAATAAATAATAAATAATAAATAATAAATAATAAATAATAAATAATAAATAATAAATAATAAATAATAAATAATAAATAATAAATAATAAATAATAAATAATAAAGAATAAAGGGGAGAGAATAATATAGCTATGAGTGTTTTTAGAGAGGGAGAGATAAGCGGTGAGTGGCAGCGATTACGAAAAGCCTCTTCCTTGGGCAGACAAAATGAATTTGAATTTCGAAGACAACGGCTCTGCAAGCATGGCTCCTATCAACGTCCATCTGAGCCGCGGCTCGGTCAGCGAGGGTTGGTTCGCCTCCCCTAGAGGCGGTTTAGCCCAAAGCAGAGTATTCCAACTACAGTGTTCGTCGATGATTTACATATGGGAATGGCGAAGGAATGGTTATTTGATTTATTTGCTCAATACGGGAGAGTTGTGGATGTCTATATCTCTAGGAAGATCAGGAAAACTAACAAAAATGGTTTCGGTTTTGTAAGATTTCAGAGATGGGGAGATGCGATTGCTGCTATAAAAAATCTTAATGGTCATGGTGTTAAAGGAAGGACCTTGAAGGTTTCGCTAGCCAAATATAAAAAAGATGGCAGAAGATACGGCTATGGTATCAAAAATTCTTACTACAGAAACTCAAGAAGGTATGATAAGGTGCGTTTGAGGATGGAACGGCAGCCGTCGTCGCCGGTGCTGACGAACTAAGATTTTCCTGCCCTCTCTGATTTTCAAGCGTGTGTGAACCCAGATAAAACAACAATGTTAAAACATGATGTGGTAGTGGAAGAAGAAGAGAGGATTGACACTTCGCAGGCTGACTCCATTTCAGTCCAGGCAACAAATATCGAGAGGTTGGTTGGGGAGGACCACTCTGTCAGTGAAGCACTGGTAAGGAGAATGGATAGTACAAAGGAGGGTGGGGCTGTTGAAGAAGTCATCGAATTGGACCAGCACTCACTGGGTATTCAAGAAACTCAACAATCAAAGAAAATTTGCGGATCTGATGAACTTATAATCCGAAAAAAAATGAAGAAAATTATGAGCCCTCGGGATGTTGCAATGTTTTTGGGTTATTACACAAAGCCTACGGAGGAGGTAAGTCAAATCCGTTGTGCAACGTAGGGCTCTGATTTTGCTGGGAGTTTTGGTGGTGGAGAGTTTCTCTTAATTGGGGGTTTTTTATTTTTTTATTTTTCCTGTGTTTTTCTTGCTGGTTTTGCGGGGGTTGGTGGTGAAGGGGTAGTTGGAGTGAGTATGGAGTTTTGTCAAAGCTACTGGGTATTCTTGGAGATTTTTTCGGAGGTCCTTGCTGGTTTTTTCGATGGATATGGGTGGTTTTCGTGGTTGGGTGGTTTAGTCTTGGAGTAGTTTTCTACTGTGGGTGGTTTAGTCTGGCGTGAGGGAGGTGTGTTGTGCTGCTCTAGTTTGGTGGGTTGAGAGTAGCTTTTTCTGGTGAGCCTGAGGGTGGGGAGTTTGGTGGTCCGTTTTTTTGCCTTTTTTGGTGGTTTCCAGTTTCCCGCTATTCGTAGTTTAAATTTTTGGATTTTGGAGTTGAGTGCTTCGACGACGGCTCTTCTTCTTCACCGGTTTTTGGTGTCTTTTTTGATTCTGATGTTCTGGGTGGTTCCTCCTAGCATGGTTATCTTCAATGGTGGGGCTTGTCTCGAAGTTTTTTAGTGGTCCCTCTGTTTTGATTGGAATGGCGGTGTAGGGCAGCAGCTTGGACGGTGGTGTTGGTTGGGCTGCAGTTGGGCTTCGTTTATCTTCGCTGCTTGGTTGCTTAAGGTATTGGTTTTCGTTTCTTTTGGGTATTATTAGTTTGCTGGGTTGATTCAGATATTGGTGTGTTGCGCCTGGTTTTTGTAATGGTTCTGTGGGGTCTGTTTAGATTGGTTTTGTTTTCTACCAATCTGGGCTTGTCGGTGAAGGTGAAGGTGTCCATTTGGGATGCTCTGCTACGTGTGTTTTGTAGGCGTGCAGTAGATTTTTGGTGTCACCTTGTTTTGACGAGGCTAAGGTATGGTCTAGTGCTTGGTGTTTTGATGGTGGTCGAGTATTCGGGATGTTGTGACGTCTGTCATCCTACTGGTGCTGTTTTGTCTTGATGGGCGGTTTATATGGGGATTGGCTTTTACTGATGGGTTTTTTTGTGTGGTGCTGGCTTTTGGAGTTCTCGTCGAGATGGTGTCTAATTAAGGTTGTGGAGTTTTCAGTCGGTCCAAGATTACTGGAGGGCATCAAGCATGTACCATGTTTTGGGTCTCGTGGCGAAATTGTGTTTTTGGAGTTCAAGACAGGAGTTGGCGGGTTCTCTGTGGTGGTGGGCGATCAAAAGCTGTGGTTATATATGCTGTTGTACTGTGATGTTAAGTCAGGCGATTCTTTTGGCGAGCCTTGGAAGATCGGTTGGGATTTTGTCTCCTTCGAAGCTTAGCGTATTCCTCTGTGGTTGTCGTTTCGGTTTGGTGGCTGCAGGCAGCTGTTCCGTGGTGTTCTTGGTGTTTCGCAGGTCTTGATGGCTTGTAATTAGGCGTCTTTTTTGTCTTGGTGTTATTATAGTTTTTACTTGGTGTGTAAGAGGCTCGGTCTAACTTTTAGTGGTTCTTTTGGAAACATTTGCATAGCCCGCCCCTATGCTTTTTTGGGTGTCCTATTTCTTGGGCTTCCTCTCCTAATGGCTTTTTTCCCTACGAGGGTTTTTTTATGCCGGCGTGTTGGGTGTCCCTAGTTACAGTGTGGTGTTCTTTCCTTCCTTTCTTATATAATATATCCAAATTTTCAAAAAAAAAAAAAAATAAAAAAAAAAAAAAAAGAAAAAAAAGGGGGAGAGAATAGGGTACCTTCTTATTAAGCGAAGCGTGATGATCCATCTGCCGCAAGGTGACACGAACCACAAAAGACTAAACTGGTCGATGTCCCGAAAGTCAACGATGATTAAGTCAGATCAGAGAGGAAGTATAATAATAATAAATAATAAATAATAAATAATAAATAATAAATAATAAATAATAAATAATAAATAATAAAGAAAAAAGGGGAGAGAATGGTGTACCTTCGAATTAAGCGAAGCGTGATGATCCATCTGTCGCAAGTGGTGTACCTGCAACCACAAAAAATACTAAACCGGGGGCTGATGTCCCGGAAAAGCCCTACGATGATTAAGTCAGATCAGAGAGGAAGTATAATAATAATAAATAATAAATAATAAATAATAAATAATAAATAATAAATAATAAATAATAAATAATAAATAATAAATAAAAAATAATAAATAATAAATAATAAATAATAAATAATAAATAATAAATAATAAATAATAAATAATAAATAATAAATAGTAAATAATAAATAATAAATAATAAAGAAAAAAGGGGAGAGAATAGTTAATTTCAATTAAGCGCGTGATGATCCATTGCCTAAGTGGTGACACAGAAACAAAAAGATAACGAGGTATAATGTCCAGGAAAAGCCCTACGATTATTAAGTAAGATCAGAGAGGAAGTATAATAATAACAAATAATAAATAATAAATAATAAATAGAAAATAATAAATAATAAATAATAAATAATAAATAATAAAGAAAAAAGGGGAGAGAATGGTGTACCTTCGAATTAAGCGAAGCGTGATGATCCATCTACCGCAAGTAGTGTACCTACAACCAAAAACTAAACGGTGATTTTCGAAAACCCTAGATAATTAAGTCGACGAGAGAGAAATAATAATAAATAATAAATAATAAATAATAAATAATAAATAATAAATAATAAAAGAAAAAAGGGGAGAGTGGTACCATTGTAAGCGTATGATCCATCCGCCAAGGTTCGTGCATACCACAAAAGACTAAACCGGCATGACCGGAAAACCCTCGATGATTAAGTTCGAGAGGAAGTATAATAATAATAAATAATAAATAAATATAATAAAATAATAAATAATAAATAATAAATAATAAATAATAAATAATAAATAATAAATAATAAATGGACTTGAACTTAGTATCCAAAAATACTAAATTTCTCAATCAAAGAATCATAATACCCTAGTTCTTTTTGTACCTTTATTTTAATTGTTGAATGTTGATGTTGATTGTCCATTGTCGATCCATGATCGTATGCATGCATATGCCAATAAATACTTCTCCACAACCTCGCGATGATGAAACAATAACAATAATAACAATAATAATAACAATAATAATAATATTAATAATAATAATAAATAATAAATAATGAATAATAAATAATAAATAATAAATAATAAATAATAAATAATAAAAAATAAATAATAAATAATAAGTAATAAGTAATCAATAATAAATAATAAATAATAATTAATAAATAATAAATAAAAAAGGGGAGAGAATGGTGTACCTTCGAATTAGCGCTGATGATCCATCACGAAGTGGTGTACCCAACTACAAAAGACTAAACGGTCGATGTCCGAAAACCACGATGATTAAGTCGTTAGGAGAAGTATATAATAATAAATAATAAATAATAAATAATAAATAATAAATAATAATAACATCGAGAGAACTATAATATAATAAATAATACAGAATAATAGATAAATAATAATAAAATAATAATAATCAATAAAATAATAAATAATAAATAATAAATAATAAGTAATAAGTAATAAATAATAAATAATAAATAATAATAATAAATAATAAAGAAAAAAGGGGAGAGAATGGTGTACCTTCGAATTAAGCGAAGCGTGATGATCCATCTGCCGCAAGTGGTGTACCTGCAACTACAAAAAAGACTAAACCGGGGGCTGATGTCCCGGAAAAGCCCAACGATGATTAAGTCAGATTAGAGAGGAAGTATAATAATAATAAATAATAAATAATAAATAATAAATAATAAATAATAAATAATAAATAATAAATAATAAATAATAAATAATAAATAATAAATAATAAATAATAAATAATAAATAATAAATAATAAATAATAAATAATAAATAATAAATAATAAATAATAAATAATAAATAATTCAAAATCACAATCATAATCACAAACACAATCACAATCACAATCACAATCACAATCACAAATCACAAATCACAATCACAATCACAATTACAATCACAATCACAATCAGAACAACAACAAATAATAAACAATAAAAATAATAAATAATAAATAATAAATAATAAAAAACCCTACGATTATTTATTATTTATTATTTATTATTTATTATTTATTATTTATTATTATTTAACTTCTCTCTGATTTGACTTAATCATCGAGGGTTTTGACATCACCTGTTAGTCCTGTTTGTGGTTGCAGTACACCACTTGCAGCAGTTGGATCATCACGCTTCGCTTAATTTGAAGGTACTTCCTCCTTAAAGTTATTATTATTATTATTATTATTATTATTGTTATTATTGTTATTGTTATTATTATTCTTATTATTATTGTTATCTGAATCATCGTCGGGAGGAGTGTCGGCGGAAGCATGTGACCAAGCATATGATGATGACGAATAGGATCATGGAAACCAGACCACGGACAATCAACATCAACATTCAACAGTTAAAAATAAAAGGTACGACAAAGAACTACGTGGGCTTTGATTCCTTCGGGATACGTATGCAGCTTAGTATTTTTTCGGGATACTAAGTTCAAGTCCATTCACTACAAATTATGTTGCATATAGCCACACTTAAAAGTGCAAGTAGCCACACATATATGTGTGCCTAAAATATTTCCCCACACTTAAATAAGTGTGGCTATGGATGTGTGGGGAAATATTGCCCACACTTAATAAGTGTGGTTAATTTATAACTGGGTAACACTTATAAGTGTGGTAAAATGCATCTCTAATAACACTTATAAGTGTTGGTACATCTCCACACATGTACGTGTGGGGAAACTGGTACTAGTAATTTTTTTTCTTTGTCGTTTATTATTATTAAAATTAATATTATTATTATATTATATTACTATTACTATTACTATTACTATTATTAATATTATATTAATTAATTATTATTAAAATTGAAAAAACAAAGATAACATGAATAATCTTTTCTGAACAAAATTCATTATCATTGATAATAATAAAAAAAAAGAGTACCCAATGTTGCTATTCCAAAACAAAAAAAAAATCCAAAAAAAACTATCATTGTCATGAAATTACAATTAATTAGCTCGATCGATATAGTTTTAAAGAAATACAATCAATGTCATAAAAGTAACATAAATCATGCAATGCCATCATATATTTGATAGTCTATGTTTGTGTTTAGAACTTGTGGCGGCCGTATTTATTCCCTGGTAGCCACCTAATATAAAAAAAACATAAAATATTAAAATTGATTAATGTCAATACAAAGAAGAGTAACCCTACATTGGTCAAATTGATTATGTCTTAACACGTGATAAAGGGCTTTGCTGTGGAATAGGATTAGATTTAACACACACTTCCACACAAATTTAACTATAAACATCAACAGTTGGATCTCATAGCACACTCATTTCCAGTTGGATCTCATAGGCTCATAGCTACAATCATAAATAAAGGTTAGGATATATCTAGGTCATGTTCATCTTTTCTTTCTTTATTTGGTATTATGCGTTATATTTTAATAAAACAAATAATATCTACAAAGCAAAGCAAAGTAATTATAATTATAAGTGCGTGAGTAGAAATCATCAATAAAAGAAAAAAGTAGAAATCATCAAGGAAAAAAGAAAAACAAAAGGAAGAAATCATCAACAAAGTATGCAATCATCAATAAAAGAAAACTAAAACAAACAAAAGTAGAAATCATCAAGGAAAAAAGAAAAACAAAAGGAAGAAATCAAACCTTACTGGAAGTTCATGTGTAATTTTTCTTATCATTGAAAACAACGTAGATAATCCAATGGAATTTTACAAAGAAACTTGTACATAATATAAATTAGTGTTTTTTCAACTTGTTAAAATACAATACATAGTTAAACATCATATCGTAAACAGCACCAATTGAACTAAAATTATTGCTTCATTATTTTAGCCAACAACAACATTTCGTTATTCCAATATCATTAATGTAATACACATCGAAGCTTCTATAAAAGGAACAAATCCATGAGAAAATTATACACAACCATGAGCAGTTTAGCAATCAATTGATATGTTTGAATTTACTTACCCATGGATCATCAGATTGATCAAGAGTCCATCTGGCAAGGAATACTGCATATGCAGCAATAAGTGCAGGGAGGAATCTAAAAAAGTTGTATTCTACAAGAGTCAATTTTGCCAAGTAATTTGCCAAGAACTCTAAGTCAATCAATTTTATCCTGCAATTTCCAAAACCAGTGCTCCAAGTTTCAGTTTTAAGAAATATATAATTTATCAAGGAAATATCAAAGGCTTGAACTTTAATTTCATCAGACAAACTACAGTCGTCAAGGATCCATTTTATTCAAGATAAACAATTAAATCAGTGAAAATTTTCTCAATTAAACAGAAACATTAATTTAAAAAGTAAAAAATAATTTGATGAGCAAATGACCTATTCAACCTACAAATTTCGACAAGAAAAATAATTTTTCATTAAAAAAATTAGATCATTCCATTATAATCAGGTGAAAAAATTTCGACCCTAAGACTCTTGTATTAACCATATATTATTGGATATCAAAATGAGCAGCATTTGATATTTTCTTTTATGACTATGAGTGCTCTAATAAACCAACGTGTTCTGTAGAAAGGTCTAGAAATAAGTAATCTTTATCATATTTTAACAACAATTAGGCCCCAAATGAGAGCACCCCTACGAATTTCAAATTAGCTAATTAATACGTCATATATATACAATATATTGTAGCTTGAAAACATAACAAAACAAATTTGGCAAGGCAAAATCGATCTGCAACTATATACACCCATGAACTCAACATTATTATTCTATTCTCCAACCGAACTCAAATCATATGCAAGAAACACAATAATTTAGAAAGTATATAATTGATAGATTCTAACCAATCCTGAAAGAATTACATGGTAAAAACTAATAGCAAAGTGCAAAATGTAAATCCTAGAAAGATTTATTTATAGAATTTAAACATTTTCATATGAGACAGAGCCCGGAAATAATAACCTCCAAAGCAGTTAAATTGAATGCATTAAGTACACTTCAAATAAGTTAAAATCATCACAAGTATTAGTTTAACAACTCCAACTAAGGAAAGTTATGTGCATGTTAGAAATCCAAAATTTTTATTGATTTTTGGATGAATGCAATATGTTTAGTTGAAGACTTGGAGTTTAGACTTGAAGGGCAAGGACACGAAGTTGGAACCACTTCTAAGAACGCATCGGAGCTTATGTAGGAGCTTACGAAATACTTTTATAGGCTTGGTGTTGAGGTATGTCACATGGGGTGATTTTTAAAGGATTTAAGAACAAGTTGGAAAAGTTTTGTATAAACTTGTTTTTAAAATTAAAATTCCCAAAGAGAAGTTCTTAAATCTTGAAAAAGTGATATCATAATGATAATTTTGAGTAAGAGATGAGATGATTTATTACATGTATTATTATTGTGGGCATCATGCATGTTAATTTTGTGAATTGTTGTATGTTTAAAGGCATGAATTACACTACTTTGTAAAAGTAATTATGATGGAAATGATTATATGGACTTAGAAAATATTTGAAATGCATTTAGAAAGTAATTTCCAGTAGCCATATGTTAAAAGAATCTCTTGAATATTTTTTGTTGAAATTTATTCATGGTATTAGATAAACTCATGATCATCAAAACTAATTAATAAAGTCATACTATAATGTCTCCAACAAAATTTGGCAAGAATATATTTAGTTTGAAATTTTTCATGATTTTTGAGTAATCATTCAATTGTTTATCGGTAAATTATGAAATAGTAAAATATAAAATAATTATCAAATGAAGACATATAGACTTGAAATTTTTATCACATACTCATATAGACACTAACTAAATTTGGTAAAATTTTAGAAACATTTTGTTGACGTTTAAGGACCTTAATAAGTTTTACTCGGTTATTAATAATCGGTAAGTTAAGTAACGGTAAAATACAAATTAAATACTAAATAACGCCTTTTGGGCATGAAAATTTTAAACAGTAGATACATGTTGAAAAATTTATATGGATTTTCGTGACAATATATGGACTTAAATAAATTATATTCGGTTTGTCGGTAAAATAACAATATTAATTATTAAAAATACCCCACACGATTTTTAATGGTTATTTAAAATTTTATATTCCTTAAAATAGTTTCTGAAACATCATAAAATTTTTATATTATTTTATTTAGACTTAAATAATTTTAAACCGATTTTATTTTCTTTATCAATAAAATGCCGATACAAAAAAATAAAATATCGATACATGGTATTTATAAGTTTAAGTAGGCTAATAAAAGTATTATATGACTTCTAGAACTTCTGTAAAATTCATTAAGCTAATTATTAATTATTTACTAATTATCAAATTAATAAAAAATTGTTTAATTATTTAAAGGTGTAATATTGTTAATTAAATTTGAGTAAAATAGACATATATCAAATATTTATAATTGTGTTAGTAACCTACTACCTCATAGTATAAAATAAGTTTTACTTAGATGATTTATAAATTTTATGGATTTAAAACATCATTCAAATAACGGTAAATACCTGATGGGACGCCTTAATTCATTTTAATTAAGGTGTTATAATGACTTGATTAATTTGGGCCTTGTTGGTGAATTAATATGTATTTTCTAAATCAATTGTCAATTTTATTACTGGCAAAACTATCTCGTATTTAATAAAATAGTGTTTTATGAAATCTTTTGTCAATAATTTTTATAGACATATGAATTATATTCTAGTTGTTTTGAATGAATTCTTTTTAGTTATATTCACTTTAAGAAAAATTGACTAAAACATTTTAGTGGTTTCCCTGAAAAATCGTATTGAATTTAATTACTTTTTATTACGATGCATTTCCACACATGTTTAGTGATGCCCCAATATACTACAAAGGTTATGTTTGATGATATGATTATGCTAAGAACATTTACCCATGTGGAAAAGATTATGATTTAATTTTTGCTATGTTGTAAAGAAAGTATGTAATGCTATGTTGCAAATAAATAATGTTTATCATATGGATACAGTTAATATTTTTTTTGACTTTTCAAGTGCTATTGAAATTACAGGGTATATATTATATACAAAAAAAATTTAGCCTAAATGGCGGATACATATGACACAACAAATGTTGTGTGCATGATTAAACGGCTCACCAATGTTGAGCGCGTATTGTTCATAATACCATTGTGTTACACTTGTCGAACATGTCGCGGACGGTAGACCGACTACCAAACGAGTCACAAGATGACTCACAAAGTACCCATGAAAACTTATGATATGAGTTTGAAATTGATTTGGATCCATTGGGATCTTATGATTTATCATGAAAAATGAGAATTTGAATTGATTATAGAACCATTGAACTGGGTTTGTATGTTAATATAATTTATCAAATGAAAAAGCATATTTCAAAATGAATTTACTCAAATCAAAAAGGTTTAAATACCTTGTTTGTCGGATACTAGTGTGTTTATACTCACCCTTTTTGCTGATACTATGCTTAGTATGTTTTGCCAATGGTTTTGTTTTTAGAGTAAATCTCTATGACATCTCGACGGAGAATGAATATACGAGCGGAAGATGAACCGAGTTGGAGTATGACTCCCCTTTTGTTTAAATCTATTTATCGTATTTGAGAGACTATTAGTTTGGTTGTTTAGGTTTGAACTATTTTAAGGATGTAATTTGAACTTTGGACTTATTTCGATTTGATTGTAATTTTCCTTTATTTTAGACAGTTAAGACTTCTGTTATGTTGCTTTGGTTATGGTTCAAGTATTCTACTTGGACATTGGTTTATCCTTTAAGTAACCCCCTTTATTATGCTGGCAAAAGCAAGCTTCCGCATGATTAATAATAAATTCCAATTAGTCCTTGCCTTCATAATTCGGGGTTGTTAAAACAAGTGGGAAGAACAAAGGGAGAGAGTGTGCATCCAAGTTCACTTAACTGATAAAGAACACCAATAAGACTAGGAACATCAACACCATCAAAAACAACTTTAGGATCTTCAGATTGAAACCCATCTTTATACAACTCATCTTCTCCCAATCTATACTCATTTTTCACCGAAAACTTCAGCAAATACATCTTTTTTTTTCTCCCACAAATCCCCTGAAAAATAACAAGATTGAAACTTTATGATTTTTGGAGAGGAAATAAGAAGTACCTTGATAGTATTTACTTGAATTATAATTTAATGGGTAAAAATTAAATGATCTAAAAAATAGAAAAAAAATGATTATCAGTGATAAAATAAGAAGTCATATTTAACATAATAGGTGTAATTAGACATTAAATTGGATGAGGTAAGAGAAGAAAGTATTGAGATAATGAGAAAGGAGCAGTTGTACTAAAATTGAAAGATAGGTTTGTTGAATTTAGGAATTAAGAAACTGAAAAGGGAATAAGAGCTACAACTTGAGAGTATATTTGCCAACTCTACAAGGTATTCCTTGATAGTCAATTGAGAGTATAAATGGCTACCACTACTTGCATCCATATTTCGTTTCCTTTTTTTCCTCTTTTACACTCCCAAATCCGAAACCAGATTTTCAATGTCTCATTTTTGGGTTCGAATTCCAAATTTTATTGCTCCATTTTTTGGTTTGAATTTAATGGAATGTTTAGTAATACTATAAGTAGAGGGAGGTTGTTAGTAAGAGAAGAAAGAAGGGACTTTTAAATGGTCGAGGTTGTTAGTAAAGGAAGGGTTTTAATGATGGTGGTGGTGGTGGTGGTGGTGTTAAGGTGGGAGAATGGTGGTGATTGGGTAAGGTTAGAGAGAGGTTGGGGAAGAAGGATTTAATTGGGGTAATTGGGTAAATTAGGTTAGATTAATGAATATAATTGAAAGTCAAAGGTTATTATCCTTGGTCAGAGGTCAATTAGTAGGTCATCCAGTAAAGTGGTTGTGTCGATGTGGTGTTTAGTAATTTGAAGGCTGTTGTTTGTAAAAAAAACTTCGAGGCTGTTTATTCTAAATTGACTAGTTTCAAGACTGTAGTTGATAATTGATACTTTTTTTAAAAAAATATTGACGTGTTTAAAAATCAATGTATTACATGAGTTTCTATCCAGGATTTATAGAGGTGTTCATTCGGGTGATGAGGTCGGTTTTGGACTGGTGTCATTTGGTTTGGTTGTATTTCTGATCAGTTATTTTCAGATACGTTGATCATACTCGGGTCAGGTCGGTTAGTCACGTTTCAGTTGAAGATTAGTTATTCGAGCTATCGGGTTAGCATCGGTTCAGTGTCAGTCGAAGTTCGAGTCGAGTGTCAATCGATTTCGGGTTGCCCTCGGCTAATAATTGGTTCGATTTTACCGGGTACAAATTGGATTCATGTATTTTTGTAAGTAGAATTCGGCTACGAAGTACGAATTTACTATCGCTTGAGTCAACATCAGATTAAGCGGCAAGTCATTTTTTAATTGATGATAAGATTCCCTTTACTTAAAGCATAATTGTTAAAATGCATATCAATTAGTGATGATTACTTTGTTACTTTTACTTGTTTGATTGTAAATTAAAGGAAAAGTTACCGTGAATAATACAATTAGTGATGATTACTTTGTTACTTTTACTTGTTTGATTGTAAATTAAAGGAAAAATTAGCGTCAATAATACAACATTTTGTTTATTTCCCTACAATAATACCAGCTATTGATTAACTATGAATGATACTAACTTAAAGAGGTGTTTTCCTAGAAAATCCCTAACATGTTAAAAATCAAACTATAGGTGATTATAAGACTAAAAAATTGGTATATTAGTTAGTAAAATAAAGTTGGAATTATTCTAGGAAAATATCCCTCTAAGTTGGTATATTCATGGTTAATCAATTATTGGCATTATTGTAAGAAAATTAACAAAAGGTTGTATTATTCACGGTAATTTTTCCTAAATTAAAACTAAAGTTCTATCATTTTTCATCTAATTTGATTAAAAATAGATAAATAAGAATGAACCATTGATTGTTAATTAACTCTAAATATATGAAACCATGTATTTACAAAGTTTAATTTATTAAAATTTCTAACACTTCATTACATTAGCTAATAAAATGATAGAATATGAGTCGATCATACTTCTATGTTAAAAATTGGTTTAGGTTTACAGCTGTTCGATTAAAAATCATTTGGCTTAAATCGATTTTAGTCGATGATTCGGGTCAGTCACTATTAGGTTTGGGTAATCTCGATTCGGTTATATGTCGATTATAAAAATCAGTCGCGGTTCGGGTTCAATTTTCTTATTCTCGGTCGTTAATTGGTTCGGGTACAACTTGATTAGGTTAATATCGGTTCAATAAACCTTATAAACAAGTCATTTTTGGTTGGATTAACTTTAATCTAGATTCTGTTTTTCAGATGGGGTCACATTTGAACAAGTCTAATGATTTATAACAAATGTGTTAACAAAAAGTTTTTCGGCTACTCTTGTGAGAGACCATCTTTCAAAGAGACGACTTCAAAATAATAAGCTCACATTCTTATTTTCTCTTAAATTTGTATAAATTGGACTATCTATCCCATATTTCTAATGTATCTCTTGGAGATACCGTATCTCACGACAATTTGTGAAAGTTTTTTAAGAAAGCTAAATATAAAAAATGTCCACGCGTGGAAAGACAGCGAGTGTGTGTTTGTGAAATTTATGCTTTATATAAGCCTCCTTTTAAGCATTGTATTTGGGTATTGATCTTCACTTAAAACAAAACAGAGACTGAGTTGAGGTTGAGCACACAACATCAACAATTCACAGCAAGGCAGAAGGAACAACATCAAGCAGTTGCAAATTGCAAATGAGTCGTCTTGCCCCATTATCAGAAGAACCTTTCAACGAAGAAGAAACCAGGAAATTGTCTAAGAAAACCCATGCATGGAAGAATTGGGTTAAAAATCTCTTTTTTCATAAAAAGTCTGATCTTAAAATCCTTTTAAGTGTTCTTGCTTGCCCTCTTTTTCCTGTCTCTCTTCAACCTAACCAATCTATTCTTCAGGTATTTTTCCATTTTACCCTATTTCTAATTTTTGAACAATTTTCACGACTTATTATTAAGTTTTTGAATGCTTGTCTTGCTAGTAAAATTAGCAATATTTTATTATGTGATTTTGTCATTTCTGGGTCCTTCTTTGTAAGATCTTTGAAATGGGTATTTTCTATTTCTTCCATTTTCAATTAATTAATCCAAGATTCCATCTTTTATTTCCCAATATTCATAATTACCGGAGAAAACAGTGATGTTTTGAAGGGGTTATACATTTAATCAATCATAAATTACCAAATTATCAATTAAATAACAAAAATATACATATGAAAGAATCAGAATCTTTTAAAGGTGGGTTATTGGATAAATTTTGAATGGACAGGTATCATCCTCATCCCAGTACATAATAGAACACTTCAGAGCAGCAACAGGGTGCAAAAAGCTAGAAAAAATGGCAGTTAAAAACATATTTGTAACAGGGAAAGTAACCATGACAATGCTTGAAGAGCCGAGCTTAAGTGGGTCTTCAGCCGTAGTGGTAGCTGCCGGAGAGACACACAAAGGGTGTTTTGTGATGTGGGAAATGCTACCTAACAAATGGTCAATTGAGCTTGTGGTTGGTGGTCATAAAGTGCTGGCTGGTAGTGATGGTAATGTGGCTTGGCGCTACACTCCTTGGCTCGGCTCCCACCCGGCTAAAGGCGGTGTACGACCCCTTCGTCGTGCTCTTCAGGTTTGCACCATTACTATACTCTATACTCCTTCCTTAAGTGCCTTTGATTTTGCTATAATAACGGCCTGTTTTCTAGGTGCTATGCTAATAAAATGTGGTAATAGGGATGACAACCAGTGTAATTTTGTTTGAAAAATCTTTTGGTTACTTTGATGGTCATGTTTGTCCAACTTCAATCATCTTATGTTCTTCGTAAAATTCATTCCCTATTAGGTGTTAATGGAAATTTGTTAAAAAAAAATTTTTTTGTGATCAAAGTTTCATCAACTTGAGAATAACATGAAACTTTTGATGAAATTTTACTCCATAAATCATTCCGATATCTACTATTTAGTACCACTAACCAAACAATCGTAAGTACATAAATCTCGAGCTATAATAATTAATTCAAAGAGAGATATAGGGATTACTTTTTAATTATTATGAATTATTTTTAATGTAGTACTAGTATTGTGAAATCAATTGTTAGATTGATATTACATAGTTTCCTATAATGGTCACAAATACTATGTATGAAAATGAGAATATATGGTGTGGTGTGTTACTCCATCAATCCTTAATTAATGACACTTCCCCAGTTTTGGTATTAGGCTGCATGTGTGAATGGAAGACTGGAAAAAAAGTTGGCTTATTTGGATAGAAAAAATATGGTTGAATCAACTATTCCTCATTTAAAAAGATTTGTCAATTAAATTAATAAACAATTGTCATCAAAAAAATAATTTTCCGGGCAATCATATTAAATGACTTCCATTTAGGCCGGATGTACTTTTAGATGAATACATATCATCAACATACCTAGTGTATTCCGCCCATAGAAAACTATGATCAGGGTCTAGAACGGGAAGGAATGCGGCAACTCATACTCATAAAGGAGGACGAGACTCTAGATTGTTTTTTAGATGAATACATAATTTTAAGAAAAATCTTGATGTTTGGTGTTTGATGACTTTTGGAAGCTATCAAAGGAGAAGAGTATCTCTTGTGAACTTGTGGTATACCTATCTTCACTCAACTAACTTTCAATTAAATATAGCTAGTGATGATAGATGATATTTAGTAAAGAACAAACATGATATTTTTTTTAATGACAAAATTATGACAACCTTTAAGATAGTTATTAGTTTCCTTTTCTAAGAGTCAATATCATGTTAGTCACTATTATTTGTGGGCAGAAATAGTTTTCAATTGTAGTCATATTTTGTTAGGAGTACTAACTAATCACAAGAGGTTACAATCAAAGTTTGGTTAGAAGATATGAAGAGTGAAGTATAATTAGGACATCCAAAATGAGGTGTGATAGCACAATCAACTCCAATGTGAACATCAATTAGGGGATATGAAAAGTCTTGTTGATTCTTTTATGAGTTGTAAACTTGTAATGTTTGATACCATGGATTGTCAAGCTCATTACACCCAATAGATCTTTGTCCATATGATTGCAATATGCTTCTATAAGGGAATGTGCTTTTTATCATGGGTTTACACTTGCTTCACATCAACTTGCCATGCCTATATGGTTCCATGTGCTTAGCATTTTGGGATTTTAGCTTTTGCAAATTGCTTTTTTTTTTTTTTTGAATTTGTTTTTTGGTGAGGTGAGAGAAGAAGCTAAAGAAAGAAAGGTTACCATACCCAACATTCCCATTGCTTGTACTCCAAAAAGGGTCCCACAATTTTCATGTGCCAAATGATGGTATTTTTCCTATTTTTCATAAATTCTAGGATTTTGTTGTTAGATCAACCTAAAATGGCCTATGTAACCTTAACTTGTGATTTTTGTTTGTCTTGGCCACAACTAAGGTTGGGAAGGAGCTTTATTGAGTATTACCTAGGACAGTGTATTGTCTTTCATTTTCTTTTTTAATTAGGTAATGCAAGGATCAAGACTATAACTCTCCTTCCCAAAATAATAGTCAAACATGTACATTTTATAATGTGTTGGGAAAATTTGTCACATTTTTTATGAAAAACTAATGGTATGTGATTCATGTGGATTATACCTCAGCTGTGATTAACTAATGAGGTAAGCATGAATCCAAAAAATGTTTAGTTTAGTTAGATAGGTGTTCATCTTCTAGAAACACTTTGTGGCCAAACATATTTAAAAGGAGTCAATCCCATTAGTTTTCTAAAAGGGTCAGCGTTTTAATAGGTCGCCTTAATATGACATTCAAAGTTCAATATTTTTTAAACGGGATATTTACGGTCAACTTTAACCAAGTTTGGGGGGGCTGGTTCTTTCAAATTTGACCTCACCTCTAATCCCACTACGCATAGTAATTTCCAATTTAGTTTCATTAACTTTGCTAGAAAGAAATAATTTTATGTTATTGGTTTATGGTTAAAATAAGACAAAAAGCTAATTGCGGTAAGAAATACTTCATCCGTTCCATAATACTCGCTACATTTTCCATTTTGGGAAATTTCATATTACTTGCTACATTTCCCTTTTTAGTAAAAAATCAATCATTTAAAGTTATACCTACTCCTATTTTTATCCACTCTATATCTAATTACCCCTATTTTTCTTTTTTATTTTTCAACAAATAATATTAAAAAATTCCAAAAAAACAACTTTTCACCTACTGCTCATCATTGCACAGTAACTTCTTAATCTTTGTATCCATGCAATGGTAGCAAGTAAATCAGAACGGAAGAAGTATATAGATGGAATGAACAAAAAAATTGCATTTATTGATGAGATTAAGAGGAGAATGTGAGACGTTACGAAAAAAAATGTTGCAAAGTTAAAGGAACATGCAAGAAAATAAAAGGATAAATAGGAGCTTATCTAGCTAAGTTGTACATTTGCTAAAAAGGATTTTGTTTTTTCTCAAAAAAGGGGATCTTGTTATGGTGTAACTAGCTAGTTAGCTCTTATGATAAGGTCTTGTTTATGATTCTGAACCACACTCTTGGAGTTGGGACCCTAGTAGCCAATTGCACTGATTTTCAATAAATTACTTTGATTGATGAAATTACATCTTGACAAGCCACTCATGGGAAAAGTCAATGGAGGTTGTTCAATCTTTTTATTTGCTGTTAATGCTGTCTATTTCAACCTCTTCCAAATCTTAGCTACCTAAACTACATACTATAAACTTGTCTTGAAGGCCTTTTCTTACCATCTACTAATACTTCTTTCACACAATAACTTGCCCACTTGCAACTAAATAAACAAACAAAAGGGGAAGATTCTCCCTTTTCCATTGCTAATTATCTTTATTGAAGTTTTTTATATAAAAAGAAAAAGATTCTTCCATTTTCTTATTTTTGTTACTATAAGAAAATTTTCAAAATAGCTTATATTTCTTCATTTCCAACAAAATAATATCTCTCCCCTGTTGTTAATATTTCTAGTTTGATACATTCTTTTACTTTACAACATTTTTATTTTGGGTAATGTATCCACTATTTTCTTTAAATTTTATTCACAAATTTTATCTTAATTTTTCTTATCGTAGTACTTATACAATTTGTATTATCGAGGAGAAAAAGGTAGTATGTAGATATTAATGGTCAAAATCAACATAGAAGTATTTACTACCTACAGTTTTTGCTATTGGATATGAATTCAAGCAAGTTAGGTGTTTTAACTAGAGTTCATTTTACAATCATATACTCCCCCTCCTATTCTACCCATTAGTCCCATTGATTTTTTCTTTTCACTGTTCACTTATCACTCTTAATTTGTATTTTATTCTTAATCTAAGTTAAAAACATAATCATGTGGGATCTTGTTTGATTCGTCTCAATACAAAGATTATTAATATCTATTTTTTTATAATTTTTACTTAAAAACAATTAGAGATACTAAAGGTTAAAATGTTGTCTCGACAAGTGTGGAAAATCAAATGAGACTGATGGGTTGAATATAAGGTAGTATAAATTAAATTTGCCTAGATATCTTCAAATTTAGGGAATCCAGATAAAGAGTAACCAGTCAATCCCATAACTGGTTTTTGTCCTTTTCTTTTCATTTAGCCTTCTTAGTGAACAAGTACTTATTGTGCATTGTTTTAATGCATGATGCACATTTCTTGGGTCTTTATGGGTTTGAATTATTAATGACATTGAAGTATTACAATGTATTATATTGCTTTCTGGCATAATCTTACACTAACATTATTCTAACATTCTCCCTAAACTTGGTTGATTTCCAATGGCGGTTAGGCTTATTTAAGGTGACCAATCGTCCAGGGCCCCAAAAGCAAAGGCATTATATATTAAACAACTTCTTATATTTTATCATTTTGTATTCTGTTAGAAGGCCCTCAATTTTCTAAACATCAAAAAGTAAATAGAGCTCAAACAATGATTATTAAGGCTTTTAATTTTTATTTTTTTTATTGACTTTTCAATTTTTCAAATAACAAAGAATGTATCGGTAAATGACTTTAACACAAAATCACAAAGGTTAAACTACGAGTAGCCTGTTTATTGATTTTTAGCTTTTTAACCTATTTTTTCCCTTCTATAACTAACTTATCCCCAACATCTTTGAAATCAAAAAGGATTGGACGAGGAAAAGGCACTATATTGAAGTGGGTTCCATCAAGTACTCCAAGGACAGACAGACATAAAACACAAATGGGCACCATGATGAAATAACCTTAGTCCTTAGCCTTAGTAAGAGAAAAGATGATTTCTTTCTTTAAACAAAGGTATCTTTTGAGGACCCTTTAATTGATTAAATAGGTCTTATTACTAAGAATCATGCACAACATATACGTCAGCTTTATTAGTGAATCGAATCTAAAGGGTACCACACTACCACTCCTAATTTTTTCCAAGATCTTAGCTGTTTCTCATCATCACTACAACACATTCCAAGGATTGCTGTCAAAAATCAAGTTGTAACATGGATTTTATCTTAATCTATCATCATGAATCATTGCACTAACTAACCTATACTTTCTTTTAAATATTAGATACTTAATGATCCTTAAACATTGACCATTGCTTCTTGCCAAACGGCCATAACTTTGTGGTTGTTGACCGATTTAGTTAGCTTGTTTGACCAGCCAACTGGCTTTTTTGATAGCTTCTATGTAAGTGATATTATGGGGATATTTGGCAAAATTTGACTGTTAGTTGTCGGTGGTTTATTAGAAAGTGCGCTTCCAAAAGCTAAAATCTAATAAAAAGCTACTCGTGCTTTGTTTTGGTTTTTATATTGGCTCAAAAATCATTTTTTAAATCGTCTTAAAACTATTACCTAACATATTTTTTACTATTTAAATGACGAATAAACAAAAGCTAATCAAAAAGCTAACAGAAAAGTAAGTTAGCAAATGGACCCAATTGGAGAACCTATAGGTAAAAGCTAGGACTATAGTCTTAGCTTCCAGGAAACCCCTTGAAGGAGGGGCAATTGACAATGGTCCCTTACAATAAATACTTTAATATATGCATATTTAAAGCTACTTCTTGATGTAGCTATCCTTGGCCTTTTCTTATCAAACTTGGATCTTGTCCTGGACGCTTTCTAGTTGGACACTTACTAAAATGTTTTTTATGTTTGTTATTTTTTTGGAAAACTTGTTTGTTTTTCTTATTTTGAAGTAATTTACATGTCGAATACGATTAGTTTTGATTAAAAATTTTAACCCTTATATTTTATAATAGGGGCTTGATCCTATGGCGATCTCGGAAGCATTCTCCGTAGCTCAGTACATGGGCGAGAAGGAGGTCATGGGAATGGATTGTTTCGTTCTAAAATTGTCTGCCGAACAGATTGATCTCGCTGATCGGAGTGATAACACAGCTGAAACAATCAAGCATGTAACTTTTGGCTACTTCAGCCAAAAGAGTGGATTACTTGTTTACTTAGAAGACTCTTACTTGACTAGAATACAGTCTCCTGGTGGATCCCCTCGTTATTGGGAAACTACGATGGGTTCGAAAATTGAAGACTATCGAACAGTAGAGGGTGTGATGATAGCACATTCGGGTCAAACCCATGCCATCATAACTCGATTTGGTGATAATCTCAAATCAGGTCCGACTGTCCTTCGGATGGAGGAGGCGTGGATGATCGATGACTTTGCGTTTAATGTGCAAGGGCTTTCTTTGGATTGTTTTATTCCTCCACAAGAAGTGAAGAACAATGTACTCGAGGAAAAACTAAATCAACGTCCAATTTTCCCTCTCGATATCTAATTGCAGATTTCATTGGTTCAACAAGACTAACAAGCTTCAAAAATGAAGGTTTACTTATTAACAATGATTGGAATTAGATTATTACATAAAATTTTATAAAAAAAGAAAAAGAAAAAAATTGATTTTGCATAATAAACTTTTTTACCATTATTTTTGATGGGGGTTTTGTATATAGAAGTAATTTGCTACATAATGAAGCAATAGTAAATAAAGTGTCCCTTGAAAGAAGTTGATATGGGTATTGGTGACCCATATTTAGGGCACGGGAAGATTAAAAATATTTGATTCCTTAATTTGTTTTGAAAATGTTGTAAGCATGGGAAGCATGATATTACATGTGCTAACTTGATAATTCTCTTTAACTCAGATTTGGAATGCTTTGGATAGCTGAACTGTAGCATGTGAACTTACATCCCTACATGTTTATGTTTATATTATTACAAATGATTCTTAGTTAGAGTTTTCCTCCCACGTGGAGGAAGTGTCCACTTAATAATATAATATGGGGTTTAATATTACTTATGGGCTAATAATATGTTAATTAATGGGAAACAAAAATTAAAGGAGAAAGGTAGCACCGTAGCAACTTTTGGTACATCAGAAACACACGCACAGAACAGAAAATTAAGATAGAAGAGGCGGCTATATGAAGAGAAAGGTACAATCTACAATCTGATATTGCGTCGATCGGATCGAAGGCCATTTGTATTTCGTCATACGTCAAATTTTGATACGGTGTTCTTGCCTACCGAACCTACATAATTAAGGGTTGGATTGTTATTTTGTCCATTATAAGTGGTTAATTTGTATTTTGCGCTAATTTACCCTAATTGTTGACCACTTTTGAGTGATGATTTAGGGTTGTTTGGTCTTTGTGTTGCCTTTAGTATTATCTAAAGAGGATTTTGGTTGTACCCATTAATTTTATTAATGATTAATGGAAGAATTTGGTTATTTCACTTTTTGGGTTTCCACGTAAAAAATATCGTGTGTGCTTTACTTTCCGCAATTTTACGTTAATTATTATCGTTTGCTTGATTGGATTGGTTTATTTTTGCTCATCTAACAATACAAAGGGAGAAAATGTGTGTTTTCTTGCTACTTTTCTCAACATAGAAGTATCAACAGCTTGGTTTATATTTTCTTGTGTTGTGTTTATGATGCATGATTTATTTGAACTCAACTAATTATGTTGTGTGGAAAACTAAGATGAAGGATATTCTTTATTTGAAATATTTGTATGAACCAATCCTAAATAAGTCTATGCCCACTGGTCACGATGAAAGTAAATAGAAAATTATGAATCGGAAACTGGTAGGAACCATTAGAGAACTTGCTGATGTTAGTGTGCTTAAACATATTGCCAATGACACGAATTATTTGTCATTACTACGATAAGTCGGGTCATATTAAAAGCATTTGCAGAAAGATGAAATGAGACAAGTCAAAAGAAAAAAAGGGCGATTCTTCAGAGTCGAACTGCAAAGAGAAACACACTACAACTCTAGCATTTAGTGATGATCATTTGCTCTTTATTGGTGATAAAGAATGCTTGAATGTAGCTTGTGATGACTGCAACTAGGTGATTGATTCGGGTGCTTCACATCATCTTACTCCGCATCAAGACTAATTTTTTTTTACACCAGTGGTGATTATGGTAGTGTTAGAATGGGAAATGATGAGTCATCCAAGGTCGTCCACGATTGGAGAGTTCCACCGGTTGCGAGCTGATTTTGAGAAATGTTAGACACGTTCCTGATATTAAATTGAATCTCATTTCTATAGGTAGCCTTGATGAAGAGGGTTACTTTAGCCACTTCAATGATGGTAAGTAGAAGCTTTGCAATCTTATAGCGGCCTGATGTAAGGAGAAAGATTCTCTTTATATGATGCAAGCTAAGGTTTGCGTCGATGAAGTAAATGTTGTAAATGATTAATCTAGTGAGTTATGGCATAATAGACTTGGTCATATGACTGAGAAAGGTATAGCAAATGCTCTCTAAGAAGCAATATCTCCCTAATGTCTCAGGTATGTCTCTTAAATCCTATGTTGATTGTTTAGCGGGTAAACAACATAGGGCTGCATTCTCGCCTCACATCTAGGAGGAAGTATCCACTTGACCTTGTCCATACTGATGTATGTTCTACGGATGTTAGATCCCATAGTATTGCTCTTTACTTTGTTTTTATCATTGATGATTATTTTATAAAAATGTAGGTTACTGTATTGAAAACCAAGGATCATGTACAATCTTCTTTCAAGGAATTTCAGGCTAGAGTTAAGCGAAAAACATGTAAAAACCTCAAGGTTGTGAGAGTTGATAATAGTGGTGAGTACAAAGAGGCCTATTTGAAAGCGATTGCAAGAGTCAAGGCATCAAGCTTTAGAAAACAGTTCCAAATACACTTCCATTGAATGGAGTTGCAAAGAGGATGGACATAACAATTTAAGAAAGAATCTGATGTATGCTCTTTCATGAGAAGTTGTCTAAGTTTTTCTGGGCAGAGACATTGGTTACAACTGTGTACTTGATTAACCTTTCACCTTCAAATCCTTTTGATGGTGATGTTCTTCAAAAAGTTTGGATTGGTAAAGATATGTCCTAGAATGAGGGTATTTGGATGTCGTGCTTTTGCTCACATTCTTAAACATGAGAGGTCCAAGATAGATAAGAAGACAAAGCAATGCATACTTTTGGTGTACTCTGAAGATGGTCTTGGGTACAAGTTATGGGATGTTGTATTCTTTCAAGATCAGACTATTAAAGATATAGAAAAGCCAAAGCAACAAGCATCCTCTTATACTCTAGTTACTTTTGATCCAGTCTTTTAACAAATGAACCTAGAGTTAAAGGAGGAGATATTCAGCATGATGAAGATAATGTTGTGATGATGGTCATGATAATCAACCCGAGATTGAGTCACTAGTTGTTCAACCGCAACCACATCCTGATGATGTGAGAAGATCTATTAGAGGACGACATCCTTCTATGAGGTATCCTACTACAGATTTTGTGTTACTAACTGATGGGGAGAACCAGAAGATTTTCAAGAGGCTATGTCACATGACAAAAGTAAGGAGTGGTACAATGCCATGCAAGATGAGATGAATTCCTTGCATAAGAATCACACGTATGATCTAGTAAAGTTACCTAACGGCAAACGTGCATTTAAGAATAAGTGGGTGTTTAAGTTGAAGCCCAAAAGATGGTTAGCCACCTAGATTGAAGGCTAGAATTGTTGTGCGAGGCTATGAGTAGAAGAAGGTGATAGATTTTGATGAGATTTTTTCTCTAGTGGTGAAGATGTCTTCAATCAAAGTAATATTTGGTTTGGCTGCTTGCATGAATTTGGATATTAAGCAACTTGATATGAAGACTGCTTTCCTCCATAGTAATTTAGAGGAGGAAATTTACATCAAGCAACTTGAAGGTTTCTAGGTCAAGGGAAAGAAGAAATTTGTGTGTCACTTAAAGAAGAGTGTGTATGGTTTTAAGCAGGCGCCTTGTCAATGGTATAAGAAATTTGAGTCATTCATGGTTGATAATGACTTTCACAAGACACATGCCGATCATTGCGTGTTTGTAAAGAATTTTTCCAAAGGTGATTTTCACATTCTCTTGTTATATGTTGATGATATGTTGATTGTTTGTCGTGATTCCAACAAGATTGTCAAATTTGAAGGCTAGTTTGAGCAAGTCCTTTGTTATGAAGAACCTTTACCTTGCAAAAAAAAATTTAGGTATGCGTATTTCTTGTGATAGGAAAAATAAGAAAGTGTAGATACCACAAGAGAAGTACATTGAGAAGGTGCTGCAAAAGTTTAATATGAACAATGCTAAGCCCGTGAGCTCTTCACTGTCGATGCATATGAAATAGAATTTTTAACAATGTTCAACAAAAGATGAAGATAAGAAGACGATGAAAATAGTGCCTTATGCATCTGTGGTAGGAAGTTTGATGTATATTATGCTATGTATTAGGCCGAATATAGCTCATACTGTTAAGGTAGTTAACATGTTCATGTCTAATCCTAGAAAGGAACATTGGGCAGCAGTTAAATGGATTCTAAGGTATCTTAGAGGAACTTCTAGAGTTAGTTTATATTTTTGTCCTAGCAAACCTGTGTTAGATGGTTATACGGATGCTGCTTTGTCAGATGATATTGATTCTAGTAAGTCTACTTCTGGTGTTTTGATGATGTTTGCAGGGGGCATTGTTTCTTGGCAATCAAAATTGCAAAAATGTGTTTCTCTATCGAGTACTAAGTCAGAGTATGTGGCAACTGTAAAGACTGGTAATGAGTTAGTGTGGATGAGGCACTTTCTTGAAGAGTTGGGCTTGGAGCAAGACAATTTTTTGTTACATTGTGATTGTTAGAGTGTCATTCACATAGCTAAATGCTACTTATCATGGTCGAACCAAACATATATGTAGGAGGCTGTATCATTGGATTCGAGATCAGATTGAAGTAAAATCCTTTGAGCTTATGAAGACCAGTACTCATGAAAATGGGTCGGATACGTTGATTGAGATCATACCAAGAGACAAGTTAGAGGTGTGTCATTTGAAAGCGGGACTTGTCATACCCCTCAAGTTGGATTGAGGGAGAGATTTTTTGGGTTATTCACTCCTACTTGGAGGAAGAGCCCACTTAGTAAATATAATATGAGATTTAATATTACTTATGGGCTACTATGTAAAAAGAGAAAATAGGAAACCATAAAAAAAGGAAAACGACATCAGCTCTTGGTAAATGAGAAACACACGCACAAAACAAAAAGTGAAGAAAGAAAAGGCGGCTATGAAGAAAAAGGTGCAACGTGATATTGCATCAATCGGATTGAAGACCATTTGTACTCCGTTTGGTGTCAAATTTTGACACACTGTTTCTGCCTACCCAACCTACATATTTAATGGTTGGATTGTCATTTTGGGCATTGTAAGTGGGTAATTTATATTCAGTCCTAATTTACCCTTATTTTACCACTTTTGAGTGATGATATAGGGTTGTTTGGTGTTTGTGTTGTCTTTAGTATTGCTTAGAGGGGATTTTTGTTGTACCCATTAATTTTATTGGTGATTAGTAGAAGATTTTGGTACCACTTACGGTTCTGTGGTTTTTTCCCTCATTGGGTTTCCACGTAAAAAACTTTGTGTGTGCGTTACTTTCCGCAGTTTTACTTTATTATTGTTTGCTTGATTGGATTGGTTTATTTATGCTCATCTAACAACACAAAGAGGCAATGTGTGTGTTATTGAAACAACTTAAACTAGCGTAAACAGTATAATAATACTGTATACAAAGCATAGCGGAAGACTTATAGAAGTCTGGGCTGAAAACTTTTTACATTAAATAAGTGATACTATTTACAAAACATTATAAAATAGGAAAAATTGATATTAATAATCCAGCATTTTGTTCACCCGCTGTGAATAATCCAACATTTTGATTATTTTCTAATAATCCAACGTTTGCCCTTAATTCGCTGTGAATAATCCAATCTTTATTTTAGTTTGCTAGGAACATACCCTATTATTATCCATTATTAGTAATAAGGTATGTTGTAGGTAAATTTATCACAAAGGTTGGATTATTAGAAAATAATCAAAAGGTGGGATTATTTATAGCGGATGAGTGAAAGGTTGGATTATTAGTGTCCATTTTTCCTATAAAATATTACAATTTAGTTTACAAATATGTAATTTACATTATGATTTTCAAAAAAAAAAGTCCTCGCTTTGCACGTAAAGCATAGCACAAGTAGCCATCTTCTCCACAACAGAGTTAACCTGAAAATGGATCTACCTCCCCGTAAGGGATAGGCCCAATCAAAGACTGTCAACAATTGAATTGTTGAGTAATCGAACAAATTATTACATTTATATACAAGTCATTTACAAACATCTCCAATTTCATCTTTTTCTCATATGGTAACTCCTTATAAAACATTATTATATCCAAACCCAAACTCTTTTAAAAGATCATTTGGTATCAACATAAATACGACTAAGAACTTTTGGTTCATAGTGAATCAAAACACGGCTGTAACTTTACAAGTTAATAGCGAAAATAATCAAAATGCGGCTATTACTTTACAAGTCAATAGCGAAAGAATACGACAAATAAAACATATGATTTCATTTGCGAAACAAACAAAACTTTATATACCAAACGTATTTATTCAAAACTCATATTAAACCTATAATATAACAATACTTTAAAACGTAGAAATATAATGGACCGTCAAGAAGTAGGCTTGATCTAAATCTTAAGAATACGGGTGATCGCCATCACCGAAAATACGGTTCTTGCAAGAACGAAACGGGATCGAGGGCTTGAGACCGATCCGAAAAGCATTACCTATTATCAAGCTATAAGATTTCACAATAATCCAGATATAAGTATCCGTTGCCAATTCCCAAAAACGAACATGTTTCAATGTCGAAGATTTCAATATAAAACGAATCAATAATTCACTTGATTTTCTTTGAAATCAATAATCATACTTCATTTCATAAAACCATATTTCAAGACTCATATTTTAGAAGGCAATATAATAGAAAACATGCTTTTAATAAAGACTAGAAAACAAGGTCAAACAGAGTCAAAATCCAAAATTTCGAAAACCAAATATTATAAGATTTTGTTCAAATTTCATTAGTAGTAATACCACGCCTTATAAAACATAACTTGAAGTTTGAAATACTTGAATTAAATTTAAAAGCTAAGGGTTTGTAGGATTACCTCTCTATGCCGTGAATAACAAACAATAAAATACCAATAATTCATCATCATCCATCAGCATGTAAAAGCTCCAGTTACTATCAATGGTGTTTAACCAACTTTATACCAATCATAATTCCCAAATACCCAACTTATATTATACCCAAATAACATCAAGTAATCAAAACCCAATTGATACTTATGTTCCAAAATTTATACTTGAACCAAACACCCTTATTAATCAAATAAGAACTATAACTCAACAATACCAATCAATAAAGAATGAATAATAACCATAAATTGATCTCAAATACCCAATAAATAACCTTACACATTAAATTAAAAGAATACCTAATTTGTATCATAGCATCTAATCCTACTTTAAGAATTCCGTATCAGTACCATATCAGGACACCTGATAGTATTTTTATCATAACTTCCTCATAAAAACTCGTATAAAGGTGATTCAAGTAGCTACGCGACTTTAACTCAGAGCTCCACAATTCTTATGCAGACACTAAAATCCAGAAACATCATAACAACCCCGAAAATGACAAAGCAGAAAGCTTATTCTCGATTTTCGTGACAGACTGTTAGTATTTCACTATTTTGAACATAACTCTCTCATACGAACTCGTATAGAGGCGATTCAAGTGTCTACACGACCGCAACTCGGAGCTCTACATTTCGTATGCAGACAACAAAACCTAAAAACAAGCATAAATGTTCCGAAAATCGCTAAATCAGAATGATCAGTTTATGAACTTCATTTTCAAATCATAAATATCTCAATTGAATATGATGGACCCTAACTTCACTCATACTTTTCTAATTTAAAATCCCAATTCAATAATCAAACTTAATTGATAGAAACCATTACTTGACTTGAATTCTAATCTCATAATAATGAGGAATCAAAACTAAATTTCAAATTTTAATTGAGTTTTATAAGCAAAGAAAGATTTTAAGAATGATTTATGGTTTACTCATGTATTCTGGGTATAAGAATGAAGTTGTTGATGAAGGGAAGTAAAGAAATGGGTTATGAGGAAAGTTTCTTAAGAGAATGAGAAAATTGCATTGTCATGCTTTTGATGTGGCACAAAGCCACAAACACAAACCACAAACACATACTCATCTCACAAACCTGAGGTATTAACTATCATATTTTGTTCATTTAAATTTCATTTTGCTCATTTTTCTTTTGTTTTACTCATGTTTTTGTTAGGGAAATAAAATGTGAATATCAATTCTGATATTCTCACATTCCTTTCTGATGTTGATAAGATAAAGGACTTGAATTGGTGCAATTATATCCTTGATTCACTTGTGAAAGCCAAGCTTTTTTGGGAAGAACGTCAAACTCGTTCTTTTTCTGGGTCTTTACTGTTTCTTATGGTATTACTTTAATTTTTGTTGTTTTTTTAATGTAGTATTTTCTACTTATTTTTTGATTTTTAATTTACTTTAATTTACTATTTGTTGTTATTTGTTTAATTTTAATGTACTAATTTTTTCTATCTTACTTGTTTGTAGCTTTTATACATTGATCAGTTTGTCATTGAGGAAGTTAGAGCCAAACGAGAAACTCTAGTTCTCAAAGGTTGGACGACCAACATGTTGTCAAGTCGTGAGAAATTGGAAATTTTTAAGGGGAGGCTTGTAATTTTGATAAAAATCAAAAGCTTGTTGGTCCTTCTCACAACAAATAACCAAAAATGGTATTTCACTTGTAACCAATACTTAGTTTTTCTATGTCTTTGGCATTGCTTGAAGAATTGAATTGGAACAAATCTTGCTTTTAGGTAAATGATGCAATGTGGTGCTCTTTATAGCACATTAATGGACCTCTTAAATTAGTAAAAAAAATATTTGCTCATTTGTCAAATCAGCAGTTATTGTTTGCTCATTTATCAAATGAACAATTATTTTTTGCTCATTTGATACTCTATTTGATTTAGATGAAAATTACATAATTACCTTTTTTTTACTTGATTTAGGAACAATCTGATCCAATTCATACAAAAAATGAAGAAATTGAGCAAGATCCGAAGAAGGTATTTATTGACTTTTCTGGAAACTTATATTAATTTTCTCATTTTTATATGACTTGGCTCATTTTTTGTTTTTGTTTTTTTCCTAAATTTTGTTATTTTATATTTAATTTGTGAATTTGTATTGTTTTTTATTTTTTATAGAAATGTCTTATGGAGCTTGCAATAGCATCTACAAATCTAGTCTTGGCATACTTGGATTTCAGTGAAAAACATGAAACTGCTGTTAAGTATTTCCCAAACAATGAGAAGATTAAAAAGCTGAAGAAAGATGCAATGACTGTTTGTGATGAACAAAAAATAAGCTCTAAAGCTTTGACAGAAGATATTCCTATCTCATTTAACCAAGATGAATAGTATTGGCAAGATCCAGCTGTAATTGAAGCTTGGGATAAGTTTTCAAAGATTTCAGGCAATGACATAACAACTGGTATACTTGATGTTCAAGCGCCAACTATTTTCAAAGATCCAGCTGTTATTGAATCTACAATTAATGCTAGGGTTGATCATCTAATTGAAACAGAACCAATTGATGTTACTAAGATTGCTGGTGAATGTGTTCACATAGCAAGTGGTATACATGATGTTGAAACTCCATATGTTATCATACAGCCTAAGGTTGCTGAACATGTGTTTAAAAAACTTGGAGAGTCAAGTATGAGATATATTTTAAGAAGTTTAGTTTCCAAAGGATGTGGAACTCCTTCATTCAGCTTAACAATCTCTTCTCAAGAAACTAATTCTCAGGAGAAGTCCCCTAGCATTGCACCTACTGATGAATCTGTAGTTGCTCCTGTCAGTGCACAAGTTGGTGCTTCTAAATCAGTTGTTGTTGTTGCTGATGATGTTGATGCAATGAATGATCAAGAAGATCCAATTGCGCTCAAGAGAAAAGGAGATGCTAAAAATGAGAGTTGTATTCCAAAGAAGCGTAAAGTGCAACCATCGTTGCAGATAAGATCTCCTTTTAAGTCTAAAATTAGCAACATATATACGCCATTAACAAAAGTTCAGAAAGGTGTTAGGGATTCATTTTTTCATGAGAAGAAAAATCGTTTGTAATTATTTATTCAATTTTTTCAGTTCTGGAAATTTTGGCAATTGACTTTATTTTTCTTTCTTATAACAAGTCTAACTCTATATTCTCATTTTACGTATCTGCAATTGAAATTATTTTAACTTCCCTAAATCTTATATGAAGTGATGCAGGGTTTTTATGCGAGGGTGAGCCTAATACTGAAGTAATGCTATTTCAACTTGAAATGCTAAAAACTCAGAGCAAAATTCATGGTGATATCATTAATGCATGTGCTACTGTTCTGAATTTTAATGAGCAATATAGAGATATCACTTCTAGTGGACGTTTCTTTTTCTGTCTTGATGCATTTGTAAGTTCAGCTCGTTCATTTTATTTTGTTTTATTTTGTTCATGTTCACTTTGCTCATTTTATATAATTTTTTTATATTTAAATGTAGATGTTGTTTTGTATTTGCAAAACCTATTATTAGTTCTTTGCTCATTTGTCAAATGAGCAAGCTATTCAATGCTCATTTGTCAATTATTCTTGCTCATTTGTCAAATGAGCGAAAAATAAATACTGAACTAATTCAAGTCTCTTATTGAATACTAAATAACATAAAATCTTTTGATAAAATATTTGAAATACAGAACTAATTTAATAAACTTGCTTATTCATATTGTCAAATGAGCAAAACATTCACTTGCTTATTTGTAAAAAAAATTTCAATTCTCATTTTATATGACTTATCTCATTTCATATTCAATTTGCTCATTTGTTATTTACTCTTTTCATTTATATTCATCTTATTTATGTATTTTTCTTTATTTATTTTTTAAGGATTGTCTTTTTCAATACGTAAGTGTTCGTGCTCAAGAAAGGAATAAAATGTTTTGTCAGGTTATGAACTTGGAATTCAAACAATCAACCAAAAGAAGGATATTGAGCTTTTCTTTTTCCCAGTGTTTGAAAATTAGGATTATTATTATCTCATATGTTTAACACCATCACAGACAGTGGTATAATCGAGGTTATTGGTTATAGTGAAGGTCGTAGAGAAAATAAGAACTTTCTTAAAAATCTGGTATGTCTTCTGCCACTTCTTCTTCTTCATCAATATCCTCATTGATGCCTGTCATGTTCTTACCAGATTCCTTATTCATGTCTCCTCTCATTATATCACTGGTACGCTAACACACAAACACTCACGTACATAAACACAAACACACACACACATACACAGGCACACATACACACACACACATACACTCACACACACAAGCACCCATACAACCTGTATTAGAATCTGAAATCGAATTCTGAAATCAGTTTCTGGAATCAGAATTGTGTAATGTGTGGGTAGGTTTGTGTGGGTAGTTGTTTACCTTGATCTTGTTCTACTTGTTCGAACTATATTTGTTCCACCTGTTTTTGTTCTTATTTTAACTTATTTGCTTATTTTCAGAAAAGTGCATTTTCATATTTCATGAATGCTGAAGGAAGTATACAAATTGTTGTTTTGCCAAAACATATCAAGTCTATGGATTCTGTTGTGGTTGATTTACCTTGGAAGTCTTCAGATGATCATCATTTGAATTGCGGTGTAGCAATGACGAGGCATATGGAAACATATATCGGTTTGAAAAAGTGGAATTCAGGTTTAAAGAAAAATAATGTAAGTCTTTTACATTTCATGCTTGTTGCAACTTAGTCTTTCACATTTAGAGAAAAATAATCTATGTCTAATCAGAATAAGTGTAATTGCAATTTTTATAATTTGTTTCTTCTGGAATGAGAAATCTGCACTTTTTAGGTTAAAATTTGTGAGTAGCTTGTTGATATACATTCATGAAGCCATTACTTACCCTATACTTACTTTGAATTATTGCTTTAATTTTTCTCTTTTCAGGACATAATCATTGAAAAACTTCGTTTGAAGTATACCCTCTCAATCATTTCAAGTGAAGTAAATATTGTTAAACCTGTTAAACAAGTTGTCCAAAAGAAAAAAAGCTCATAAAGCAAGTGATGCTGAAGAAAGCTACGGGCAGCAATCCAAGAGAAATTAACGGAGAGAGTTAAAGATTGAAGTTGTTCAATTGTTTTTAGGATTTGTATAGTTCTTGTATAGAATAACAAAAGTGTTAGTTTTATATTGTTCTTAATACGACAAATGTAATAAATGTTCTGAGTTGATCAAATGTTTTTATGATGCTGTTAGGATTTTCTAAGTATAACTTTTGTTTTGTCAATATAATGGATATCATTTTCTATTTTATTAACTAAGTTGTTGGTCATTTGTTAAATTGCTAATTAACTATTTGCTTATTTGACAAATAAGAAACTAACTATTTGCTAATTAACTATTTGCTCATTTGACAAATGGAAAAAAACGCCTTGTCAAGCTCGACACCTAAAAGGACAACAAGTTTTTATATGAGCAAATAGTAAGTTGCTCATTTGTCAAATGAGCAAATAGTTAGTTTCTTATTTGTCAAATGAGCAAATAGTTAATTAGCAATTTAACAAATGACCAACAAGTTAGTAAATAAGATAGAAAATGATATTCACTACATTGATATAGCAAAAGTTATACTTAGAAAATCCTAACAACATCATAAAAATATTTGATCAACTAAGAACATTTATCACATTTAACTTATTAAGAATATCATAAAACTAACACTTCTATTGTTCTATATAAAAGCTATACAAATCCTAAGAACAATTGATCAACTTCAATATTCAATTCTCTTTGTTAATTGCTCTTGGATTGCTGCTCTAGCTTTCTTCAGCCTCACTTACTTCCTTTGCCTTTTTTTTTCTTTTGGACAACTTGTTTAACAGGTTTAATAATAATTACTTCACTTGAAATAATTGAGAGGGTATACTTCAAACGAAGTTTTTCCATGATTATGTCATGCAAAGAGAAAAAAATGAAGCAATAATTCAAAGTAAGCATAAGGTAAATAATGGTTTCATGAATGTATATCAACAAGCTGCTCACAAATTTTAACCTAGAAAGTGCAGATTTCTCATTCCAGAAGAAGCAAATTATAAAAATTGCAACTACACTTTTTCGAGTTAGACTTACATTATTTTTCTTTAAATGTGAAAGACTATAAATTGCAACAACAAGCATGAAATGTGAAAGACTTACATTATTTTTCTTTAAACCTGAATTCCACTTTTGCAAACCCATATATGTTTCCATCTGCCTCATCATTGCAACACCACAATGCAAATGATGACCATCTGAAGACTTTCAAGGTAAATCAACTACAACAGACTCCATAGACTTGATCCGTTTTAACAAAACAACACTTTGTATACTTCCTTCACCATTGATGAAATATGAAAATGCCCTTTTCTAAAAATGAACAAATAAGTTAAAATAAAAATAAAAACATGTGGAACAAATATAGTTAGAATAAGCAAAACAAGATTAAGATAAACAACTAAACTCAAATCAATTTTCTAAAATAATCTAACAAAATCTTGAGCCATTACTGCCACCTACCCATACAAACCTTCCCACACGTTACACAATTCTGATTCTAGAAACTAATTGTAGATTCTATTACAGGTTATACGTGTGCTTGTGTGTGTGTATGTATGCGTGTATGCGTGCGTGTGTGTGTATATGTGCGTGTATGCGCTTGTGTGTTTATGTGTGTGTGTGTGTGTTTTTGTGTGCGTGAGTGTTTGTGTGTTAGGGCACAAGTGATATAATGAGAGGAGACATGAATAAGGAATCTGGTAATAACATGACAGACATCAATGAGGAAATTGATGATGAAGACGAAGTGGCAGAAGACATACCAGATTTTTAAGAAATTTCTTATTTTCTCTTGGACCTACACTATAATCAATAACCTCGATTGTACCACAGTCTGTGGTGGTGTTAAAACATATCAGATAATAACGATCCTTTTCAACTATTAGGAAAAAGAAAAGCTCAATTTCTTTCTTTGGGATGATTGTTTTGCTGAATTCAAACTCTACAACCTCACAAAACATTTTATTCCTTTCTTGAACACAATCACTTTCGTATTGAAAAAGGCAATCCTAAAAAAATAAATAAAGAAAAATACATAAAGAAGATGATGATAAATGAAAAGAGTATATCAAATGAGCAAAGTGAATATGAAATGAGAAAAGTCATATAAAATGAGTAATTTGAAATTTTTTTACAAATGAGCAAGTGAATGTTTTGCTCATTTAACAAAGTGAATGGGCAAATTTCTTAAATTATTTCTGTATTTCCAATATTTTATGAAAATTTTTATGTTATTTAGTATTCAATAAGAGACTTGATTTAGTTCAGTATTTATTTTTTGCTCATTTGACAAATGAACAAGAATATTTGACAAATGAGCATTGAATAGTTTGCTCATTTGACAAATGAAGAAAGAACTAACAATAGTTTTTGCAAATACAAAACATCATCTACATTCAAATATAAAAAAATTATATGAAATGAGCAAACTGAACATAAACAAAATAAAACAAAATAAAATGAACGAGTTAAACTTACAACTGCATTAAGACCGAAAAAGAAACGTCCACTAGAATTGATATCTCTATATTGCTCCTTAAAATTTAGAACAGTAGACCATGCATTAATGATATCACCATGAATTTTGCTCTGAGTTTTTAGCATTTCAAGTTGAAATAGCATTACTTAAGTATTAGGCTCACCCTCCCATAAAAACCCTACATCACTTCATATAAGATTTAGGGAAGTTTAAATAATTTCAATCGTAGATATATAAAGTGAGAATATAGAGCTAGATATAAGAAAGAAAAATAAAGTCAGTTGCCAAAATATCCAAAACTGAAAAATTGAATAAATACTTACAAACGATTTTTCTTCTCATGAAAAAATGAATCCATAACACCTTTATGAACTATTGTTAATGGTGTATATATGTTGATAATTCAAGACTTAAAAGGAGATCTAATCTGCAATGATGGTTGCACTTTACGCTTCTTTGGAATACAATTCTCATTTTCAGCATCTTCTTTTCTCTTCAACGCAATTGGATCTTCTTGAGCATTCAAAGGATCAGTATCATCAGCACCAGCTTGTGCACTGACAGGAGCAATTACATATTCATCAGTAATGCTAGTGGACTTCTCCTAAGAATTAGTTTCTTGAGAAAAGATTCCTAAGCTGAATGAGGGAGTTCCACATCCTTTTTTAAACACATGTTCAGCAACCTTAGGTTGTATGATAACAGATGGAGCTTCAACCTCAGGTATACCTGATAACTGTTTTCTAACGTGTCGTTTAACGCTAGAAACACAAGGTAATCAAACAATATTTATAACACCCTAAATACAACTATAACGAATATAGAGGTAAGTTGGGGATCGAACCACGAAGACAAGGGCAAGCAAGGTTAGGTGTAAGGTGTCGGGAGTGTAAATGGTATAAATGGAGGGTGTTTGGACTAAACTACAAAAGCAATAAACAAGGTTGAAATAAGCTATGGAAGACAAACGGGGATGGTAAGGATCCACCCTAGGTCGATACAATGTTCTCATACAAAGCTAGGTCAAGGGAGATTGAGCGTGGCTCAATCGAGACACTCTAGATAGCGAGGGGAAGTTGATGACCTATAGCCATGCGAACGACCCATAATCGCCCTATGTCTCACTAGGGAGTGGCAGGACAAGATTCGCATCGAATATCAATCAAACAAACCACAACAACCTCAACCCTAATCTAACACATGAACAACATCTACCAAACCTAGGGTTTCACCAAACCAAAACCCCTAAGAAAACTACTCTAGCATATTGAGACTAACTACAACTAAGAACAAAGAGCCAGACATGGATATGAACATTAGGGCAAGAGAGAAAGCAACAATAATGAAAGACAAAGCAAGAAAACTAACTACCAACTACACTAGAAAGCAATAACCAAAGCAAGAACAAGATTTGAATGTAAATGAACAAGAAACAAAGCAAGAATCAAAACTATGAAGAACAAAACATTAAATAGCATGAATGAAAGACAAACTAAGTAAATGAAAGCAATAAAGAATGATAAACTTACATAAACTTGAAGGGAAATGAGATTACAAGACTTGAAATGTAAATGAGAAAGCTTAAACTCTAATCTAGGGCAAAGGAATGAAAGAAAACAATAAATGATGTTCTTAATGGTAGAGAGGGTTTCTAACCATCAAGGCATAGGGTTTATGTTCATAAAAATGTCTTTATATAGGCTACACAAGGAGGGGGAAATAACCCTAAAAGATACACGTGTTTTAAACTAGCGAAGAAAAGCGTAGCGCAGATTTAAAGCTTCATTCGCCCGAATTGGGGGCAGATTCGCCCGAATCTATAGCCATTCGCCCGAATGGGCTTGATTCGGGGTTTCCAGTAAGTTTGAGCACCAAACAATCAACTTCGAGACACATTCACCCGAATCCACTATTGCATTCGCTCGAATGCCCATATACGCCCGAATGGCTTGTTCCTTCGCTCGAATGGGCGTGTTGGCAGCTTGTTTATGGGCTCCTCAAGCACATTCGCCTTTGCATCCACTATGGGCTTCGGTCGAATGTTGGGCTGTTGGGCTCATTTTGCTCTTTTTCATCTTCGAACAAGCATCGAACGTCTTTCGGTCTTTGCGAGCACTTCGGGAATGACTCGGGAAGCTTGGGATTGCCTCGAAACAGAAGGATGACCTAAGCGTCGGTGCCATGTCCAGAGTTGATGAGTAGGGGACCCACGAGCAACCATAGCTTGACTTTGTTGAGTTGTCTCATCCACATAGTACAAACCTCCTGGCTCAGTTTCACACCCAATGATCGTCCCGGTCTGAGCATCCTGCATAATACACCCATCAGAAGTCATGAGAACCGTACAATTGAGTTCTTTAGTCAATTGACTAATAGATAATAATTTATGGGATAAGCTGGGTATTAAAAGACAATTTTTTAAATGGAGAGATTTGGTGATATTGACGGGCTCAGCTTGATCTACAGGGATGCACTCCCCACTTGCAGTTTGAATGTGGGAACAGTTAGTAGAGCCAACAGATAAAGGATCTCGAGAGTCAAAGGTTATAGTATCGGTTGCTCCACAATCAAATATCCAAGAGGAAGATGTATTATGACAAAGTAAGCCCATACTATGTGTAGGTTTGTGGGAAACAGAGAGATGGGCCAAAGAAGATGGACAATTATTAATGTAAGTGGGTTTGACCAAGGGAAAAGGAAAATCACTATTTTCATCGGGTTGGGCCGGTTGTGGGTTTATATTAGGGAAAATGAGTGATTTTTTGTTTGGGTTTGACTGGTTCAAAGCATGGGAATGGGTTTTTATATTTTTAAAGGGTATACATGGGTTATTTAGGGTAGGTAACATTTCATTTCTTTCTTCCCTTTCATGTGCCGCCTCCTCCATTATTTTCATGGAGTTTGTTTCTCCATTTTCACACATCACATATTTTATCCTCTCATGGCCGGCCCATATGTCGTTTCCTCCCACCTGTGATTGTTTACCGGAATGTGTTGCGAGACGCGCCTTACCGCTGGTCTGGGCTGTCAAAACCAAGGTGTTGGTTGTCCCGTAGTGTATAAAACGGTAAGGGTAGTCGGAGTTTTGCCGCAGAGGGAAGTTTCGAGGTAAGATAGATCAGAGAAATTGCAATGCAAGGGGTTCCCAACATTTTGTTGGTCGAGAACTTGTTTTGTGTTTGAGATTTTTTGAATGTCGGGTGGGTTTCCCTATTCTAATAATGTGAGTATCTTTTAGCAGAGCAATTTTGATGTTGGAGACTTCGTCGTTTGTGTTGAGCCAGTTAGGTTGCAATGGCGGAGTCGGTGACGGCAACCAGATTTCAATTGCCATTTTTTATGTAAGTTTTGTTTGGTAGATGAAAACACCGATTTGGTTGTTCTGTCCCAGATCAACCCAAATTTCTTCATTGTTGCAGTAAATCTCCCAAACCAAGCTGTTGGGGACTGTTTCAAACCATACAGAGCCCTTTTTAATCTACATCCTTCCCCTTGAGAAAATTCATTTGAGAACCCCGGCGGTGCATGCATATATACTTCCTCCTCAATTTCCCCATGAAGGAAGGCGTTTTTCACATCAAACTGATACAACGGCCAATCCTTATTAGCAGGTATCGAGAATAGAACTCTGATGGTGTCTATCTTGGCAACCAGAGAGAAGGTTTCGGAGTAGTCAATCCCATATGTCTGAGTATATCCCTTTGCCACAAGCCGAGCTTTGTACCTCTCAACGGTTCCATTAGCGTGGTATTTTATTTTAAATAGCCATTTGGAACCCACAGCTTTCTTTCCTTTGGGGAGTACACACTTATCCCATGTGTTGTTTTTCTTTAGTGTTGAGATCTCATCTTTCATTGCTTCTCGCCACTTTGGATTTTGGAGGGCTTCTTCAGTATTGCGAGGAAGGAAACTGGAGTATAGACTGGTTTCGAATGCTACTGATGTCTGTGCCAAATTATTCATATCATCAAGGCTAATAGGATATCGAGATCTATGTGATTCAAACTCTGGATCATACCTTTTAGGAGGAACACCTCTTGTGCTTCTGGGAGGTAACTCATATCTGCTGGGAATATCAACACTAGGCACATCATCATTAGATATATCAATTAAGGGTTCAAGTGTTACCTCTTGTTCAGCTGGATGCTTATCAAAAGGGACTGGAACTAGGGTGGACTAAAGAGGAAATTCTATGACTTCAGAGACAACATCGATAGTTTCGCCTACTTGCTCTTTTTGGTCCGAATCAATCAAAACTGGGTGTATTAGCCAACTAAGGTCATCACTTACAGTCTCCCCCTGAGGACTAGGCTGGGTATAGTAGTAGGATTGTTCAAAAAAGTCACAATCCATAGTGGTATACATTCGATTTTGTAGGGGGTGAAAACATCGATATCCCTTTTGATTTACCCCATATCCCAGAAAGACACACTTAATTGCTCGAGGTTCAAGTTTGGTTCTGTTTTGTTTGGAAAGATAGACATAAACAACACATCCAAAGATACGAGGTGGTAAAGAATGAGAAGAGGTAAGAGAGAAAGGATCCCAAGGTTTCAAGGGGAGTTTTGTATTTTAAAGGTTTTGAAGGAAGACGGTTGGTGAGATAAGTGGCTGTAGCAATTGCTTCAGGCCAAAAAGAAGCTGGAGCATGGGATTCTATTAAAAGAGCTCGGGTGATTTCAAGCAAGGTACGGTTTTTGCGTTTAGCAATCCTATTTTGTTGTGGTATGTCAGGGCAAGAGGTTTGGTGGAGCATTCCATGGTCTGAAAGAAATTGTTTTATTGCTAAGTTGACGTATTCACCCCCATTATCAGAACGTAGTATTTGTGGTTTAGCATGAAATTGAGTTTGAAGCATATTATAAAAAGCGACAAAAACAGAAAAAACATCAAATTTGTGCTTCAAAAAATACACCCAACTCATACGAGTACAATCATCCACAAATAAAACATAATAAGTGAAATTATGGGTAGTAGAAATAGGAGCAGGTCCCCACACATCAGAATGTATCAATGAAAAAGGACTAGTTGAATGAGAAAAACTCGGCAAGTATGAGTGTTTATGACTTTTTTCCATAACACAAGATTCACAATCTAAGGACATAACAGTGTTTTTAAGGGAAGGGAATAAATGTTTTAAGTAAGATAAAGAAGGATGACCTAAGCGTCGGTGCCATGTTCAGAGTTGATGAGCAGGGGACCCACGAGCAACCATAGCTTGACTTTGTTGAGTTGTCTCATCCACATAGTACAAACCTCCTCGCTCAGTTTTACGCCCAATGATTGTCCCGGTCTGAGCATCCTGCACAATACACCCATCAGAAGTCATGAGAACCGTACAATTGAGTTCTCTAGTCAATTGACTAATAGATAATAATTTATGGGATAAGCTGGGTATTAAAAGACAATTTTTTAAATGGAGAGATTTGGTGATGTTGACGGGCCCAGCTTGATCTACAAGGACGTACTCCCCACTTGCAGTTTGAATGTGGGAACGGTTAGTAGAGCCAACAGATAAAAGATCTCGAGAGTCAAAGGTTATAGTATCGGTTGCTCCATAATCAAATATCCAAGAGGAACAGATAAAAGATCTCGAGAGTCAAAGGTTATTTTAAATACCCATTTGCAACCCACAGCTTTCTTTCCTTTGGGGAGTACACACTTATCCCATGTGTTGTTTTTCTTTAGTGCTGAGATCTCATCTTTCATTGCTTCTCGCCACTTTGGATTTTGGAGGGCTTCTTCAGTATTGCGAGGAAGGAAACTAGAGTATAGACTGGTTTGGAATGCTACTGCTGTCTGTGGCAAATTATTCATATCATCACGGCTAATAGGATATCGAGATCTCTGTGATTCAAACTTTGGATCATACCTTTTAGGAGGAACACCTCTTGTGCTTCTGGGAGGTAACTCATATCTGCTGGGAATATCAACACTAGGTACATCATCATTAGATATATCAATTAAGGGTTCAGGTGTTACCTCTTGTTCAGCTGGATGCTCATCAAAAGGGACTGGAACTGGGGTGGACTGAAGAGGAAATTCTATGACTTCAGAGACAACATCGGTAGTTTCGCCTACTTGCTCTTTTTGGTCCGAATCAATCAAAACTGGGTGTATTAGCCAACTAAGGTCATCGCTTACAGTCTCCCCCTGAGGACTAGGTTGGGTATGGTAGTAGGATTGTTCAAAAAAGTCACAATCCATAGTGGTGTACATTCGATTTTGTAGGGGGTGAAAACATCGATATCCCTTTTGATTTACCCCATATCCCAGAAAGACACACTTAATTGTAGCAAAAGGGATACATATTATCTTATAACGTGTACATATATTTTGTAAAGAAAAGTTCATATTATCTACAAAATTGCCATCTGAATATGTAACCCTTTTAAGCATATATGTACCTTTTTAGCAAATGTCTAATTATTTACATAACTACAATCCAAATATGTACTCCATTTGAGCTTTTATTTACCCCTATTTTCATTATTAAAATACATACAGATATTTCTATTATTAGTACTTACTAGATTAAAATTTTTATTGCTGCAGTATACAAACAATAAGTCAATATTTACACTGAAATGGACTGAAATAAAGAAGCCAGCCTTAGTAGCCTACAGATCTTCAATGTTTTTCGTGGCATTTGATGTAGGCATAGAAGGGATTATGGGCATGCACAACATACAGTGATCGAAACACGAAAGATATTCTGGTTTGAGTCTCGAGAGGTCACAACAATGGATCATATTCATCCCACTAACACACCCAAACCAATAGTTGATTTAACCCAACAAATATTTCACGCATAGTTCACTATCTTGAAACTCGATTCTATATACAGATTAACATAGCTCATCCATTGCATACACACTTAGTCGTCAACAGGGTCTTGAGGAGTCTCTTCTGCATGACGTTTGATAGTAAGGACAGGGCATTCAGCATGTTTGGCACAAAACTCGCTCACAGTACCCACGAACACCCTGTAGCATAACAAATTATCAAAGTTCATATATTTAAGCAATAGTTTAGCACAAAACCTGTTATCAGAAATTGATTTGAGTGCAAAAGAACATAAGCTTCTACATATGTCTACTCTTCCATGACTCCAACCCAAAAAAATCATCTGACAAGAGCATGATTGGCATTTTATTCTCCGAGTCCTAAGAACTTTCTTGAACATCGTTTCAAACTTTGGTTTACTCTTACCACACACTTTCTTCACTTGTGATTTTAAACCATAAATCCGTATTCCTAATTTACAAGCAAATTGCGTGTTCATTACAAATAAATCTTCCTCTAGCAGATATCATCTCTCATTCTATTCTTCCTCTAGTAGGAATCCAACATGATAACGGCTAACCCCTACTAGACAACCATTTCCTTCCAGCTTTGCTCAGATACATGTATATGGGTGGGACTTTGGGATTTGATCATCCAATTCACATCAATCCATCTCCTCTACTACTCTCTAATAACACTTTCTAATTATTCTCTTTAGTTAAGCACTCGTTATCTTAATTACATAATTAGTCTCTTTATCTAATCAATAGTTAAGCCACTTAGTAAGGTGGCAAAGTCGATAGGAGAATCAAGTTCCAAAAGACATGTTCCTTCTACTCCAACATAATCAACAACACTGTCGGTTAGTGAATATAAGAAAAAAAAATCAAGGGTGCGATCAATATTTAAATGAATTTGAAAATTATTTGAAGCAAACACTTGAAATTGACGAAAAAGAAGGGGAACCAACAACCCCTATCAAGGTTGTCAACAACAAGGTTATGGAAAATGTGTTAATTTCCAAAATATTGGGTTCGGAATAGTTTAAATAAGATTACAAATTATTATTATGTATTGTAATTCATAGAATTTGAATAGGACTTTACGTTTTTGTTTAGATAAGACGATGAGCAAGACAACCTTTTCCGGTCGTACCCCCACAAGGCGGTATAGTCGTTTCACATGTGTGGACCTAGTTTTCGAAAATTGAAACTGACAATCCGAGAGTTTTTCGATCCATTTGTCAATTATGCGAAGGTAAAGGAGTAAAAACTTCGGAACCATACACTCTCACCAAAGATAAATGATTTTTTAGTTTTTTTTTCAAATAACACCAATATTTTATAAATTTTAGATATACTAAAAATGCATGTGTATGTGTTAGGTGGTGGTACTGGAAATCTCAACAAACACTTGACAAAGAAACATGGAATAACAAAGGAGACTCATTCAGTAACTGTTAGCGAACTGCTAATGGAAGTCAACAAACACAACTAGTTAGTTGTATATATAAATGGAAACTTATTCATGCTCAACACTGTAATTCTTTTCTATTCTAATACGAATTTCATTCATTCTATTCTATTCTAATACGAATTTCATTCATTCTATTCTATTCTAATAGGAATTTCATTCGTAATGCTAAACACATGTGTCCAGATCATTTGTTGCATGTGTGCATACATTGATCAAATACCCACATCTATTCTCTGAAAGTTTACCATGACTACGTATAGCTGAAATTTAACGGGTCTACCAATTTTCTAAATAAGGGAGTATTAATCACTGTAGAGGGAAGTTATTGTTGCCACATATGAGTAACAATATTAGATTTAGGTTGAAATATTGGGATTGCATTGTTGACCTTGCGAATAACTGTTCCATATTCCAAAATGTCGTACACCAAATCACATTCACTTGTCGCTAAACCCAAGAAACATTCAGCTAACTATATTTTCACTATTAAATGACTCATGAGCCTTGTACTTCTTCCACCAATCCAGTTTTTCCTTTACTTGTCTCTATGGCTTACAATGTGACACCAAATCAAGATGCACTCTTCACTCCTACTTAGCTAAAGCCACATACCATTACATCTATCTTTCTTTCAGAAAAAAAACACTTAACCGGTGTATAATAAAAGGGATTGGATAGAGATGCACTCCACAAAACTTCTAAATAAGGAAAATTTCTTACCTCCTAACTACTATTCTACTGGACTATGCGATAATTAGTGACTCAGTTGTCCGTGAAAGGCAACTACAGACCAAGTAATGTATAGATGGGTCGTTTCTACAAATGGTAGTTTGGATGTATACTGTAGGCCATATTTCAAATCAAAAACCATTCTTCGAAAAAATTGAAACTAAGAAAGAACCAACTATTCTTTCACAAAGATATAAAAACAAAATAATGAATGTTTCTTTCCGCTGATTGAGAAAAGCCATCAGAAATCAAAACAGAAGTGCAGAAGCAATCAAATGAACATCACTAAAAAACATAATTGAACATTGTGAAACCATAGATACTCTATAATACCTCTGGAAGGGACCAAGTCCCCTACACCCTACAACAAGCAAATCGGGTTGTATCCGCTTCACCTCATGGCAGATAGTGTCTTGTGGATCACCCTTTCGAATCCATGCTTCACATTCAATCTGCAAGTGTAACACAAAAGTCATCAAATGTGTACATCTAAAAATTGAACTGAAAAAAGAGATGTTTAGAAACTTGCAACACAACAGTCAAGCCTCAAGGAATACTTTAAGCATTTAAAGGGCAAATATTTGTCAATATAATGATGAGAAGACTTCTTAGATAGTTTATAGCTTCTTTACCTCGATTTCATGACATCTATGGACAAAATACTCCAAGAGATGAAGTCCTCTCTTCTTATCCCTGTTGTTCATGCTTTGAAAATCATCTGGAGAGGCGTATATGCTATCCATGTCATCAAATCCTAAGCATAACAAAATGTCAATAGGCATGTGACATATTTCTTAAAACAAAAAATATTGAAGAATAATCATGACAGTAAGTTAAAATGGAGTGCCAGGAATTCTGGAATAGAAAGCCTTTGCAAAGAAAAAATTGAACTAATTAGGCATAAGTGATTCATCTCTATTATTATTTACTTACGTGCAGTCATTGTTGTACTCTTAAAGGCGTCATTTTTAAACAAGAACGCATAAGGAAAATAAACTTCATCATTAACTATTGACATCCTGGAAGACTTTGCATAAAGATCAAAAGAAGAAAAAATTCAAGGAATCAACATTTCTAGCCAAACTCAAAGGGGCCAGAATATAAGAAGAAAATAAAGAACAATAGGAGAGGTGAAATGTATCCTTTGGTCATGTCAAGACAGAAAGCAGAATTATCAAGGAACTGAGAGATGGAAGCCCACGATACAGCTTAAAACATGCATATCAAATTTAAAAGGGCTCTCAAATAAAGAGTTAATGAAAAAAGAATATGCACAATATCAGAATGCCCCTTATGCTTGAAAATATATGTGATTATGAACATGGCGGTTGTTACATATATATATATATAGGGGCAGGATCAGGTGAAAACCACTAAAGTGGTGAAAACTGAAAACCAGACTGAGATATACATATTGTAGCAAAAGGTGTACATATTATCTTATAGGGTGTACATATTTTTTGTACAGCAAAAAGTTCATAGTATTTACAGAAATGACATCCGAATATGTACACCTTTTAAACATATATTTACCCCTTTTAGCAAATGTCCAATTATTTACAAAATTGCCACTAAAATATGTATACCATTTAAGCTTTTATGTACCCCTATCTATATATATATATATATATATATATATATATATATATATATATATATATATATAATATATATATATATATATATATATATATATATAATATATATATATATATATATATATATATATATATATATATATATATATATATAATATATATATAATATACATATATATATATATATAATATATATATATATTATATATATATATATATATATATATATATATGTTATATATATATAATATATATATATATATATATATATATATATATATATATATATATATATATATATATATATATATATATATATATATATATATATATATATATATATATATATATATATATACACACACAGTAGATAAGGTCATTCCAATAAAAATTTACATGCCACTACATCGCCTCAACAAAATTGTAATCAAAGAAACCATCTATCAAAGTATTACAAGCAACAAATAGAAGCATCAAGGAGTGAGTGAGAGAGATAACCATCTTCATCAGGGACTTGCACATGGAGAAAGAGCAGCTTGAAGCCAGAGATGTTGTCTCGAACAATCTTTTCAAGAGTCCATTCAAAAGCACGTTGGGAGCTGATGGAGGCGTGGGGATAGCCTTTAATGCTGGACTGATTCACCCCAATCATCACACGAGTTGGCTCGTTCTTGCTCATGATTGTTTAATGTTTCCTTCTTTGCTGAAAAATATGTAGGAAAGAATTTAATTCATTTACACCAAAAACAGATATACAAATCATAATAGCAAGGAAATTGTAATTAAATTTTTATTTGTGAAGAGTGATTAGAGTAAAATCACTTGCATTACACTCCCTATGTTTCTCTAATGTTCAAAAGTCTTTAGGATGTTCATTTTCTGGATATAATGGAGAAAAAAGACAGGTCCGCAAGCAACACCAAAGCTACACCAGGAGTTAAGGGAACTGTCCAAATTTGCGGCATATTGTGGCTTTTTAACATGTTCTCCTTGTTAGAGTATATATAAAAAATCATGGGGCCATCTTAAGCTTTTGGTTCAGTTGGTTCTTTGACATGGTATTAAAAGCCAACGTGACAAGAGGTCACGAGTTTGAATCTCAACCACCCCTCAATTAAAGTGGAATATTCAGCACCGGGTATAAGGAGGGTCTGTGTCGCATCCACACTTTTAGCCCAAAGGACTCTCGTGCGAGGGGGCGTGTTAGAGTATATAACATATTGTTAGAATTATGGGTGACTTATGTTCACCAAGTAATCAAGAGATGATTAAGGTAATTAATCATTATAGTTAGTGAAGGTTAGAAGAGGACAATGTATCACATGTTTGTGATTTGTTGTGTATGGAAATCATTAGTACAAGATTGTATGGGTAGTAAATCTTCACATGTGAGGCATATGCATAAAATCAGCCCTTGAACTAAGGTGACAAGCATGGGAGACCGTGGTATACATAAAAGAGGTAAGACCAGCAGCACAAGCCACTGACTTTGGTTTATGTGACTTGATTCTGGCATTGTGTTTTTGATCCAGCTGCTGTTTTGCTTGGAATACTGCTGTCCCACTATGATGCCCCCTTCATTTCCCTATATATGCACACTTATACTTAGTTATTCTTTGTGCCAAAGTCTCACATAATAGAGCTACTCTCTTGTTCATATAATACTCCCATTTTAGCTCCTCTCTTCCCTTACACTAACTTCCATTGTAATTCCTTCAAGTTTGTATTTTTCCTTTAAACAAACTAATATTAATCCTAGGCTAGATGGCGGATGTAGCCCTTATTTGGTGAACCACCTTAAAAATCTTTGTCTTGATTATTTACTTTATTTTTGTCATTCATCATTATATTGCATATTTGATTACTATATTTGACACAACACAAACTCACACTTAAACCTTAATTTATTGATCCTTGAGTGAGGTGTTAACTTTCCCTTTCACATATCTTGGGGCTTTAACCATAAGCTTAAACTTTTTGGTTGAGTTGGTTCTTTGACACTCCTTGTTAAATTTAATACCCTTTTCATCCCAGCACAATTGCCCCTTTTACTTGCATAAATTTAAATGATGTTTAGAGCATATGCTTCTATATTTTAATAATAGGAATTAGGAGTTAAGAAACCAAAATATGGTTCTAAATTTAAATGATGATTACAAAATGATGTAATCACTTTAAGATACTGTTGGTGGCGAATCTAGGCTTCGGAAACCCAGGGCGCAACTAATTAATGGACAAAATTTAGGCAGCATTTTGTTTGTAAAATTAACAACTAATTTTTTTAATTTCTGCAAAACGATAAGTAGAAACACAATAATATATCAAAAGTGTGATCTTATTCTTGAAAGAGTTTCTCGGAGTTGTGTTTTCGAATAAAAGAATGCTACTAATTAAGATCTATCTTAATCATATGCATTACCTGAATTAATAACAATTTGAACTTATTTATTAAATTCATTCCTCTTTATTCAAGATAATGTAACAAGAGAGAAGTTAAATATACTCTAAAAATAATGTGTATGCTGTAAATAAATAATGGATTGATCTATCATAGTGCACATTTTTATTGAGGTCGTTTCACCGTAAGACGACCTCAATTGGGTCAGCATAAACTATTTTCAAATAAAACAGTTTCTTGTATAAGTGTGAATTTAGTTTTCATCATCCTTTTAGGTTTTTTACTAATGGACTTCTTGTATGGGCTCGTCTCACTGTGAGACAGACTTGTACAAGACTTGCTAAAATTTTGAATAAGATATACCATAAAAGAAAAATGGAACAAAATAAATGAACTGACCTCATAAAAAAGTAGGACAAAATAAACAAACAAGACAAAGCTACTAAAACAAGAGAGTATTTATCATTAAAGACATCAGTATTAATTTTGAACTACTCTTACTACTAGAAAAGTCTATAAATTTTTTTTAAAAAAAAAAAGCCTAGGGGCACGTGGCGCCGTAGGCCCTAACCTACGTTCGCCACTGGATAATGTTATGGTCGTTGAATCTCAAACAACCATCTGAATAGGAATGATAGGGAGAAGACAAGAAATTTAGGAGAGAAGGGAATATTGTTTTATTTGATTTTATTTCCTAAAATCTATTACACCCTTAGGGGTGTTTGGAACGTGAGAATGGGAATTATAAGACTATAGTTGAGACTTAGAAGGAAACTTTAGGAATGTTTGATGTCCTTGTTTGACAAATGATAAAAATAGATAAGAAATTAGATAAATAGTAATCATATTTACAAAATTCTTTAGAATTTTTTACTTTCATCAATGGCAAAATTGTCTTCTACAAATTTTCTAAGTCTCATCCCAAATACCACTCTCCCCAAGACTTTTTTTGTGGGACTTTCTCTTCCCAAGTCTCAAGTCTCTTCCTTTTTCAATCTTCAATCCTCTTAAACAAAGAAGAAACTTTTATAATTTTAATCCAAAATCCCAATCCCCAACCTCAATTCCCACTTGTAACTAATTACAATCTTACTACTAAATGTACCTATATACAAAGTCATGACAATGAAGGCAATGAATTGAGGGGGTGTTTGGTAGATGGGAATGGGAATTGTGAGAATTAATGTTGAGACTTAGGATGAGACTTTAAGAAAAAATATCTCATGTCTTTGTTTGGTAAGTAATGAGAATAAATTCGTTCAACAAAAATAATGAGAAAAAATTGAAAAGTAATTTATATATACAATAAAAGTATGAATTTACCCTAACTTATTAATCTAGATATTTGATTTCATTAATGGCAAATTTTAAGTTTCAACTCAATGTCCTTCTCCCTCTAGAACATGGAAAGGTGGGACTTGGAGGGGATGAGTCTCATGTCCCTTCCCCACGGAAAAACAAATCCCATTCCCACCCTCAATTCCCACCAAACAAACACCCCTGAAGGTCAGAATTATAGCTTTACTGGATAAATTAGCGATAGACAGTGATTGAAACACCATTGACATCCAGATCAAAAAACGAAATGCAGACTAGATTATTAATCGTGGCTAATCATCACATCTACTATCCAAAATTAATAATACCTCCGTTTTCATTTGTTCTTCTCATTTGAAATATGAGAAGAAATCAAGATAAGATAAATTATAACACACAATAGATACTACGAGAGTTGAGTAAAATAATATAAAAAATAAAAATTCTATTGATTAAAGTGTAAGTGTAATAATATCATTAAATTTTATTGGGCGCGTAAATGTATTGGGAATTAAAATGTAAATTAATTTCTAAATTAGAGTGTGAGTGTAATAATTTCCTTTTATTTTATTGGTTCTCAAATTAGAAAGATTCTAAATAGAAAGAACTATTAAAAATTCCCAAATGGAAAAAGTGAGAAGAACATATGAAAACGGAGGGGTTATAATTTTAAGCATAAAAGGATCAGTAATCGAAGAAGAAAAATGAAGAGACGCTTACAATTCCAAGATTCTAGCTTCCGAAGGCGAGATGAGAGGATTGAAAGCGGAAATGAGGAGTTTAATTACAAAAGATTAAGAAGTCTTCTCGATTTGCGTCACTATCATAAATCACATTTAATATTTTCATGATACGCGTGGCTTTTGCCAGCGAGGGTTGTCGTCGTTTTCTAACGATTTTGTCATGTTTTCATGGCAGTTGATTAGCATGTATAAACAGATTTACACGGCTTCTATTATTAAAAGGTTTTTATTTTCTCACCAAACTCTCATTATTATAATGCCCTAAATTCAGTAATCAAAAATTATAAATTTAATTTTGACTTTAAAGATATTAATTTTAACTTAAGAATATCCATTTTAACTTAACTTAAATCATAAACCGTTCAATTAAAAAAATATTCAACTTTAACTATTAATTTTGACATTAAAATAATTAAAATCTTCTTACAACTTTATACCTTGAATGGATTAATTATTTTAAACTCTTCAATTTTCATGTAAATATAGTGATAGATTCGAACCTTAAATGTATTAAAAGCTTAATAATACAAAATACAAATTATAAAAGAAAACTTGTATTTAACCCTTTGTTGATGACAAAATTGAAATTACAAATAACAAAACTAATTTACTTGAAGATTGCTTTGTAACGTCAACCGTTACCCGGAAACCCGATACTTGTTGTAGGCGTGTGATCACTTTCCTTTTGTGATATTTCCCCCACAAAGGTACTTGGGTTGAAGCTTGGAAATTCACAACAAGATACAAACAACACAATATACTCTTAGTACTTAGAGTATATCACTTAACAACAATGTGTTTGAAAATTATAAGGATTTGAAGTCTTCAATTTTCAGCTAAATATAGTGATCGATTCGAACCTTAAATGATCCATTATATACAAAGTGACCAATCAAATAATCAATTCTAACTTTCAAAAGAAATCAATTAAATTTTCAATTTTGATCTATAAGTGATCAATTTTTACTTACAAGTTTGTTACCTTAAATGGATTAATTATCTTAACGTTAAAGTGATCCATTTAGACCTTAGAGTGATTAATTTTATATAAAGAGATCAATTAAATAAACAGTTATAATATATAAAGAAATTAATTTTGAACTTAAATTCATCAATTATATAGGGGAGGGATCCATTGAGAAGAGGTCTCAAAATGAGAAGGATGAGAAGAATTTATAGTCATTGATCTTATGAAAATCTAACGGGTGAAAATCATCTTTCTCGTCGATCTTCTTCTCCATTTTATGTTATGATTTAAGGTTACTATGTTTTTAGAAAATGATACTATGTTATGATTAAAGGTTACTATGTTTATTTTAAAAAGTTACGATGTTCTGTATAAGATTAAGAGAAGACAGTAACTATACATAATCATAGTAACCTTTATTGACTAATAGTATCTTTTCTAGAACATAAGTAACCTTCTCTAACGGTTCGATATTAAAAATTGGTTAATATTACACGAAAAAGCAAATTGACGCGTGCAACTTAGAAAATAAACAAATTAAATCGTCCATTGATCAAAAATGAGCGCTTGATTATTTCTCACCCTTCTCATTTTGAGACCCTTCTCATTTGATCTTAAATCTATACATACATATATATATATATAATATGTTAAATAATATATATATATATAATATGTTAAATAATAATAATAATAATTATTATTATTATTATTATTATTATTATTTTATTATTATTATTATTTTATTTATAATAAACAATTTTCAGGTTAACTTGTATTATGCAATACAAACTTATCCATAGCCCCTTTGTCTCTCAGAAAATTCTTCTGTTCGTTGTCTTTTTTTCCGCTTTTTACTTTCAGCTAATCTTTCACCATTGCATGATAAGGCATGATAATTCTTATAAAGCTAAAAGCAACATTATTAATATTAGTATGAATATGAATTTGTAGTCTATGTTAATATCAAGTATTCAATTACAATGAAAACCACTTTAAATAAAACTCTTCATTGACAATTTAGATTGCATTAGGGAAGATGAAGAGATGAGTTCTAAAACAACAATTTAACACTATTAGAGTGACATTTGACAAAATAATTTTAAAATAGTGACACTTGTCACAATTGTTTCTGAATTAGTATATTTATATTTATTATTTATTTATTTATTTATGATGATGGGGTTGGATGAGTTGCTTGGCAAGAAAATAAAAGGCTAGCAAACAAAAATGCCACGGGATTCTTATGTTTAGAACACAAAATTCTTCTTCTTCCTATTTCAATACTCCCTCCTATTCACCTTAAGTGTCCCATTTCCTTATTGGGTCATGTCACCCTAAATGTCTCATTTCTATTTTGGGTATGTTAACTTTACCAATTTATCTATACTAAATTTAACTTTTTTACACCTTTATACCTACTAACCCCACTTTACACCTATAAAAATTCAAAAACTCTACATTTTTCTCTTACACATATAGTCCCATTTGACTCTCCTTAAAATCCGTGAAAAGTCAAATGGAACTCCTATGGTGAATAGGAGGGAGTATTATACTATGGTTATTGGTTTGATAACATAGAAATAATTAATTATTCTTTATCTACTAATTTCGTAACAAACAACTGCAAAAGAAAGTTGAAGAATTTTTAGGGATGATATATTTGGGTTAAAGAAATTATTTATCACAATATGTACAAGGTTATATTTTGGAGGGTTATTATGTTTGTAAGGCTATATATTATCTAATTCTCTATATTTTCTCTAATTGTCTATATATATAAAGTTAACTAGTTTTTTCTCTCCTATTTTAATTCACATATAATAATATTTTAATTATGTGGAATATTTAAATATGTAAAAGAAAATAAAAGCTAGTTTTAATTATTTTAGAGACCAAATAATCCTTGTTAAATTAGTCTTATGTTATTGTGTGCTATAATATATGGACTAAATCAAGTATGTAATTTAAATTTTCATGGTTTATGCATTTACTAGTTAATTGGTAGTTTAGGAGTAATCAAAATTCTTTGAGGAATTGATGTGTTGTATAATAAAATTAGTAGTTTTTATAGAAAGAATTTATAAAAAGAATAATTAAATAAAAACTTAATAAAGTAATAATCATGTGATAAGATATTTAAAGTTATAAATGAAAAAAATAAAATTTTTCAGAACTGTGGAATTAGAGAGATTAATTAGTTAGAATGGATTATGCATTGACATGTTATGTTGACATTTCGTTTGTAGTTGGTATGGATTTTATTTATTTAATTATTATTTTTATTAATTTAATATTCACTACAAAAAAAGTTGCTTCCTCTCACGCTTAAAAATGTTGTTGTCCACGCTTATATGTGAGGCTAAAGTAATTTCCCACGCTTAAATAAGTGTTGGGAAAAATTCTGTAGCGAAATTTTGCCCACGCTTATTAAACGTGAGGAAATGGACATTCAGCCACGCTTATAAGCGTGGAAAAATGCACTTTCAGCCTCACTTATAAGCGTGAGGACATTTTTCTCACTTATAAGTGTGGGGAAATTCAATACGTTCTTATTGAATTATAAACTGTTTTCCACACTTATAAGCGTGGGTAATGTAGACGAGAACCACTTTCTAATTTAACTTTGGCAAGAAATTTATACTATTATTTTGTTTTATTTGTTTTCTAATATAGTAATTACTATATTATTTATAACGAACTTTATACTTTTTTAATTATTATTATAATTAATTATAAGGAAAAATTACAAAAAACTACTTATTGTATAGCGCTACTTGCAAAAAACTACCTATTCTAATTTTTTATTGAAAAAACTACCATAATTTGATATAAACGTTTTCAAAAGACTACCTGTTGACGGATTCAGTTAGTTGACCGTCAAAATTTTGTTCGACTTTCCACGTGATTTGCATGTGACTCTCTTTTATACCCCTGAAACGTTTTATTTCTTTATTATTTTCATTTCCCTCCTTTCTCCATTGATGATTGCGATCACTGTGCATAGTTTAAACCCATTAACACTCAATCAATCCTTCAATTGAATGCTTCGTTAATCCATACATCAAATCATCTGGTAACTTCTTTAATTGCTATTTATTGCGATAATCTACCCTAAATTCTCCGATTTGTGTTATAAAATCTCTCATTCAGTTTAATAAGCATGGACTTATTTCAGTAATCTACTCACTAATCTCCATTCTCTGCTTTTTTCTTGTAATCTTCGTTCTGGTTTTCGTTTGAGATTTCAAGTTCTATTGAATCATTTTGTGGTTTATGGGAAAAAAGGTCTTTGTCAAGGGAAAAAATGGTTGATTTCAAGTGGGTAACTAAACAAGGGTAAATTCTTCGCTTCAAAAACCTTTTAAATTTGATTTTTTTTTTTTTTGCTAGTGTTTCTGTTTTTCTTGAATTTAATGTTGCCTTTTGATTATTGTATATGTGTGTGTTCTAATTTTTGTATGTGCTTTTCCAATTGAATTTTTTGCTGTAGCAATTTTGCACATTATTATTCCACATTCGAGATGATGAAGCTAGTCAACATTCGTTTGTATTTTGGTGGGTATTTTGTAACCAAAAATTACAAAACAGAATATTGATATTTAGGCCTTAGCTTGCACCCAAATGTAGAAGAAGTTTGTTATTTTGAAATGGCTTACTGGATTAGAAATGAGTTAGAATATGCTGATGTTGGTAGAATTTGGTACAAGAGGCATGGGTACACTATGTATGCAGGTAGGGTAGAGATCAAGGATGACAAGAGCATCCCAAATTTCCTTCAAAGCCTTGAACCTGATGGTTGGTACCATCTTTATGTTGTTCATGGGGGTGATGATAGAGGTGAGGAAATCAGTAAAAAAATCAAAAAAGAAAATGGTTAAAGCTGATGTGGTAGATGACATGGAATTAGATGATGATGTGTGCATATTGGGTGATGAGTTGGTCATAGATAAGGCTGATGTGGGAGATAAGGTAGGTGTTGATGTGGAGAGTTGTAGTGGTAACTTGAAGAGGGGACCACCACGAAAGGACAATATTGTTAATGTACCCTCAACATCAAACCCTAGATCTAAAAGGCATTCAAGGGTATTACCATCAACCCAAACAAGTACCCAAGCCCTTATTAAATGCTCAGAAAACGCACCAAAAACACCAGGTTCTCAAAATCCAAATGACCAGACTCCACAAAACATCAGGGCAAGTGAGGATGGTGTTGTAGTGGATGAGAGCAGTGACAGTGAGTACAGGTATGGTTCTGGGAGTGAGTCAGAGGATGATGATGACGCTGATTTGTTTGCAGAGAATGTAGTTTTTGGTTTGGATGAAGTTGGGTTAGGTGATGAAGAAGTTAGGCAGGCAGTTGATAAGGAGGTGAATGAGGAAAGCAATAGGGATATCTACTTCAATGAAGGTGATGATAAAGTAGGAAGTGACGATGAAGAGACTGTGAAGGACTTTGATCCAACCTTCAATCCTGAGGTTGATTTCAGAGGTAAAATTAAGTTGTCCCTTGGATTGAAGTTCCCTTCCAATTCTGTTTTTAGAAAGGCTTTAAGGTATCATGCCATTGAAAGTGGATATTACTACTATTACTTGCATAATGGTAGTAGTAGGGTGACTGTGTATTGCTACAATAGATGTGATTGCAAGAAAGAAAGAGCAAGGATAGTTGGATGTATTTGTGGGAAAGAGAGAAAATGCAGCTTTAAGGTTCATGCAATTAAGTTAAAGCAAGAAGAGACTTTTCAGATCAGGACATATATTCCTGAACACAGTTGTGGTCACCAACATCACAACAATAAGGTTAGTGCATTGTACTTTACTATGCCAAAAAAGCCTATTTATAGCTGTTGAAAATGCCTTTTTATAGCTGTTATGAACTGCTATAGAAAATACTCCAAACAACAATAAATCACTAGGGCTATAAATAGTCTTTCATGCTTTCTATAGCGGTTTATGAACCACTATAAATTACTGCCATTGCTATAGCTATACTAACTGCTATAAATAATGTAACCTTTTTATAGCATTTACGACAGCGATAATATTAGTTATATTTATGCAATTACAATAGCTATAGATAATAGCTATAATTGTAAACGATGACGATTATTTTTTAATCTCATAACTTAACGATAATGAACAACAGCTATTGAAAGTAGGGTTGATTGATCTCTCTACAAATATCAGTTCTCCCTCTTGAATTACTTGTCATAACCATTATAAATTAATGTCATAATGATCAGTCCATAAATAACCTAAATCATAATAAATATATACAAAGTATTAATTACAATCAAATATCATACATTTCAAAATTCTTTGATAACCAATGATAGTACAATTTGAACCAAAATATAAAAAACTATTATAGGTACGGCAACAAGTGGTTCACCCATTCAACACTCATTTCATCTATTAGCTCCTTAGTATAAGTTAGATGTATATATGTCCTGCATAATACAGAAAATGAAAAATAAAATAAATGTCATAAGTAAAACATAAATATAACAAATAAAGAGACAAGAGAAAAGTAACAATAATAGAGTAACTTCTATTATATTAGAAATCTATCAGAATTATTCAGAATTAAATTGAACAAAAGATGATTCATCATTGAAACATTAAAAAAACAAATAATATTTGAACCAATTCAATGAAAATAAATTCCTTTGAATCTATATATAAAAATTATCAATGAGTCTATCTATCTATACAAAGTATAACAACAAAAAAACGATCTATGAAATTCAAATAAACATATATCACTAAATACATAAACAAATTAATAAAATAAATTGAAATATCACCTCACTTTATTAGGAAAAGGCAAACAAAAATTGTAATTAAACTTGAATTCCTCAATTTGATGTATTGAAGTGAAACCCCTAAATTTAAACTAACATTTTTGAGAGAAAAGACCTGAATAGATTCAGTAGAAGGAAATATCCAAACTTAATTAGGGAAAGATTGGTTTGCAAGAGAAATTCAAGAATTTTGGAATTGTGGCTTATGGCGGTTGAGGCATGAAAATAAAGGAAGAATTGAAAATGGCGGTTTGCTGAAAATAAAAGAAACAAGTAGTGAAAGAATGATGCGTGCGCGTTAATAGAACCACTTTCTATAGCTGTTAAAAAGGCAATAAATAAGGAACCTTATTTATAGCCATTGGAACAACTATAAATTAGCTGAGAAGTACTTAGAGGACTGGAGGGAGAATCCTACTTGGGAAGTCAAGGCCTTTCAAAAAAGGGTGAACAGGGATGTGAGGTAAAACACTCTAAGTGTTATATGTCAAAGAGGATTGCTATGAAGTTGATTTCTGGAGATGCAAATGAAGAATATGGTAGAGTCTGGGACTATGCAGAGGCTATAAGGGCTTACAGCCCAGGTAGTACAGCCATTGTTAAGTGCATAGGTATTATGTCTGTCTTCAAGCATGCAAAGAGGGTTTTATGGCAGGTTGCAGGCCAATCCTAGGTGTTGATGGAGCCCATTTGAAGGGTCAATTCCCTGGCATATTGTTAACAGCTGTTGGGAAAGATGAAAACAACAACATATATCCTGTTGCTTGGGCTGTTGTAGAAACAGAGAATGAGGAAACATGGACTTGGTTTTTGCAGCTACTGAATGAAGACCTAAATTCTGTGGCATCATCAACTAGCTGGGTTGAAGAAAGGGGAAAGTCAGTTACCTACATTAGTGATAGGCAAAAGGTACATTAGTATGTAGTTTGTATTCATTCTTGCTTAATTGTAATAGAGCTATTGTCTGATGTAGTTGTTGTGATATTTTTGCCAGGGATTGTTGGAGGCCTTTAATAAAGTGGTTCCACAAGCTGAGATTAGATTTTGTTGTAGACATGCCTTCCCAAATAGGAGCAAGTCTGGTATGCTGCTGAATAACTGTTGTGAGTCATTCAACAATATGCTTAAGGAGGCAAGGGGAAAACCAATAATTTCCTTGATGGAATGGATTAGGAGGTTTGTAATGTAGAGGAGTGCAGCTAAGAGGGAGGGTTTGAGTAAGTTTCAGGGAGTTGTTATGCCATCTGTTATGAAACTTATACAAAACAATGTGAAGTCATGTCATGGTGTTAGGGTTATCCCTGTTGATGTTTTTGAGTTTGAGGTGGATGATGGAGAGGAGTCTTATGTTGTGAACTTGACTAATAGGACATGTCTTTGTGGTAGGCGCACCCTAATTGGATGAGGCTTATCATGTCAAAACATATGCCCTAACATATGGACCTAAGTTCCATGGAATACCAGGCCATAAATGTGGCCAAACTCTACATGCCCTAGGCCATTACAACCCCCATTTAGAAACATGCCTGGTAGGCCTAATAAGAGGAAGAAAAGGTTAGAGGTTGATGAAGTTAGGGGTGGGAAGAAACAAGGCTCTGTGGTGAGGGAGTATAAACAAAGAAGGTGTGGCAACTTTGGCAGTTTAGGACATAACAAAAAGAAGTGCAAAAACCCTCCAAAAACAACAACTACCAAGGAGAAGTCAAAGGGAGGGAGGCCTAAGAAGGGTTTTGTGTCCTCTTCAACAAGCACACGAATTATGCCTACAGCAAGTGCATCAATAGCCCCTCTTGCACCAACAAGCACAACCCCTCATGCACCTCAAAGCTCAATACCATTGGTGACAATAGCTACTGCAAGTTCTATTGCCCCTACCAACAATGTTGCCAGCTCATTTCAAAGACCACTTAACTCACCATCAAGGGGAGGTAGGAAGAAATCATGGGCGTATGGATACAAAAAGAAAGGAGCAAAAGGTTCAGTCCCAATGGTGATTTCAACCCAAGGTTCTTCAAGCTCTCAACAACAAAGTGGAAAAATGTAGTTGTAATGTCTGTGTGTTGGAAGTAGACAGATTTTATGCCAGCTTTTGTTGTGTATGATATGTTATGTTGGTACTACTATGTTTTGTTGTCTATGTAAGCGGAACTACTATGTTTTTAATTTTGAAGCAGTTACTGTTATATATGATATAAGTACTATGTTGTATGTTATTAAACAATTATGTTATGGAAAAAAGTAAAGAAAAAGTGGATGTTGTATAATTAGCTTCATCATTCATATTTACAAAAGTGTTACATAAGAAAGATTCTAAAACTATAATCTTTTCCAAAGATTCTGAAACTATAATGTGAAGGTTATATAGCCTTCATTAGTACACTCAACAACAAGAAAAAACCAAATAAAAACCCTAATAAAAAACTTGATATCTCTTTTCCAAGCTTTCTCTCGTTCATCAATTTCTTCTTAAGCCTTTTATATTCTGAAATTGCTTGTTCTTTCTCATGTTCCAAGTAACAAAGCCTTGAAGTCAATATCTTGATTTCAGTTGACAAGTGTCGTTTCTCCTCAACAAGTGTATTCGTGACTTTTCTTTGCCAATCAACCATTTCAGGTTCATCAATCCACTTGAACTTCTTGCATCCCTTCCAATTAGTGTCAGGATCGAAAAATTGGCAACTGTTGAAACATCTACCTGGATTTTCCTTCGTCTATGAAATTCTCTGTGCAAAAGGAAATCCGCAAGCACATCTTTCGAGCTTCGATTTTTTGGAGTGAGAAGAATCCATGACTTGATTTGGGCTTGAAAGAGAATGAGGTAAATTAGGGTTCATACGAAATAGGGGAAAGGGGAAAGTTTTGAGCAAAATCGTGCTTTAAAACATAAGAAATCAAACAATTAAGTAAATCACGTGCCTCGTGCTTGGTCCACTGACGGTCAACTAACTGAATCCGTCAACAGGTAGTCTTTTGAAAACGTTTATATCAAAGGTAGTTTTTTGCAAAAAAAAATTAGAATAGGTAGTTTATTGCAAGTACCGCTATAGAATAGGTAGTTTTTTGTTATTTTTCCTAATTATTATATTAATAAACCTAAAATAGTAGGGTAAAAATAGAAAAATGCATATGTTTTCATTTCAATACATAAATATATATATTGTCTTCGATTAATACATGAAGTTCATAAGGTTTGTTAATCGTAACAAACAAAATATCTATAATATTAAAAAAATATCAATATCATTATATTACATTACGAAACTAAAAACCAAAGCATGAAGTCTTCTTGGATACTTGTATTTGGTACTTGTGATTGTCGTATTTATTCCTTGGTGGCCACCTAAACGCAAAAATTATAAAATAACAATTAAAGAATCATTAATGCAAACAAATTAATTACAACGAAATGAGAAAAATGTCACGTAATATTACTGATTCGAAGATCATAAACATGATTCATTCCCCAACAGAGCATTATCATCCAATCACATAACATTTGATTCTGAATCTGCACTAAATTGAAAGACCCCAAACAAAAACCAAATAAATTGAAAGACCCAAAACAAAAACCAACAATATCGAAATCCAAAAAAGTGAGACAAGACTCAGTTTTGAAGTAACGACATTAATACAACTAAAATAGAAGTAAACCTAAAGATGCAAGTGTGAGCATGAGAAAAGCAAGGAGAGCAAATTTGGAGTATCCCAACCCATTCCCAACATTTTCAAGCTAAAAGGAATTAAGGTGTTTGTAGTATATAGTGGATTATTTGCTAATTGCTATGCTGCTCCACCTCATTTCTAATTTATTGAAAAACGAAAGTAAAAGAATAATACAAAACTCTACAACAACTAATATGTTCTTACAAGTACAAAATAGATCAGTACAACAACGAATATGTTCAATTGATATTCCATGCTACAAAGGAAATGATTACCAATTTTAAACACAGAAGCTTCTGTGTCTAGGACTCGTATTGTTCAATCTTCCCAAGCATGGCAAGCCTCTAGAGATGGCTCGGTAAAGATCAACTTTAATTCCCACAACCCACATCAGTACAGGGTTTCAACGAGGTCTTGGTATTGCGGTCAGGAACATTAGTGGCGAATTACTCATTACGGGTACTCGGATGGTCAATGCAAATTGGTCTCTGGAAGCTATGGATTGTGATCGTGTTCATTTGCAGGGTGATGCTATAAGTGTCATTCATGTTATTACGACGAAGGGTGATGGCCTTTATGTGTAGTCATATATGATTTATGCTATTAAAACTAAACTACACATTAACACTTAAGTTACTTGTAACTTAAATTACACCCAACATTCTCTGCAGCAACAATTCCAAGTGAAGACGCGATGCAACAACAGCATCACTTGAACAAAAACCAACAGCGGGATGACCAATAACTAATAGAATTAAGCTTATAGTTTACATACAATATCTAACAATATATATAGCAGCACATAAATGAGCAACCAGCAACAATACACCAAGAAATCAGCTAGAAGTATACAGGATACAATACAACAATCCAATATTTGCATTTTTCAATTAGCTCAAAGTTCAAACAGTTTTCAAGAAAAACAGCAACACAACGATAAAGAAATCAACTATCAACATACATGATACAACATTGCATACATGATATCATTATCACTTATCTCCATTAAAATAAATTGAAGGCTGAACGTAAATTGAACAAATATTAAACAATTAGCCACAATTATTCAACAAGTAGAGCTCTAATCAAACAATTACCAAAAAATAGAGATCGAATTAAAAAATTAAGAAAACAAATTGAAATGTTTAAACTATTACCAGCGAAACTTGGAAGATTAATGGGCTCGATGTCAGTCTGAGTTTTTGGCAGGCAGTGATGTCTGTTGAAATGGTTAATCGAGATATCCAAGATACTGAATTCAACTTAATGAATACTGAATTGTAAATTGAAAAAAATATAACTTTTGGAAATTTCAAAAATCAAAAAAATACCTAAGATTAAATAGAAGATAAGGTGTTTGTTCACAGTTCACGGTGGGCCGGCGGCCTTCACTTCACGACAGTAGCAGCATAGACCAGCAATGGCCTTACGATTTGCGAATAATAGGCTGGGTTTTAGGGTTATAGGGATTTAGGGATTTTTTTGAGGCCATTTAGGGTTTGTGGAAATACTCACTGAGTAAAAACAAAGCAAAATTAAAAACATTGTCTATTAGACTGAAAAATAAAATTATAAGAAGGGAAAGTTGAGATCTTTCAAACGTAGAGAAAAATTAGAGCAGAATTCAAAAGGTCGGAGATGAAGCAAGGCATATATGAAGTTAATATCACACCCTCTCCATGTTTTTAATCAACTAAATAATTAAAGTAATTTAAATTTATGAACTTAAGCAAATACCCACGCTGATATGCATGGATATTTAGATTTATATCTACACTTCTAAGCGTGGGTAATGTTTAGATTTGCTTTTAGTTAGACTTTAGGAAATCATAGCTGACAAAACAAAAATCTATATACAATATAAAAAACGGCTAAGCTTGACACTGTTCATTACCTCTCTGCGGATCAACAGTAATGATCAGTGTTTTCACTGTTTATGTTTTCTCTTTTCACGCGACTGATTCCCACTTTTCTTTATCTCTTTTCCTCTCATCAATCATCACTCTCTTCTGCTTTCTCACTTCCCTTCCTGCTGCATATCAAAAACCACTTTCAACCCCATAGATCCTCATTTTCTTTCTCATTCTCATTCTTCTTTGTTTTTGGGAATTGTAGAAAAGACTTAGAGAGTATGAATGCAACAAGAGGGGGGTGAATTGTTGTATTTCTTTTTCAAGTATTTTTGCCCTGTTTTGCGGAAATTAAAATCTAACAAAATACTTAAGTAAAAGCAAGAATGTAAAAAGGAGACAAGAGATTTAACGTGACAACTTTCTAGGCCTTCTTAGAAAGAAACTCACGACCACTTCGGATTTTAAACTTCTCTTAATATGTTTTAAGTAATTAAATCAATTACATAAAACTTGTTATTTTCTCTTCTCTACTAGGCCACTTCTCTTCTTCTCCTTCTCCTTCTCTTTTCTTTCTCTCGTTCTTTCTCACGGTTCCCCTTTAGACTTCCCCAAGTCTAAATTACAATCTCTCAAAAACCCCTTTACAAAATAATTCCCTAGAATGGATACAGACTTAAAGATTGCATAAGAAAAATATTTGTGAATTAATTGGCAATTAAAAGAATGAATATTTTTCTCTCCTTTGGTGATCTCTCTTGAATTCTTGATTTTGGGCACACACACACGGCTGGCTGGTTGTTTATTTTCTTTTATATGTGATCAACCGTGCATTGCTACCATATTTCCCTTAATCTAAGATGTGGGAATAGTGGAGAAAAGCCTTGGAGGTTACTCAATGTTAATCGGTTATTTTAGGCTAAAAATAGTAAATTTCTTTTATCTTTAACCAATTCCTATTTATGTGGAGAAAACTTAGGGAGCTTAAACTCACGTTTTAGATTAGTTAATTTTGCCAATTAATTTTCTTTATGCAATCTATTTTAGACTTTACCCGTACAAATAACTAAAACAAGAAAAACTTATATTCCTACGTTTCAGTTTGACTTTCTTCTCAGATCTGCTTCGCTAGGAACACTGCACTGTCTCCGTTAGATTTCTTTTTAATTTATCAAACTTGGAACAACAGTAATTGAACCTTCTTTTGACTTTCTACTTGGACTCCAAGGTTGATTGCTTTGACTTTGACTTTGACATTGACATTGACTTTGACACGTACATTATTCTTTAAGCAAGCCTTTAGGTGCCATCAACGATTTTTACAAATCGGATATATGACCTACAAAACAATCTCTATGGTTTGTTTGTTTATAATCGTTAAGTCATCATCAAAACTCAATTGGGACAACAGGAATAATTTTCAACTGCAAATTTAAGGTAATTGCGGTTCCTTGAATGGTAGATGCTTCTTCACTCCAGCCGGTGGAATTCATGAAAGTGATGGTGAGCTATTTTTAACACGTTCTTGATTTTCTATTGTTTGTTGATTTTAGGGTTTTCCATGAGTTTATTTATTTAGAATTTCTGATATTTTTGCTCAATTGGTCTCAAAGATTGAAGCTTTTCTCTCAAAATTTTGGTACTGTTTGGTAGGAATTTATTTTTTTCCAACCATTTTTGGTCCCTCTGCCTGCAGTTTCCTTCCGACATTCTCGCAAAAAAAAGTAAGTGCAACAACTCTTGGTCTATCCCTTACAATTATTATCTTTGTTTGAGTTGATCTAATGAGCTTATTAGCTTCGTTTGAGGAATCGTTTTTTTGGGTTGATTTCATTTTTTGCTTTTTGATCTATTAATTGCCTGCTCGCATTCATTTCAAAGGTGAACAGTGTCAAGCTTAAAACGGCTAAGCTTGACATTGTTCATTACCTCTCTGCGGATGAACAGTAATGAACAGTGTTTTCACAGTTTATGTTTTCTCTTTTCACGCGACTGATTCCCACTTTTCTTAATCTCTTTTCCTCTCATCAGTCATCACTCTCTTCTGCTTTCTCACTTCCTTTCCTGCTGCATATCAAAAACCACTTTCAACCCTATAGATCCTCATTTTCTTTCTCATTCTCAGTCTTCTTTGTTTTTGGGAATAATTTTCAACTGCAAATTTAAGGTAATTGCGGTTCCTTGAATGGTAGATGCTTCTTCACTCCAGCCGGTGGAATTCATGAAAGTGATGGTGAGCTATTTTTAACACGTTCTTGTATTTCTATTGTTTGTTGATTTTAGGGTTTTCCATGAGTTTATTTATTTAGAATTTCTGATATTTTTGCTCAATTGGTCTCAAAGATTGAAGTTTTTCTCTCAAAATTTTGGTACTGTTTGGTAGGAATTAATTTTTTTCCAACCATTTTTGGTTCCTCTGCCTGCAGTTTCCTTCCGACGTTCTCGCAAAAAAAGTAAGTGCAACAACTCTTGGTCTATCCCTTACAATTATTATCTTTGTTTGAGTTGATCTAATGAGCTTATTAGCTTTGTTTGAGGAATCGTTTTTTTGGGTTGATTTCATTTTTTGCTTTTTGATCTATTAATTTGCCTGTTCGCATTCATTTCAGAGGTGAACAGTGTCAAGCTTAGTCGTTTTTTATATTGTATAGATTTGTTCAATTTTGTGTCTTCAATTTTATATTACTTAGATTAGTTTGATTTTATATGCTTGAGATTGTAGTTAGGAATGTTGATTTGTATTTTACTTACATTAGTTTTATTTTGAATGATCTTTTATGATGCTGATGATAATTTCATAGTTGCAAGATCCATTTCTCCAACTATTTTTGCTTTTTTCTTGGTCTAATTATTGGGATCAAATTATCTTATTAGTTTTGTTTGCGGAATTCATGTTTAGTTCTTGGTTTGATTGTTTACTTTCATAGTTCAACATCCATTTCTCCAACTATTTTTGACTTTTTTCTTGGTCTAAATTTTGGGATCTAATGATCTTATTAGTTTTGTTTGCGGAATTCATATTGAGTTTTTGGTTTAATTGTTTAATTTCATAGTTCAGCATCCATTTCTCCAACTATTTTTGACTTTTTGTTGGTCTAATTTTTGGGATCTAATGATCTTATTAGTTTTGTTTGCGAAATTCATGTTTTGTTCTTTTTTTTTAATAATACCTGATTCATTAATAAAGAGTTATACGACATCTACATCAGAGATAAAAATTAGCAAGTACATAGCAACTAAAACCAAATATAATTCTGTAACGGTCCGGTTCGCGTGAGCCGGGTAATCACAAGAAAATATGAACCCGGTTCACAACTGGACACTTAGAGGGATAAGTCCCATCCAAGATCGTTAACGTTCCAACGATAAGGGAATATAACAAGGCATAAAATAAGACATATAGTAGTGACAGGTTTATAAAGTTCACGATACAACTTGAGAACCCAACGGCCTCTACTACGAAGCGTCAAAAGCGAACTAATCTTAAATCCATTACACAAAAGTAAATTATTTCTATTATGTTTATTATTACATAGAATGCGGTCTTGGGTGGCGTGATCCTAACTTCAACCTCACTCCAATCCCCACTGAATCAACCGCTGAGTGATCGATTGACAGCGGAAGCAAGTTCAAAGAACAATCAATACAGTCGAGACAACATACAAAATATCAACAAGTGGAAAGCAAACAATGTATTCATCCTAGCATGCAAAGGCTCTAAAATATATTTATTTCAAGTCCCAACTTGAAGCGTTGCGATCCTTTTACGTCGTCCAAGTAATAATCCAATTCATTTGGAGGAATACACTTGGAGAGCTAATCCCAAGCAACCACCGACCTAAGAGCGTTGCCGATGCTTCGGGTAGTCAAAGGTTAAAGTATGCATACCCCATGGTAGCGTAATGATCCAAAGCGCCATGGGAACAAAATTATATAATTCATTCCAATTTATTAACCCTTTGAAATAACCAAAACATCCATCCTCAAATTCCAAGTTAAACTTCTTTCAAATTATTTGAGGTGTCTAATCCTTATGTGAGTCACAATGCAATATTCAAAGAATGAAACAACACTACTTGCATAACCACATATAATGTATGGTCTAAGCTGTACCTTTAAGCATGACAAAAGCGATAATTCAAAGCAAGGGAATTTCACCCTCTTATGAATCGAGGTCCTAACAACAAACACACAAAAGCGAACGCATTAGAGCGTGTTTACACCTCTAACTCATTCCATACTACTATTATATCAATAAGACTTAATAATTTTTAATTGATTTCATTAAGTTCCAAATAAATCAAAAGTCCACTTTAAACCAGAAACTTAAATGGCTTTTCGGACAGATTAGAAAATTCAAATGAAAAATCCGACTTAGCCATTGTCAGGAGCATCAATTACCTTGAGTACCAAATTTCATAATTTCTAACATCCATTTACTATTTTTATTTAATTTTAGCATTTACGAGTTTTGCACCGTGGATAAATGAAACAACAACGAAACACAAATGACCTCAATGAGGCACCAGCTCTTAGAGCAGAATCTTGTCTAAAATATAATATATATATATATATTTTTTTTTATTACTATTATTATTATTTTTATATACATATTTCAATTAATCAATCTTTTTAATCTCATGACAAAAGTAAATCCTTTTTAATAGTGATCCAACCAAAACTCCCAACACATAAACAACATGATAATTATACACATCTACTAATACACACAACTTCCTCATTAACTCATCCACAATCAAAATATAAACATCATCAAATTAAATCATTCCCATAAACATGACTTTCCAAGAAAAACTTGAAATTCATAAATCAGTACTAATTAAATTAAATACTTAATTCTCTAACAAATTAAAATTTTGCTAGAGATTTTTAAGCCCATAAAAAGAAATTTAAATATTAAATCCTCCTAAAAAGTCATAGGATATCACCATATTTTATAAAGAATACATAATTTCTTCAAAGGAAAATAAAAATCAAATATTATCAATTGAATTTTCACCTACCCTTTAAATTACAAAGATTGAATGAAGACAAAATACTCCTTTTCTTTCTAATGGCTGCCGAAAATTGTAGGAAGGAAGGAGGAAATTTTTTTTTTTTTTTTTTTTATTTGCTTGATTTCTTTGTGAGCAAATGGCAAATGAAGAGATCACAACTTAATAAGAATAATTCAAAGACCCTTAATCTTACCTTAACTCCTACCATCAATAGCAATAATCCTCACTTAAGAAGGGAGTTACAAAACTCCCCAAAAACTCTTAACATGGCCGGTCACAATAATGGCCTTTTACTATTTTTTTTTTTTTTTTTTTTTAAATAATTAATTACTCCAAATAAAATTAATTTCTTAATTTTAATTTTAATACTCATGAAAATATTAAATCAGATAACGATAACTCGTTACGCGACAATATCAATTCACTCGAACTTGATTATTATTTGACTTAATTTCGAATATTAATTTATTAAAATTCGAGTGTTAGACTACCCCTTAAAAGAAGTTCGATCCTCGTAACTTACAAAGCAAACAAACACACAATCAACACATCATGAAACTAATAAAACTCAAGTCAAAGAAGTTTCATCATGCAGCCGAAATTCCTATCGCCACTCTACCCCCAAAAGAGTTACGTCCCGATGCTTAGCGACTAACTGAAAAGGGGAGGTACTTTTCGCGATAGAGTCCTCGGTTTCCCATGTAAGCGCCTCCTCATGATTTGACCATAAAACTTTGACCATCGATATATCCTTTTACAAATTGAGTACTAGAACTTCTTGTCAAAATTGGTGGGCTCGAATAGGTCAAGGATGTGTCCAATTCTAGAGGTTGGGATCTAAGATATGGGAGGCGGCGGCATGGTACCGTTTTAATTGGGACACATGAAGAACATCATGGACCTTCCTAAGGTATTTGGAAGGGCTAAGCGAATCGCCACTTTGCCTATCCGTTCTAAAATCTCATAGGGGACCGATGTAGCGAGGGCTTAACTTTCCACGAGCACCAAAGCGCACCACTCGGCGCGCATAGGTGACCGCGAAGCAAGACTTGATCTCCCGAGTAAACTCCTGGCGTAGCCTTTTAGGTCGGTAGTAACACTTTTGGCGATCTTGAGCGCTTTAAGCGATCAGAATCATCTTAACATTCTGGTCATTTGGAGAAACAAATCGGTCCCAAGTAGCTGGATTGTAAATCATCCCAATAAAGCTGGACTACGGCGAGCTCCATACAAAAACCTCAAAGGGGCCATCAGATGAGCCGATAGTCATTTGGTAAGAAAATTCGACCAAATCAAATGTTCATCCCATGACCCTTGCCCTCCATGGTAAGGCTCTTAACATATCTTCTAAAATCGATTGTGCGCTCGTTTGTCCATGCATGCGAGGATGAAGCGATGTACTATCGATAGCGTAGTACCCATAAGCATTTGCAAAGTCGCGAACTTTGACAAATCGAGTATCTCTATCCGGACACAATAGTGCGGGGCTGCGGTGATACGTACAGCGTCACTAATATAAAGCTCGGGCTAATTGCTCCTCTCCAAGCGGACGTTCACTAGGAATGAAACATGCTGATTTAGTCAAGCGGTCCACTATTACCCATAAAGTATCATTCCACGCCTTTGTCCGCAAACCCGCACAAAATCCATAGAAATATCATCCCATTTCCACGCGAATTTCTAAAGGTTGCGATAAAGCCTCGGTCTTTTATGTTGGCTTTTAACCTTTTGGAGTCAAACGCATCGTATTCGAAACATCCTTTTTCATTCCGACCACGGGAACATCATCTTAAGATCTTGATACATTTTATCCCCACGGATGGGCTGGAAATTTTTGTCTAATGAGCTTCATCCAATATGCGTTCCTTCAAGGATGTTTCACCCGACGGTAGGCACCATCGACCTTTAAACCTCAAACTTCCATCTTCATGAATCAAAAATCCCTCCGCTTTACCTTCTCGAGCCAGTTCTTTTAATTTCCACAACTTCGGATCTTTATCACGAGAGTCAAATCTCCTCGAAAAGCGAAGTAGAATAACTAAAGTCGGACTTTCCTTTAATTCACGTCGCATTACTACTTCCAAATTTAGCGAAGCGAGTCCGATGCAACTCCTCTATTCCATTCAAGCGGTCACGGAATGTTTAGTCTTTACGCTTAAGGCATCGCTACCAAGTTAGCAAGCCCGCGTGATACACAAACTCCAAGTCATAGTCCGCCATCAGCTCTAACCATCGACGTTGTCGCATGTTCAAATCCGGCTGAGTATAAAGATACTTTAAACTCTCATGATCCGTATAGATTCTGCATTTAACCCCATACAAATAATGTCTCCAAATCTTAAGAGCAAACACAATTGCAGCCAACTCCAGATCATGAGTAGGATAATTAACCTCATGAATCTTTAGTTGTCGGGATGCATAAGCGATCACTTTACGTTCTTGCATCAAACACATCCCAACCCCTTCTTCGATGCATCCGAACACGTGTAATCCGGCTTAGGGTCGGGTAGAGCAAGAACTGGAGAGCCGAAGTCAAACTTTCCTTCAAGGTCGTGAAAGCATTTTCACACTCATCAGTCCATTCAAACTTCTTATCCTTTTTCACAAGGAGTCTAGGTCGGCAATGCTGCGAAAAATCTTTGACAAAAGCGCGGTAATATCCAGCAAACCTAAAAGCTTGAACCGGTGACATTCTTGATTGGGGACCAATTTGAGCGCCTCCACTTTTCCGGGTCCCGAAATACCCTCCTTTGAAGCGAAATGACCCAAAGCGACACCTTTTCCAACCAAAATTCACATTTGAAACTTAGCGTACAACTTATTCTCCGCGAGGTTTGTAAAACCAACGCAAATGTCCTCATGTTCATCCGGTCCCTTGAATAGCTAGTATGTCATCATAAAGGCGACTACAAATTTATCCAAGTATGCACTAAATACCGATTCATCAAACACATAAATCGGTCGGAGCATTTTGCCATTAAGGGCATCACGGTAAACTCAAAATGTCACGTAGCGTGTCCTAAAGGCCGTCTTATGAATATCCCCTTGACAATCCTCAATTGGTGATAGCGGAGCCTAAATCGATTTTCGAAAATATCGAGCTCCCTCAAGCGATCAAACAAGTCATCTATCACATGGTAGCGGTATTTGTTCTTACGGTCACTTTATTTAGATACACGTAATCAATACACAATCTTAAGCTGCAGTCTTTCTTCCTGCACAAACAAAACCGGAGCGCACCAAGGTGATACAATTGGTCGGATATAAAAATAATCCAACAATTCCTCGAGTTGAGACTTCAAATCCTCCATCTCTTTTGGGGCCATCGTGCAGGACCTTTGAAATTGGTCCCGTACCAGGCACCAAGTCTATCGTAAAATCAATTCCTCTTTGCGGCGGCATACCAGGAATCTCCTCAGGGAAAACATCCACGAATTCATTTACCACCGCGACATCGTTAGGATCCACCTCCTTCTTCCCTTCCTGCATGATGTGACACAAGTACAAAGGATGTCCTTGTCTCACCAGCTTTTGTAATTTCAAGGGCGATACTAAGTTTGTTTTAGGCCCCTTAGAAAACTTTCTATATCTAACGTTTTCCCCATGTGGTCCCACCAGTAACACTCTTTGCTCCCTACATTCAAGGGTTGCTTTGTACCTTCCTAACCAATCCATTCCCAAAATCACTTCCAAACCCTCCATATCTAACACATATAAGTTACTAGGAAAAACAACTTTCCCTATCTTCAAGGGCACATCTCATACGTCTATCAGAGTATATAATCTCCGAAGGGCGCCACGGTATAAGATACATTCTCAAAAGCTCCTAGATTCAGTTCATCTATTTTACTTCTTGCCAGGAAAGAACAAGTTGCACCCGAATCAAACAATACATTAACAGCTACAGAATGGACGGTGAACGTACCTGTAATCACATCATTGTCTGTCGCCTCCCACAGGCGACGCGAATCCGTCCACTAGTCGGCAGTTCATTCCTCCCCCTTGATTTCCCCGACGTGGTGTTCCTGAACCCTCAGCCCGATTGCCATCCGAACGAACTTGTCCCCCATTAGACTGTTGTTGAAACCTCTGACCATTGTGACCCTGATTTTCTACCCCAGTTGATCGGTTTCCTTGCCTCCCAAAACCCATCTGGTGTTGAGGTCGGTGTTGTTCCCCTAACAGACGACTTTCACTCCCTTTCTTTATGTAGCACTCGTACTCCCTATGTCCTTTCTTGTGACAGAAATTACATTCGACCAAATTTCCTTCACAATCCTTTCCGGGGTGGTTTTTCTTACACCTCCTGCAGAAATACTTCCTTTCCTTCCCATCCCGATCCAGTAAGGGTTTCATTGGTCTTGCTTCTCCCCTGAATCCGGGATTTACACCAGAATTGTTCCCTTGAAAGTTACCAAAAGTTTTTGGTTTCTTCGAGTGGAAATTTACAGGTGCCCCAGAAGCCTGTCCTAATAATTCTTTCCTCTTCTCTGTAAAGCTACTTTTCTCCTTTTCTTTCTCCTTCCTTAAAATGTTCCCTACCTGAGCTGCACGCTTGTACATCTGCTCTAACGTGCTGTAACGATCACTTTCAATATGTTTTTGAATATCGAACGATAACCCCAGCTCAAAGCGTTGCATTTTCTTTTCTTCAGTGGGTACATCATCAGGACAGTATTTGATGTATTCCATGAACTTATGGTAGTATTCATCAACAGTTAAACTACCCATTTCAAATCGGGCAAACTCATTCGACTTATCCTTCCTCACGTGTAAAGGATAAAATTTCTCCCGCATAGCTTTCTTAAACATATCCCAATCAAAGAATCCCTCAGCTTGTTCTATTAACCCTGCCTTACTATTCGCCCACCAATAGTCAGCTTCCCCAGTCAAATAGAAAGCTGCCTGATTAACTTTCAGTTCTTCCGGGCACTCTACTACATCAAAAAGTTTGTCAAACTCTCTTAACCAATGTTCAAGTTCTGATGGTTCTCCCTTACCATCAAAAGGAGATGGTTTGTTCTGGCTAATCCTCTTGCTCATATCAGAAGCCTGCTCAGACAAGGACCTCTCTTGTGGCGCACTAACCCCGGCTAACGCCTTAACTAAGCTCCTTAAGGCTCGGCTAGTTCCATTCTTAGCTAGTCTTTTTCGGGAGAGAGGAGGCATCTTCTGCAACCAAAAGAAAGGTACTAATTACCAGCGCGTTCTAAGGTCCTAAAGTCTTCAAGGGAAAAGGTGTTTGGGATAGATTAACATTCATAAGTAAATAATTACACATACACACATTCCATTGTCTACAAGTATATCATAAGTCGTTGTGGCTATAAAACCACTCAAATTTACCATGCATAACTTAACAAACAGAGGAAAGAACAAAAGAGAGCACTTAAATTAACTCAATATAAAACTTTATTGATACTGTTTATTATAACAACTTACGCAAAGCGTTTTACATTATTCAAAAAGGATAACAACTACAAAGATAACAAAACAAAAAGTGAATTAAGAAATCAGCACAAAGCATCCATAAAATCAGCAGACTCATCATAATTAGATATGTCGAAATCTTCATCATCCCCGTCGTCTCCGGAATCAGTACTAGAGCTCGTGCATCCTCCTTCGGATTCCCAGTCGCTATCCATTGGGCTGCTTACTAGCATCTCTTCTTCTTCCTCAGGATCTTCCTCACTTGAAAACTCCCCTCCAGATTCAATCCTAAAGCCATACAAATCATAATGGGATCCCCAACCTTCCCTCTCATCTTCACTAGGATTCCCTATAGGACTTAATGGTTCCTGTTTAGGGTTTTGCATCTCATAAACACTCCCAAACTGTGACCTGAGGTCTATTAGTGGAGGGTCAGATAGGTACCCATCTTCTACGTGCTCCATAATAATATCAGATTCCTCCTTGACATGAAGTTCTTCCTCTTCCATAGGGTCAACCTTATCATTACGTTCTTCCTCTTCTACTTCCTCCTCTTCCTCGGGGTCTTCCTCTTCTTCCTCGGGGTCTTCCTCTTCATCACCCTCATGCCCCTCACCTCCTAAGAGTCTGTTTTGGGAGTTAACTCCATTGGACTCCCTCGGGTTTACTCCTTCCACCCTCCTTGACTCAGATAGTTGGGTTATCCTATCTAGATCCATTTGTAGGTCGAAACATACCCTATTAACCTTTGTTCTAACCATAATCATCCTTTCCCTGTAATCTCTTATGCTCTCTCCATCCCTTATTTTCCATATATCGTTATTCGAAACTTCCCTCCATGCAGTTTCAGGGTCAAACCTCGATGCATTGCTAGTTTGGTTAGGGGTGTGTGGGTCCATCGGGGCTTTTCCCTTGTCCATAATCCTGAACATATGCATAACCGAATAGTAATTAAAAAAAAATTGACAACCGAAGTCGCCTAAACTATTGTAACATTTTAACGGTTCCCGCACAAGCATACCCCAAAACATATCACAAGACAGTCGATTTTAGAACGATGGTCTCACCCCGTCTCTCTCTACTAAGGTCAAAATATTCCTTTATCTATAAGGGAACGTTGGCTCTGATACCAATTGTAACGGTCCGGTTCGCGTGAGCCGGGTAATCACAAGAAAATATGAACCCGGTTCACAACTGGACACTTAGAGGGATAAGTCCCATCCAAGATCGTTAACGTTCCAACGATAAGGGAATATAACAAGGCATAAAATAAGACATATAGTAGTGACAGGTTTATAAAGTTCACGATACAACTTGAGAACCCAACGGCCTCTACTAACGAAACGTCAAAACGAACTAATCTTAAATCCATTACACAAAAGTAAATTATTTCTATTATGTTTATTATTACATAGAATGCGGTCTTGGGTGACGTGATCCTAACTTCAACCTCACTCCAATCCCCACGCTCATCCAACTGCTAGTCAGCTGATGTCGATAACGGAAGCAAGTTCAAAGAACAATCCAATACATCCATCCTCACAATACCAAAACTGCCATGGGAACAAAATTATATAATCCATTCCAATTTATTAACCCTTTGAAATAACCAAAACATCCATCCTCAAATTCCAAGTTAAACTTCTTTCAAATTATTTGAGGTGTCTAATCCTTATGTGAGTCACAATGCAATATTCAAGAATGAAACAACACTACTTGCATAACCACATATAATGTATGGTCTAAGCGTGTACCTTTAAGCAAAGAAAAGCGTATAATTCAAACGCAAGGAATTTCACCCTCTTATGAATCGAGGTCCTAACAACAAACACACAAAACGAACACGCATTAGAACGTGTTTACACCTCTAACTCATTCCATACTACTATTATATCAATAAGACTTAATAACTTTAATTGATTTCATTAAGTTCCAAATAAATCAAAAGTCCACTTTAAACCAGAAACTTAAATGGCTTTTTCGGACAGATTAGAAAATTCAAATGAAAATCCGACTTAGCCATTGCGTCCGAACGCATCAATTACCTTGAGTACCAAATTTCATAATTTCTAACATCCATTTACTATTTTATTTAATTTTAGCATTTAACGAGTTTTGACACTCAGGATAAATGAAACAACAACGAAACACAAATGACCTCGAATCGAGGCACCACTGCCGAGACAGCAGTATCGTCTAAAATATACACATAATAAACCTACTAATACACACAACTTCCTCATTAACTCATCCACAACCAAAATATAAACATCATCAAATTAAATCATTCCCATAAACATGACTTTTCAAGCAAAACTTAAAATTCATAAATCGTACTAATTAAATTAAATACTTAATTCTCCTAACGAATGAAAATTTTTGCTAGAGATTTTTAAGCCCATAAAAGAAATTTAAATATTAAAAGGTTCTATTATCACAACAAAATTTTCGTTTGTTAAAGAATGTAAATAAAATGAGAAAATTTAACACAATTTGTATTAACCCTTTTAACAAATTAATTTTGTTAAAGAATTATATAAATAAAATTACATAAAAATACTCAATCCTCCTAAAAAGTCATAGGATATCACCATATTTTATAAAGAATACATAATTTCTTCAAAGGAAAATAAAAATCAAATATTATCAATTGAATTTATGAAGACAAAATACTCCTTTTCTTTCTAATGGCTGCCGAAAATTGTAGGAAGGAAGGAGGAAATTTTTTTTTTTATTTTTTTTTATTTGCTTGATTTCTTTGTGAGCAAATGGCAAATGAAGAGATCACAACTTAATAAGAATAATTCAAAGACCCTTAATCTTACCTTAACTCCTACCATCAATAGCAATAATCCTCACTTAAGAAGGGAGTTACAAAACTCCCCAAAAACTCTTAACATGGCCGGTCACAATAATGGCCTTTTACTATTTTTTTTTTTTTTTTTTAAATAATTAATTACTCCAAATAAAATTAATTTCTTAATTTTAATTTTAATACTCATGAAAATATTAAATCAGATAACGATAACTCGTTACGCGACAATATCAATTCACTCGAACTTGATTATTATTTGACTTAATTTCGAATATTAATTTATTAAAATTCACGGGGTGTTACAAATTCAAAAATAACAAAACCACGATCGTTGTGTATGAGATCTGACAATTCTGAATATCCTCTTTCACATCGTTGTTTGATACAGCCTTCTACGAGGGGGTCTTTTGATCTGTTGTAATCTTGAGATAGAATTGAATTTGATTTAGTTGATGATAATTGCAATTTTGGTGTCTGCTGCATCATCGCATTAATCTCTACCAATAAATCAACTAAAAACCAAAATTCATAACTCCAAACTCTCACAAGGAGAGACTTCAAAACCCAATATATGGAATCAACCCAATGAATGGGTAGAACAACTCTCTTACGGGGAGAGGACAAAAATTTATTATAATCATATTAAAAAAAACTTAAAAGGGAAAAATTAAGGGCTTACCATCAATCTTTAAAGATTGATGATAGCCCCAAACTAACTATAGATATTAGGGTTTTTTTAGAGAGAGTACGTTAGTTATTCATGTTTTGTTCTTGGTGTAATTGTTTAATTTCATACTTCAACATCCATTTCTCCAACTACGTACTTTTGCCTTTTTGTTGGTCTAATTTCCCGGATTATATTTGCTTCCATATTCTTCTTTTGCACATTCATACTACTTTTTGTTTCTTAATCTGTTTGATTTGCAATTTCCTTTTTTAATCTAATTTTTGGGATCTAATGATCTTATTAGTTTTGTTTGCGGAATTCATGTTTACTTCTTGGTCTAATTGTTTAATTTCATAGTTCAACATCCATTTGCCCAACTATTTTTGGTTTTTTGTTGGTCGAATTTTCGGGATTATCTTTGATTCCATATTGTTCTTTAGCAAATTCATAGTACTTTTTGTTTCTTAATTTGGTTGATTTGCAATTTTAGTTGTTCTTTTCATGTTCACATTTTCGATTACTTTGAAACAAAATTCTTACTTTGTTTTTAGTATGGAACGGGTTCATTTTTTGATTTTAATTGGTTTTGCTTTTGCATTTGTAACTCACTTGCTTATCTTCATCTTTCACGTTTGCTTGTTCACAATGATATGCTTATTTATTTCACTTTATTATTGTCATTTTATGTTATATTTAAGGATAGGTAGTTTAGAGTTAATTTTATTAGATTACAAAGGTTAAACCTTTCTAATTTTAATGGTTCGAGTAAATAACTGTCTCAATTTCTTTTACTAATGTTTTAAATAATAAGGAAATACTCAACTCTGATTCTAAGAAGATTCAACGCTTTAAATTGTGTCGTTATCTAAATGTCATCTTACATTTGATGCCATATTATTGTTTAGCTAATTCATAATACTTTTTGTTTTTCGATTATTATTTGGGGTTTTGGGGATTATTATCAAATTGCAGACCATAATACTGGTATTAACATATTACTAATATTTTTTATTTGTGTTGCCATTTTGCAGTTCATTTTTATAATATTTATTTCGTCATTCAAGATTATTGATGCTGAATTGTTCATTTGGTCAATTACAGCTTAATGCCTATTCGTACTCATACTCAGTCATGGTGATTTTATACTATCCTTTTGATAATATGGAGTTCGAGTACGATCATCAATAACATCTCCACATTTATTTGCTGAGTTGTTCATTTGCATTTCCAAATTCAAATAATTGTTGATTTTGTCCGAGTTTTTCCATCTCTATGTTGATTGGCAGGTTTGGATTTGAATTTACAAGGTAATTAGGTCATTATGAAATATGCTCAAATGCAGCTTGGACTCGATCATGATGAGTATACTCACTATAGGTAATTGCGTTATGCTATCTTATTTGTTCAATTGTACTTTTATGTATTCTATACAATTTGATTGTGGGAATTTGGTATTTTATAGTAGGAAATATTTCTCATAGAAGCCAGTTAGCAAGTCTTATTTTGGTATAAATATTTATATTGTTTTCTCGCATTGCATCGCTTATTGCCCTAATTTTTGCCCACATTTTTCCATTTTTGTTGATCACTTCCAATTAGAGGGGTTTCCATTTTGAGGGAATTGCTCACATTTTATGGCTTTTCCAGTGATTATTGGGTTTAGTAATGTGATTTATCGAGCTCGAAGGTGATTGTATTTATTCGAGAAATAAAGAATAAGTACATAACGACAGTTGGTGACTGCTCATGAGTCGTGACTTGGTCGATGAAGCAAAGAAGCGAATTGTCATTCTTTCAATATGTGTTGTTCGTCTTTCTTATATTATTTCCTGTAAGTTGTAATGATAATTTTGTTTTGATTGAATTTTTGTGTTCATATTGGAGTATTTGAGCTTCTTATTTGAGACTGTTATTAATCCCTTTTTCATTAACCTAATAATTTTGTATGTTCAGTGTGTTGGATTGAAGTTTGCTGTTATTTTTTGAAAGATTAGGTCTTGCATAGTTCTCAATTATATAATTTTGATTTAATAGTTAACGATAGGAAATGTGGTTTCGTATTATTTTATAGTGCTTACTTCCTTATGCTCTTCTAAAACACTTTGAATGTTAGGTCGTGTGCTCATCGCTGATCTTTTTGTTGTCCTTCTACATCAATTGGCCATGCTATTGATATTATTCGTTTGTCAACGAAGAATCATACTATCAGAAGAGCTGATATTGGCAAAAGAGTTCTTGAAACACTATTTGCAGCTTCTATTGGCAAAGATAGAAATGGATTCTAGACATGGGTATAGGATAAGTTGTGGTTTAGAAGAGATGCTGGCATGAAGACTGTTGAATTTGATTAAGAGTCATATTGTTATTTCCTTAGCATCTACTCAAGTCTGTGCATGATGAACTCTAAATCATGAACAAAGGGTTAGCTATTCTATTTTGATATCATCATGATGATTTCTCATTGGACTTGTAAAGGTTTTCATGTTACTTGTCTTATATAAATGTTTGTTATGGCTAAATAATATTCTGTGTTGAGTTTGGTTTTTTTATTCAGCTTTTTACATGGGCTTTGATGTAAATTACTCAACCTAGAAACCATCTTCTTGATTTTTCTTATTATTATGTTTTGTTCCACTTCTAACTATTTTTTCTTGTAACAACCTTTAAACCACCAATCACTATTTTTTGAATCTGTGATTGATTGTTGTTGAATTGGAATGCTTACATCCTGTATTTTATAGACTGTCTTATTCAATTTGGTTCAGCTTTTTCTTTCTTTCGGATTCACTTTGGTTCATCTTCAGTTGAATTTTGCTTCATTAATGTTGTGTTGTATTCGGATTTGAACCGTCGACGATTGTTTGATTTGGGATGTAAGCTTTCACTCTAATTAAATGCTTTCAAACATAAATAATATATGGGTCAATTGCAATCAGTTTGCAATCTTTCATTTTGCCTCGCTTTGGAATCTGTGAATGTAAATTATGATATATGACATATATCCATGTACAATAGTAGCATTACAAAGAAAGTCAGAATTTTGATATGGGTTTATGTCAATTGTCAATGATTTAAAAAGCTATCTTATAATTTAGCCTAGGGAAGATTGATATTGAAGCTGATAATTGTATAATTTTATTACCATTTGTAGATGTCTAATGGTGATATGTCTAAGAAAAAATTCACGCTGAACTCGATTTTGAGTTCTTAGGGTTCATCCGAGGCAAAGAATGGAGGGTTCAAACCAATGTGTATGCGAATGGAAGCACGGATATAGGAAGAGAAGAAAGATGCACCTTGTGGTTCGACCCCGCACGGGAATTACATCGCTATAGCATTTTGTGGACTGAAGATCACATCATGTAATAGCCTTTCACCATTGATCTTGATTCTTTGCTTTCCTTACTTGTCCATTATTTTTCTTTAATTTTGTTCTTGCTTACTGGACATGTTGTGGTGTGACTTTATTTGCAATTTTAATGACTCAACATTGTCAACTTTGGTTTTTGTTGATGATTCCTCTTGATCATTGTATTTAATTAGCTCATATTGGAGCCAATCGCTTAATGACAATGGGGTAATGAAATGTCGTGTAAGTGTTAATAGTAGGCAATTTACTATTGCTGACAAATTTTAATCCTATAAATTCGGGATTAGTTTTAATTTGGAGTACACTGATTAAATTAGAGGACTTTTGGTTGTTTCACTCATAGTTTGGATTGTTAACGATTAATATTCTACATTGATCACTTCAGCTTATCAGGTTTGTGGTAAAAAGTTGGTGGAATAATAGACCAATGTTATATGCTTGGGACTGATATGTTTTTATCTCCATTTATTATCATTTTTTGCACGTTTTATTCTACATTTTTAGGTTTCTTATAAATTGTTTAAAATGCGTTTATTTACTGTGTTGATTTCAGTATTTCTTTTACTGTTCTTTGTCTCTTTTGCGATTATTCGCAGGTTTTTTATTTTGTCATTGTTTTGTTTGAAATCAGGTTGAAAGTTGTTCTAGGGTACAAACATACATCTATTGTTTCTATAATTGTGTAGACTTACATTTATAAATTTGTATTGGGTCTTTTGTTTCTACTATTGTTCTCTTTGATCTTTTTTTTGTTGGGTATTATTAAATGTCGCCACCCGTTTTATTTTATCGCCACCCCTTATATATTGAAATTCCAAAATTGCCCCTGATTACTTTTCAAACCTTTAATCTCTAACATTTCTTTAAAAACTTTCTCCGAACACTCATTGAACTAAAACAAGCTAAAACTAAAAATTGAATTACAATGGCCAACGAAAATGAGCATCAATATGATTGCGAAATCGATATGATTGTGTTAAAATTTGAGACATATTCACTCTAATTGCTATAACTTTAAATACAAAAATTGTATAATTATAATATTTGAGGAATTATAACCTAGACTTCAAGATCTTTCCAATGATATAGTATATGCCCAATTCCGATAACCGAGCGAGAAATGACGATTGTTTGAAGTTTATTAGTGCTAAAATTTGATATATGTTCATTCTTTTGGTCATAACGTTTTATAGAAAAATCGTATTAGTGCAAGGTTTGCGGCATTAGAAACTAGACTTCAAGCTTTCCAACGACATATTATATGCCCAATTTTGACAATCGAGCGAGAAATGACGACCGTTCAAAGTTTGCAGTAATTTCTAACGATCCAATCGCACAAAACGTGCGATTCCACCATGGCTCAATCGCACAAAATGTGCGATTCCACCATGGTCCAATCGCACATTTTGTGCGATTGGACCATGGCCTGGTCGTTAGAAATTACTGCAAACTTTGAACGGTCGTCATTTCTCGCTCGATTGTCAAAATTGGGCATATAATATGTCGTTGGAAAGCTCTTGAAGTCTAGTTTCTAATGCCGCAAACCTTGCACTAATACGATTTTTCTATAAAAAGTTATGGCCAAAAGAATGAACATGTATCAAATTTCAGCACAAATAAACTTCAAACAATCGTCATTTCTCGCTCGGTTATCGGAATTGGGCATATAATATATCATTGGAAAGATCTTGAAGTCTAGGTTCTAATGCTATAAATAGTTGTAATGTGATTTTTGTATCAAAAGTTTCGGCCAAAGGAGTGATTATGTATCAAATTTCAATACAAAACGTGTGATCAAATTTATTTTTCGATTTTAAAAATTATTTTCTTTACTAAAATTTATATTTATATTTTAATTTATTTATTATTGAGAAATTTAGTTTAGAAATAATAATGGTTAATTTTTTAATTAAAATTGAATTTAAGGGCATTTTAGTAATTTTATTAAAGAAGGGGTGGCGATTATATCAAAAGGGTGGCGACAAATAAAAATCGGGTTTTTGTTCTCTTAGAATGTAGTATCTATTTTTTTTGTCTATATCGGCTCAGCGCAAATGTGATGCGATATGACTTGCACTTTGAGTTTGAACAAGTAACTTTATATGCTTGCGATTGGAATCACTGTTTGATCTCCCAGTTTCTTTATAAATACGCCAGTCTCTTTTTGGCTCACAGAATAAAACAAAATGACAGGTTATCTTGAGTATCTTCCACGATCCTACACACACTTACAATTCATCATTCCCTTTTCCCTCAAAAGGGAGGTGATGGGCAAAAGGAGACTCAACCCCACAAAAAATTAGAATTTTTTCATTTACATTGAACAAAGAACAAGACTGAAAGAAAGAAAAAAATGGGGTAAGCAAACCATGATTTTTCTTGAACCTTGAAAGATGTGCAAGTTTTCAGTAAATTTAGCTTCTAAAACTTTGCTTCTATTTCTCCTCCCTTGAAATTTATATGATTACTTTTGTGAAATTTATTAATTATCTTGATGTAAACTGAATTTAGATATTGTTTGAAATAATTTGAATTGTATGGTTTGTTTCAAATCGTTATTATGTGAAGGTTTGTTGAAATCTGCTCAAATGCGTTTCCAAATTTTGATCTTTGATTGAATTTGCTTACTTATCATGGCGAAGCGGTGAATATAACAACACGTACAGAGGCAACTTGCAGAAAGAGTCTTTTAGCTTATTATGTAAAAAGAGACATGAGGGTCAAGTTCCTTTCTGTTAAGGTAGTATTACGAGAAAGACATTATTATTGCTACATTATTTCTTTGATTTTAGAGTTTATATTCAGCTTCTGCTTTAATGGACCAAGCAAATGAAGTATATAACGTGAAATTTGCTATGATAAGTTTAAAGGTTATATACGAATATGAATGCTGACATTTATGCTCATGCAAAAAGAAGAGATGGTACAAGAGTACAAGCGTTCTTCTCGGGTTCCTAATGCTCAAAAATGAAGGGATTTAGTATCGTGTTCCTAATGAAAGGATAAAGAATTGGAAGAAGGTTATGGATGAAGCTAAGTTTGTTGAGTTTACTGAATTAGTTTTGTTACTAGATATAGTAGCAGATTTCTATGTTGTATTTTTTTTACTTGATATTGATTACGAATTTTCTTAGGATACTTTTGTTTTTATGTTTTGTAATTTATAATGTTATTGTATATTAAATTTGTAGCTGTAAATGTGATTTTAGTTGAACCAACAACATTGTTAGTATATATTGAAATTAGAGGTGTTCATTCGGGTGATCGGGTCGGTTTCGGACGCGTGTCATTCGGTTCGATTGTATTTCGGGTCGGTTATTTTTCGGTAAAGTTTTACGGCAAGTAACACTCGGGTCGATTAGTCACGGTTATGTGTGGCAAATCGAGTGATACCAGTACGTAAAATCTCTCGATTATTTGTAAACTTCTTCATATAGTTCACAACCCAGGTAGAGTTATAAATCCAAGATGATATCATCCTTGCTTGTATCAAAACCTCTCTAATACTTGTCTTTTTTACCATTTCCTCCAACATCAAATCAATGCAATGTGCACTGCAGGCCGTCCAATATATATTTGGAAAGGTCTCCATTACTTTCTTGCCGGCAAGCTTCATTGCAGCCTCATTATCAGTTATAATTTGAACCACTCTGCTTGGTCCAACTTCTTCATTAACTTTTTTCATCAATGAAAAGTAGTATTCTCCGGTCCTTGATCTCACATCAGTTGCATCAACGGACTTATGAAACACTATGCCACGATTTGAATAAACATGAAAATTAATAATGTGCATTTTAGTTGGACCAGTCCAACCACCACACATTATTGAAACCCCTTGCTCCTCCCATATATTAGCAAATGAGGCAATATATTCCTTCATCAATCTACATTCTTGAGGGAGATAAACCTCTGCTAGCTCATATGAAGTTGGAGCTTTACATTGGGGAGGAGCTTCACGAATAACATTCATTAATGGGTTCGTATATACTGAATGGTTTGTGTCAATGAGCCAATTTCCAAATGCTCTCAAAAGCTTTTTGCTTTGTTTTTTAAGCCATGGCGTATTAACTTTTTGTTGCTTTTTGGCTTTTGAATATTTTTCTAGGTCAATTTCAACATCCCTTAATCGAGAGGTTGAAGTAGTTATTGGTTCAAATGTGCGATTTTTTCCGACTTCCTTAACTGTAGAAGACCTAATAAATTGAGGTGCTCGACTACTTCCACCTTCATGGAAACTACTTCTTCCACGCATCAAATTTCGATCATAGTCAAATTGTTGTTGCATTTGACTTTGTTGCCTTGCAATTTCCAGCTGAATATCATCATCGTCATCATCATCTTCCAAACCACGATTATTAGCCCTAGTTAATTCATTTTCAAGTTTGCTTGTTCGGATGATTTTATCCTTTTTCTTATCTTTATATTCTTTTAACACAGTAGCCATGTCCCTTTGAACTGGTGCTAAAACATTAGTACAAGGAGCAACATTTCCCCTTTTATGAGCCAAGTGTTCCTTGAGACGTGTAATTCCACCCCTAATAACTTTATCATAAAAGTTTCATTTTAAAACTTTTCCATCATCCGTGACTTTGGTACAAAAACTCCATCCAATATCCTTATCCTTTGCCTTTTATCGTGACATGTTTAATAGAGTCATGAGTGTACTCTACTACCAAAAATTTCAAATCAATAACCATGATTTGTAATTGACCACAAAAAGACAAAAAATTAATATTAAAATAAACAAATTAAAAAAGATAAATTAAAACAACAAACCTCTCACCTTATCACATCCTACCACATAAGGGTGATTTACTAACCTCACAAATAACCATTATTTACTAAGACTTTCTCCTCTACTACTGCCTACTATTTTTTTAGGCTTCTAGCATTAAATGAGATATGACAACTCATTTAATTGAATAAAGTGAAAGTAAGAAAAAGCATTGAGTCATGACATGAGTGTACTCTACTGATTTCACTTCTTCTTCTTGAAGTGTTCTGTACTACTCCAATCTGCCATAGCCCATATGCATTATTATATCACTAATTGAAGCGTTCAACACTTCTTCTTCTACAATCTACACTACACACAGTGCACCGCCATTTTACTCTCAAGAGTCAAGTCTCAAGCTTTTTTCTTATTTCATTTCTAAAGCTTTTAATTGGTTCTTCATTCATCCATCACCTAAAAAAAAGCATAAGAATTATTACCTGAAGATCAACCGATCAAGTAAAACAACAATGGAGGTGAAGAAGAATGCTCAAATCTGGTACAATTTTTTTTCTATCGAAACTTATTTTTATGGGTATGAAATTTGCAAATTGTAATATGTTTGTTTTGCCCAAAATGTCGAATTTATAAGTAGTATTGTAGTCTATTTTTTGTTTACCTGTGTTTTGTTTATTTAGGGTTTATATATTCTTTTATGCTTTTTCGAATCTCGTCTGGAGTACTTAGGAATCTAATTTTATCTTCTTTACCTTTTCAATTGAACAATCATAAATTCAAAACTGTGTGTGAAATAACGGTGTAATGTCGTTAAACTCGGTCGTTATCCGTTATATAACGGACTTAACGACGTTTTTGCTGTGATTTTTTATGTGCTATATAACGACAAATAACGATGCGGTGTCTCACAGACCCGTTACAAATCGTCCGTTCGAGTTTTTATTCCATGGCTATTGAGAACGAAAGCCACAATAGACAGTGTCCAATCTTGGGAGGGGAGCCTTGATAATGAAAAGGCACAGATATGGCCACTGAAGGATGCCCTTCAGAATTCTTCCATTAATGTGTGGTGGGGTTTGATTTAATCTACTACCTTTGTATTGGTTGTTCTTGAATGCATGTAATGAATTAATCATTTGCAATTGTTTAGGATTTCTCTTAATTTTGCAGGATCAAATGAAATTAGTTGTTTCTTATGTGGGTTTTGATTATCTGTCATGGATGGGGATTTTGGGGTTAAGTAATTAATTAAGGGTAATTGAGTATTTACCATTTAGTGTTAGCTTGGGGAGCAAGCCACTTGAGGGAGGGGTTTATAGTATAAATAAAGATGGAGGGAAGGGAAAAAGGGAGCCAGAAATTAGTAAACACTTGGTAGTGAGTTTTATACTCATTTAGGAGATCGCAAGCTTCTCGAATTGCTTGTACTATCATTACGTTGTAATTGTTCTCGTTTACATACAATCATTCTTGGTTATTCAATATACATTTACATATACAAATCTTTGCATTTGCGGTACAGTCCCGGGAGGCCGTGACGGTGCCGAAAAATTCAGACTCGCCGACGAAGTTCAAGAAACTGATCCTTTAGATGCATTTTTGGAAGAGGTTGATGGTAGATTTCCACCATTAATGAGGCTGAAAATGGCTGTACAATGCAACATTATTCACTCCTTCAAACCTTACTCTGTGGATGAACTCTATGAAAAATAGAGGACATGTATGTGTGAGTTTTGTTATGAAAGTATAGGAGAAAATGGATTATCAGGCCACAATTGTAAGGAAAGTGGATACTCAATCATTTTCTTTAATGAAGGAAGTGAGGATGAATTGGTGGGTTTGGTGAAACAGAAGATCTATGTAATTGAGAAGGGAGACAAAGTAGATCAAGAGGAAGAATGTCTTACCAAACACAGTGAAGAAATTGGGAAACCAGTTGCAGATTCATATTTAGGGTTTCCAAAAGAGAAAAACAAAGAGGAGGAAAAGCAAGATTCGACAGATTCGACGACAGCTCATAAGGAAATGCAAATTTCAGGTGTAGATCTGGGAAACTATGATGAGGCCGTGGAGAAGGACGCAATCTGTGCCGTTCTAAATGAAATAGAAGTTGCAGGTAGTGTCGACATTTCTTTGATAGTTGAAGCAGAACTCAAAACGTCGGTTAAGGGAGTTAATGATAGTGAAGACCTCAAGAGTAGGGCTCGAATGTTGGCCAAAAGTTCACAAGAAGCTGTGTCCTCAACATTTTGGAAAAAAAAACACAAAAGAAGGAGAATAGGAGTGCGACAGTGGAGGATAGTAGGGCTGAGGCGACAGCAGCGAAGGTCGAAGACAAACGGACTTGCTGTTTTTTCCATGGAACAAACAACTCGCAGTAGGTATGGGGGTGAGGCATGGCCGGCGGAGGTGTTGTGGCGACGGCGACGGCAGCTGAGACACCGCGTGAAGGAGAGAAGGGCGGCTAGGTTTGGTGAAGGGTTAGGGCTTATATTAGGGTTAGGGTTTGGAATGGAGGGCTTCACACCGAAGGTCTTAGGAGTTGGTGGTTTAGGGAAGGCGGAGGCGACGGAGGTGAACCGGGTGGAGCATTAGGAAAGAAAAGAGCAGAAAAAGGAAGAGGCTCAAGGGACGAAAGTGAGAAGGAGGTTCTGGGTGGAGTAGTTGCTGGCGGCGTCGGCGGTGAGACAGCCGGAGCTTGGGTTGTCGGTGTCGGAGAAGGAGGTGGTGGCACTGCAGTGGGTGGCGGTGATAGGAGTAGAGGTGATTCTGCAATTTCAGTATTGATGGGTCACTTTAGGGAAAGGAGAGAGAAGTGGGTGCATAGGGGGAAGATAAAGTCTGATTCCTATTGTGAGAATCAAGGTTAGGGGTAAGGAAGTAATTAGCCTATTTGTTGCTGCTGATGGAGTAAACCCAATTCTGAGATCCTTTTTACTTCATGGCCTACTACTTTATTCTACCCATACTTTACCTTCTATTTTTTCTTCAGGGTTCATATTTTATTCTTCAATTTTGTTCGGTACCGATTTTACAACCGACTTGGCTCGACTTACATTTTTCCCACCTCGAGGACAAGGTGGATTTTTTAGGGGCCGGTATGTCATGGATGGGGATTTTGGGGTTAAGTAATTAATTAAGGGTAATTGAGTATTTACCATTTAGTGTTAGCTTGGGGAGCAAGCCACTTGAGGGAGGGGTTTATAGTATAAATAAAGATGGAGGGAAAGGGAAAAAGGGAGCCAGAAATTAGTAAACACTTGGTAGTGAGTTTTATACTCATTTAGGAGATCGCAAGCTTCTCGAATTGCTTGTACTATCATTACGTTGTAATTGTTCTCGTTTACATACAATCATTCTTGGTTATTCAATATACATTTACATATACAAATCTTTGCATTTTGTCTTACAATTTGATATTTACATATTCATTCCAGTTTACTATTATTGATTTCTTCTAATGGCCAAGTCAGTCCATAACATTATCTTTATTAATTTGATTGAGTTCCTTCAGCTCATAACTACTACTTTGTTATTCAATAATATTTTGTGCAATAACGAGTTTGAATTTGAATTCTTCTATATTCCTGCTTGTGATGGTTAAAAGATTGTTTGATTGATTTTTGAAGTCGTTTTGTTGTGTTTTTGGGTATAAATTAATTTTAAGCTTTTTCTTATTTGAGATTAGTTGTTTTAGTATTTTAAATTTATTTTGTACTTTCAATATGATTTAGTTTTATTTGCCAAATCTTGGTTTGAATTTAAGATTAAGAATGAATTAATGATGAACAACCTCATTTTGAGATAAATGTGTATTTGATATCTTTGTGGCAAAATTTAGTTCTTAGAATAAAGGGTATACTGATATCTAATTATGTTCCTGCTTGTTCAGCACTACGGTATTGCTGAGTTCATCTTTTTGCTAATTTTATTTATTTTAGATACTTTATCATATTTTCGTTGAGTGGAGCAAATCCTTCAGTTGAAATGAGTAGCTATTGAAGAAGTTGATTTTCCAAATGTTGGAGTAGTCGCTGATTAATTCTTGGTATCTTAGATTGATTATTGTCTATTGTTCCGCAGTTACGCTATCAAGAAGAAAGATGAGATTGAAACAGTTGCCAAGGCCAACTATTAAGTAGTGAATCATGTCGAGATTACCGTGTTTTGTTACTTCTCTCTTCGCTTGTAGATTATATAAATATAAATGTACTTGCAGTTGTCAGTTACTTGCCCTTTAGAATCATAATGCTATTCTTTTCTTTGAGAATATTTTGTAGAATTGAAACTATGAACATTTAAGTTTGTTTTTAAGTAGATATGGTGTGCGCTTCACTTCTTGATGATTGATTTTTATTGTGATTCATACTTCATTAGAACAACCGAACAAGGTGTTGCAACACACCATTTGTACCTTCAAATTCTAGAGGTGCAACTTTGTGCAATTGTGCGATTTAGTTTGGCCATTTGTTGACGAATCAATTTTGTCTAGCATGAATTCAACTCGACGAATTGACAACATCGCAACATCATCCTCAACAAACATAGTAGCTCAATCATTAGCCTTTCCAAAAGCCAATCAACCCATCAACAACATATGTCAAGCAAAAAATAAGTGTATAAATCCTTCAATACGTTTTCATGCCTTAATTTGATGCTCCTACTACTACGTATTTATTTTCAATCTTTACATCTTCACATTTTTGCAACACATTAAAAATTTAATATTTACACTTGTATTATCGTTAACAAAAGCGTTTAAAATAACATTATCGAATTAAATAGTGTAACTTGAGGGACCGCGTTCGTAGCACGCGGCCCCACAACTAGTCACTATAAAAAGTAAATAAAAAAACCAAAAACTTTGATAGGGGTTTGAATCCGAGCCAAATCCGTCAGGTCTAAAAAAATAAGATCCAGACCCTCAAAACAGATCCAAATCCACGGATCCGGGTCGAGTCCAGGATTGGGGTTTCATTAGCGGGTACCCGACATTTCCGGTACCCGTAAAGCCGGGTACCCAGTTACTCAGGTACCTTTTCTAACAGTCCGTATCCCGTCCCGTTTCATGCGGATACCCGATTTTCGGGTACCCAGATAAGACGGGTCGGGGCACCGGGTACCCGGTTTTTATTTTTTGATTATTATGACAAATCTAATTATAGTTTTTATTAAAAGAATCTGGGCAGAAATAACTCAATCAGAATATTGTATGGCGTATGCACAAGCACTCAAGCAACACAACATAATGCAGTAATGCTGGCCTCTGGGCAGAAATCAGATTACATATTTATACTACAAAAAAAGTTCCAGCTATCCACACTTATATAGCCATGTTTAAATAAGTGAGGAAAGTTATTTTGTAATTAGGCACACTTGTTGTATTTAGTCACGCTTATTAAGTGTGATAATTTTAGTCTCACTTATAAGCATGGCTAAAAGGTAACTTAAATTAATTTATTGTATGTAAATAATGCAACCATACTTTACAAGCGTGGCTAAATGTTAATTAAATAAGAAAAAATTATAAAGTCAGCCATAATTAATAAGCGTGGCTAACTTTAAAGTAAAAAATACATAATGAAATCAGGCACTCTAAATAAGTGAGGCTAAATGTTATCGAAAGAATAAAAATTCACATATAGCGTTATAAACTTATAATTTAGGCAGAAGTTTAGAGTTTAAAACTAATATTCTACTAAAATACCAATAACAATTACAGTCCACCATAAAGTCCCGAACAAACAAAGTAAAGTTTTTTTTTTTTAAAAAGTCCAAACAAAATAAAATCCACAATTCTCAATTACAAATGTCTTCAATAACATAACAATTACAGTCCAAAGTCTTCATTTGCTCATTGTTCTGTCGGTCGGAATAGCAGTCGTCTCATCAATGAAAATAGTTGGTTGCTCTAAAACTATTTCCATGCCTACAAAAACACAAAAATTAAAAACCCTAAAGAAAATGAATAAAAATGAAAGCAAGAACATAAAAACGAAATTGAAAAAAAAAAGATTAACATACCTTAACAAGATGAAGATTCAAAGATGCAAATTTTTTTCTGAAATCTGAGATTCAAAAAGGAAGAAAAAAGGGAGATGGAGTTCAGAAGGAGAACGGCGTTGTAGAGTTAGTATTTAGGTTTGTATTTTGAAAACTGATAAGAGTAATCAGAAAACTCTAAAAAAAATAAGTATATATAGTAACTAAGCGGGTCATTAACAATTACCCGGATCTTTTTAAAATCGGCCCATGACTCAACCCGAACTTTTAATTTTTTTTATTTTTTGACCCACCTTTGATGAGGCGGGTTGGCGGGTACTTTTAAACACCCCACAGGATCCATTGCCATCTCTAGTTATGAACACCTATTTTACGCCATAAATTAACACAAAAACTTGGACGAGACCGTCCTACTCTAAGACGAGATCGGAGCCCATTCTTAGCGCTGTACTACTGCAGCGCATTATTTTAATTTTTAAAGGTATCAATTTTGACCTTAAAGATATCAATTTTGCTCAATTATGCTCTTACTTTGCTCAGTTTTTCATTCAAGTTTAGAATATGTATATTGAATTACATTAATGTAGTTCATACAAAGTGTAATCAATTTTTCCATTAAATTGTTTAGTTTCATTATTAAATTGTTCAATTCTTCATTGCGCAAGATTTTAAGCATAATTCATGTTATTTTAATCTACATGCATGATTAAATTTTTCCATTAAATTATTCAGTTTCATGATTAATGTAGTTCATACAGGTATTCAGTTTTTATAGTATTCAGTTCATTGTTAATTTATTCAATTCTCATTTTATACTATTCAGTTTTATGATTAATGTAGTTCAATTCAGTTTCATGATTAATGTAGTTCATACAGGTATGATTAAATTGAAATTGATATCTTTAAGGTTAAAACTGATACCTTTATAATTAGAATTGAAAAATGCCCAGAAAATGGAATCATAGAGAGAAAACATGTAATTGTTACTTTAATATCAAAATCATAGGAAATAACTAAAGGGAGTAATACAAAATGGAAAAAGAAATAATTTGATGAACATTAAACAAGAGTGATACAAAATGTTCTGATTACCCACAACTTCACAGTTGTCCAGTCACATACAAATCAACATCAAAACAATCTTTAAACATTTGAACTAACCGGACTATTTTTTGTTTTGTTTTTGAATAAAGACTATAATCCCTCTATTAATCATTCAATTTTTTTACAAGTACTCCCATTTTTTCTCTCCCCTCCCTCCAACATGGGAAGTTGTCATTGGTCTATCATTTCTATCTCTCTGTTTGCTCTAGACTCATCTTCTTTGCTCTTCTGAGTTCCTCTAAATTTCTAAAAAAATGGCGGGTTTGACGCTGAAATCATTAGTTTCAGCAAGAATCACAAGGCCTGAGTTGGTTTTGAGTTGGTGGGACGAGATCAACGAGTCAACTCAGTGGCAAGATGGCATCTTTTTTGCCCTTTGTGCTACTTATGCTCTTGTTTCTGCTGCTGCCCTTGTAATCATTTCCTCCATTTGTGATGTTCTATTTGCATTCATTTTCTAGTTTACTGTTTTTTAACTTTTTATTTATTGTTTGCTGTTGATGATAATTGATAAAGCTCTAAATTTTTCTGTTCTTTTTTCCCCTTTCAAGATAGTAATTAATTTCTTTTAAAGATTTAATACCCATTAAGGAAATGAGATTTTTGCACAATCTTGCTCCAATTTAATAGTTAATAGCTATGTTCGATTCTGTGATCATCATTGAGTTTTGATTGTATAGAACTTATTTGATTAATTTGTTGCATATTATTCATTATAGTTTTGAGATTTTGGTAAAATGATTTGTCTGTATGGTTTAATTTAACATTGAATAGTTAAGTCCAATCCTGTGATCATCATTGAGTTTTTGAGTCTATGAAACATTGTTGATTTATTTGCTACATTGCTTATTCATTGTAGTTTTGAGAATTTGGTAATGATTTGTCTATATAATTTAAATTTACTTCAATGATTTGGTGTTCACTTGATATCGATGTTGTAATCTTTTGTGGTTTTGGTTGAATTTGATGATGGGCAGGTTCAACTTTTAAGGATTCACTTGAGAGTGCCTGAATTTGGTTGGACAACACAAAAGGTTTTTCATTTTATGAACTTTATTGTTAATGGAGGTAATGCTAAACTCTTTCTTTTGGTTGCTTTTACTTCTTTCTTGCCTTTTATATGAAAAAAAAAAAAATTCATCTTCATAAACTTAATTTTACTTGGTAGTAAGAGTATGGGTTTGTGTGTTGCAGCGCGTGCTGCTATTTTTGGATTCCATATGTATGTATTTGCTTTGAAGCCCAAGGTGAGTGCAATCCTATATTCATAATTTCACTTCCTTAAGTTATACTTGAGCCGTTCTCTATGATTTTATCATCTTTTTTTGTTGCTGCTTGATTTAAGACCACATAATACAACGACATTTTTGCCAATGAGTTTCTCTCTAAATCAAGGAGTCATTAGATTATGTGATTTATACAAGATCCCTTTATCACTTAATAGTTTTAAACTTTGAGTAAGACCTCATCAAAGTGCTTCAAGGAGTTTTTAACAGAAGAATTTGTGAACTTTGAGTTATTGGAGATTCTATGTGAAATTTTTTGGTGATCCAACACTGATTTAAAGGTTGTACTTGTGGCTTGATCGAAATCGATTATTTTGTCAATATAAGTATTACAAAGATTGACATAATTGAGTACACATATGCCAATATTATAGACACTAAAACAATCATTATTATAATTCTTTTTGGTCCTTTAGATTGTGTTTGGATATCGTTTAGGAGGGGAGGTAAGGGAAGGGAAGGGAAGGGGATGGAAATGGTGGCGTGTTTTCCTTCCAAACCATTTCTTAGTTATAAATGATTTGGTTTGTGAAAAATGTGAAGGAGCTCTTCATTTCAATTCTCTTTCATTTATTTCCCATCTATCCTCTTTTGCTATCCAAATGTAAAATTTTCATCGCTTTGTTTCCATCCTCTCCCTTTTCATTCATTTCCCCCATCCAAACAAAGTATTATGCTATAAATTGATTGACCTAAGCATGGTCTTTGGAAACGAGTAGTACTTCACTTCATGCAAGTTTTTTTATAAATGAAATTTTATGTGGAAACTTGTCATGGTTGGATATCTGATTATACTTTTAAACAAGTTAAATATTTTTTGTAAGCAGTGTTAAGTATTGTTGCTCATAAAATTTATGTGAATATCAGGTCTTAACGTTGGTATTGTTGGAATTCCCTGGGCTGCTATTCTTTACAACATACACGCTGTTGGTTCTTTTCTGGGCTGAGATATATTATCAGGCAAGTGTTGAGGTGTTCTTCATTGGTATGAGTCTGACAAATGTATTTGCTTAAATGAATTTTCTTTCCAGAGTTATTTTGGCTTTTTGTGTTATTTGCTTGTGTAGTTGCATAGGATATGAGCTCTATGCAGGCATTTAAAATTAACCCAATTCTGAACACTAGTTTTGCCTTGTTATACTCATATCTTATGACACTTGGCTCATAGAACTTGTTTGTGGAGTAGTCTTTTCGATGGATCAATGTAATCTTGAATGACATTGCTTATTCTGGTTTTCCTGATGGTGAATTTCTCTCTTTAACAGGCTAGAAGTCTTCCAACAGATAGGCTTCGAGCTTGGTACATTTCAGTTAATTGTGTTATTTATGTTATACAGGTCAGTTTCTTTTGTTCTTGTATGCGTGTGTAAATTCTTTGTTTTTTTTTTTGTCTGGGTGGGTGGAGCGGCCCTAGTGCAAGGTTGAGTGAACTGCACTTGAAGATTTGTCCAAGCACTTGTTTAGTTGTTTGCATAGGAATGTTTCTGCCATTCTATATCATTTATCCGGAAACTACCCTTTGATTTGTGGGGGCAAGGAACTGCATTTTGTTGGAAAAATATGAAGAAAGTCTTCCAAAACTTTAAAGTAACAAATTTAGAATGTAAAGAATGAATCTAAGAATGTTTGTAGCTATTGTGTTTAATTGGAAATGAATGGTGTGACACGAACTTGTCGTTGCATTAAGAAAGTTATTTCCCTACTATCCCAAGTGTAAATAGGAGGGACTTTCCCAAGGTTAACACACCCACCAAAAGTAATGTACAGTCACTAATAAAGGTGTGGAACAAACACCACTCTTGCACAAGTAAATAGAAATAAAAGAAGAGAAGAAGAGAGCTATGAATTGTGTTTACAAAAGAATGAAACATCATCTATTTATAGGGATTTTCTAACAACTCTTTTTCAACCTTCATAAAGCATGGTCAAAGAAAATAAATGTAATTTATCAAGATTAATTCACACCATGAATGAAAAAAGAGTTATTGGAGATTTAAATCACTCCATGAATGAAAAAAAAGTTGTTGGACAATGCTTTAAATGGACATTTATCCAACAATCCCCCACAAATGACATTTAAAGAAAAAATAATAATAATACTTGTGCAAGAGAAGGCTTTGGCACATAACAACTAAGTGGACTAAGCCTTGAACTTGTTATTTAATGATCTGAGGCAACAATCCACAAGTTCTTGTGAGTGAATTAAGTCTTGAACCCCCAAGGACTCTTGATCAAACAAGTGAACTAAGTCTTGAACTTGTAAGATTTGAATTGAGACCCTCAAATCACATGCCTTGCCTAAAGAGGTACAAACTCCGCTTAAGTTATATGGTGCATTTTTATGGCCTATGCACCTACCTTGATTTTCATGAGTGCTCAAGTAGAATATTAGCCCGAAATTCCACATAGGAGGTGGCCAACCTCCACACTCACATAGGTGGATCGTCTCAGATAGTAGTACACCACAGAGCACTACAAGATCCATTAAGAGCCTAAGGACTCTTCCCTCATATATAGAGCAATGCCAACAAATGCCATAGGGATAGGAACATTGCATGCTCATCTAATTTTGGGCTTTAAACCTATCCCCCTCGACGCTTCAAGGACCATTTTCATTGATAATCCTTTTGTGAAAGGATCCGCTAGATTTTCAGAGGATTTCACATAATCCACTGTGATGACACTATTTTTAAGCAAATGTCTCACCGAGCTATGTCTTATTCGGATGCTCCTTCTCTTACCATTATATACCTTACTATTAGCAAATCCATTAAGAGATTTCTAAGCCATTCCGCTTCTTGACTAGCAAGTTCAAATGCAATGAATTCTGCCTCCATTGTAGACCGAGCTATACATGTTTGCTTACATGATCTCCATGATATAGCTCCACCATCTAGCAAGAAAACATAACCACTAGTAGAATATGTTTCATCAATATCACTTACCCAATTTGCATCACAATATCCTTCAAGCACATAAGGAAATTTAGAATAATGCAAGCACACATTTATAGTACCCCTGAGGTACCTGAGAAGGTAAGTCAAAGCATGCCAATGTTCACTACTAGGATTATGAGTATATCTACTCAACCTATTCACTGCATATGCAATATCTGGTCTAGTACAATTCATCAGATACATAACACTACCAATAATTTTAGCATATTCACCTTGCGAAACACTTTCTCCCTTATTCTTCTTAAGAGAATAATTATGCCAATAAGGAACACTAGTGGGAATAACATCAAAGCTATTAAACTTTTTCAAAATTTTTTCAACATAATGTGACTGACTCAAGGTGTAACCAAATTCAGTTTTACTAAGTCTCATACCTAGTATGACATCGGCTACTCCAAGGTCTTTCATTTCAAATTTTGAAGATAAGAAATCCGAGGTATTAACCACAAATCCCCCCTCTTTGAGGGTAGCATCAAATTTTTCATACCATTGTTTAGGAGCTTGCTTAAGGCCATATAAAGACTTTTTAAGTCTACACACTTTTTCCTCTTTTCCTGGGACAACAAATCCTTCGGGTTGAAACATGTAAATCTCTTCATTAAGCTCACCATTTAAAAAAGCCGTTTTCACATCCATTTGATGTATCACATAGTCATTTATAGCGGCTAAAGCTACAATGGTTCTGATAGTAGAGATTCTAATGACAGGAGAATAAGTGTCAAAGAAATCTAGGCCTTTCTTTTGAGTAAAACCTCTAATATCTAGCTTTAAATCTATCTATGGTACCATCCGGTCTTGTTTTCTTAGTAAAAATCAATTTACAAGTAATCGGTTTAGACCCTTTGGGAAGTTCACATAACTCCCATGTATGATTAGACAAGATAGATTCAATTTCACTATTAATAGCTTCTTTCCAAAAATTAACATCTATGGACCTCATTGCTTCTTCATATGTTTTAGGATTTTCTTCTAAAACAAACAAGTCAAGAGTTTCATCCTCATTTAATAGGTTCACAAAAATAATTAGTAATCAAATCGGGGCCAAAAGAAGACTCAATACGTTGACGTTTACTTCTTCTTGGCTCCACTTGCGGCAAAACAGGAAGCGAAGATTCTGCTGTACCAAGGGGAGCACGTTCTCTGTCTAGATAGAGCGAACGCTCCACTACAACAGACCTCTCTAATTCCTGTTTGCTGCTTGTTTCACCTCTACATGGAAAAGTATCCTCAAAAAATACTGCATCTCTAGATTCACAAATAGATTTATCATTAAGAGACATGAATCTATAAGTTGCACTATCTAGAGCATAACCAATAAACACACAATCAAAGGTTTTAGGTCCAATGGCTGGTCTTTTAAAGTCGGGAAACGGAACTTTAGCCAAACACCCCTAAGACTTTAAAAAACTCAAATTAGGACTATATCCCTTCCATTGGTCATAAGGTGTCTTTTCAAGTTTCTTATGTGGTATTCTATTAAGCACAAAACAAGCAGAAAGAATAGCTTCACCCCACATAGAATTAGACAAACCGGAGCAAATCAACATAGCATTCATCATTTCTTTCAAAGTTCTATTCTTCCTTTCCGCTATGCCATTTTGTTGTGGAGTATAAGGCACTTACTTCATGTATAATACCATGTTCATCACAAAATTTAGTCAAAGTTTTGGTGCTATATTCTTCTCCACGATCCGATCTTATCCTTTTAATTTTAATATCAAGTTGGTTTTCAACTTCGACTCTATACTTTAAAAATGCACTTTCAGCCTAATCTTTACTTTTAAGTAAATATTGTAACAACCCGACTTACCGTTGACTGAGTAAACAGGGTCGTCACGGGGTTTACTAACCCAAAGAACTCATATCTCAAACCATTGACAATGTTCACCACAGATAATCTTTCCCAAAGGATTCAAACTCAAATCATAACTCGCGGAAGCTCATAAGATGTAAAACGTAACTAAACAACTATTCTAAAGTTTAAACATTCAAAACCAAAATCCAAAATAAGTATACAAGTCGCTATAAAAGTGAATTAACCAAGTGTACTACACACTTTCTAAAAACCTAATATCATTGCTACAACTTCTATTCGTACTCAACTTAGTATAACTTCCATGTATACTCTAAACACCTCTGTTATCCCATTGTTCCCGGCAGGTACCGATCTATAAGCAATCTAAAAGATGAAAACAACAGGGAGTCAGATTAAACTGAGTGAGAAGTAACAATCCAAAACAACGAAACATTAAATTCAAAACAAAGTTAAAAGCAACATCATTTCCTAGATCTATGTGCGCACAGGGAGTCTAGTTTGAGAGGTGCCCCATAGCTCTATGACTATGTCGCTCTCGGGTGAGGCTAGTCAATATTTTTAAATGACAATTCACCTCAAAAACAGGGAGTAGGGGACGAGGTCCCTCAACTCCGTCAATGACCAGCTCGCAGCTCGATCCATTGACCATATCATTATCAACATAATCATTCATATCCAATTCATCAACAATAAACACCAGTTCAAAACAATTTGGTAATGAAAATATTTTCAAAACAGTAGTCTGGCCAGACCCTTTAAGGGACTGCTACTACTCACCGACAATGTCGCTTCAAGAGTCAAGACCAATTTACTGCAGCTGACTAAAAGGGCTCGTCACGTAGTCGTATCCTGAAGCATGACAGTAGATATAATCACCAAAGTGCGTCCGATGCTACTAAACTAACAAATAACTTATTACATCTCCTCCTATATATGTAGATTAAACCAAGATTCTATTCTAACCATTTCTAATCATTAAAGGGTTGCGCAAGTTCTAACGCAAACTCCCAATATGTCATCAAAATATTATTACCATACTCTAGGCTAGTTTATATTCCTTAAAAGGTTGCCCATCTCCCTAATTCTCTTTATATTTCCAATTAACCACATATATTTCATATAAACCCAAAATCCATAAATCCTCCAAAGAATCTTATAACCCCTTAAAGAATGTCGAACTATCCCAAGTAGTAAGAACAACAAATATTATTATATTTCCCAAATCACAATTCTTGATTTCTACAAGAATCTCCTAATTCATTCAAGAACCTCAGATTATTCATTACTCAAACAAATTCATAATCCCAAAATTTCCAATAACAATCTAGTTAATATTTCAATATTCATTACTAATTTTAATTTTTGACCAAATATAGTAAGACAAGAGTAATATGCGAAATCTTGGAATAATAAGGTAGTCTTCTTGATTAGTGATTCTTTGATGATAAAGAACTAAAATAATGAAATCTTAACATATTGTAAAGGCAAAAAATATAGATGTGTAAAGATATCAAGTAATCTGCCAAAAGAATGAAGGATTAAACATTTTCAGCGCTAACCCCTAATTAACCCAAAAACGCACAAAATGTTTGAACAAGATTAGATCATACCAAACCAAAATGGTGGGGGAGAAGACTCGAATCTGACTGCGTTTTCTCCGCGGAAAATGACATGAACAGGCTCCTGAAAGAGGCTGTTGCCACGACTGTTTTGGGAAGAAACCACCGAGAACAAATGGTGGTTCTCAAGCACACGAACTCAGGAACTACGAGAGAGGAAGATCGAACATTTGTTTGAAGAATTTCAGCCTAGATTTGCCATTTTCAGAGAAAATGGCGTGAGAAAAGTACGAAGAAGATGGTCTGGCTACGGTTTACTGTTTATTTTTTCAAATGGGAGGGAAAAGAAAGATATTGGGGTTAGTATTTGGGTTTTCACGAAAAGGAATGGAAAAGGAGTTTTTTTTTTAAATTTCATTTTTTTAAATTTTATTATTATTCTTCTTCTTCTTATTATTATTATTATTATTATTATTATTATTATTATTATTATTATTATTATTATTATAATTATTATTATTATTATTATTATTATTATTATTATTATTATTATTATTGTTATTATTATTATTATTATTATTTATTTTTAAATCCCGAATTAATTTCTCGAATGCACAAATGAAATGTAGTAATTCTTTCCTCCCCTACTTGTGCAATTTTTAAAGTCCGCTAAATCCGAGTGTACTAACTCTAACAAACTAGTGCTTCTATAGGCTACTTGTTTAAATGTCCTTTTTGAATATTTGGCTTCCACACAAATAGGACATTTTAAAGTTTTATAATCCTTTTGAAAAGAGATCAATTTTAAATCTTTCTATCTTTGCATAGAATGTAAGTTCAAATGTCCTAATCTAGAATGCCAAATATCAAAAGACTCAATAAAGTAAGCAATAGAAGAACTTTCATTATTCAAAACATTGAGAACAAACAAACCCCCACATTGATATCCTTTCCCAACAAAGTCTCCTCCTTTAGAAATTACAACTTTATCGGCCTCAAAAACAATTTTTAGGCCAACTTTGTTGAGAAGATATCCCGGAACTAAATTTCTCCTAAGTGAGGGGACATACAAAACATTAGTCAAACTAAGAGATTTCCCAGAGGAAAGTTTAAGAAGAACCTTTCCTTTGTCAAGAACTCTTGTGGTACTATTATTCCCCATGTAGACATGCTCACCATCTTTGACCTCTTCAAAGTCTTCCATGAGAGCCTTATTGGAACAAAAATGCCTTGAAGCCCTAGTGTCTAAGATCCATTCTTGTTTGTTTTCCACCAAATTTGCTTCAACTACCTCGACAATTACTTCTTCAATTTCTTCGGTGAGATTTGCTTGTGGCCTCTTTCCTTGTTTCTTGTCTTGAGGTTGGAATGACCCCTCATGTTTGTCGCGACATTGCCAAGCCTTATGACCAATCTTTCCACATACATAGCAACCTCCACCTTTCTTTTTGATAACTTTATTTTTATTAAAGTTTCCCTTCCCATTGTTGTTTTGCTTATTTAATATAGGTTTATTTTCAACCAAATTAGCCTTAACCTTAGGAAGTGATTCCATTTTATCTTTTAAGCGATTTGCCTCTTCAGTTCTCATGTGACTTATAAGTTCTTGTAAACTCATGTCCTTCTTTTTATGTTTTAAAGAATTGCGATAATCAATCCAAGTAGATGGAAAATTTTCAAGTAAAACATTTGCTTGTAAAGTTTCACATAGTTTCATTCCATCACCAATAATTTCAGCCACAATATTTTCATATTCATGAACTTGAAGGTTTTTCATCAACCATTCTAAAATTAATCCATTTTCCTACAATATACTTCTTTTTACCCGCATCATCAAAACCATATTTTTTAAGTAATATTTCCCAAATTTCTTTACTAGATTTATAATTAACAAATAAATCAAAGAGTGTATTATTCATGTGATTTAAGTGATGTCCCCTTACCAATTTATCTTTTTCATGTTTGGTTAGAGCATCTTCCGCCGTCTTCTTTTGAGCATCAGTAAGTGTGGTGGAAGATAAACTTGGATCTCCTTTTATTACTTCATTATACAAGACATAATCAACCTCTAGTTGTTCAAAGAAGATGAGTAACTTTTGAGACCATCTCTTATAATTAGAACCATCTAAAGGTTCAAGCTTGGAAAGATCGGGAAGAGTTTTAGCAAGCATACTAGAAGTCATGGAAGACATATTGATGACTTTCTTAAATTGTTGGAAAAATATGAAAAAAGTCTTCCAAAACTTTAAAGTAACAAATTTAGAATTTAGAGAATGAATCTAAGAATGTATGTAGCTATTGTGTTTAATTGGAAATGAATGGTGTGACACGAACTTGTCGTTGCATTAAGACAGTTATTTTCCTACTATCCCAAGTGTAAATAGGAGGGACTTTCCCAAGGTTAACACACCCACCAAAAGTAATGTACACTCACTACTAAAGGTGTGGAGCAAACACCACTCTTGCACAAGTGAATAGAAATAGAAGAAGAGAAGAAGAGAGCTATGAATTGTGTTTACAAAAGAATGAAACATCATCTATTTATAGAGATTTTCTAACAACTCTTTTTCAACCTTCATAAAGCATGGTCAAAGAAAATAAATGTAATTTATCAAGATTAATTCACACCGTGAATGAAAAAAAGAGTTGTTGGAGATTTAAATCACTCCATGAATGAAAAAAGAGTTGTTGGACAATGCTTTAAATGGCCATTTATCCAACACATTTGATGGTGTTTTTTCTCACTTACTACCTACTGTCATATATTTCCTGAAAACAGACTAAGTAAATCTGGATGAACAGGTTCTTATCTGGCTATACCTATGGATGCATGACAATAGTTTTGTTGAATCCGTTGGACAAATATTTATCGCAGGTTTGTAAGGCAGCTTTCAATGGTCAAATCAAAACTTTGATTTCTATGCTACTTAATGGTAATGGGTTTCCCTAATTGTTTTTCCTTTCTCTTTTACAGTGGTGTCCTTTATTGCAGCACTTGGTTTCTTGCTGTACGGGGGAAGGTAGCCCATCCTAACATTTGTTATTATATGTGTGCTCATGAGTTAATCTGTGTGATTAAGCAATAAGATATTTTTTAGAGAAGTATCATTCTTGTCATTTGTTTGATAGGTTATTTTTCATGTTGCGGCGCTTCCCAATTGAATCAAAGGGGCGAAGAAAGAAACTTCATGAGGTTTGTCCCATTTCAATGACTATTTTTTTCCGACATTGTACCCTACATAATAGATCAAAGCATGCTTCCTAGCCTTGAATGCTACATATGAGGGGAGATCTTCAGAGAAATACCCTCCGTTGCTGCTCAAGTGTATGGTTTTATAAGTAAGCCATGAGCTGTGGATTTGGGTGGCAACCAAATCATTGTAATCTTGTACTTTTTAGTCTTTTGCTGTTGCTTGCTGTAAAAGATCGAAACTTCGAATGATGTATGGTTAACCGTTCTCTTTGCTGTACTCTGATTTTGAGATAGTTAAGAGACTCAAGGAGCTTTGTTTGTTGCTTTGGTAATGAACTTGGAAGGTGTTATAACTACGGCTTGTAGATGCTAAGAGGGAGATTTGAGTGTTGATCTTCAACCAATAGCAACTAAGATAAGATGCATTTACATTTACAATTGTTGGTAAAATGTATGAAGAATACAAGAAATTTCAACAATAAGCTCAATGCACCCATGGACAAACTACTTGAGGTGAACAAGATCTTGACAATAAACTCGAATAATTAATCATGAACCAAGAACCTTGAGAAGGAATCAATAGAAATTTTATGTAATCTGTAATCTGTAATCTAGACTAGGTGTGTTCACTCACTAAACTTAAGAATCAAAATACTCTCAAGATATATAAAGCAAGCACCCGAAAATTGGGAAGGTTTAGTGCAGGTGTCTGAACAAGATCTTAACTTGATAATGATAGAGATGGCTAGTCTTGAAAACTATGCAATCTGTTTAAAAGGCATTGTAATGGTGAGAAACCCCCACTTATCTAACCACGGATTGTGAAAGTGAAATAATTGTTCTATAACTTGGACGGTTAATGTTTTTGCCAACGTGCTTACTTTGACATTTTTGCAGGTAGGATCAGTGACAGCAATTTGTTTCACCTGCTTTCTCATTCGCTGCTTTATGGTAAGCGAATGTCTCTTAACACCCTGATGTATTACACTTGAAAGCTTTTTACTCTATCCTAAGATGTGGATTTTGTTATTGATGAGATCGTATGAATCATGTCCTTCGGATTGTGCCTTTTATGTTTGTTCATTATACTCCCTTTCTCTTGGTGAATTTGCTACAAATTTATTTTTGTAAGTATGCTACCACAAGTTGTAAAAAAATAAAAATTGAGTGGTCTCAACCCATATGGTGCAAAATTAAAAAAAAAAAAAGCAAAGAAGTCAAGGGTCTTTGTTGTTTGGCAATTGGTTGTTAGCTTGTTTAGTTTGGCTGAATTTTTTGGTCAAGTGTCAAGCCGCTATAAAAACCAATTCTTGATAGAAATATTGGTAAAATTAGTTAATTATTGGTTGTTTATTAGAGAAAAAGTGGCCCAATTTGCCTAAAGCTAATGAACCTTGTACATTTTGGCTTGGTAGCCAGTTTTTTAGCTAACTTTAAAGCTTTTTACAAAACTAGTCTTTTAATTGTTTGACCAACTAACAAACCAAAAATAAAAAGCCAACCAATAAGATGAGGTAGCAAATTTACCACGACTTAATGATTATTTGATCTAACGCATTTTATATTTAACTTGTTGCCACGACCGTGAGTATTCAAAATTAGTGTCTTTGGTTGCGTACTTTACAACTCCTGCTTGAGGCTGTTCTCTTACATTGGTTATGGTCACAGGTTGTATTATCTGCCTTGGATGATAATGCATCCCTCGAAGTCTTGGATCATCCCGTCTTGAATCTCATATACTACATGGTATTTTTGTTTTTGAATGTCTATCTATCTTTCATAGTTAATAATTGGCCTATACTTCATATTATTTATTATCTAATGCTCATTTCTATTGGAATAACAGTTTGTTGAGATACTGCCTTCCGCACTTGTCCTATTTATATTGCGAAAGCTTCCTCCGAAAAGAGTATCAAGTCAGTATCACCCAGGTCAATACCATCCGATCCGTTGATTTTGATTTATTACGACCACCAGTTTGAGTTGAATCATTGATATGAGCCACACCAAAATACTCGATGTCTCAATGTATGCTACCGCCTGTTGAGCTATCCGTCTTACTTGTCCCTCCTGTCCTGTGTGAATGCATCGTTTTAAAATTCTGTATAGTGTACTATTGATTAGTAGTAGCTTAAGTTTCTTTGATAGAAACTTGTTGATACATTAAATTTGAATATTAGAATTGGGAGATACAAATTGTATAAATGATCAATTCAGTTTACAGAAGTTCTGAAGTGAACATATTCTATCAAATGAAGGTTTATCAATTATCATAATATATGGTCAGTGAATGGCGTAAACGACCTGCACAACGACAGATACAATAGCATTTCATGACCTGCAATGTCGGGTGCTCTTGTCTAAGCGGGGTCTTGGTGGTTGGACTTACGCAGTCTTACCTTTTGTACTAATAAACAGGTTTTCAGCCTAATGCCAAACAGCGTTAAAGGCTTTAAAGACCAACGGTTCAAGCATGATTGTTGTTCCAGATCAGTAACATGTGCAGTCAGTGAGTAGCTCTGCAGCACAACTACTCAACTTTGTCACGATTCTGATATAAATTAAGCAGAGAATGCCGGGCAGTGCAGCATGAATACATCCAAAAGTATTTGTTGGATATAAATATATAATAATCACAAAAATTTGGACGAGACGGTCTTATTGAGACGGTCTTATTATAGGACCGTCAATTAGGGCCAACCCAATTCGCACGTGTAAGAACCTCACATGTTTTCTCTCATTTTTATCCATTATCTGGGTATTTATCAATTTTGACCTTAACGGCCCGTTTGGTAGATGGTAATAAACGGTGGTAATGAAAATGGAAAATTAGTGTAATTTTTGTTGAAAAATCTCTTGGCTACCTTGATAGTCATGCTTGTCCAAATTCAATCATCTCATTTTCTTCATAAAATTCATTCCAATGCATTACCATTGGGAGCTGTGGTATTAGGTGGTAATGGAAATTTGTACACAAAAAAACTTTATTGTGATCAAAGTTTCATTACCATGGGAATGATATGAAAATTTTGATGAAATTTTACGCTATAAATCATTCTCATTACCACCATTTAGTACCACTAACCAAACGGATAAATGTATCAATTTTGTCCTTAAAGGTATCGTCAACTTCAACTTAAAGTAAAACATAAATAGATCAATTAAAATAAAAACAAATTTAAATTTTGACCAAAAATTGATTAATTTTGACGTTAAACTAATCATATTCTACCTAAATATGATTTGTTTTGGGGAAATTCTACATTAAGCACCAGGTTAAGGGAACGTCTGTGATAACTAATCTTATTTTCTTTTCTACATGATAAGCACCAACAGTTTCAAAACTAACCTATATGGACTAAAAAACGTTCAGTGGTCGTTAATTGGTGAAATTACCATATTGCCCCTGTTTAATTCTAATAAAAGGAAGCTTCATCTTCCTCTTCATTTCACACATTTCCATTTAACAGCCATTGAAGCTTCATCTTCCAAGCTCATTAAAAATGTCTTCATCCTCTATACACTCAAAAATAACTTCAAGACCTACAATTACCCATATGTTTTTATGATAAAATCAATTGCACAATTAACCTAATTACTGGACTGAATGAATTTTAAATATCAATATTTATTTAATAATATATTTAATTAAATAATAAATTAGTATTATTAATAATAAAATAATAATAATAATAATAATAATAATAATAATAATAATAATAATAATAATAATCATCATCATCATCAGAAGCCCTGCGTATATCGATTCCTCCATGAATAAGTTGCAAGGTCTTCGATACTTGTAACAGATTGAGGACCTGATTCATGGGCCTACCTCTACTTCTCTTATAGGCTTTCACGTTCAACAACATGCTTGGAGTAGATAAATTTTTGATAGCGAACTCACTCTAATAAGAAGATATATAAAGGCTTGAAATTGAGGAATGCCCCTGCTAGATTGAAATAAAAGACTGTAATTAGGAGTGTCAAACAGATCAGGTTGGGTCATTTTCAGGTTCGGGTCATATATAATGGGTCATTAGACCATTGACCCGAACCTGACCTGTAGCAGGTCGGGTCAACCTGCTAATGACCCATTTAACCTGCATTTTTTTTGTTTGATATCATTAGGGTTTTTTGGGTCATTTGACCCATAAGTTCAGGTCATTCATCATTTGACCCATTTAATCTACTAATAACCCATTTTAACATTCACATTTCATAATAAAGATTCTTCAAACTGGCTACATACTTCCTAGATAAAAGTCTTCAAGAGTCAACAAACAAGCAAAATATCACAACAAATTGTTTTGTTGACAAGCCAAAACCAAAAGCAGCATAATTAGTTTTTACAAATAATCATAATCTAAAATAACGTGTTAGAGGAAGATGCTCTTGAGTTGAATTCATGTTGATCGAAACTTAGATTTGAACTTGGACTTTGATTAGGACAAGATATGTCTTCTTCTACTTCAACTTTAATCTTCATTACCGTACCACAAATCTCATAAAACAATCGAACACAAACTTGCTGATTTTTATCTGGAAAGAGAAATTCACAGTATATAAGAAAGAAAAATTCACAGTATTTAAGCCCGCAATGCAAGTGGGAAGAAATACAAAAAATACTTGCTGATTTTTAGGAAATTCTTTGAACATGGTTTTAGGAAATTCAATCCATCTTGAACTAGTACTAGCCAACTACTACTCAAATAGTCAAACTTGCTGATTTTTAATTAATATATTTATCATTTATTTTTACACAATTTAAATACTTTCTTCTTAAGCTTCGAACACAAATTTGAACACAAACAAAATCGAAATCAATGAGAAAAATTCGAAAACAATCGAACACATTGAGAAAAAATCGAACACAAACAATCAAAACAATCGAACAAAATTTAAATATTTTTACAAAAATTCGAACACAAAATCAAACACAAACAATCCAACACAATGGAAAAATTGAACATTGAATGGAACTACAAAAATCGAAAAGAGCGAACACACAAAAAATCAATAAAATCAAATTACAAAAATAAAAAAATAGAAATAATTCTACCTGAACTAAGAAGAAGATGTTTGATTGTTTTATTTCTCGAAGAGTGAAGTGACTAAGTAAGACTAAGAACTAAGAGTCTAAGTGTAACACCCCGCAAATTTGATATTTGATGATGATTTATTTATAATTTAAATTGCGATTAAAAATAATTTCTTTATACATTATTATTATCCATCGGAAATTTAACATTTCGAGCCATAGATATATTTAATGACATTCATGTATACGTTTAATTAAATGAAAAATTATTATTTAAATAGAAATTAAGTAAAGTTAATAATAATATAATAGTTTCGTTCTTTTCGTTCTTAAACTTGAGCCAAACGAAGTTCCTCTTTTAATATTTCGTGTTAAAATTAATGACCTCGTGAGTAGAAGAGCCATTTGTTTTGAATAAAACCCATTTGTTTTGAAGGAGTGAGCCATCAAACTCTTTTCTCCACTCTTAGTTCTCCTTCTTCCTCCTTACTCTCCCTCCTCACGCCCCATCTCCCTACCCCACCAGCCTTGGCGGCGCTACCAGGACCCAGCAGCAGCCGCACCCCTCCTGCTTTCCACGTCCAGCCGGCCAGCAGCAAGGTCGAGCTTGCACTCCAGCCGGCCAGCAGCAAGGCTGCCCGTATTCCTCCACCACCACCTCTTCATCTTCTTATTTAATTCCACCATTGTAAGCCACATTATTTCCCTCTTTGTCTGCTATTTAAACTCTTCTCTTTGAATTTTTATTCTTATTATTTCAAGTTATATGAATGTTGATGTTGTTCTTAAATTTAATTGTTATTTATACTCTAAATTGATTTGGGTAGAGTTAGGAGTTAAATTGAACATAAATAAGTTAGGGTTTATATTGTGATGAATTTAAAGGTAGTATTTTGGGTAAATTCATGAATCTTAACTTAGATTAAGTTATGTTTTGATAGAATTTAAAGTGGGTTAGTATTAGAAAGCTTGAATTAAACTTGAATTAATCAATAAACAATACTAATTAGATTAAAATTACAAACAATAAAGGTTAAATTATTATTAAATATATATATATTAATCCATTAGAAAGCTTAGCATGATAGCATCCAACAATTTTTTTTTTCTTTCTAAAATGGAAATATTTTAAAGTGGACAAATAAACCGAAAATAATCTTAATAATAAGGCGGACAAAAAAACAAAAGTAGTATATATAAGAAATATCAATCGATCATATATTTGAAAATGAATAATTAAGTATAAATATATGTATTGATATGTTGAAAAAAATTACTATAAAAGATAATGAATAGATGAGTCACCTAGAGGCCCATGTGACTACTACCGAATTTGGGAATGTCTCTAGCCGATGCCTTAATGTAAGAACAAAAGAGTAAAAGGTTCCTAAGATAATGTAACACTTTTCTTTTCGTGTGTGGCCTTTACTTTGCTAAAATTTTCATTTGTAAAAATGTCTTCCCCACTTTCTTTTATTTTCATCAATATATTTGAACCCTCCTTAATATCAACCCCACAATATAAATGGTCTCCTCATTTTTTTAGTCATTGTGCAATACAAAACTATGAAAATTCTTTTGTTTCCTAATACATCAAAACAAGTATATTTTGAAAAATCAATAAAACTCATTTAAATCACTAATTGTATAAATAAGTAACATATCATACAATCATACAATACTATAAAAGTCTTAAGTGTCATTTTTTAAAAAGACATGACAAATTAATTAATTTTTATTTTGTAATTTTATGACTAAAAATGGTAAATAAATAAATTTAAACATATAAGAATAATTAAGAATATAAATATAGTAAAATTTTTGACTTAATGCATTTTTTATCATAGGATGGAAAATAAAATCAAAAGATTATGTAAAGTAGATAATAGTAGATTACATGAAATAATTAACTAATTTTGAATCTAATATTTTTTGTTTAACTTTGGAGCTAAATTAGTTAAGGTATTTATATGACTTACAATAGTAATTCTATTTGGTTAACTTAGAAGTTAATATGTTCAATGGAATGAAAAAAAGTTATGTATTGGGTTAATAATTTAAAAAAAAAGTCAGTAATTATGTTTAAATTTAAAAAAGTCATGTATTTGGTGAATTTAATAACGATAGTATATACTTGCATTATTTTAAAACTGTTTTTAAATATATTTTGTACTAACAAATTCGTGCATTGCACAAGTTTTTATACTATTACATTTATAATAATAATGATATTATCTATTGAAGGAAAATTATTCTTAGTTAAATAAAATATAAATTTGAAGATGATGATGTCAAAAGTTTTTACTTTAATCATAGTTTTTGTCATAGGCATATCCATTTATCTCTAATCTCAATTATATTAGGCATTCATTTTCTTTATATGTTTTATCTGTATATCATTCACTGACTTTTTTGTTCCTCCCGCTTTTTAATAAATACAAAACTAATAAGTATGATGGAAAGAAAATTAGAAGTGATCCTAAGAATTTTACAATTCGAAATATTACTACTACTCATTATTGCTACCCATACCATGTGAGGTGATAATGAAATCACTACTCCCTCTGTCCCATTAAATGTACAACATTTGCTATTTTAGTTCGTCTCACTTCAAATCTATTTTTGAACAATGATCCATCATTTTCTTTTAATCTCATCCCTACATTTTAAATCTCTTTCCACACTATTCATTTTCTTTCTACATTTATTACCATTTATCCACCTTTCACTGCAACATAATTTGCTTTTAGTGGGATTTATTTAGGGACATTTAATTTAAATTTTGCTAATCCAAATTTCTAGGACTCTAATCCCTGGGCATACCTCTTGGATCTAGTTTTCTGACTTTTTGGTTCTAATCTTTCAGAACTGTAAAAATTGCTTATGTTACATCTCTCTATTCCCTCAATCTGCAAAGTCGAAAGTCATTCGTATCTAATTCTTTAAATTCTTTGGCTGGCTTCAATTTTCACTGAAGTTTATCTCATATCCGGGTATTCAAGCAAATCAGATGATGATGATTCAATTGACGTGTGAGATAATCAAGGATGATCATTTTCACCAATCTTCCTGTTTGTAACCTAGAAATCAATAATATCACTCAATTCAATGGGAGAAGTTGAGCCCAGCAAAATGGCTGCTCCTGTACGGGATTTGGTGACTTGGGATGAAATTGATCTTGCTGAAAGGTAATTGCTTTTACTCCTACCAAATTACTTATTTTATACCATCAATAATCTATGGAATTTACTTCATGTTTCAACCAAACGAGGTCTTAGGCTTTCAAGAAAAAAGACATGATGAATTTATGGAGAAATGAAACGTGAGAGATTTTATTAATTATAAGCTCATTATGTGCTAAGTATAGTGATATTATTAACTCCAAAGGATTCTTTATGTGTTTATTTCATATTAGATTTTGGGGTAGGAACGGAGAAGTTCTTCAACAAATCCCAATTTTGGTTGTTGGTGTTAATTGAAAAGTCGGGTCTAATCCTCGAGTTTGTGTTTCTTAATCTAAGAAGAGGCAACCAAAAAATAACCAGTTAGCCAATGGTTAACTGGCTATTTTTTTTGGCTCTATAGAGAATCTTGTAGTCCATGTAAAACTAGTGTTGTGAATAGGTGACTTGAGTGCACATTGATGTGTGCATTCATGATTTGGAATCCTATGAAATGTTTAATGGGTGTATTAAGTTGTGACTTAATGTGTGATTGAATGTGAAGTTTAAGTGCATGACTTTAATCTTGAAGTTATGAAGGGAATAAAGATTGTCTTAAACATGATGTTTTATGGTGCTTTGATGATGGTTTATGAATGGGATTAATGATGGAATCCAAGAGTTTTTGATTCTTTGTGAAGATGCCTTGAACGAGGCATTTGAAGAGTACACCTTGCCTTGAACGAGCAGCCAAGACACTAGCTTCCAGAAGGATCAGCTTTGATGTGCTCGAACGAGCGTGTATAGGCTCGAACGAGCAGGTCCTGTGATGAAAAACAGTAGCTGCACCTGTATAGTGCTCGAACGAGCGTAGGACTGCCTCGAACGAGCAGCTCATGTCAGTGCAATTTGGATTTTGTTCTGGACTATTCTAGAGCATTGAGCAGTTACGTTTTATACTTAATTGATATCATTAAGGTTGTATTACTTATTAATATTTTGAGCTCTATAAATAGTGAAGATCATTAGCAAGTAAAACATATCAAACACAACCCCTAAGCCAAACACATAGCCTATTGTTGTATCTCTTCCATCATTGTAATTCTCTATTGTAAGAGTGTTTTACTCACATAATATAATACAAGCAAACAACTACACACCACGGGGGACGTAGCCATAATTGGGTGAACCTCCTTAAATCTTTGTGTCTCTTTTGCAATTTATTTTCGTTCAATCGTTTTTGTTAAGTCATTGAATTTGTTATCGTTCATCAAACTATATCGCATCGTATCGATCCAAGTTATTATTACAACTAGCATAGACTTGATTGTTCACAATCGGCTTCACTAGTCTTCCTCTGGTTTTAATATAGGAAAAATTGCCTTAGAATAATCCAACCTATTCGTGATTTTTCTACAATAATCCCACTTATTGATTAAACATGAATAATCCCAACTTTGAGGGGTATTTACCTAGAGTAAAACCGGTGACCGGATGACTTGCTATAGCAAGTTTTATTTAAATTAAATAATTTAAAATAAAATATCGAAAAAATGTTAAAAAATTATTCAAAAAAACTTTTTTTATTGATTAGAATTTTTTATGTAAATTTTCTCTAATTTTAAATTAATTTTTAATTTATTTTTTTGGTGAATTGCCTACTATAGCAGGTCATCGGGTTACCCAAGTTTACTCTAGGCAAATACCCATTAAAGTTGGGATTATTCATGGTTAATCAATAGGTGAGATTATTGTAGGAAAATCACGAATATGTTGGATTATTCTAGGTAAATTTTCCTTTAATATATGTGATGTGTGTCCATTTTGCGTGAGTATTGATTAGAATTGTGTGTATGCATTTTGTGCATTCAAGCAAACTGGTTAAATCACGATGGAAGTGATTTAAGCTTTTTGTGAAGTCATGTTTTTGATTGATCCTTGATTGTCATAGGTGTATCGGACAAGGAAGTCATTAGCATCTGGAAGAGATAATTCATGTTAAATTTTTTTCTTTCCACAGCTATCTTGTAAGTGGCATGTTTGAAGAGGCGGCAACAATGTCCGCTTCTGCTTTGAAACATTTACATGACAATAGACCCATGTACGTTGAGGACAAGATCACATTGCTTGAAATGATGGAATCATCTGCTATGGTGCTAGCTCAGTCATGGAAAGGAGCTGGAAGGTATGTGCATTTTAATTTATACAGCTCGGTTTTAATTTTCTGGCGTACAAAAAACTTGTAATATTGTGGTTGTATGTGAACTTTCGAACTGTCTGTTGTCTAGTTCATTCGTCTCTAATGAGTGATATTTACTTCAAATTTGTCTCTTTAGGACATCAGATTTATTTAAGGAACTTGAGTTTTACTTTGGATCAGTGACTGCCATTCCGGTTCAAGTTGTCCTTACCAGGTATTTTTTATTGAGTTTGACTATTGGCTGTGCTTTACTTTCTTATTATATGCTTAGAAAGATTAATTAATATCATTATTTTTGGTGAATTAAGAATCCAAAAACTGACGATTATAGGGCATGAACTTAATTAAACCATCAATATATGTAGCTTTTTGGATTTGGTACCATTTCTTACATATTAGAAACGAGACTATGTTAGCTCCCCATGTTTTGACTAAAAGTGCTGTCAAATTTGAGAATGTATTGACACGTGTTCCAGAAGGGTTTTGCCTTAAGAAACGACACTTTGTAAGCTCTCCCAAGACTGTAAGGAAACTCTTTTTGATATCCCATTCCTAGTTCACAAATAAGATCACCTATCCTTGTATCTAAGGCACTGTGCAGCTTCTAAAGAACATACTAATGTTACTAGTCGGACTTGTAGTTGAGTAAGATATCCACATCATGTAGCTGCGGAAGAAGACTCACACTTGCTTTACTGTTGATATTATCCAAATAATATTCTTTACTGTTGATATTTGCTTAAGGATACCTTTCTTAGGTTCAATCCACTCATGAACATATGGTCAACTGAATAAAGATAAGCTTTAGGAATGTGTCATAGGAATTTATTGGACTTTCTTCTTTTTTATAAACAACACAGAACCAATGCCAGAGAGCCTTAATCCCAAAAGTTTGGGGTCGGCTATCTGATTTATACGGTCTATGGTTTGTATTTTTTTGAAACTCAGTAGATATAAGCTGCCAAGTGCCAAGGTTTTAATTTGTGTGTTTCATGTTCTCTTCCAGTGCTTGCGTACTGATCTCAGATGGGCACCCCACTAGAGTTCGTGATTTCCTGGAGGAATTTTTTGCAAAATGGCAGTTCAACGATGAGAAATATTACCCTTTGTCCTGCCAGGATGTCTCGGAAAATATTATGTTTTTTCCAATTATGGAAGTGGACCAATATCTCAAAGTTGTTGAATTTTATGCGTTGACACTACTGGCAGTAGTATTAAATGACGTCGATCATGCTGTCGCATGGGTTGAAAAGGCCGAGTTACCGGAGGAAGCACGGCAGGTAGGTATATTGCATGATCTTCTTGAGTGCTGGTTCATTTATAAATCATTTCTAGAACATTTATTTATAATAACTTGTTACCTGTCGAATAAATAGTTTTACTGCAACATCCTTTCTTCAAACTGTGCTTCCTTATCTCCCAACCAACAAAACAGGGAACATTCGAACTATCTGTCGACTGTCATCAGATGTAGAATTTTATGAGGAATACAGCTTAAGCATTATTAAAAGCATTGTTAAGTGATATAGTCAGTCTTATGTTTGTGACAAAAATGATATTATCATTCCCACTGCCTCTCGCGCTAAAAATAGTTAGGTTGGAGTGCCAATACAAATTTTAGGGGCGCAAAAACCATTGTCCGTTTATGAGGTTTTCTGCAACAAATATTTTGGGTTTGATCTACTCACTTTTAGTTGCATGTTTAGTATTCCATTCGTAATATAACGGTGTTATATTATCTGCGATACTGTTCTCAGTTTTAGGAGTTTATTTTCTCCACTCTCTGAACCTGTTTTCCTGCACAGGATTTCTTGAGGAGACTCCTCTCACTGTATCCTCTTAAATCATCCATTTCAACACATGGGGCTGTTTCAGTATCCGTGGGTGAGGAACCTGAAACGTGCCCTTTATCTTTGAAGGAAGTTAAGCAATCTGACAAGCCCATGACAGTCATGAGCACTCAACGTCATAATGGAATGGTTGGTACAAAACATACCATTTGGACATGGTTGCAGGACATGATCCAAAAGTCTTGCAATTCCATAATTGCATACAAAGGGAAGATCTTCATGGGTTGTTTGATCTTTCTGATTTGCTATTACATCCGCAAGAAACGAGAATCTGTAAAGAGGTAAGTTGACTCTCTTTCTTGTTGTAACTTAAGTTTCCTTAGCTCCTATTTCAATAGGTGATGCATGAGCAGTTCATACAATTCATACAATTTGAAAGGGTGGCCTTATTAAGGAATAACAGCATATAGGTTCTGTTTGAGAAAGTTGAGCATGTGTTCATCCGCATTGTGGTCGGACATTTTTCAAGCAACAAAACCAGATCAATAAATAATTGAAATTTGCTAATAGGTTCTGTATTCTAAACAATGCCTTTTTTCCTCGTAGGGCTGTTCAAATGCGAGTGTCATCGGTCAAGAAGGCTTTATTGGACTTTTGGAATCTTGCATTTTCATACCAAGTGAACCCACTGGCTGCTGTTCAGCCTCTTCCTACCGCTATGAATAGAAGTAGATGATTGTTCGCCAATTTACAGTGCGCTGCACTGGAGCTTTGATTTAGATTCTACGCTAAACAATGCCTTTTTCGGCTATTGATGCTTATTGTGGTTGCTCCGCACCGTGAAGCTATACAAGAGGGGAATGGCTTTCTTCGACTTGTGGCTGAAGCTTCTGTACAAATTTGATACATGAACAATGAATATTTATTTGGGAAAATTACATTAAAAACTCCCAACTATTCGCGATTTAAATATAGAACTCCCAACAATTGATTATTATCTAAAACTCTCAACTTTAGGCCCATTTTATATTTAAAGTCCAAAATGACTTATAACCGGATAAATTGGTTTTAATTGAAACGTAGTGGGATCCAATTGTATTTATTAATCATCTCACTTCCTTTGACCTTACACGACCCTACACATGCCCTCGCATTTCAACAAAAGGTAACCGGTTAAAATAGGTTATAAAATGTATCGGTGCTTTATATTTAAGATGGGCTTATAGTTGGGAGTTTTGAATAATATTCAATAGTTGGGACTTTTATATTTAAACCGTAAATAGTTGAGAGTTTTTAAAGTAATTTTCCCTATTTATTAATATTGTAAATTAATTGCAGGATGCAAACTTGGTTTTTTCTTGTGCAACATGCTCCAATTTATGTTGGAAAAACAACCACCTATTAACATATAACAATACATAATTATCAATTAAAGAATGACAAGTGTGATTAGAGAAACTTGTCTTTTATAGAAATTTATGGGTTATGACTAGATCTTGGAAAATTTGATCCGACTCGAAAATAAATCTGAAAATCGACAGAAAAACCCAAAATTGATCGACCCGAAAATGGCTTAACCCGCAAAATAATCGACCCGATGATAACCCGACAAAAATTGATCCGACCGACGACCAATCCGATCGACCCGTTTTGACGGTTTCAATATGAGTTTATTATAAAAATGAGTGTTTGTCTAGAGTTTATTATAAAGTTTTAAAGTTTAATTTTAATTTAACTCATAACTCCAAAGCAGGGATGAAACGTGGGATCATATTTCTAACGTCTCTCTAGAGTTTTCTCTCTCCTTTGAAATTCTCTACGAATGTTTGTCCCTTTTCTTTGGGTTTGTCTCTTTTCTTTAGAGTTTTCATCTCTCTTCGTGAGTTTTTTGGGCTCTTGGTGTTTGAGGGAGTGTGTCCTTTGTGGGGAGTCTGGGTAGGCTGTTGTTTTCTTGGGGAGGTTTCTGGTTATGACGGATGCGACTGTTCTTGAATCCAAGAAAGGGTCTGGCTATCCTTCTGGAAAGACCTCTTCGGCGGATGAGAATGTTACTGATTGTAGCATAGCAAATGACTCAGTGGTTGAATGGATTGAGGGAGGGGAGGATGAAGAGATAGATAATGATCGTTTTGCTCTCGGTCTCATTGGAAACATCTAGACAAACAGGACTCTTTAATTTAGCTATGTTGGCGAAGCAACTGTGGCGGCTTCACTCCTGTCTGAATTATCTCCTTGCTCGTACGCTAAAGGCAAAGATATTTCCCTAAGAGTGATATTTGGAAGACCAAGATTGGCTATTATCCAAGCTATGGGTGGCGTAGTATTTGGAGTGCTCGCAAGCTGTTGGTCAATGGGGTTCGTTGGATGATTGACAATGGTAGGAGGATTCGTGTGTGGGGTGGGCGATGTGAGACAACCCCGATTTTAGCAGCTTAATTAATTAAGTTAATTTGGGTATTAAAATTTAAGTATGTTATTTTATTGGGACTCACGATAACATTTTATTATTTAAGGATATCAATCGTATTACATTAAGGATTAAAATAAGTTATACGATGAAAACTGAATATAATATTATTTTAGAGATGATTTTGTTGTATTAATTATTTTGACTCTTATATAAAGTTATCTTCATTTTATTTAAAGTGACGTTTTAATAAAGTAAAATTTTGAGACTATTTTATTTTACCTATGATATATATATTTTAGTTAAACGTGTTTCGCAATTTGGGTTAATATGTAAAATATGGCTAAATAATTTGGTGTAACACGTGTGAGCAAAGTTGTTAAAATCGCGATTCTACTTAGAATCGTTTTGAGAGGTAGAATCGAATCGGTAAAATTGAATCGTAGAATCGTACGATTCTACAAATAAACTTAAATATATATAAAATACTCCCTCCGTTCCTTTATGTTCTTCCACCTTACTATAACGGGTAGTTTCAAAAGTTCTTCCACTTTAGAATACTTTCTATTTTTGGAAAGTTTTCATCTCACTTTTACCCTTTAAAACCCCACTTTTCTTACTTTACACTACTATTTAATTATTTTCTCTCTCATACTTCCAATACAATCATTACTTCACACTACTATTTAATTATTTTTTCTCTCATAATTCCAATACAATCATTATTTTTCACTACTATATAATTAAAATAATACCCATTACCACCAAAGATTCCTTTTTTCTTAATATTTGTGAAAAACTCAAAGTGGAAGATAAAAAAGGAATAGAGGGATTATCTAGTTTCTTATCATTAGTGTCAAATTTAAAAGTTTAAATAAATGAATTAAAGTTTCTTTGACTTTATTTTTAAGAACATAATGAAAACTTTTTAATAATTAGTTTAAAATCTTCATATCGATTAAGAAATTTGTTCGTTAAAATTTTTCATGATGGAAAATTTGAATTTTATGTGTATATGTGATAGAGATTAGTAAAAAATGGTACATAAGAAAAATTAAAAATAATTCATATTCAATTTGTAGAATCGGATCGTTAAATCGTAGAATCGTGTTATGATTCTACCTCTAAAAATTTTATTTCAACTAGAATCGTAAGATTCTACAACTTGAAGATTCTACCTGCGATTCAAATCGCTCGCTTGTTTTTGAATCGTAAAATCGTAGAATCGTAGATCAGAATCGTGATTTTAACAACCATGCGTGTGAGTGTCAAAAATGACACTAATACTATTCCATCATTTGACACATATGACACATATGGGAGTGTCATTTTACCGAATCATCTTTTGATTCTTTATGTTGAAGCATTACTTATCAAAGCAAAAACCCATTCTTCAATATCTACTATCACTCTGCATCTTCTTTATTCTTTTTCATGCTTTCAAGTGATAAATAATGGATTTCTTCCTCTAAACTTTATTTACTACTGATTTCTGAAACTTGTTAATCAAATGAGTTCTAAATTTCATAAAAATCAGTATGATGAATTCGAGCTCTAATTTTCCAACCCTATTTTATTAGAAAGGTATTATTGTTCATTCTTTCTTAATGTTACAAAAATTTGATGGAGTATTTTTGGATAATTGAGTGGATATTTGATTATTAGTATCATTCAAGAGTATTTGGTGTTCTTTATTTCATTCAATTTAAGGGTTCTTTTATAGAGTATTTGAGTTCTTCTTGAGTTTTAATTGGAGTGGATTTAGTTTTTTTCCATTAGTGGTTATAATTTGGGGTTTTAATTCATCTTCAAAGTTAAAAAACAAAGTTCATTTATATGTCTTAAAAATCCAGATTATGTCCCCTCTGTTCTCGCCTGATTTCGAGCATCCTCTGGCATTTCTGGGTTTTGGAGTCTTTATAAGAATTGTAAAGCTCCGAGTCGCGGTCGCGTAGGCACTTCAATCGCCCCAAAATGAGTTCGTATGAAAGAGTTATGCGAAAAATACTAACAGACTGTCATGAAAATAAAAAATAGTCAATTATGAGATTAATTGTTCAAATTGGGATTTCAATTGGGTGTTCCTTTAATCAAGTATTTACGATTATTTTATGCTTCTTTATTATAGATGGTATAAATTTGTTGGGTATTATTGCTGGTGATGCAAAAAGGGAGCTTAGATTGTTATCTTTTGGAGTTAGAAGTTGATGCACACAAGGTGTTTGTTCAAATGCATCAATGAAGTTCTTTGGTTTTCTAATATGATTTTTGGTTGAACAATTTGTTCATTAAAGGTAACCTACAAACATCTAATATCTTTTAAAGTTAGTTTAAGTATTTTTATGTTGAGTTGATGATGGGAAACATATTGGTTTGATTGCTTGTTTATGTAATAATATTGTTAGTTTTGTAAAATGATTTTAATAAAAATTAATCATGTTATAAAAAGTATGTTAAGATTGTATTTATTTAAAGAGATTACAAAAGCATGTCTTGTATGATATTACCTTCTAAAATATGAGTCTTGAAATATGGTTTTATGAAATGAAGTATGATTATTGATTTCAAAGAAAATCAAGTGAATTATTAATTCGTTTTATAATGAAATGTTCTACAATGAAACGTGTTCGTTTTTTTTGGGAATTGGCAACGGATATTTATATCCGGATTATTGTAAAATCCTATAGCTTGATAATAGGTAATGCTTTTCGGATCGGTCTCGAGCCCTCGATCCCGTTTCGTTCTTGCAAGAACCGTATTTTCGGTGATGACGATCACCCGTATTCTCAGGATTTAGATCAAGCCTACTTCCTGACGGTCCATATATTCCCACATTTTAAAGTGCTGTTATATTATTGTTTCCATATAAGCTTTGAATAAATACGTTTGGTATATAAAGTTTTGTTTGTTTCGCAAATGAATTCATATGTTTCATATGCCGTATTTTGATTTCGCTATTAACTTGTGAAGTAATAGTCGTATTTTGACTTTCGCTATTAACTGTAAAGTTATAGCCGTGTTTTGATTCATTATAAACCAAAGGTTCTTAGTCGTGTTTATGTCGATACCAAACGATCTTGTAAAAGAGTTTGGATTTTGATAAATTATTGTTTTATAAGAAAATACCAAATGATTGAATTGGAGATGTTATAAATGACTTGTATACAAATGTAATAGTTTGTTGGATTACTCAACAATTCAATTGTTGACAATCTTTGATGGGGCCTATCGCTTACGGGGGATAGATCTATTTCCAGGTTGGATCTAATGTGGAGAGGATGTCTACATGTGTTATGTGATACGTGCGAGGCGAGGACTTCTTTTTGAAACACATTTTGTAAAGTAGATATTTGTAACTTAACTTGTAATTATTTTATAATGTTTTGTAAATATATTCACTTATTTAACGTATAAAGTTTTAAATACTCTGATATTAGTTTGCTGTGGTTATCGAGCTACAGGTCGGATTCAGACCAAACTTTTTAAGTCTTCCGCTGTGCTTTGTAGACAATATTATAAAACTGTTTATTCTAGTTTGGGATGTTTCATGATGCCTGGCTTCCAAGGCACGAGTCTGGTCGTGTTGTTTCCCCTTGTCGGGATATGAACCAAGAGCTCACTTTAGATCATTTTTTAGATCCTGTCAAATGTGAGTGGAGGATTGATAAAGTTTACTCCGCTTTCCTTCCTTTTGAGGCCACTAAAATCATTAGCATCCCTCTCAAAGCCTGTGATGAGGAGGATGAGTTGTGTTGGTCATATAGTAAAGATGGTATTCTCCAGGTAAATGACGTGTATGATTTAGCGATAAAGTCTTCTGAAGATGCCTCTTGTTCTAGAGGTCCAGACCCAGTGTGGAAACGACTGTGGAAATTGAATGTCCTTCCTAAAGTTCGGGATTTTGCTTAGAGGGCGTGTTGGGACATCATCCCGCATGGAATTAATTTGGCCCGAAAGGGTATTTCTGAGTTTGTCTACTGTGTGAGATGTGGGGGAGCTGAATCTTTACTTCATGACCTTAGGGATTGTCCGTGGGTAAAAGAGGTTTGGGACAAGGTGAATACCCTCTTTCCTTCTGGACATGTCTCTTCTTTTAAAGATATTTTTGATCGTGTTTGGTGTTCTAATGGGGCTATTGAAACTGAAAATTTGGTCATGCTCTATTGGCAGATATGAAAGTGCAGGAATGAAAGAATTTTTGAGAATATCCACACCCCTCCTCTGCTGTGCATTAGGAGAGGTCTTGATTGGCTTAGTGAATATCAGTATGCTCTTTCGTTTCAGTCACCGGAAGCCAAGCAATCTCGTCAGAAGGCGTGCTGGGTTGGTCCTCCTCCAATTGGTGTTATCAAGATTAATTTTGATGGTGAGTGTGGTAGCGATAGGGAGAAGGTTGGTTTGGGTTTTGTTGCTCGCGATCATTCTGGGAGGTTCCTGTTGGCAGGGTCGAGGACGATATCTTTGGTTGGTTTCGCTGAAGACTCAGAATGTCATGCTTTGTACTGGGCTTTGTCCGTTGCACAAGCTCAAGGTTGGGAGCATGTTATTCTCGAAGGCGACTGTCAAGAGATTATTGGTGCTATGAGCCGTAAGAAGCATCGTAGCTTTCATGTCCAAGTTGTGGTAGATAACTGTATTCTAAGTTGCAACTCTTTTCAGTCTTGTGTTTTTATGTTTTTCTTTCGGGAATGTAATAGTGTTGCCCATGGGCTTGCTAGATGGGTCGTTGCTAGTGTTTAATGCCCCCACATGGCTGATGGATGCTTTATATTCTGATTCATTTTTATCTGAGTGTTAGAGTTCTTTTCGTCTCAAAAAAAATTTAATTTCCAACGTTTATCAACATTTTGAGTATATCCATTGAACCTAAAAACTTGGTACAATATCTCAAAAAATAGGTAAAAAAAATTAATGCTTTTTTTACATCGTAATTTTCTCTTTGAAATAAGGACATTGTTATCACCTATTTTCCTCGCATGCAAATCCATATATATTTAACCTCTACACTTATAAAAATAGTACCATAAGTCGAATAAGTTTTTAGTTATTCGTCTATCTATCAAGCATGTAAACTGAGATGATATTTAACATCGTTTTTACCATAGTTATAAATATTTCTGAAAAAGTACGACACAATCCTTATTCTAAAGCGCGCATCTTAGAAATCCTTTAAAATATGTATTTCTTCACATATTTTACTCCCATGAAAATTGAGAAGATATTTAACGTTATTTTACACATCATAACAACTATATTTGAAAATCGTATGTCATGCCAAACACGCTTCCAATAGGGTGTTCCGATGGGATCCAGTGAAATTTCTGCTTGCAGGAACGCACCGGTGCACTCTTCGCAACAATTCGTTCATGTGTATGTCGTCCCATGTCAAGGGATCCTACATTTCGGGTGCCCGTAAATTCGATGTCGGGAGACGGTTGCGTATCATACTTTTATAAATTAAGCTATGTCCGGACATTATATTATCAAATTCCCTAAAATGACGTTCGTTCAAAAATAGCGCCATTAATCTGCGAAAGAAATGAAGAATAAACGCAAAAAAAAGGGGTGCAACACGAGGACTTCCCAGGAGGTCACCCATCCTAGTACGACTCTCGCCCAAGCACGCTTAACTGCGGAGTTCTGATGGGATCCGGTGCATTAGTACTGGTATGATCGCACCCATCTTCTCATTGTAACAATTCGTTTATATGCCCATTGCCCCGCAACAGAAGCTCCAAACAATCCAAAGCTCGAAAATTTGCCTTCAAGACCCCGATTTTGAGTCTTCTTCTACCCGATGACTCTTTTTCCCGTCCCGGTGTTTTCCAATTCATAAAAGACACCAGCGATAGTAAAAGCCCGCTGAACTCGCAACCAAAAAGTAAATAAAAATCAATGAAATCCGCGCAACACTTGGAAACCAAGAGGCCATCCATGCCAAGCACGCTTCCAATAGAGTGTTTCGATGAGATCCGGTGAAATTTCTACTTGCAGGAACGCACCGGTGCACTCTTCGCAACAATTTGTTCGTATGTGTGTCGTCCCATGTCAACAGATCCTAATTTTCGGGTGCCTGTAATTCGAGGTCGGGAGACGGTTGCAGATCATACTTTTATAAATTAAGCTATGTTCGGACATTATATTATCAAATTCCCTAAAGTGACGTTCATTCAAAAATAGCTCCATAAATTCGCAAAAGAATGATGAATAAACGCAAAAAAGGGATGTAACACGAGGACTTCCCAGGAGGTCACCCATCCTAGTACGACTCTCGCCTAAGCACGCTTAACTGGGGAGTTCTGATGGGATCCAATGCATTTGTACTGGTATGATCGCACCCATCTACTCATTGTAACAATTCGTTTATATGCCCATTGCCCCACAACAGAAGCTCCAAACAATCCGAAGCTCGAAATTTGCCTTCGAGACCCCGATTTTGAGTCTTCTTCCTCCCGATGACACTTTTCCTCGTCCCGGTGTTTTCCGATGCACAAAAGACACCGACGATAGTAATATCCCGCTGAACTCGCAACTAAAAAGTAAATAAAGATCAAAGAAATCCGCGCAACACTTGGAAACCAAGAGGCCATCCATGCCAAGCAAGCTTCCAATAGGGTGTTCCGATGGGATCCGGTGAAATTTCTGCTAACAGGAACGCACCGATGCACTCTTCGCAACAATTCGTTCGTATGTGTGTCGTCCCAGGTCAAGGGATCCTAATTTTCAAGTGCCCTTAAATTTGAGGTTCGGAGACGGCTGCGTATCATACTTTTATAAATTAAGCTATGTCCGGACTTTAAAATATCAAATTCCCTAAAATGACGTTCGTTCAAAAATAGCTTCGTGAATTCGCAAAAGAAATGATGAAAAAAGCGAAAAAAATGGGTGCAACACGAGGAATTCCCAGGAGGTCACTCATCCTAGTACGACTCTCGCCCAAGCACGCTTAACTGCGGAGTTCAGATGTGATCTGGTGCATTAGTATTGGTATGATCGCACCGATCTACTCATTGTAACAATTCGTTTTATATGCCCATTGCCCCGCAACAGAAGCTCCAAACAATCCAAAGCTCGAAAATTTGCGTTCAAGACCCCGATTTTGAGTCTTCTTCTTCCCGATGACTCTTTTTCCCGTCCGATGTTTTCCAATTCACAAAAGACACCGGCGATAGTAAAAGCCCGCTGAACTCGCAACAAAAATGTAAAAAAAATTCAAAGAAATCCGAGCAACACTTGGAAACCAAGAGGCCATCAATTCCAAGCTTGCTTCCAATAGGGTGTTCCGATGGGATCCGGTGAAATTTCTGCTTGCAAGAACGCACCGGTGCACTCTTCGCCATAATTTGTTCGTATGTGTGTCGTCCCATGTCAACGGATCCTAATTTTTGAGTGCCCGTAAATTAAAGGTCGGGAGACGGTTGCGTATCATACTTTTATAAATTAAGCTATGTCCGGACATTATATTATAAAATTCCCTAAAATGACGTTCGTTCAAAAATAGCGCCATGAATTTGCGAAAAAAATGTTGAATAAACGCAAAAAAAGGGGTGCAACACGAGGACTTCCCAAGAGGTCACCCACCTTAGTACGCCTCTCGCCCAAGCACGCTTAACTGCGGGGTTCTGATGGGATCCGGTGCATTAGTACTGTTATGATCGCACCCATCTTCTCATTGTAACAATTCGTTTGATATGCCCATTGCCCCGCAACAGAAGCTCCAAACAATCCAAAGCTCGAAAATTTGCCTTCAAGACCTCGATTTTGAGACTTCTTCTTCCCGATGACTCTTTTTCCCGTCCCGGTGTTTTCCAATTCACAAAAGACACCGACGATAGTAAAAGCCCGCTGAACTCGCAACTAAAAAGTAAATAAAAATCAATGAAATCCGCGCAACACATGGAAACCAAGAGGCCATCCATGCCAAGAACGCTACCAATAGGGTGTTCCGATGGGATCCGGTGAAAATTCTGCTTGCAGGAACGCACCGGTGCACTCTTCTAAACAATTTCTTCGTATGTGTGTCGTCCCATGTCAACGGATCCTAATTTTCGGGTGCCCGTAGTTCGAGGTCAGGAGACGGTTTCGGATCATACTTTTATAAATTAAGCTATGTCCGGACATTATATTATCAAATTCCCTAAAATGACGTTCGTTCAAAAATAGCGCCATGAATTCGCGAAAGAAATGATGAATAAACGCAAAAAAAAGGGGTGCAACACGAGGACTTCCCAGGAGGTCACCCATCCTAGTAAGATTGTCGCCCAAGCACGCTTAACTGCGGAGTTCTGATGGGATCCGGTGCATTTGTACTGGTATGATCGCACCCATCTACTCATTGTAACAATTCGTTTGTATGCCCATTGCTCCGCAACAGAAGCTCCAAACAATCCGAAGCTCGAAAATATGCCTTCAAGACCCCGATTTTGAGTCTTCTTCATCCCGATGACTCTTTTCCCGTCCCGGTGTTTCTAATTCATAAAAGACACCGGCGATAGTAAAAGCCCGCTGAACTCGCAACCAAAAAGTAAATAAAAATCAAAGAAATCCGCGCAACACATGGAAACCAAGAGGCCATCCATGCCAAGCACGCTTCCAATAGGGTGTTCCGATCGGGACCCGGTGAAATTTCTTCTTGCAGGAACGCACCGGTGCACTCTTCGCAACAATTTTTTCGTATGTGTGTCGTCCCATGTCAACGGATCCTAATTTTCGGGTGCCCGTAGTTCTAGGTCAGGAGACGGTTGCGGATCATACTTTTATAAATTAAGCTATGTCCGGACATTATATTATGAAATACCCTATAATGACGTTCGTTCAAAAATAGCGCCATGAATTCGCGATAGAAATGATGAATAAACGCAAAAAAAAGGGTGCAACACGAGAACATACCAGGAGGTCACCCATCCTAGTACGACTGTCGCCCAAGCACGCTTAACTGCGGAGTTCTGATGGGATCCGGTGCATTAGTACTGGTATGATCGCACCCATCTACTCATTGTAACAATTCGTTTATATGCCCATTGCCCCGCAACAGAAGCTCCAAACAATCCAAAACTCGAAAATATGCCTTCATGACCCCGATTTTGAGTCTTCTTCATCCCGATGACTCTTTTTCCCGTCCCGGTGTTTTCCAATTCATAAAAGACACCGGCGATAGTAAAAGCCCGCGGAACTCGCAATCAAAAAGTAAATAAAAATCAAAGAAATCCGCGCAACACTTGGAAACCAAGAGGCCATCCATGCCAAGCACGCTTCCAATAGGGTGTTCCGATGGGATCCGGTGAAATTTTTGCTTGCAGGAACGCACTGATGCACTCTTCGCAACCATTCGTTAGTATGTGTGTCGTCCCATGTCAAGGGATCCTAAATTTCGAGTGCCCGTAAATTCGAGGTCGGGAGACGGTTGCGTATCATACTTTTATAAATTAAGCTATGTCCGGACATTATATTATCAAATTCCCTAAAATGATGTTTGTTCAAAAATAGCTCCATGAATTCGCAAAAGAAATGATGAATAAACGCAAAAAAAGGGGTGCAACACGAGGACTTCCCAAGAGGTCACCCATCCTAGTACGACTCTTGCCCAAGCACGCTGAACTGCGGAGTTCTGATGGGATCCGGTGCATTAGTACTGGTATGATCGCACCCATCTACTCATTGTAACAATTCGTTTATATGCCCATTGCCCCGCAACAGAAGCTCCAAACAATCCAAAGCTCGAAAATTTGCCTTCAAGACCCCGATTTTGAGTCTTCTTCTTCCCGATGACTCTTTTTCCCGTCCCGGTGTTTTCCAATTCACAAAAGACACCAGCGATTGTAAAAGCCCGCTGAACTGGCAACCAAAAAGTAAATAAAAATCAATGAAATTCGCACAACACTTTGAAACCAAGAGGCCATCCATGCCAAGCACGCTTCCAATAGGGTGTTCCGATGGGATTCGGTGAAATTTCTGCTTGCAGGAACGCACCGATGCACTCTTCGCAACAATTCGTTCGTATGTGTGTCGTCCCATGTCAAGGGATCCTAATTTTCGAGTGCCCGTAAATTTGAGGTCGGGAGACGGTTACCAAGCGTGTTTGAAACGTCCTCAAGGAGAATACTTCATTCAAGATGGCTACTTGTTCAAAGGCTTAAAAGTGTGCATTCACAAGCACAGTATTCGCGAGTTCCTCATAAAAAGAAAACCATGAAGGCGGGCTAGCTGGTCATTTTGGCACCGAAAAGACCCTTGCATTAATGAAGGAACATTTCTTTTGGCCTCGGTTAGCAAGGGATGTCGTTTTCATTATCTAGCGATGCCCCACATGTCATCAGGCCAAAGGATACAAACTCCCTCAAGGCTTACTTATGCCTTTGCCGGTTCCACAAGCACCATGGGAGGATGTTAGCATGGATTTCATTGTAGGCTTGCCTCGCACACAACGCCACAAGGACTCCATTATGGTTGTGGTTGATCGTTTCTCAAAGATGGCGCACTTCATTCCATGCCATACGACATATGATGCGGTGCAGATTGCGGATTTATACTTCAAGGAAGTGGTTCGTTTGCATGGAATTCCAAAAACGATGGTTAGTGATCGTGATGCTAAGTTTCTTAGCCATTTTTGGCTCACTTTATGGCGCAAGATGGGTACGAGACTCAATTTCAGCAGTTCAAGCCACCCACAAATCGATGGTCAAACGGAAGTCATTAATCAAACTTTGGGTACCTTATTGCAAGCCTTGATCACAAAGAGATCGACACAATGGGAACAGTTGCTTCCTCATGCCGAGTTTGCTTATAATCGTGTTCCACACAAGACAACCGGCCTTAATCCCTTTGTTATCGTTTATGGTTACAATCCTTTAACTCCCATCGACTTGGCACCATTCACTTCTCAAACAAAGTTCAGTTACGAGGCCGAGGTACGTGCAAAAGAGATCAAAAAGCTTCATGAGCAAGTGAGCAATCAGATCAACAAAATGAACAAGCAAATCAAGACTCGTGTAGACAAACGGAGGAAGAAAGTGCAATTTGAAGTCGGAGATCTTATTGGATACATTTGAGCAAGTAACGTTTTCCGAAGAAACGTCGGTCAAAACTTAGTCTAAGGTCCGATGGCCCATTCAAAATCCTTGCAAAAGTTAACGATAATGCCTACAAGGTCGAATTACCAGGTGAATATGGAGTTTCAACAACCTTCAATGTCACGCATTTAAGCCCCTAATTTGAAGATTCGCATGACCTTTCGAGTTTGAGGACAAACTCTTTTTAAGAGGAGGAGAATGTTGGCGACATTACTATGCACGAGCAACAAGAATGTGTCAATGCGCAAGATGAAGTGCAAGATGAAGTCAAGAATAAAGAACGCAGGATAGTTAAACAGGTTACGGAAGATATCCTCAAGAAACCATCAATGGCGAACAAGAGGCGCATTCTTACAAAGTTCTTAGCTTAATTGTTAGTCCAAATTAGTCAGTTATTTATTTTGGTTTTCTAGTGCTTAATTTTTAGATTTACTAGGTAGTTATTTATGGTTTTATGTAATAGTTATTTCTGAATTTTCAGCATGTAGAGTCGGTTTGAGTAGACTTAAAGAACGGAGGTTACGAGGGAAATTACTCAACAAAGAGCGGTTATTTGTTCTTAATAACCGCCCAGCACAAAGAGTAACTTCCCTTGCACTCCAGCCGACCATAACTCACGGTTATGAGTTGGTTTTCGGAGTTAGTTTTTCGTTCTTGTTTCTTTATAAATAACTTAGTTTATGTTGTAATTTTCAGATTTGATGAATTAAAAAAAAAACCCGAAACATTTGTTTCAAACTCTTGTTGTTTGTATGATTCTTGGATTGGAATTGTATTTGCAAAAGTTCTTTCGTCTTGGTGTAATTGGCGCATACACCTTGGTTCTTAAGAGCGTTGATTCTTGCTACGTGGATTCATAGTGAGATTCGATCAAACCATTGTTATCTTTAATTGTTGTTTTCGAATATCAATACAAAAACACACAAAAAATCAGAAACTTCTTCCTTGTTCATTCGACATCACCTTCATCATCATTCATCGTTTGTGTTTCGATTCTTGAATTAAAGATTGTAAGAACCCCTAAGGATTAGGCGATCTAACAACACGAAGGATGGTATTTTGAGGGTTAGAGATGTTTACCGGCAGGCTTTGGTTTCTTTAGATGATGTCGCTTGCTCTAAGGGCCCGGATCCAATTTGGAGGAAAATATGGGAGATTAATGTCCCCCCTAAAGTTAGGGAGTTTTGCTGGCATGCTTGTTGGGATATCATCCCCCATGGGGCGAACTTTTATTTAAAGGGTATTAGAGATTTTGTCTTTTGCCCAAGATGTGGGAGAGTTGAGTCACTCTTTCATTTACTTCGGGATTGCCCATGGGTTCGTGATGTGTGGTTGGAGGCTAACTTCTCTTTTCCAAATTTTCATTTGTCCTCTTTTAGAGATCTCTTAGACTGGATTTGGTCTTCGTTGGGGAGTAAGGAGATCGAAAAGTTCGTTATTATTTCAAACAAAAGTCTTCTTGGGCTCCTCCTTCTTTGCATATTCTGAAAATTAATATAGATGGTGACTACTCGTGTAATAAGAGCTTTCAAGGTATGGGTTTTGTGGCAAGAAACGATGAAGGCAAGATGATATTAGCTGGCTCTAAGTCGACAAGTGATTGTACTTCGGCTGAAGAGGTGGAAGCTAAAGGGTTGCTCTAAGCGATGCATGTCGCAAAGGATCAAGGTTAGCAGTCTATTGTGGTCGAGAGTGATTGCAAGCTTTTAGTTGATGTTTTTCACGGGAAAATAAAGAGGAATTTCGTCATTCAAGCCATGGTTAATAATTGTTTGTTTATGGCTAATGCTTTTGATTCTTTTTCTCTTATTTTTTGCTCCAGTGGGTGTAATGGGGTAGCCCATAGGTTGGCTAGTTGGGCCATGGGTAGTTTTTGTGATTCGATGTGGGATAATAAATGTCCCATCATGGTTAGTAGATGCTTTGTATTTTGATTTATTTTTATCTGAATCTTAGCCTTCCCTTTTCTCTCAAAAAAATTCTTACAAAATTTCCAACGGAATCAATAATACCGAATGAAAATTATCAGAAGAATCTTTTGATAGTTGCAGGTTTCAATTTCATGAGCTATATTGTAACAGGGCCGAGAAATTTGATAGGTAATTAATATTAATGAAAATTTAATTTTGCAAAATAATGCAGAAGTGTGAAAATGCCGATTTGCTAAAAACCTTTAAAATTAATAAAAATGTTTAGTAGAAATGATAACTATTACATAAAAATTAGAAAATTAAAATACATATCGTTCGTTTCAAAAATATACATAATTAATATTAAATACGTCAAAATCATCAAATATAAAATATATAAAAAATTTACAGCTAAGTCCTCGATAGCATAAATAAATTGTAGCTACGGCCTGGATCGAAACCTGAACTAATTCCTGCAAAAATACTGCCATCCATAACACGGATGACAGCCGGTTGAACCGGTCAGTGCTTAACGCCAAGCATAACTCCCTATCCAGCTCAAAATATGGAATAATACACTACATTTACTAAATAATAATTAGAGTACGAACTTATCATTGATTGACACCACTGTATGCTTTTACCATATTCTTTTACTGTTCCATACTTTTAAGTCATTAAGATACCATTCTCAACTTTGGCAGAAGTACGTTACTGCCACTTATACAATTCGATAATCTTAATACTTAAGCAAGTTCAGTTGGTTAATACTCGTAACCGTACCATGCCTCATAGCATCAATAGTAATCAAGTTTATCACTGTCAACAAGCACAACAATATGACACTTGATATATGTAAGGGTCTGCCTAGATTAGGGCCAAAGCCCTATATCTAACTGTGGTGGGGGTCGTCACCCCGCCAATGTTTATGCTCGAGCTTCTACAGGATAGGTAGCTAACCCCCTGTCTAACACCGCATTTTACGTGCCGGCCAACACGGGCGCCGGGATTTTACATGCCGGTCCATGGTTCGACATTTCCTTACTATCAGGGTCATTCAATCAATACACAGATAATTTCACACAAGCACATCACATTTCTTCTACTATTACAAGTTGACTTTGACTTTGACCAACTTAGATGTTAACGTCCTTATTTAATTATATTCTACCTATATGCCCCTCTAAGTTCACTACTAAAGTTTTACTCATTAAATTTTATTTAAAAATTTATTTTTAATAATTCATTTGTTAAATAACTTTACACTAATAATTTAATATGCTATTAATAGTCTTTAGATTTATTTTCTCAAGTAGCTAACTAAATTTTATTTCTCTTAAAACAAGTTTCAATAATCAACATTTTTAACTTTAAAACAAGGAAATATTTTAAATTAATTCTTTTCACAAAAATAAATAATTCAATTATAAATCGAGTAAAACTATATCCTATGGATAAATTTTCAAAATTCAACAATTTCACCAGAAATCAATATTTCAAATAAATAAAAACAAGTAAAACTTATTAAGTTCACAAAAATCAATATTCTAATTATAAAACAAATACAACTAATATTATTTACGAAATCAATATTTCTAGTTATAAAACAAGTAACACTTTATAAGTTCACAAAAATCAATACTTCTAGTTGTAAAATAAGTAACACTTATATATTTACACAAATCCATAATTCTTGTAATAAAACAAATATAAACTTTATTCTTTTAATATCAAAATTTCACACATAACTTTAAAAAGACAACTTTATTAAAAGTTCTTTTACATCTTTTTACATAAATATGGTCAAATAGTCAACTAAAGAATTATTTCGTACTAAGTAGCTATTTAATATCACAAAAGTTACTCTTTATTATAACACTTTAACATAAATAACTTATAAAAATTTTATTTTTCCAAATATATCTTTTTATTTACTTGTTATTTTTATTATTATCATAGTAAATTCTAATTTTATAAAGACTAAAATCTTTTACACAATAACATAAATATTTAATACTCCATAACTTTAAGAACAAGCTTCAATATAAAAGATAAAGTATAATGAGAACATCCTAAGCACAACCATACTAAAAAAAAATATGTTCATGAAATAACACACAACTTTATAAACTAATTTAAGGGCTTACATAAAAATATTACCTATAATATTACCATAAGCATTCTTAAT
>CM033456.1:8142051-8298109 GCA_019425755.1 Amaranthus cruentus
TTGTCCTCCTAAAATACTCAATTGTCCTCCTAAAATACTCAATTGATATGCTATACAATGCATATTTGTTTAACTTGATGTAATGTTATAATGTTAAAATTGTTATGTTAAAATTATCAATTGTCATCTTAAAATAGTCAATTGTCCTCTTAAAGTATTCAGTTGTCATCTTAAGATAGTCAATTGTCCTCTTAAAGTATTCAGTTGTCATCTTAAGATATTCATTTTTCATCTTAAAGTAATCTATTTTTCATCTCTTGATAGTTAGTTCATTTTCATATTAAGATACTCAATTTATATATTAAAGTACTCAGTTGTCATCTTAAGATAGTCAGTTTGTATATCAAAGTACTCATTTCGCCTCTTAAAGTATACACTTCACTTACTAAATTGTTATTTTAAAATACTCAATTGTGCTCTTAACATACTCAATTGTCCTCTTAAAAAAAATTTGATGTACAAGTTGTATATGATTTCACAAATAATGGTATTGAATCAAATTATATGTTTGATTTTCTGCCCCATCTTCAATTTCATTAGTACTCTTTTCAGTTATCTTGTTAACTTCATCAATTATTGCCTTATATAGTGTTTCTACCACCTTCCTTGCTTCTTCATTGTCTCCATGTAAGTGTGGAACGTCATGCATGTTGTCATCACTATATCCATCAAACCAGACGCTGTTAAGAATCAAATTGAGGCTATTTTCAATAAAACTGATACACTTTATTGGACAATTGATCCATTTAGTCTTAAAACTGATTGATATAAATGGACATACTAGAAGCATAATTTGTAATGGAGAACTGAACATTTTAACTATGAAAATGAATGTGTTAAGATAGTAATTTAAATGAAGCAGTATAAGTTATTCAAATGCAATTGAATATACATTTTTAAAAAAATAATGAAAATCAAAACGTAGTTGAACAATTGAGTGAGCAAATAGCATAATTGAACAATTGGAAGCATAATCAAAACTTAAAGTGTATAATATATGCATTAAATCGTAATACATGTATAAACCTAATTCAGATTTCAGTTTAATTAAGAACTTATGCGCATTGATAACTGAGTGTGTTAAGCAAAAAACTTCAATGTATAAAAGCTCAATTGATCATACCTGTGTTGTCTGCGTCGTCTTCATCATACATCTCCATCGTATCCAACTCAAAATCACCATTAACATCTTCATCATGTAGAAAATCTGAAAAATTGTTAAGAATATGACTTTCACATATAGATCGTTCATCTTGAAAACGAATCAAGAAATTCACCTTCAATTTGTTCAATTTGTGTTCTTGATTCTTGTAATCTCATTTCAATTTCAAATTCATTCATTAGATCATCCATTGTAGCCATTGTTGAAACGAAAATGAAGAAATTTGCAGAGATTGTGATGAAATTGAGAAGAAATTGATTAGTTGTAGTTTAATTAGGGAAGTTTTCTTAATTTGGGAAAACCGGCTGTGGGAGGAAGTTTTCTTAAATTTGGAAGTTTATGTTTTAAAAGAGGAAGTTTATATATTGCATTCATACCTCCCCCCATTTTTCGCGCCTGTTGCTGTCTTGGGCTGGGCCGTCTCACCTTGAGACGGTCTCGGCCAAGACCGGCTGATTAAATGTTTTTAGAGATCGTATCTTAAAGAGACGACGTCAAAATAAGAAAAACACTTTTTTTTTTTGTTTTTGCTTAATTTGTATTATTTGCACCATATAGCCCATATATTAAACGGTGTCTCGGATATATCGTCGGTGTTTGTGATATTAGACGTCGCTGCTCTTTGATGAGCTTAATGTGGTGACAACTTTTTGTTGGACTTCATTTTAGATTATCAGGTTAGTACTGTTCGTTCAATTCTTCATCTCAATTGTTCAAATTCATTACTCTATTAGGTTAATTCACCTCGAAAATCATTTGAATATACGATGCATTTTCTAGTTCGTCTCTCCATTTGTACCCTTGTACAACTTGATTTACGATCTCTATTTAATAGATTATTCATGAATTCACTCCCCTTTCTAAGTCATTCATTTCACTGATTCACCTTTTTTTCGAGGAAAATTTAATGGGTAGAACCTACCGAATTTGTATCTTTCTTGTAGTTGAAATCGGGAATTTGGTTCTATGCTGAACTGTATAATTTAGTGTTGGACAAAACCTGGAAAATGGAGATTTAGCTAAGAAATTTGCTCCTGGAATATGTGCTCGGTCAACTTAAAGGAATCTCTTTTGCATCATATGTTCTCATATAGGTGATTAATATAAAAACGTTGGAATTAGGAAGCTAGATGTCAATTTTTGCTCTTCAAATTTATATTAGGTCATCTGAGACCTGAATGAGATGCTAATTTAGCATAAGATCCTGATTATGTATGCAAAACAATTTTTTAAAGTGTCGGTAATGATCCAAGTATGCTTGGATCATGTTCAAAAACAACGTATTCAAGACTTGATCAAGTATACTCTTGTTGGCTAAGTTGTGGCAATATGCTTGGTATGATGTCATAAGCAACATCAACATCTTGCACGAATAAATCAACAACATAATAAAAAACAATAGCATAATGTTAGGAAAATAAATGTATTAGTTGTTCCTTTTATTTTGTTGATTGTTAAAGCCATGTTTTCTATTTTCATTAAAAGGGCATGTGATTAACATGTGCTCATTAAAGCCCATGTAATCTAGGCTTCTATGTTTTCCTATAAATAGAGGCCTAAGATCATTTGTAAGAACAACTTTTGATGAACAAAAATTTGGCTTCTAAGAGATTAGAATCAAGAAGGGGTGTTCTCTTCAAGGGGAAATTCAGGTTGTATTTTCTATTCTATCTTCTTCCTTTGTGAGTGAAGCAAAGAAAGATTATAGCAAGATCCCATGAAGATTAAGGTGAGTGAAGCCTTAATTGAGAGTGTGGGGATAAGGGCTTCTTGGTGAATGAAATCAAGAGAGTTTTTATCCAAGATGAACATTGTTTGATCATATTTTTTTTTTTCCAGTTTTCATTTGTTTGAAGGTTCCATTAATAATTCCGCAAAACAAACAAGTTTGGCCTCATTTATGGGTCCATACTCGCATCAGGTAATGATTTTGCAAGAAAATTGAATTTCACTAGTGCGCTTTGGAGCAATTGTGTCATGAACTGATAAATTGATAAAGATACAAGAAGAAAAATATGTCATTGTCCTAATGCCACTAAGTTGAATCTGGGGGTTGTATGTACACAATCATACCCTTGCTATGACATAGGGTTGAAAAATCATTGTAATTTTACATAGATAAAAAGAACCGCTAAGATCTGGCTCCATTGAGAATAGACAACAAGTTGATAAGGAACCACTATATAATTGTAATTTGTAGTTTAGTATTTTTTGTAACTATAACTGTGATTCAACATTTTTGTGACATTTCATATTTGTTAGATTAGAATATACCGTTATGAATCTTATTCTTTTTATAAATGGATTATAATTATAATGGCTTTTATAGTAGGATAACATCTTATAACATATGTCATTGCATGATTTTACACCACATGTATGTATGTAATGTTATGGGATTTTGTTATTTGGCAAATTGAAATCAATTACAAGACAGTTTATATGTAACAAAAGAGTATCATATAAATTCCATGCTACTGAATTACTTGGTCCCTATTTTGTTGAGATCAAGGCTATGGCATTGTTGTTATGTACTGAATTAACTGATAAAGGAGTTGTCGGTTTTACTTTTCGTTTATGTGAATTTCATATTGCTTTCTGTATTACTGTTGTCATTGCCAGGATGTTTTGTAAGCTTCGATGTAAAATAAGGTTAAAACGTTAAAGAATATTTATTGCACTTGCTTACAAAAGATAGCCATCCCAGTGTTGTCTATAGGATGGATGATCAAAGGCAGGATATATGTCATGATGAGGGTTCCAGTAGGGATATGGTGGAGCTTGTCAATGTTGTACATGATCGAGATGGAGGAACTGTTGTCTCTGCAATGAGTGATTTTTTACTTGAAGGAGACGTTGATATTGAGCCTCACAGTGACCTTCAATTTGAGTCATATGAAGCTGCTTACAAGCACTACCAAGAGTATGCTAAATCTATGGGATTCACTACCTCAATAAAGAATAGCCGACGTTCAAAAAGATCAAAAGATTTTATTGATGCGAAGTTCGCTTGCTCCCGATATGGGGTCACTCCTGAATTTGATGCTGGTAGCAGCCGTCGACCTGGAGTTAAGAAGACTGATTGCAAGGCTAGCATGCATGTCAAGAGAAATAAGTATGGTAAATGGATCATACATGAGTTCATAAAGGAACACAACCACGAACTTCTACCGGCATTAGCATATTATTTTCGTATTGACCGAAATGTAAAATTGGTTGAGAAGAATAATATTGATATCTTACATGCTGTCAGTGAACGAACGAAAAAGCTGTATGTTGATATGTCAAGGCAGTCAGCTAGTTTAATAAATCATGGGTCTACCAGGGACACACTTGGCTCTCAGTTTGATAAAGGAAATCGTTTGGTTTTAGACGAAGGAGAGGCCCAATTCTTACTTGATTATTTTATGTGTGTCAAGAAAGAAAATCCTAAATTCTTTTACGCAATAGATATGAATGAAGAACAATATCTTAGGAATTTCTTTTGGGTTGATGGTAAAAGTAGGAGTGACTATGCAAGTTTCAGTGATGTTGTGTCTCTTGACAGTTCATACATGAGAATAAATGACAAGTTGCCTCTCGTTCTCTTTGTGGGGGTGAACCATCACTGCCAGACAATGTTACTTGGCTGTGCCTTGATTGCAGATGAGTTGACCTCAACGTTTGTTTGGTTAATGAAGACATGGCTCAGAGCGATGGGAGGGATTGCCCCGCGGGTTATTCTTACCGACCAGCATCCTTCTATGAAGTCTGCTATCCTGGAAGTTTTTCCTGATAAGCGGCACTGCTTTCATCTTTATAATGTTCTGGAGAAAGTATCAGAAAATCTTTTGCATGTCTCTAAACGACACGAAAAGTTTTCTAGAAAATTCAATAAGTGCATATTCAAGTCATGGACAGATGAACAATTTGAATTGAGATGGTGGAAAATGATTGGTAGGTTTGATCTTCAGGACGATGATTGGATAGGTTCGTTGTATGAAGATCGCAAGAAATGGGTTCCTCTATTTATGAGTGATATCTTCTTGGCAGGAATGTCCCCTCCACATCGTCCTGAAAGTGTCATATCTTTTTTTGACAAGTATATTCAAAGGAAGCTTTCTTTGAAAGAATTTGTGAAGCAATATGGTGGAATTCTGCAGAACAGGTACGAGGAAGAGGCTATAGCAGATTTTGACACGTGGCACAAGCAGCCTGCACTGAAATCTCCTTCACCCTGGGAAAAACAAATGTCAGCTATATACACGCATGCAGTTTTTAAAAATTTTCAGGTTGAAGTTCTGGGTGTGGTAGGGTGTCACCCTAAGAAAGAAGCTGAAGATGGAACATCTGTAACTTATCGAGTGGAAGACTGTGAAAAGGAAGAAACATTTTTCGTAGTATGGGATGAAACTAAGTGTCAGGTATCTTGTATATGTCGTATGTTTGAGTACCAAGGTTTTTTGTGCAGACATTCAATGCTTGCTCTCCAAATTTCTGGTATTTCTTGCATACCTATTCAGTACATATTGGAGAGGTGGAAAAAAGATGCGAAATCTAGATCATTGATGGTAGAAGGAACTCAGCGACTGCAAACCAGGGTACAACGTTATGTGGCCTTGTGTAAGCAAGCCATTGAACTGAGTGAGGAGGGATCATTAAGTCAAGTAAGTCATGATATTGCCCTGCGAACGCTGGTGGATACACTGAAAAAGTGTGTTGGTGTAAATAACATGAACAGAAGCATTATGGAAGCTGGTGATACCTTCTGTGCTTATGATATTGATGAAGCATACCAAGGAGGTATGTTAAGTAGAACAAGCAAAAAAAAGAATGTGGTGAAGAAAAGGAAGGTAATTGCTCTTTTCTGTAAGTGCTTTTTCTGTTTACAAAACTGTTGTATTTATGTAGACCACAGATTCTATACAGTTGGTCTTGTTGTGTAGATAGCTTCAGAGACAGATTTGATGCTGACTGATGCAGAGGACAGCTTCCACCACATGGTCTGTCCTTCAGCTATTTTTTCCAGTTTAATAATGCAGCATTTTGTTTGTTTCGTTTATTTATATTTTACTCTGTATTGGTTTTTGTAGGCACATCCGAATTCGGACGGGATATCGTTCAATGGTTACTATGGTTCCCAACAGAATGTTCCAGGACTGGTATGCCAAGCTCCTTTTCTTGAGTTTCTTGGACAAAGAGCTTATAGTTGTGCAAATGATTTTTTAAAACTACAGGTACAGCTGAACTTAATGGAGCCACCACATGATAGCTACTTTGTTGATCAAGACAGTATGCAAGGGTTGGTAAGTGATAGAAATTTGTATAACTGTATGCTTAAATTACGGTTCTTCATATTATTAACCTATTCATAATGATTCAGGGGCAATTGCATTCTGTAGTGCCAACCCATGAAGGATTTCTTGGTTCTCAGCACAGTGTACATGGGCTGGTAAATTTATTAATTTATATAGACTAATATATTTGTTGAATGAGTGGTACTTGGAAAACTTTTTTCAATTTGGAAAACTTGCTTATTTTAATTTGGAAAACTTGCATAAATAGAATCCAAAAATATGGAACCTCTACTTTTGTTACTCAACAGATATGGAACTTCTACTTTTGTTACTCAACAGATAAAAATGATGCCAAAACCCAATAACCTAGGGTCAACTACATGAACCAAACCAAATTAATGTGAGAGATTATCGCTACAGAGGTCATACTATGTTAAACCCAGTGTGTTCTAAAAAAAATTTCAATGATCATCTACTATATTCTCCTCCTTTATTCATTCTTTTTTATTGCACTATGCTCCAACGAATTGCAATTCTTCATGTAATTCTCTTTACAGTTATTCAAGTCATTTTCAACCTAGATCTTTCTTTTTTAAGATCCTAAATTTTCCAATCTTTAACTTTTGTTACACATGTAATCTTTGTCCTTTTTTGTGCATAAAAAGGTTTGCAGTTTATGTAAATTATACAATTTTTGTATTTTGATGATAAAAAATTCCGAATTGCCTAAACACAAATATTGGCATTGTCAAGCCACAATTTTCGTATGTATTCTGATTGCAAATATCTATTACTTGAATGTTGAGTAATTTCTTTCCACATTTTTGTAGGGACATATGGATTTTCGATCATCATCTAGCTTCTCTTATAGTTTGCAGGTAATTTGATGAGATTATTTGTCTTTTAGCAGTATATTGAATGATTCTTACCAATTTTTTCTAATCCTCTTTCAGAATGAAAATAATTTAAGAACCACACAGTTGCATGAAGATGCTTCTAGAAACACTTGAGAAACAAATATTTGTTTGTAATTGTCATGTTTAGATATCACAGGTTTGGCTCCATTATCTAACGACAACACTATTTTAGACAAACCAAAACACATTTGGGACATGATTATTTGTGATTAGTTATTATAAACTTGCATTCATCCAACATGAGGTCTCTATCTTATATGGGAAGGAATAATATCAACGAGAGACAAGATTTTTGAATGAGAGCTGCTCAGATTATATCAAATGATTTTGATGTTTGAAGGTAAATGGATTTGGCAATGAACATTTAGATCATAAATAACCCGTGGTTTGTTTATCGCTGGACTTAGGAAAAGCTGCCCAAAAATCTTGAGCATAAATGCGCATTTCACTTCAGCAACATTTACATACATCCTATGTTTTTCAAAATTTTCACTTTTGTTGTTAAGCATGTGTTGTTTGTGGGTGTGCTCCTTCAAACTTACTATAGTAGAAAACCAAGGAAGAACTGAATCTTTATCATATTGGTGTCAAAAACTTCTTGGGGAGTATGAGTAACATATGATCCATCTTTGAGATATATTGAACCACTTTTCAGCTCTTTGAAGTTTTAAAGGCGGATCTATTATGAATAGGGGCAAAGTTACTCCGGGGGCTGGGGAAGGCATTGCCTCCTCAACCAAATAATGCAGACTTTTCTATCTTAAACCTGACCAGCTATTAGGGATGATTAAATATCACAAGATTCCTTATAGTTCAGCCAGTGTATAATGTAGTAGAACTGAAACTAAAAGTTTGTAATTTGAGTTTTTAATACAAGCTAGAATTTTTATTTTTTGTTATAATGTTGTCATAATAATAATTTGATAGACTTTTGTTTTAAATTGTAGAACTTTTTCATTACAATCAAAAGGTTAGAATTTTAGCTTGTATTTTTTCTCAATATTTTGCTAGTATATCGATCTTTTGAGTAGAATAATAGGTAATGTATCGGCTATATGGCCTCCCCTATTACGGATGAAGCTAAACAATGCTGAAAAGACTATATTATCTGCAAGATAATTGGGGATAAAAGAAATTTCATCGCAGCCATTCTGACATGCTGTCTCAGGTACTTCTCCATTGTCCAAATCTTTGCCTTCTTTATTTCTCTATCTGTCCTTTACAGTTACCGCCTTAATTCAAACTACCTCTCCTTTATTTCTCTACATCTTGGCTCCCCTTTGTACCTTATTTTTTCATTTGCATCAATTACTAGTTTTTGTTGATTCTTTTTGAGTGTCTGTATCAGTGTGCAAACTATCTGATTTCCGTTATGCAATAGATGTAGTACATCATATTCCATTGTCCGACTTTCACCTAAGTGAGATTTAAGAGTCAGATGTATCCAACTTTAATGTTAGTAAAAACAAAAAGATTGCTTTGACTGACTCTTGATAGCAAACAACATATAACTTCAACCCATACCCGTACCTTTACTTCTCTTTATCATTTCTCTTTTCATTACATTTTATGTTCCCATACCAAACTTTTTTGTGATCAAAGTTTTATTACCATGCGAACGATATGAAACTTTTGATAAAATTTTACACTATAAATCATTCCCATTACAACTATTTAATAGTTTAAACAAATGGGCCGTAAAATTTTCAAGAGTGTTGTTAGGAATCATTCCTCAATAGAAATGCTCCGATAAATGGTGTAGTTAGTGAGACTTGAGTTCTTTACAATTTGCTATTCTATGTCATTCCTTTACATGCGCCTTATACCTGTATGCATGTTTGGACGACGGTGCTTGCTCCTGATCCATACATTGCTCTGTTTGTCAGTCTTGTACTTGAAGTTTCATTCATTCTGAGGTTCTTTTTAATTTCAGAATGTTGCTGATAATAGTGAATAATGTTCAGCAAATAGAGAATGTGAAGGCTAATATGCTAGGCCGGCCCTAACACTCAGGGGCCCGGGGCGAAAAAAATTTTAGGGGCCCTAACCATATAACCCCTTCGTCTTTTTTAACAATTACACTTCATTTTTTAAATATTTTTTAATGTTCAGTTTGAGTCGTTAAAATATTAAAACATATAGTATATAATGTATATTTTTTGAGTATACATTTTAAGATGAGGCTAACAAGTTCCATGTTACTATGTGCTTTTTTAAGTATAAATCACAAATAAAGGTGAAAGTGGTGTGAAAATTGAAAAAGTTAAACTATAACTATGAATACATATGTTAAAAATTCTAATATTTATATTGTTGAAAAATAAAAGAATTTATACACACTAATATATAATTTAAAATCAATTAATGTACATATTACGAGTATTTCCGAAACAAAATCATTGCGAAAATAAATTTAGTAAGCATACCTATACATTAATTAACAAGATGAAAAACTATCTTAAAACACTACTACCTCTACCATCAAAATTGGACGTATGAGGTTGCACAACTTATGGTCTCTAAAACATTGCATAGTGAAAAACTATATATTTGTATTGTATCTGTATAATATCTTATATATATGATCTTCTAAAATTCACAAGCAATGAATGAGATATTTTTATTGAACTATAACCCCTCCAAAGAATCACATTAAAGTCTATAAAACAATTAATTATCATCTTGAAATGGAAAGAAAATATATAACACCTAAATAACTGATTAATTCAAAACCAACTAATATAAAAATAAGTAATATAAGCTTAAATAGAAATGCATTACAAAATAATAAGATTAAAAAAACAATGAATAAACCAAAAAAAATCATAATATTATGATTGTAAAAACATTTGTTTTCAAAAATTAGCCAACTAAAAGATTAAAAAGTACTCTTGATTGATATTTAAAGTGTTGTAACTCAATAGTCAACATGAAATATAGAACTCCAAGACCGAGAGGCCTGCTTCTTTGCTATTACTGAGTTTGTGCATTTTTCATTGTAGTATTTTATTGTTTTACAGACTAGTATTTCAAGCGTTTCTTCCCTATAGGAGTGGTTAACTCATTGTTGTCTACAAAGGGGCCCTAGCTAGGTTTGATGCTTAGTACAAGCAATTACATCTTATTTTTATTTGGGCCCTGGGCACAGGCCCAACTCGCCCTTGTCTAGGGCAGGCCCTACTAATATGCAGTTGTAAAGTTCACCCTGATGGTTATAACTTGGATATTTTCCACATTTATGGTCTTTCTTTTTCTGTTAAAAAAGGCTGTTTCGTTTGAGGATAGCTAAGTAAATCACCATTCACTAGTGGAAAAAATATCAATGGCTGCGGTTTTTAGGCTACTAAAGGCTGCGGTTTTGGACCCAAGCACTTATGATAGCAGCTGATAGCTTTAAAGAAAGGCTGCGGTTAAAAAACACAACCAAAAAAATTACTTATTGGCTACGGACATAGGGCAAAACCGCAGCCAATAGTGCTTTTTCATGAGCAAATTTTTGGGCCCTCTATTGGCTGCGGTTTTGCCCTGTCCGCAGCCAATAATGTATTTTTTTATTTTTTTTTGTTTTATTAATATTTGTATATATTATCCTAATTATAAAATAATAAATATTTAACAATAATAAACCAGTTATAATCACCATTAATTGTCACCAAAATAATATATATATATATATATATATATATATATATATATATATATATATATATATATATATATATATATATATATATATATATATATAATATTATTATTTAAAAACATAATAAATACTTACGGAATCACTACTTTGTACCCCGACTTTCTTCACGACTTCTATGATATCTTCCAAAAATTTAAGCACGTAGTAGCCGTAGTAAATGCAATTCTTTTGTTGAAAACACTGTTAAAAAAATATTATATATGTTAGTGCCAAATTAAAAACGCTTCAAAAACGTTAAAAACACAACTTAACACTTAATTTCAAGCATATGAAAATTATTTTCGATTCGGACCACTTCAACACAATAATATATACCAAATAGTGTTGTGTGCCAAGTTTCGTGCATAACAAACCAAGTTTAAGCTATTTTACGCGCGAAAGTGACAAAAATCCTTCTAAATACTTAAAAACGCAACTTAACACTTCATTTCAAGCATATGACAATTGTTTTCGATTCTAACTACTTCAACACAATAATATATACCAAATAGTGTTGTGTGCCAAGTTTCGTGCATAACAAACTAAGTTTAAGCTATTCACTAGTGGAAAAAATTACATTTGCTGCGCAAGATTGGCTGCGGTTTTATTAATACGCAGCAAATAATGAAAAGAAAAATTAGCGCAAAAAAAAAATAACAAAGGCTGTGGTTTTCTCCCTAACCGCAGCTAATACTCTCTTTCAAAAGTGCTGGCCCAAGCCTAATTGTAATAACCCTAGAATACCTTCTCAATAATATTAATAAGGTGCGGTTTTCTCCCTTGAAACCCTAGAATACCTTCTCAATTCATCTATTACCTTAGACTCCCTCTTCCATTCCTTCTCTTTCTCGATCTTTAAGCTTTCATTCATCCAAAAATTTTCAAGCATTTCTCCTTCATTGTCTTTTTCTTCTTCAAGTTTCCTCTTTCTTCAAGCTTTCAACCAAGTTGTAAATGTCCCCAGCAAATGTTTTTTTTTTTGATTTTGAAAAATGACTAAAGGTTGCGGTTGTAATGTCCGCAACCAATAATAAAATCTCATTTGCTGCTACAACAAGGGCTGCGAGGTAAAACCGCAGCCAATAACGGTCAAAAAATCGCAGCCATTGATGTTTTTTCCACTAGTGTATTTTACGCACGAAAATGACAAAAATAGTTCAACACCGTGAAAATTGCAACTTAACACTGCATTTCAAGCATATGACAATTATTTTCGATTCTAACTATTTCAACACAATAATATACACCAAATGGTGTTGTGTGCAATGTTTCGTGCATAACAAACCAAGTTTAAGCTATTTTAAATGCAAAAGTGACAAAAATCCTTTAAAACACTTAAAAACGCAACTTAACACTTCATTTCAAGCATATAACAATTATTTTCGATTCTAACTACTTCAACACAATAATATATACCAAATAGTGTTGTGTGCCAAGTTTTGTGCATAACAAACCAAGTTTAAGCTATTTTACGCGCGAAAATGACAAAAATAGTTCAAAATCGTGAAAATTGCAACTTAACACTTCATTTCAAGCATATGACAATTATTTTCGATTCTAACTACTTCAACACAATAATATATACCAAATGGTGTTGTATGCCATGTTTCGTGCATAGCAAACCAAGTTTAAGATATTTTACGCGCGAAAGTGACAAAAATTCTTCAAAACACTTAAAAACGCAAGTTAACACTTTTTTTCAAGCATATGACAATTATTTTCGATTCTAACTACTTCAACACAATAATATATACCACATAGTGTTGTATGCTAAGTTTCGTGCATAACAAACCAAGTTTAAACTATTTTACGCGCGAAAGTGACAAAAATCCTTCAAAACACTTAAAAACGCAATTTAACACTTCATTTCAAGCATATGATAATTATTTTCGATTCTAACTACTTCAACACAATAATATATACCAAATAGTGTTGTGTGCCAAGTTTCATGCATAACAAACCAAGTTTAAGCTATTTTACGCGCGAAAGTGACAAAAATCCTTCAAAACACTTAAAAACGCAACTTAACACTTCATTTCAAGCATATGAAAATTATTTTCGATTCTAACTACTTCAACACAATAATTTATATCAAATAGTGTTATATATACCTTTACTGCTCTCCCTTTCGGGTATGTGGCTCTCACAGCAGATCCCATTTTCCCACGCATTTTCTTCATAACACTGAAACACATGAGGAATGAATAAATATTTATTTAATACTATTTATTATAACACTTAAATGAAATTGGTTGACAATTATAAACTTACGCATTCAACAAAACTTTGAATTTTATGTTGCGAGGCATGACTTGTCTTTGATGTAATGAGTCGAAGACGTGCACCGTATTCGCCACAGGACATATGACCAAAAGTATCCAATGCACATTACAAAAACCACGATTTTAAATCAATAAGATAGAGAATAGGTGAACATAAGTAAAAATCAAAATATAAGTTCAATTTCAAAAATAAAACTAATCACCTTTCATAGTATGCGGCCAGAATGAACGTGTTTAGATGCAAATGAATGTTTCAGAGCACGTTCAACGTATGCTTTGACGTCCTCTGGATCACTCTGACGCTTACCACCTGAAATCGACTCAGGATCAAACCATCCAAATTTTATTGGAGGTTCGATGCAATTTAACTCTTCGTAAGCCGCACTAAACTCAAGAATAAGAAAATTTTGTCAATAATTCGTTTATTAAAACAATTAAACAATAAAACCTAAATTGTAAGATAAAAACATCACATACAACATGTAGACATGGATAAGGGCGATATTCAACATCTCCCCTCGCAAAAATTGGCCAATGTCACTAGGACCAATAATGACGCTAGACTCCTCGACAAAGCAGAATTATTCCGTGCTTAGGGGTAAAATAATTGGGTCCTCCTCACGCATGCGAGATGCACCTTTGTGCAGCCTCAGTCAAGAGTGGAGTGATTGCCACCGATGATGAGGAACCGATCTCTCTCTTAGAGCCCTTTGAACTCTTTTTCTATTTCAATTTATACAATTAAATTAGTGTAATAATCACGGAATTGAAATAATAAAAACAAATAAGATAATACAAAAGATTATTACCTTGCCAATGAATCGGACCCAAACATATGGCCATGTGACGAAACTACCTTGGGCGTCCGATAGTTTCTCAAGGGTCCATTCTGGCATTGGAACCGAAAGTGAGAAATCTTTGAACCCCTTTATGATAGTTTCCACCATCACACTAATGTGGCCACTTGTAACAGACATTGAATGCACTGTTTGCCCCTTATGGGTTGGTTGCGCTATACCGTATGTAACCTCAGTTAAGTCGCCACCACGAGCAATGCCTAACTGAGGCAGCAAAAGAGAGCAAGGAGTCGCCTCCTGAAAATTTTTTCGTTTAGTACAATTAACATCATAATAAATTATTAAAACACGTTGCAATTTAAATAAATACGCGCTTATATATTTAAAAACTATATGTACCTTTACCACCGGCTCGGGAAAAGGTTCCGGAACCTGAGCAACGGAGTTCATGGTCTCTTGTGTGGGATTGTGTTGCTCGGGTGTGCTACGGGTATGAGTGGGCTGGTGTGCTACGGGGGTAACGGGCTCGGGTGATGGCTCCACCGAGCCCTTAGGATCCCCATGTTGACTTTGCTGGTCTTCAGCAATCAAATTTGCCAAGTCAACAGTGGGTGCTCCTATCTTCTGCAACAACGATGCCAACTTGTCGAGAATGTCCTTTGTCACTTGTGCTCTGACATTGGCTTTGACATCGACTGTGATTTCGGCTGTGATTTTTTCCTTGAGTCGTTTGTCTACTTCATCAATTGATGGCATCATTCTGAATTGAATAGCAACGCACTCATTGCCGAATGCCTTCCTTACGCCCACACAGACACCTCCTTTGTCGACTACCCGCCCTTGATGGTCTTTCCCTAAGACCATATGCAATGCATCAACATTGCCTCTTGGGGTGAACTCCCCCGTAGCTTCTTTTTCCTTCCAGCCCATCTGTTCAAATAAAAACGCTCAATTAGTTTAAGTATATAACAAATCAAGAATATACTTAAATAATATGAAAACTCACCACAGCATCCGCAATCTTCTTCGTTCCCTGATCAGGAATAGTAAATTTACCACTTTCATCTCGAGCATAAAGCCCGCAGTACCAATCCCGCACCCGATCAGGAGTATTCACGGATGCTGAGGTAGTCGTAGATGAGTTCGGGGCTGGACTTTGACTGGGGTATAATCCCGCATCCACCCACTCTTTTCGGGCCTCATCGTACGTTCTTGGGCCCATGTGATGGTAAAACGTCCTTTTCTTTGCTGACCCGGAAGCTTTACCACGCTTTTCCTAATTAATCAACAGAAGTCAAATGTTATATATTATTCGTTTAATAATGAAATCAAAAGAAGTAAATTAAAATGAAAAGCTATAATATGGAATACTTACAACTTCGTTGAGAGTTGTTTTTTTGGCAACAAACGCCTCTCATTCATTCTTTGATATGTTAAGTCATATCTCATACGACATCTTTGAAGGTGCTTCTTCTCCACCTTCGTTTCTCATTTTGACCTTCTTGGTATGACGGTGACTCTTCTTTGTAATCCAGCGAGCTACGAGCTTGGATTTGAATTCTCTGAATCTTTCAGCAACAGCTAAAAGAAAAATACTTTTCTTTTCTTCGTCGTGCTCGATGTGAAAAGGATTCTACAAAAGAAAATTATAATTAATAATTAATGTCAGATCAATTCAAATAATTTGAAAATTAAAGTAAATGAATAAAATAGTAAAGTTGCTTACCATAGTATCATCCCATAGTGAGTTCTTCTCTGGAACCTCGTTTCACGCGTGCAATATGGAAATCTTGCGAACAGATAGGCCCACTTGTTTTCCATATTGCCTACGCCACTTTCCACACGGCTGACCCAATGCGTTGTATTCGAGGTACATGGCGTCTGTGACTTTGAGGTTTTGCGTAGGACCTTGCCCTTTTCGTTTCTTAGATGATGTCACTGTTGTAGTAGGAGCAGCTGTGACTATGACCATATCATTAATTGGAGGAGTATCATCAGCCAATTCCTCGTGTCTAACAAGTGGGTCGTCATCCTCATTGGCATGATCATCATCATTTATGTCCTTTTCCATCCTCGGATCTTAGTCCTTATCCGAATCACTATGAACAACGTCATCCAAAGTCTCAATCTCGGGCACAATTTCGTCTCTGAAAAGATGCATTGTAGATAAAGTACTTGAAAGAATTTGAATAGAAATACATTAGAACATGTTTGAGCTTCATAACAGTTAAAAACGCAACTTAACACTTAATTTCAAGCATATGACAATTATTTTCGATTCTAACTACTTCAACACAATAATATATACCAAATAGTGTTGTGTGTCAAGTTTCATGCATAACAAACCAAGTTTAAGCTATTTTACGCGTGAAAGTGACAAAAATCCTTCAAAACCGTTAAAAACGCAACTTAACACATAATTTCAAGCATATGACAATTATTTTCGATTTTAACTACTTCAACACAATAATATATACCAAATAGTGTTGTGTGCCAAGTTTCATGCATAACAAACCAAGTCTAAGCTATTTTACGCACGAAAGTGACAAAAAACCTTCAAAACCTTTAAAAACGCAACTTAACACTTAATTTCAAGCATATGACAATTATTTTCGATTATAACTACTTCAGCATAATAATATATTCCAAATAGTGTTGTGTGCCAAGTTCCATGCATAACAAACCAAGTTTAAGCTATTTTACGCGCGAAAGTGACAAAAATCCTTCAAAACCTTTAAAAACGCAACTTAACACTTAATTTCAAAAATATGACGATTATTTTCGATTCTAACTACTTCAACACAATAATATATACCAAATAGTGTTGTGTGCCAAGTTTCATGCATAACAAACAAAGTTTAAGCTATTTTAAGCGCGAAAGTGACAAAAATCCTTCAAAACCTTTAAAAACGCAACTTTACACTTATTTTCAAGCATATGACAATTATTTTCGATTCTAACTACTTCAACACAATAATATACTCCTTCCGAATCATTTTGGTTGTCCCATTTCCTTATTTGACAAATTCATATCAATTGTCACATTTCCTTTTTTGTCTATCTTTTTTTTACCTAAATACCCCCACTTTTACTACTCCCAATACCTAACTATCACCTTTACAATTAATTTCATCAATTCAAATACCCAACTAATACCTTTTTAAAAGACCCCACACCACCTTTAATAACCGTGAAAACCCAAATGGGACATCTAAAATGATTCAGAGGGAGTATACCAAATAGTGTTGTGTGTCAAGTTTCATGCATAACAAACCAAGTTTAAGCTATTTTACGCGCAAAAGTGACAAAAATCCTTCAAAACCTTTCAAAACGCAACTTAACACTTAATTTCAAGCATATGACAATTATTTTTGATTCTAACTACTTCAACACAATAATATATACCAAATAGTGTTGTGTGCCAAGTTTCATGCATAACAAACCAAGTTTAAGCTATTTTACGTGGAAAAGTGACAAAAATCCTTCAAAACCGTTAAAAACGCAACTTAACACTTAATTTCAAGCATATGACAATTATTTTCGATTCTAACTACTTCAACACAATAATATATACCAAATAGTATTGTGTGCCAAGTTTCATGCATAACAAATCAAGTTTAAGCTATTTTACGCGCGAAAGTGACAAAAATCCTTTAAAACCTTTAAAAATGCAACTTAACACTTAATTTCAAGCATATGACAATTATATTCGATTCTAACTACTTCAACACAATAATATGTACCAAATAGTGTTGTGTGTCAAGTTTCATGCATAACAAACCAATTTAAAGCTATTTTACGCGTGAAAGTGACAAAAATCCTTCAAAATCTTTAAAAACGCAACTTAACACTTAATTTCATGCATATGACAATTATTTTCGATTCTAACTACTTCAACACAATAATATATACCAAATAGCGTTGTGTGCCAAGTTTCATGTATTACAAACCAAGTTTAAGCTATTTTACGCGCGAAAGTGACAAAAATCTTTCAAAACCTTATATAATTCATACCTTGTGAATCAATTAATTCAAATGTATTCCTTCCGTGTGATCTACACGCATATAACCAACATCTTCATCATCTTCATTCACCGATTTTGGATTGATAAAGGGTGGGGAATCTTCAAAAGCATTATATTTTTCCTCATCCTCAACATCACCTATACCAAGGATACTTCTTTTTCCCGGTAACACAATAGACCATTTTTTATCAGAAGGGTCTTCAATGTAAAATACTTGGTTGGCTTGTCTGGCTAGTATGAATGGCTCCTCACTATCACGCAAACGATCGAAATCTACAAGAGTGAATCCACAAGGGTCGTCATTTTTAACGCACCGTCGACTATTATCCACCCACTTGCATTTGAAAAGACCCATAGTGAAAGTACAATAGTTAAGCTCCCATATTTCATGCTATAGGTTGGTTACGTCTCGATCAATAACCAAACTAAAAGCACACAATTGACTTGCTGTTTGTTTGTAAATGAAATGTTTTTGGTGTTTTTTGTGGGTTTTGTAACAAGAAAAATTAAATGAGATATTGCAACATAAAAGCATTTCATACATAAAAGCATTGACTTGCTGTTTGTTTGTAAATGAAATGTTTTTGGTGTGACTGTATGAAATGCTTTTAGTTTGGTTAGTTAGCCAAAAGAATGAAAAGCATAGGAACTTCAAGATACTTTAACTAATCCAAGTTAAAAATAAATTGCAAAGAAACAACAAAGAATTGCTCAAATGGTTGTTTGTATTATCAAAAGTTGATTTTTTACAAGAAAGCAAGCTAGTCTTTTTATACTAGTATTCAGCACCTAAACTAAGAATACAAAGATTACAAAGATATTGCAAATAAATTCAGAATTGTATGATGTTGGTAACGTGTACAATGCAGCCTTGATTGCAAATGATTTCTTCAATCTTCAATGGACTATTTGTGGCTGAAACATGGAGGATATCTTCATGAAAATTCTCTGATCATATTCTTGAAACATTAGCTCACATTTTTGGTTGATTTGTGCATCCAAAGACTACAATTGCAAATCAGATTTTTTTGTATTGATTTGGCTTGATCTTGCAAATCTCCTCAAATATTCTTCATATATCTTTGGTGTATCTTTTGATTTTGGCTAATTGATATTATTGGTGTTTTGTTTGGCTTTGATTCTTGCTTCACAAGCTTCATCATTTCGAACCAATTGAGCACTTTTATATTTAAAGACTCGACAAACGAAAAACAAAAATTACAACTCAACTAACTAAACATGAAAAAATGATTAAGCTTGATCGTTTTATTGTAAAAGAAAATATAACAAAAAGACTAAAATACTCAAAATAAAATAAAAGATTCTAATAATGATACAACTCAATACTCGAAATAAAAATAAAATACTCAATTAATAAAACGACTCAAATACTCGAAATTAAAATAACAATGAAAAGACTCAATTAGAAAAGACGCAAGATAATTTTGAACTGAAATGTGAACTAAGAGATTAGTGTTTATTTTATGAACCTAAAATAATCTAAAAAATAGCTTAAAGCTTAAAGAGAACCATACCCAAATGTTGAACAAGTTGATCTTTGGACTAGTTAATATTGGGCTGGGTTGATCTACATCATTTCATGTACCCGCCCGTAGTATACCGATTTAGCATCAACCGGCGATTGATCCTTGGCACTCGCGTAAAATGTAGATGATGACAAAATAGAAACCTCACTATTCTGCAGATACGATGACTTCTTATCTTGACCCTCAGTCCAAAATGTGAACCCATTGGCATCGTAATCCTCATATTTGTTGACATCATCACGAGGACCAAAAGCTAACCACATAACAATTTCAGATACACCCTTTAGGTCTTCACATATTACTCGATTATGAAACCAATCAATAAACGTCTTGTTATGCAACTGCATCAATGCCCTATCACTTTTAGAAGGATATTTTGCGCGCAATATATCAAAATGCTCATTCAAAAAAAGATGAACTTCTGAAATATGATGCAACACATACAGGTGTGCTTGTAGAAGACTATCCCGAAAAGGTGTTATTGTTTTGGAGCCAATTGTTCATTTTTCCTCAAGTCTTCCTTCATGTCGAGAGGTGGGAAGTCCAATAGGATTTGCCATAGCCATATACTCGGCTATAAAATTACCAATCTCATTGCTTACAGTGCCTTGAATCAACTCCCCTGTGGTTGTGCTGGATTCCTCACTTTGTTTTGTAAAACACCCATGTGTCTCTCAAAAGGATAATACCACCTTAAAAAAACTAGACCCAAAAGCTTGATTTCACGAACGAGATGGATAATAAGATGAACCATTATGTCAAAAAAAGAAGGTGGAAAAATACATCTCAAACTTGCATAAAGTTACAATCACGTCGACTTGAAGAGCATCAAGTTTAAAGGGATCAAGAACTTTACTACAAATTGTGTTGAAGAACGAACATAGCTCGGTAATAGCATATCTCACATGTTTTGGCAATATTCCACGTAATGCAATCGTTAAGAACACTTGCATCATTACATGGCAATCGTGAGATTTCATGCTTCCCAACTTCGATTCACCATTTAGGGCCACAAATCTCTTCATGTTGGATGAGTACCCAGACGGAACCTTAATGCCATACAAAGACTCACAAAAGGCCCGCTTCTCTGCTTTGGACAGTGTAGCAAGCTAGAGACAAATAAACTTTTTCACTACTCATCTTTTTCTTACCGACCTTTCCCTTGCTACTACTACCAACTTCATCAGCTTAACCTGTGCCCACAACTCCGGACGAATACCCTTACATTCAAAGTAATTTCGCACGGCCTTAACATCCTTTGTCTTACCCGGAATGTTCATGAGAGTCCCGAGTATGGCATCGCATACATTTTTCTCTATATGCATAACGTCAAGACAATGCCTAACCTGTAGATCTCTCCAATATGGACGCGTCCAAAAGATTGAATTTTTTTTCCACAGTCGGTCTTCACCCCCTTGTACTTGCCTTGTTTTACCAAATACAGTCTCAACCCCCTAAACATGTTCGTAAACCTCATAACCGGTCAACGGTCGACGAGCTACACGGTCCTCAACCTCCCCGTTGAACATCTTCTTCTTCTTACGGTATTGGTGATCTCGTGGGAGGAACTTTCAATGGTTCATGAATACATGTTTGCACTTAGGAATCCTCGTGGATTCCATGTCATCAATACATATTGGGCACGCTTCTTCCCTTTGTTCTTATACCCTGATAATTTTCCATATGTCGGAAAATCGTTAACGGTGCATAAAAGCATTGCACACAAGGTGAACTCCTCATTAGCATATGCATCAAAAACGGAAACTCCTTCATCCCACATCTTTCTCAAATCCTCAACGAGAGGTGCAAGATATACATCTATGTCATTGCCAGGTTGCTTAGAACCCGAGATAAGAAGGGAAAGCATAATGTACTTACGCTTCATACAAAACCAAGGTTGAAAATTATAGATCACTAAAAAGTACCGACCAAGTACTATGTTGAGAATTAAGATTGCCAAATGGGTTCATTCCATCCGTGCATAGTCCGAGCCTTAAATTACGAACTTCATCCCTTAAAGTCTTGTGCAACCTATCAATACTCTTCCACTCCGATATTATTGAAGTTTTATGCTTGCAAACTGCCAAGCCAGTTCCATATGCGCATGCCGCCTCGGGTTATCACGAACATGCACTCTTACCCGGGGTCATAAAGAATGCCACCGCCCTGGACTGGTACCTTTTATCTGGGTGTTGCCTGCATTCTGCCCCACATAGGTTGACCGACACATTCTATTTCCGCCGGAAAGCCGGCTGGCCGAAAAAATAAAGTTTGCATTCCCTTACGGCACTGACCTTGGACTTTTGTTATTGTCTTTTGCGAAATCCATCGCTTTCTTGTAATTCTCTACATTTGTTTATATCTTTCAATCGCAACTGATGCTTACTCACATTTCGTCATCAGATACCTTAGTGACTACTCATATTTCGTCACTAAGTTTGCTTGTTTAGATCTTTTAAATTTTGACTCAAGAACAAGATTCGCTTTCTTGAGTTCTTTATTCATAATTTGCTATTAAATATTGCTTCATACTTGATTATAGTTTCTTTATAATCAAGTCTTTAGTATTCAAATGAGTCCCTCACACATTCTGTTTACCCAATACCCATTATCTCAAGTATCGATATTTCTTAGTCCTTAGTTCTTGATTCAATGTTTTCTTTCAATCTTTTTCACATTCGCATACAATCAAGATGATCAAAATACATACTTTCGAACAAAACATGCATTTCTTTATTCAATTTGTTAGGATTATTGGTGACTTGGTTCACCAAGTAATCAAAACAATGATTAAGTTAATTAATCATATTTGTTAGTGTAGTAAGAAGAGGACAAAGTACTATGTTTTGACTGGGTGTTAGAGTATCTTCAAGTACCATAGTACATTGTACTAATGGTAGTGGGAACATGGGAAGATGAAGCCTTGGTAGTGCAAGCCTTGAGCTCCAAGATAAGTATACTAGTGCTAGTACAAGTGGGGACCAAAAGGGATACAAGAAGAAAGCATGTAGCAGCCTTATGTTTTGGTTGCTGTGTACTGCATTGTTATGGCATCAATTGCCACAGCTGCTGCTTGCTATTCATTTTATACAGCTGCTGGCCCATCTTTCCTTTACACTCCTCTATATATACTCTCTTATGTACATGTATTTAGATGTCCCAATAGTCTCATTACTTAGAGCTATTAACCTCTTGCTTTTTCTCCCTAAATTAGCTCCTCTCTTCTACACATAACCTCCATTGTAATTCCTATCAAGTTTTGTATTTTCTCCTTTGAACACATTAATATAAATCCTAGGCTAGATGGTGGATGTAGCCACATTGGTTAACCACCTTAAATTCTTGTCTTGTTTATTTAGTTTATTTTAGCCATTCATCCATTACTTGCATTATTATTTGTTCCTAATCTTTGACACAACATAAACACTCAACTTAACTTCACATTTTGATCCTTGAGTGAGGTATAACCCTCCCCTTTCAATTGGTATCAGAGCCAAGGGTTTATTTGGGGTTACTTGAAGTGTTAGTGGTGGTCATTTGAAGTCCAAAATGTCAACAATGAAGTTAGACATTGAGAAGTTTGATAGGAACACAAATTTCAGTTTATGGCAAGTTAAGATGAAGGCTATTTTGATTCAAAATGGTGTTCATAAGGCACTTGAAGATGATGAGAGGAAGCCCATTGGTCTTAGTAAGGCTAAGTGGGAAGAAATGGATGCAAAAGCATTATCCGTCATACAACTTTGCCTCTCCAATGAAGTATTGAGGGAAGTTGTAAAGGAGGTATCATCAAAGGGGATTTGGGAGAAGTTGGAATCACTCTATATGGCCAAGAGTGTTACCAACCGATTACTCTTAAAGAGTAGATTGTATGATCTCCGGTTGCAAGAAGGTAAGCGTATGAAACCTTACCTTGATGAGTTTTACTCTATTGTTTTGGATTTACAAAACATTGATGTTTCACTTGATGATGAAGACTTGGCCATTCTCTTATTATGTTCTCTACCCCCTTCTTTTAAGCATTTTAGAGAGACTTTATTATATGGTAGAGACACTTTGTGTAGTGAGGATGTTAGAAAGGCTTTGACACAAAAAGACCTTATGGATTCTCAATTTGCACAAAAGTTGTCCATTGAGTCTAATGATGCTTTGTTTGTCAATGAGTCGAGTAGGAACAAAAGAGGCATGACTTGCAATTATTGTAGGAAGAAAGGCCATCTTAAAAAGGATTGTTGGAAGTTAAAATCCAAACAACTGGATGATTGCAAGTCCAAAGGAGCTAGCTCCGCCGAGGCTAGTTTTGTTGAAGAGGTATATGATGTTGGTGCTCTTATTGTCACTAGTGAGTACAAGGGTGGTGATTCTTGGGTTTTGGATACGGGTTGTTCTAGCCATATGACTTCTAACTCTAGCTTCTTCTCAACTTATCAAAAGTTTGAAGGAAGAAGTGTCACTATGGGCAATGAGGCCAATTGTCTGATAGTTGGTATGGGTGATGTTAGAGTCATTATGTTTGATGGTGTTGTAAGAACATTATCCGGGGTCCTCCATGTTCCAAGCATGAATAGGCACTTAATTTCCCTTGGTACTTTTGATAGAGAAGGTTATGTATGCATTGGTGAAGGTGAAGTTATGAAGGTTGTTAAGGGCCATAAAGTGTTCTTGAAAGGGTCCATTGATGATGATGGCTTGTACAAGCTACATGGGACAACCTTACTTAGTTCGGTTCATGATGCTACTACCTCAACCAAGCTCAATGATGATGATGATGATACTTCTCATGACGATAAGAATATAATTCCAATGTCTTCCAACAAGTCCATGAGTTGTGTGGACTTGGTTGGTATTTAATCATACTCTTTTGATGTAAGCTCTTAGAGAGCATTTGTAGTACATGTGCTTTTGTATATTGTTGTGCACATGTTTATTTTGTTTTTGAGTATGTTGCTAGCTAGAGATGTTTTGGGTGTTGTTGGATGAATCTTGAAGGTGATGTTTTGTGACTTGGTAAACACAAGTCAAGGTGAAGATTGTTAGGATTATTGGTAATTTGGTTCACCAAGTAATCAAAACAATGATTAAGTTAATTAATCATAATTGTTAGTGTAGTAAGAAGAGGACAAAGTACTATGTTTTGATTGGGTGTTAGAGTATCTTCAAGTACCATAGTACATTGTACTAATGGTAGTGGAAACTTGGGTAGATGAAGCCTTGAGCTCCAAGACAATTATACTAGTGCTAGTACAAGTAGGGACCAAAAGGGATACAAGAAGAAAGCATGCAACAGCCTTCTGTTTTGGTTGCTGTGTACTGCATTGTTGTGGCATCAATTGCCATGGGCTGCCGCTTGCTATTCGTTTTATACAGCTGCTAGCCCATCTTTCCTTTACACTCCTCTATATATACTCTCTTATGTACATGTATTTAGATGTCCCAATAGTCTCATTACTTAGAGCTATTAACCTCTTGCTTTTTCTCTCTAAATTAGCTCCTCTCTTCTACACATAACCTCCATTGTAATTCCTATCAAGTTTTGTATTTTCTCCTTTGAACACATTAATATAAATCCTATTGCTGACTCACCTAGTGCCCTATGATAAAGCTGCTGTTGCCTCTAGGAAAGCTACTGTTGCCTGGGAGAAAATGGTGTTGCCCTATGATAAAGGAGGTATGAATCTGCGAGATATGCAAAAATGGAACAAGGCTGCCCTTATGAAACACCTGTGGAACCTGGACAAAAAGAAGGACAATCTGTGGGTGAAATGGGTACATAGCTACTACCTCAAAAGCAGAGATATTTACAGCGTTAGGATCTCCATTCATGCTTCATGGAGCTTCAAGAAGATCATCAACTAGAGAGATGTTATAGCCCAACTAGGAGGGTGGATCACTTTCCTAAACAAAGACAGATTCTCGATAGGCAAAGCTTACAACCATCTTATTGCTGACTCACCAACAGTGAACTGGAGAAACATCATGAAAAGAAACTTGGCCTCTCCTAGTGCCCTCTTTATTACCTGGCTAGCTATCGAAAACAAACTTGCCACTAAAGACCGCATTAGCAAATGGAAGGAGGACTGTATGCTAGAGTGCGACATTTGCCACCAGGGGGAAGAATCGCTGCAACACCTCTTTTTTGATTGCAAGAATGCCCAAGAGATCAGGAAGCTCGTTTTTGCAGATCTAAATTTTCACCATGATGTGGCATACATTCAGGAAGAAATAGAGCTTATGCAATGGCTGAATGGCAAAAAGACTGATAGAGCTAAAACTGTTGTGATGATTTGGACCGAGATGATATACGGGATCTGGAAGCAGAGAAACTTTATTGTGTTTGATAACAATTTCTGTAACCCCAACCAAATAGCTAGAGAGATCATTTTTAGGGTTTTCTCTAGATGTACAGATAGAATGAGAAATCTTCTTTGTAGTAGGTAGTACTGGTTGGGCCCAGATTGTAGAGGTGTTTTTGCTAGATCCCAAGTTAATTTTGGGATCTTGTTTTGTTTTTGGACCTCATGGTATATATATTATCTTAATTGCCAAAAAAAAAAAATAATATAAATCCTAGGCTAGATGGTGGATGTAGCACATTGGTGAACCACCTTAAATTCTTGTCTTGTTTATTTAGTTTATTTTAGTCATTCATCCATTACTTGCATTATTATTTGTTCCTAATCTTTGACACAACATAAACACTCAACTTAACTTCACATTTTGATCCTTGAGTGAGGTATAAGCCTCCCCTTTCACAATTTAATCATTTGTTATAATTTATAATCATTCACAACTTAATACTATTAAACTTAATTTATTTCATAAGTAGTATATCAAAATCCCATAGTCTAACTATATAACTAAATCCGGATGGCGATCCTATAATTCCAACTGGTACTTAACTCATTCTCAAACTAATTAAAACCAACTCTTGATTCCAAATAAATAATTTGCTCATAAATTCAACTAGCTATATCAATCTATATCCGTATTTACTAACCTAATTACATAATCCTCACCCAATCACAATTAGCTACGTAAATCATCTCAAAACCCCAAACTAACAAGATTTAGCTCCAAAGTCTTAATATGGAACATCAACTACCATAAACACAATTGAAATCAACAAAGAAAATATTTATCACACCAACCTAACTTTATTAATTCGAATCCTTATTTTGATTTCACTTCATATTCTCAAGTGAAACTAAGAACTCTTCTTACATTCCACAGCTTCAAGTACAACTCAATGTCATTTTCCATTTCTTGTGAATAAACTCAATTAAATCCAAATCGAAATAGTCCTAGCTACATTTCCACTTCCATTTCCAATTATCAATTTCACTACTTAATGCCAACAATATAAAACTTTCCACAATTTACAATGATTTCTCTTAATTCCACAATTTCAATGTAAGTCACATATATCCCAATTTACTTCTCTGCCCATCAACAATTTCATACACAATAACACCAACAAGAACTTAGTATAATTCTCTTAAAAAGTGAGACCTCTCTCAAAATAAATCGAGAATAAATTATTATAGACTATAAAATTTGAAAGCTTGAAATTTACTTTGATGGGTGTGTACCTCAAGCATAAGACTCTTTCAATTTTCAGGGCCAACTCGTCATACCATCTTCTTCTCCTCATTCTTATTAATGGAGAAGAAGACTAACAATTGTGAGTGTTGGTCGAGTAAGGAGCCCACGGCTAGGGCACGAGTGACAGCTAACCGCACTGACAGTTGGTGGTGGTGAACACAGTGAAGGAACCTCTCGTCTGGCGGACCGAATGGGCTGGTGAATACGGTGGGAAGGATTGGTCTTTCACTATCTCTAGAATGTGAAGTTTATCTTTTTCTTATTGAATAAGAAATGTGGGAAGGATGAAACTTTCAAGAATAATTAATGCGTAATGACGGTGTACTACTTTGCTTTTCTTTATTCTGTTTTTTTTTATACTTACTTATCCTTCTTCTTATTATTATTATTATTATTATTATTATTTACTGATACAATAAGTAATGCGTAATGACGGTGTACTACTTTGCTTTTCTTTATTCTGTTTTTTTTTTATACTTACTTATCCTTCTTATTATTATTATTATTATTATTATTATTATTATTATTTACTGATACAAGGGAGAAAGGATAAATGAGAATGGACCCTAATATTTAAAGAGTACTACTTTATTTTATTCCTCAACTAAAACTTAAATTCATTTTATACTATATAGTTTTATTTTAAATTTTTGTTATGTACTTAAACAATTCACAATTTATTTAAGGACAACAAAATAAATGTAATTAAAATAAGATTTAATAAACTTAGTTTAAAACGAAAATCAAGGTGCTTAAAATTGCGCCTATTACACTTAATATCGTTTTTGAAGCATGAAAAACTTGTAGGAATACCTTACACTCATGGGGTTTGAAGCAAGAACACAAACTTAATGTAAGAACACAAACTTAAACTCGTGGGTTTATGAAACAAGAACATATAAGATAGAAGAACTTCGAAGCCAACAGTAGCAAGAAGCAAACAGTAGCAAGAAGCGAATAATTCAAATACTCGTGGGTTTATGAAACAAAAACAAACTTAATGTAAGAACACAAACTTAATATAAGCAAGAATTTCGAAGGAAGAAGATGAAAGCTAAAGGGTTTATGAAAATTCAACAAGAAGAAGAAGACCAAAGCAAGAATGACGCGTTTTTTGAGTGAAGAAGACCAAATACTCGTATGGGTTTTAGAGTGAAGAAGAAAATAGAACAGTAGGTTTTAGAATAGTCGTTTGAGTGAAGAAAATAGAACAGTAGGTTTTAGAATTGAACGTTAGGAGGCGCGTTTTTGAGGCTCCTATTGGCTGCGGACAAACACTAAAACTGCAGCCATTGTGTTTTTGAGGCTTCTATTGGCTGCGAACAAACAATAGAACCGCAGCCTTTGTGTGTTTTTGGTATATTGGCTGCAGACATGCCCCCTAACTGCAGCCATTGTTTTTTTTTAATTTTGTTCTATTGGCTACGTATACACTTAAACCGCAACCAATCAACAACAACCAATATATTTTTTTCCACTAGTGATTATTTACTTTGAAGTAAATCACCTTTTACTTGGCACGATTTGATAGGGTAGAATTTTTGTTAAGCTTTTTTATTTTCTATTTATTTTATTCTTACTTATTTTTGTCTTTATATGGTTACTAGATTATCCCCGTGCGATAATCTAAATTATTGGTTATGGAGGTGGTTTGTTGAGGTTGAATTTAAAAACGTAGGTATTTAAAATATATAGAACAATTTACATCAGAATTAAGAAGAAATATTAGGACGAAAAAAAAATATTTCATATGATTATAAATTCTGGAAATCTTCTTTGAATACTACATTTGTTGTAGTTCAACTAATATTAATGATGCCCTTTAAATTGTAATGGTGCAATATATGTTTCTTATTCATAATTATTATTTTTACTATTACAATAATGTATTTTCAAATTTCAATATAATATGTTATAGTCCCAACTAAAAGTCTTTAATATTGGTCATCAAATTAATTATCCTAATTATTCTTAGTCTTAATTATCCTTAGCATTTAAGAGTCTTATATTCATTAATCTTTCATGATGTCATCCTTGTTAAATGGGGGGAAAATTTTTCATAAGAGGCGAACACCTCATCAATTTTTGAGGTTGCTTATGTCAGCCTTTTTTGCTTTAGTAGTATGTATAAATAGATAGATAGATAGATTTATTAATAATCGTGATTGACTTAGAATTTTCAATTTGATTTTCAGGTGACAATGTCTTGATTTCTGAAATTGAAGGTCTTGTTTTAAACTGGACCTTTTCAATTTTGGGACTTAAGTAATGACTAATGACTCATTATAATGAGCTATGATATTTCTACCAATTTTCTTGCTTATAAGAAGTATACTTCAATCCCTTAGAGGGAAACGGACAGGGAGGTATATCATTCTTATTGGTGGTGAGAATCGACCTCTTAAATTAGGTTAAAAGGGAAAGCTTTTAATCATTAGGCTAATTTATAATTGTTTTCTTAGTTCATGTATTTATAAATGAATCAAGTACATGACCTTTGATCTTTTATTCAACCTGAATGTTGAGCTATTAGCGTAATATCTAAATATTTTCGAATAAATAAATAAATAAATCAAAGTAAAAATAATAAATATTGATAGGTAATTTTATTTTAATTGTAAGCATGCGATATACGTGTAGTTGTACGGGTCGAACTAAGGGAAGCGAGTTAATGAATTTACCTAATTTATCTAATACTACATGACAAGTAATTTAAAATGTGCAATTATGATGAATAGATAAAGCAAGAATGACATATTTATGTAAAAATAATAAGGGAAATTCTACATGGTAAACACCAACTGGCGAGTGATACTCGTTTTTTTTTCCACAAAATAGCACTCAACTCTTTGAAAAACTTACTATTGTAACAATGTAATGCAATAAACGTTATGTAACCGTTAAATGGTGAAACCCTTGTTTAATTTCAATAAGGAAAATTCTACATGGTAAGCGCCAACTATAGGGAAACGCGAGTGGTAGCAATTCTTAAAAAGAATTCCACAAAATAACATGAATTTAAGAACTGTCTTTTAATGAAATTAAACAAGGGTATTTGTGTCATTCCACCATTTAACGGCTACATAACGTTTTTTGCATTATATTGTTACAGTTGTGAGTTTTCAAAGAGTTGAGTGCTATTTTGTGGAAAAGAATTTAAAAACTGTTACCACTCGCCTTTCTCTATAGTTGGTGCTTACCATGTAATATTTCCCAAATAATAATAACAAAGAAAGTTTAGGATATCGAAAATCACTTAATTCTAGCATGGAAATCAAGTACTCTCCTAATTATATGAAATTGAATATTTAACATGATTAAAGTAATTTAATTAATCTCAAAATTTTGTTATATTGATCAATTTGTTTTTAAGATCTTACTAATTTTAATCCTCAAACTTATGTTTGAATTTAACCTAAACATACCTCAATCCTAAATTAATCATAATCTTAAACTTCCGTTTTATTGAAAAGCTTAATAAAGATATATTCACTAAGGCTCATTAAACATAGATTCCAGTAGGGGTGTTCAAAAGCGGATACCGGGTCGACCCGGTTCCGAAAAACCGGGTACCCGCTTTTCCGGATACCTGATTTTGCGATCCGGTTCCGACTCGGTTTAAACCGGGTACCTGGAATCCGGATACCGGGTTTAAACCGGGTCAGAAACCGGGTACCCGATTTTGTGTCTTAAATGATTTTTTTTTTCTTTTTTTTTTAAGCATTTTTTTATATATAATGGAACTATAAAATCTTTTTTAAGCATTTTTTTTAAGCATTTTTTATATAACTAGTTATTTAATTAACTTAGTTGGTCTAAAATGCAACCTATAGGCTAAAGATCCAAAGGATAGTGAGAGTTTAGAAATTACAACCATTAGTTAATTCAAATACAACCGTAAAAATTCATAAAAATACACATCAAACTAATACGAAAGTGAAAGCAAGCGATTAAAATTATAAGTTGAAACTTCAAGCTCCACTAATATCTTCAACGCCGTCAAAAGTTTCATCAATTATGATCTCCGGATGCTCCAAAGTCAATGCATTACCTAAACCAAATTTTCAAACAATATTAGGTTAAACAAAAAATAAATAATCAAACAATACAAGAAACACAAGACTAACAAATAAACAAAATGGTAAAGAAAAAAAACAAAAAATTAAAATTACATTTCGGGTATGAATAATCAAAGAAATTTCGGCTATGAATAAACAAAAAACTAAATCCAGTAACAGATGAACGAAAATCAGCAAAGAACAAAAAACAACAATTAAATTTCGGGTATGAATAATCTGTAACAAAAAACAAAAATCAGCAACTGACAAAATCAACACCAAAACGAAATTTCAAGCAAAGAAATGGCAAAATTAAAATTACAAAGACATACCGAAAATCCAGGTGGTGGTGGGTAAGAATCCATGTAGATCTTCAATTTAAAATTGTAACAAATCTCTAAAAATAAATTTAACAAACAAAAATCAGAACTTGAATTATAAAAAACCAACTAAAATATTAAAGACATACCGTGATACCGAAGAGGCGAAGATGATGGCTGATGACAGTGATGAGTGTAGAGAATGGAGTGGTGTGAGCCTATGAGGAAGAAGAAGAAGTCACCGGCGGCTGTGACTCTGTGAGTGAGTGAGTGAGTGAAGGGATGAGAGAGGAAGAATTAGGGTTTAATTTGGGTAAAAATCTTAAATACCTAAGGAGATATACAGCACACTAGTACAGTAGCACAGCCGGCCCTAGCCCATGATTAAACAAAATAAATTTTTTTTTAAAAAAAAAAAATCGGATACCGGGTACCCGGATTTTAAAAAATACGTAACCGGTTCCGACCCGAATATCCGGTTTATAAACCGGGTACCCGGTCCGGAATATCCGGTTTTCAAAATGCGGGTCAAAAATCCGATTTTAGAAACCGGATACCGGATAAACCGGGTCGGGTTTTTGAATTCGGATATTTTTGAACACCCCTAGATTCCAGCATAGATTTAAATTTCATACAATCAATTGAATAAAATCATTCCATAATCTACTCACAAGACAAGGTAATTAAAATGAAATCTAACATGATAGGGATAAATAATGAAAGACCATTAAATAAATAAATAAATAAATAAATAAAGGAAGACAAGATCAAAAGAAACTTACAGTTTCAATAGAAACTTAACTTTAAATTGCATATATAACTGCAAAACTAATGGAAAACTAACAAATTCAAAAGAAAATATAATATTGAGAAAAAATAACTTAAGAATTGAAAACTAAGAAATAACGTATGAACTAGAGCATAATTAATGAAAATCCTAATACTTGGGGAATAATCCTCCCCAAGCTAGATAACTGAATTAAACCTAATAATCTTAATTAAATAAAAATAAATTAAAGTAATATAATAATAAAGTAATGGAGAAAGAACCAACACGGATTCCAGAGACAAACGCCGACTCGACGACGAATTTTATGACCAAGAAGCCGAGTCGTCTTTTCATGCTGCCAAATTCGAACTTGCATCATAAGGGTATTGTTGAGTCAAAGGTATATATGTATCTAAAACCCTTATTACTGAAAAGAGTCGACTCTTGACTGGATTGTTTGTGTTAATTGTTGAATTCGAGGATCGAAAAATTGAATTGCTATTCCTTCCTTCTCTTAATCGAGGGTATAGAGGAACTAATTTTTTTTTGTGGTTATTACCCTAATTTAGTTCAAATTAGTGGTATGTACTTCAAAATTCGAGTACTAAAAGTGGTATTCCCACACATTATTAAATATTCTTTTCAATTTACAACTCAACGAGAAATATTATACGAAATTGAAGATACTATGTTGTTTTTCTGAAACAGGGTTATACTCATGAGATGTGCATATTTCTACAATTTTATGATGTATTTTTTTCTTTCCAATTTGGTTGTTCCTTGATGTTCAACTTCATTTCTCATCCACCTAATTTGATTTACAGATCTTATCATGGGAGTTCCATGCATGACGTCATGAAGGGTCGCTTCTAAGGAGGCTTGCTTATTCTTATTTTGTTTTTTAGAGACTGGGAAATCTATCTAGAACATGAAAGTTTCATTGTTTATGATTGTTTTTTGTAATTTTTTTGCTTTACGAGTGGTTCCTAGATTGAGTTGTAGGCCTGTTAAAGTTATTCTTAATTTGCATATTGTATAATAAAAGGGTGAATAAAAATGTGTTATAGTTATTTGTTTGTTGATTAAAGGATGAATATAAATGTCTTGCAGTTATTCAATATCTTTCGTTTAGAATGTTGAATTCACTTGTATTAGTTGAACTTGGTGGAGTGGATGTGTTTTAGTTCTGGGAGTATTATTGCAGTATTTATTCTTTTGGGCTGCTCTATATTAATGCAGTTATGTACTTGATAACAAAAGAGTTAGCTTCTTCTGTTTGCGCAAAAATGTCAAAACATTCTAGCTGATGGTGGATCCAAATGAGTGTTTTCTCACGATTTACAAACAGTAATACGTGCGTTCTATCAATCTTTAAACAAATTCTACTGATTGAATGTGAACATAATGCTTTATGTGTGTTCTATTAATTATTAAACAAATGCTACTGATCGAAGGTGAACATTATGTTTTACTGGCATATCTTTGAATCACCTGAATCTAGTGATGGCCACGGTCCGGGTTGGCCCGGAACCGTTCGCGACAGGTTCCGAACCGGCCCGAACCGCAGAACTGTGAACCTGCCGGAAAAAAAGTTGCCGGAATCGTGGAACCGTCGGAAAAAACCGTTTGAACCGGACCAAAGAACCGCGGGCCGGTTCACCCGGACCAACGGTTCCAAGGAACCGGACCCGGAACCGTACGGTTCCCCCGGACTGAAAAACTGCATCAACTTCAAACGCTCGCCATTCTTGCTCGATTATCGGAATCGGACGTATAATATACCGTTGGAAAGCCCTTGAAGTCTAGTTTCTAATGCTGCAAAGCTTGCATTAATGAGATATTCCTATCAAAAGTTATAGCCAAAATAGTAGACATGTATCAAATTTCACCTTAATACTTTTGCATTAACAACACTTTTCTACTCTTTTGCTCTTTTACTCTTCATGGCTTGACAAAATTGATAGCTTGATACGTTCTTCGAGCCTTGTAAACATGATTAGCACCAAAAACCCACAAAAATGACTCAAAGTACCACAATTCACCCATTTGGCTACAAATTGGACATGGAATACCGAAATGGAGTGAAACCACATAAGACAACCCTAAACCGCCTCTAAATATTGAAAAGGAGCGCAAAAATGTAAATGATGAGTGCGTATAATTGCACTTATCATATGTCCACGCAACTAAGATTTTTTCATATGTTTATGAACCAAACGTTCACTTAGTAATAAGTGAATGTATTACTGTTTATTATCATCTTCTTAGACATTCTCATGATGATAGTAACGTTTTATTAAAGCCGATTCTTGCAGATATGATGGATAAGTGGAAAGCGTATTTCACTGATTTTCCTTATATTTATGGAATTGCGACAATTTTAGATCCGTGTTTTAGGACGGAAAACCTAAGTAAAATAATAGGATTTTACTACCAAGCATTAGATCGCCCGTCTAGTGATGTACATATTTATGTAGGAACTTGTAAAAAACTTTTAGCAGACCTTTATGATCATTATTCTAGTATATATAACCCGAGTCGCGATACGTCTAGGCATGCTAGCGTCTCAGAACGTCCCATGTATTATAACCCCATAATAGCTAACATAATAAGTCAAGATGATACTTTTATAGGATCATTTTCTTCCTCCCCCTCCACTTCATATTTAGAATTAGATAATTATCTTAAACATCACTTTGAAATCGACCAAAGTAGTTATAACATTTTACAATGGAGGAAAGAAAAATTATTAAAATTCCCCAAATTATCGAGAATTGCAAAGGATATCCTTGCAATTCCTGCTTCTACTATTGCGACGGAGTCTGCTTTTAGTGCAGGTAGAAGAGATTTAGACGAAAAGAGATCTCGTCTTGCTCCACATACTATTCAAATATGTGTTTGCAAGAAAGATTGGGATCAAGCGGATGTCCGAACACAAGGACTCAAGACCGATGATGATCAAGACGACGATGATCCATGGATGATGATGGATACATCTGCATCATCGTCGGGAGGAGAGTCGGCGGAAGCACCTAACCAACCATATGACGATGACGAATAGGATCATGGATTACGGACCACGGTCAATCAATATCAACATTCAACAATTAAAAATAAAAGGTACGACAAAGAACTAAGTGGGCTTTGATTCCTTCGGGATACGTAGGCAGCTTAGAATTTCTTCGGGATACTAGATTCAAGTCCACTCTCTCCCCCTTTTTTTATTAATCATCTTTATCGTTTCTTATTAATTTATTTTTTTCCTTCTTTTTAGTAAATATTTTAATAACGATGACAAGCATTGAATTTCGATAATAATCAAGTAATCAACGAATGTACGTCCGCATTATTATAGTATTTTTATATTAAAATTAAAAAAAAAACAAGAATGGAACCGATGGTCCGACCCACCCGACCCGGGTATTGGAACTGCCTCATGAATCGCCAAGGAACCGTTTGGAACCGTCCGGAACCGGAAATGTTCGGGTCAAGTTCCAGATGGAACCGGAACCGGGTGGAACCGGAACGGAATCGGCCCAACCCGGACCGTGGCCATCACTACCTGAATCTGATATAAAATTGAATGAGATTTTTGAGTTTATTGGAGTCTTGAGTTTTGATCCAGAGTTAGCAATAAGTAAGGATGAATCTGATTTGCAATCAAATAGTTTTGATGTTTTTAGTGTCAGAACTATGAAATTTTTGCCGCTTGATGTTTTCAGTGACAGAACCATAAAATTTTTGCTTGTTAATACATCTATATTTGCTCGGTGAAGTTACTATACAAAAATGTTGTTTTTCTTCTATTCAAGCCCAAGTCACACATTGAAATTGTTTTACTATCACATATCTCTTTCTTTTAATTCATCTCAACTCTTCCTTGGCATATCTGAGTATCATGAAAGGTGTAGGCTCTAGATGATTTTATGAACCTATGATTTTATTACAAAAACACATACTGATGTTAATGGAGTCTGAGTATTGTCTCATTTACTTCACTATTGAATTTAGGTACAAATGCTTGTGTTATTGCTAACTCTTGATGTAGCGTCCGCACAAACTCCTACACATAAATTATGTCTGGTATTTCATGATTGTAGTAAGAGATTACAACCATTTCAACCCATGGCACCAGCTCCGTGCACTAATGACACATCAACTACACATCGATATCCTAACATACAATGTAATATTTGCATTCTTCACACCTTTGCAATTATACATTGACAATTTATTATTTTAATAAGTATTATTGTCAATAAAAGTATATAAAATAGCATTATAAAATTCGAAAGTATACCTTGGGGTACCGCGTGCGTAACAAGTGACCCCACAACTAGTTAGATAAAAAAACATGAATAAGCAAACAATAAGTTCCCCTATGCTTGCTTTTCATGGTGAGTAACAAAAAAGTGTTCAGAAACCCTTATAAAAATAAGGTCTTCAGTAACCCTGGATAAATCATTTAAAGCACAAGAATATAAAGAATGGAGCCTACCTACTGAAACACCAATGTTGAATTGGGATAACACTATCAGTTTCAACATCCTTTTATAAGATGATCTCACAATAAAAGTCCCTAGAAATTCAAACCCCTTTTCAACCTCATACTCATCCCAACATAACATCACTATAGCCACAATATAATGTAACCAAATCAATCTCAAACTCTAATACTTTAAAGGATATATAATAAAGTACTTGGATCTTGCAACCTAAGAGAAATTTTAGATTAAAGAGGACAGGGGCTTTATATTGGTTAAATTTAGGAAATTTTCACATGATAGCATCGAACTTTCATGAAACGCATATGGTAGCACTTTCGTCAGATTTTTCCACATGGTAGCATCTAAGTTATGCCTTATCTAACTGTCATAGCATTTTATGTTAAATTCTTATCTTTCGTTTAATTCAACATTTTGATGTTTTTATCCTTATTGAGTGTTGGTTGTTGTCTTTATAATTTTCCCTAAACCTTTTTTATGCTCTCATATGTTATGCAAATTGTTGTCTTTATAATTTAGTCTAGTTAAGTACATATATACTAGTGCTTCAAATACACCTTTTGAACTTTATAATCGTAGTTAAGTACATTAAGGCACCTTTTGTAAAAAATGCCAATAATTTAAATAAAAACATGTTACAACGTTTGAGAGCGTTAATGAATTAAACGGTGAATTAAACGTCAAAATAGTGAATTAAACATCTGAGAGCATAAAAATGATTTAGAGAAAATTATAAAGACAACAACATACACTTAACTAGGGTAGAAACGTCAAAATTGTAAATTAAACGGAAAATGACAAGAATTTAATGGAAAATGCTACGACAGTTGGATGAGGCATAAACTAGATGCTACTATGTGGAAAATCTTACAAAAGTGCTACCGCTGGCGTTTTATGAATGTTCGATGCTACCATGTGGAATTTTCATAAAATTTATAGCTCAAATTAACATGTAACAGTTAATAAAAGATGACATACGAGAATCTAAGTAAATGGCTAGGTGGGCTAGGGTGTGAGAATATAATGGAGCTAGAATTTTATGTTAAATTCTTATCAATTTCCGTTTAATTCACCATTTTGACGTTTCTATCCTTATTAAGTGTTGGTTGTTGTCTTTAAAATTTGCCCTAAACCTTTTTTATGCTCTCATATGTTATGCAAATTGTTGTCTTTATAATTTAGTCTAGTTAAGTACATATATACTAGTGCTTGAAATACACCTTTTGAACTTTATAATCGTAGTTAAGTACATTAAGGCACCTTTTGTCAAAAATGCCAATAAATTAAATAAAAACATGTTACAACATTTGAGAGTGTTAATGAATTAAACGGTGAATTAAACGTCAAAATGGTGAATTAAACATTTGAGAGCATAAAAATGGTTTAGAGAAAATTAAAAAGACAACATCATACACTTAATTAGGGTAGAAGCATCATAATTGTGAATTAAACGGAAAATGACAACAATTTAATGGAAAATGCTACGACAGTTGGATGAAGCATAAACTAGATGCAACCATGTGAAAAAATCTTACAAAAGTGCTGCCACTAGCGTTTCATGAAAGTTCGATGCTACCTTGCGGAATTTTCCTAAAATTTATAGCTCAAATTAACATGTAACAGTTAATAAAAGATGACATACGAGAATCTAAGTAGATGGCTAAGTGGGTTAGGGTGTGAGAATATAATGGAGCTAGAATTATAAAGAATGATAAGGATATGAGTAGAAATATACCTGCAAGTGCAATGACAAAGGATGAGTAACAATAACAGTTGATGATCACTTACTCTCCTTTTGCCAACACCACCTTCAAAGGTTATTGACTAGGATTCTCTCTCTCTCACAACAACCTAGTAACTGGAAACTCTATACACACATCTAAAGAAACAATCTAAGCAGATAGAAACAAACCAAACGCAAATTAACAATAGAAAAAGAAAAATTACCTTTTCCCAAAAGAGGAGGAAGGTCAGGAAAAAGACCTGCAAGTAAAGCTCCAAACAAAACAAAGCATTATAACCAATGAATATGGAAACAATCCAAGCATCATCCAAGTAATGCAATACAATATCTAAGCAAATAAAACCAAAGCAAACGATAAAACAGAGAGAATTAAGAGAAAGTGAACGTTGAGAATTATATTGAAGGCGGTTTTTAAAAAAATATATGCTATTGGCTGCGGACAACAACACAACCGCAGCCATTAAGTGTTTTAATTTTGATAAATTAATCTATTGGCTGCGGACATCACTACAACCGCAACCATTGTGTTTTTTTCTTTTGAAATTTAATCTATTGGCTGCGGACATCCTCCCCAACCGCAGCCATTGTGTTTTTTTATTTTTTATTTTGGTCTATTGGCTACGTAAACCTTTAAACCGCAGCCAATAAGCAGCAGCCAATAACTTTTTTTTCCACTAGTGGGTAAATTTCCCCGCTCCAAAGACAGGTGAACGAACACAAACCAAAAGAACTGCAAAAGCTACAAGAGGAAATACGTAGATGACACAAGGAGCACAATAAGAAAAGGAGGATATACGTAAATGGCACAAGGATCGCAATAAGAAAATAAATACCAAGAACAGACCTGTTACTATACTATTGAGCACAATCAATGATGAGAAACTATACTGAAACAATACCAAGAACAGACCTGTTGCTATACTATTGAGCACAATCAATGATGGGAAACAATATTGCAACTATTGTGAAACCCCCAAAAATTCAGATAAAATGCAATCCGGCAAATGGCAAGCAAAATGCGTATATTAGCTTAAATATGATCTTCAAATCAATGACCCAACAACTACATCATGAAGAGCCACCCACAAAACATGGAGCACAAACAAAGTACACATAGCATTAATGAGTGAGCACAATGAATGCTCCCAGACACAACAGGCGAAAGTGCCAACGAAGCAATAACACTATTCATCAACAACACTTATGAACAGTAATGAATAGTGAGGGAGTGAACAGTGATGAATATTGTTTTAAGCTAAGCCACTTTTATAGATACATAAATTTGTAAATAGTTCAAATTGAATATGTTAATAGTTAAATTACGACACATAAATTGACAATTGATGTTTTATGATCTAACTGAATTTTGAAAGTATAAACTTCAATTATCGTTTTCAAAATAAGTATTTCAAAGTCTATAGAGATGTTGTATAGGTTTAGTTCAAATTGAATATGTTAATATTTAAATTATGACATATAATTTGATAATGATGTTTTATAATCTTTTTTCAAAGATGATGTTTTATAAATCTAACTCAATTTGAACTTCTAATCTTCAATTATTGTTTTAAAAAAAAGTATTCAAATTATATAGATATATTAGCATTTTGTTAAAATTTAATATCTTAATAGTTTTAACACTATTATTGATAGTTTTATTGATCATTCATTTATTGTTTGAAATTCATCCATAGAATGATAGAATAATACCATTTTATATAACTTCGTTTTAAGATTGTGTAATGGAACCATATTTAGGTAGAAATTAATCAGATTAACGTCAAAATTTTTCACTTATGGTAGTTGGGTATTTTAATTGATTAAATTGATTGTAAAGGTGGTAGTTGTGGTATATTGTAAGTAGTAAAAGTGAGGGTATTTTGGTCTTTACTTGTGTGAACATGAGGTGTTTAGGTAAAAAAAATTAACAAAAAAGAAAATGAGACAATTAATATGAACTTGTCAAATAAAAAAATAACTAAATTAATTCGATACGTTAAAGTTAATACTTTAAGGTCAAAATAAATACGTCAATATCAAACATGATAAATTGGACCTAGTATCAATTTGGCACGGTCTCGGCAAGTTTTTTTGTTACCAAAATACTCCCTCATTATTCGAATCATTGTTAGATTTTAGGAGCAAACAAGTGTACGTTACTTGTGATCGAGGCAAAGTCATGGATAGAATTTAAAAAGCTCAAACTCATTCACACCAACGCATCTACAAATACCAAAATCACTCCTCATTTTCCTTTGATTTCCATCAATGGCGTCTTCTCATCACCTCTTACAATCTACCATATTTAATAACCCTTATTACCCATTTCATCAAACTCTCAAAACCCCTAAACTAACCATCCTTCTCAAAACTCAAACACCAACAAAGCCCACCACCAAATTCCGAATCACTGCTTCAAATGACACTAATAATAATGGCAGCGATTCATTTTCGTACCTTCAAATGTGGAAGAAAGCCATTGATAGACAACAAAAGGATATTAAATTTGACAAACTTTCTCAGAATCTACCACCCCCAATTCATACTGAGGTTGAAACTGATAATCATGAAGCTTTGGAGAAGAAGAGCTTTGAGTTCCAGAAGATACTAGAAGTTTCTAAAGAGGAGAGAGATAGAGTTCAGCGGATCCAGGTTATTGATCGTGCTGCTGCCGCCATTGCTGCTGCTCGTGCTCTTCTTAAGGATCGGAAACCTACATCCAATGCCAAGGCGACGAGTTTGGGTTCAGCGGATTCGGCTTTGGCGAATCTTAGGGTTCAATCTGAATACACTTTTAGCTCAGATAATCACGATGGCGGTAATTTTTGAGTTCTACTTTTATTTAGTGAAGTTTTACTATTGAATTTGAGCTTGATGTTGCAACTTTTTTGATGCATTGTCAAATTGTTAGGAAATTATGAGCATGATTGCAATATTCATTATGTAATTAGTGTAGAATAATATTTACGTGCACCAAGATCGGGTCCTCCGGACTCTTAATCTTGCACACAATCAGTCCTCTCAATTACGTAGAGGATGATTCACTCAAACTCTCACAAAACAACCACCAATCACCCCAAGAAACCAATTCTTGGTTTTCAGGCCAGCCTCGGTCAATCTCTATTTTGGCTTCACTCACCAACGAGAAATGACCCCACACACCCTCCCTCGAGTTCCACTCAAATAAGGGAAGATGACACTCTAAATTGTTCCACAATAAGAGTGTAGAAGTGCTCCACACATTCTTGCAAAGCTGAGATTGTAATGACAAAACATGCACAAAGAGAGAAATGTTACTTTGAGGAAAAATGAAGAGAATTCTTATTAATCACCAAACTTGATCAAATCTAATCTTTATTACATGAGAAGTCATCTATTTATAGCCCATTTTAACTAGTATAACGGCTATATACACGTGTGACGTGCCTCACATGAGGCATTTAAAAAACATAAAAACAGAAACTGATCAAATGTAACAAATGCTGTCAGAATTAATCCTTTGACAGGGCCACCTTGTGCACGTGTTCTAGCAAATTGTGTGCACCACCAACATGGTTCTTGGGCCTTGATGGCTTGGTCCATGTGCCAAGATGTCGTTTCCACCCTTGTCCAAGTCATTGGTGCACAGGTGGAGGCTCCACGTGTGGTGTAAGGTAGGCTATTCGCAAGGGGGCTGCTGGATTGTTTTGTGCTGTTCTGTGCGTGATTTTGCTGATTTCGGTGGGCTGCTGCTGCCTTAATGTGATGCTCTTTGTTGTGTAATTGAGTTGTATCCATCCTCCTCCTCATAGGCAAGGCTAAGTCATGATTCACTTGAATGGAACCATGGGAGTCATGCTCTTGAATTGAACCATGGATTAATGCTTATATTTTACACTTGCTAAATAGTCATACAAAGTCATTTGCTTATTTGCACAAGCTATTATTCTGGATATTCTTGTCAAGTACATAATCTTGAATGTATAGGAAACCTGTGTCACGTCAAACATGGTGCATTAGGTATGATAATTTTTTTGAGATAAAGCTAAAATATTTTGAAAGCACGTTTTTTTATTTGATTATTATATTAAAATTGTCTTTGTTTTGTAAAGTAGTTGCTTAACGATAAATTGATAGTTGGTTTGATAATTTTGTGATTCTTTTAGAAGCTTGAGAGTAATGGTATCTTATAGAAACATTGCGTTGAGCTTGTAGATCCTATTCTCTTATTAAAGGAAAGGGTCAAGAGTTGGTGAGTAATGATAATTTCTATATGGCAAGGAAAAGAAGTTCACTTAGATTGTGTTTGGAGAAAAAAGTTTAGGAAGGCAAGGAAAGGATGGTAAGGGAGGGGGAGAGAAGGTACGGGAGGAAAAGGAAAAGGGGAGGAAGGTTGATGAGTTTTTCTTTGAAATCTTTCTATTATTGGAGAGATATATTTCTTACAAAATACAAAGGAACTCATGCCTCCATTTCCTTCCCCTCCTCATTAGCTATTTAGCTATACAAATGCATCCCTCCGTTTCCTTCCTTCCTTTTTTTTTTCTCTACTGTATTGTATCCTACCAAACCATCAATGCTTGCAGTTAAGTACACATAATGGCCTTAATGCATGTTCTTGTCGTTTGCAAAAAAAACATCTCTTTAGAGAATGAGTGTCAAATTACTATGTGAAAAGACGTGTTCCAAGCTCCCACCATAAATAGAGTAAAGGATTTGATATCCCTACTTACAGTATTCTAAAGTTAGAGAGAGAAGGACATTGACATGTCAAGTGATGAGGAAAGGTTTATGAAAATATGGAAGCAGTAGTATTTTCACACACCCAATGTAGTTCTTTATAAGTAGATGTATTTAAAAGATATTCGAGAACATGCCAGATCTCATTACAAAGGGGGTTAGGGAAAAAGTACTTTGGCTTGCCTGAATTCCAATAATAAAGTAAGGCAGTAAAATTGGTGGAGCAAAGTTCCCCACAAAAAGTAGTGAGGGGAGAAATGGTTATTTTTCATTAGTTTGGTATTTTTCATCTCGTAAAAATAAATCTACCTTTTTTTTATCATTATTTCAATTAATCCTTCAAATCAACCAATTAAATTAATATAATTTTCATTCCCAAAAGCCAACATACCTTTAAAACCTCAAAACCCCTTTCATCAATGGCATCAATTTCTTTGAGAAAAGGTTAGTGAGTAAGAAGGTTTAGTATTTACTAATGCTCTTAAAGAAAAGCTCTAACTTCCTCCTCTGTTCAGATTTTCTGCAATTTGTTTTTAAAACCCATATTTTAAAGTTTTAATTCCCTTTCTCTAAAGCTTCCAACAATTAAAATGGTGGAGATTTTATATTTTTGATGGTGTTCATGGAAAAAGGTGGATAGTATTATGAGAAGGAAAACAAGAAGGTAGAAGAAGAGCTTGATGGATTGGAATGAATTCAATGATAGAAATGTGGCATTAATTTTACTAGAAAATATTTCCTCCGGGTCCCCTATAGAAATGTGGCATTAATTTTACTAGAAAATATTTCCTCCGGGTCCCCTTAGAGTAAATATTAAATCCTCTTTTGACATACTAATTTACTCTATTACTATTTACACTTATTCCAAACACTCAATATCCAACATTTTATCCTCCCCTAATTAATACTCCCCTTTTCCCTTGATCCAAGCGAGCCCTAAAAATATTGTTTGCTTCAAACTCTATTAAAAACCCTATGCACTCATGATTGTATTACAAAATTAATAAAAGTGATTTTGAAGCCTTTAATTTGTGTCTTAGCATGAGTCCTACATTGCTTAAAGAGTAAACATAGGCTGAGTGAAATGATTTAAAATGTTCTTTTCAGAAGCATTTTTTGAGATGATATGGATTCGAAAAATGAGTGTTGCACAATCAGTTTTGTCATTTTGTGGCTCGGTTGTTTTCAATAACTTTTGTGTTGAGTCAAGACCCAATTCCCGTGACCTCGGTGATGGGTTTGATCACTTGATCGCTCATGCTTTGTCTTGCACTATCGAGAGTGAAGAAGTGAGGGACATGAGCTATGGAGTGTTGAGATTTGGATCACTTGATGATGTGATCATTGATGATGATTTTGTGTGCATAAGTGAAGGCATGGCTCAAGTAAAGGCATGGTCATTCATGGCAGCAGCAAGCTCTCACAAGCCAGCAGGTGCAGGAGTGATCTGCTTGACCCATCAAGCATAAGCTGCTCCAGTCGAGCCACAGATCGAGCCAACACGCAGCAAGGATCCAGTAGGTTCTGGAAGACGGCTCAACCGGGTCGAGCAAACCCAGATCGGGTCGAGCGGAATGCAGCTGTCCAGATGCGGGTTTCTGTTTTATTGTTGCGGTATTGTGGGCTTTAAGCCCTTTTGTCCTAGGTTATTCTAAAGTGTCTTAGGGCTATATAAGGAGTCTTAATACATTATTAGAGTAGTGTGTGAGGCATATACAAGATTGAGTTCTTTGTTTATGCATTTTGTGAGAGATTGAAGTAAAGCTTCAATCTTTGCTTTAGGAGGGTGTTCTTAAAGCTTGAAAGGTGAGTCATTAGTGTAATCTGGTTTATATTAATGATAAGAAACTTTGTTTGAGGGGGAGGTATCATTAGATACCTCATATATTCTTGTGTTTGTGTTCGTTGTTGTGGTGCTCTGTTTTTAGTTGGTTTCTTTGCACTTGTTTTTGTTGTTGTTTCTTCACTAAAGTTTTAGCCCATTCACAACATTTTTGAAAAGATAACAGAAAGTTCAGATCCTGTATTACTAACTAAATGTAAGAGAGAAGTTGGCCTGCAACCCCTCTTTTGAGTGTGTATGTGGTGGTGGTGGGGTAGGGGTTGGGGAGGGCAGGGGAAGTTAAATCAATTATGTGCAGCACATTTGCCAATTGCAGAGCAATATTTGTATAATGCACTATAAAGACAGAAAACAATATGAATTCTGTAATCTATGATATATCCAATAAGTGGATACACATCCAGAGTAGCCACCTCGCTTCTCAGCTTCTATGCATCATTTGGAAGTTGGAAATCAATATCAATGTTCTTTTCTTCTTATTTTAACTAAATTAAGTCAATTTGCTCAACTTTCAATATCATTGAAAATATTACTCTTTTGGAAACCTGGGATTTGATATGTATTATGTAGACTATGTTGAAAAATGAAACTTAATTATAACATGAACCATCTTTTAGTGAAATAATAACGGTTTTACTGGACAAGTTCAATCTGCACATAGAATTGTTTACTGTTGGAGAACTAATTTTTATAGTCATTTGGGATACATTGTGAATTAGCAGGAACAGATAGTAGAAGCTTTCACACGCCTCCATCAAGAAATTCTGGAAGTGGTCCACCTGGTCCGGACTTTTGGTCTTGGACACCCCCAACAGAAGATGATTCCAGTGGACTTGATGTTTATAATGTAAAAAAAGCCCCCATAAGCGCTGGGAAGCAATATTTAACTAACAAGCTGATGGAAAAAGAGAAAGCTTCAGATTTTCTCTCTATATCAATGGAGAGCACTAACTTGGAAAGCAACCTTATCGCACCTCTGCCACCTTTTCAATCACTAATGGAAGTGCACAAAGTAGAAGCTCTTAACACCAGTCAGGAAGCACCTGTTAAAGAAGATATTGGTGCTCAGTTTTCGGCTCATGCAGCAGAAGCAGCTCATGCTCTACACAACATAGAAGAAAAACCATCATATGGAGTAAATCCTGATGGGTCAAGGCGGTGGAAGGAAACTGGAGTTGAAACAAGACCTGATGGTGTTGTTTGCCGCTGGACATTAAACAGAGGTGTGAGTTCTGATGGAGTTGTAGAATGGGAAGAGAAGTATTGGGAGGCAGCTGATGAATATGGTTACAAAGAACTTGGGTCTGAGAAGTCTGGACGTGATGCTACTGGAAATGTTTGGCATGAGTATTGGAAGGAGTCAATGTGGCAGGTATTCGAATTTGCCGGTTTTTTTATAAATTAGTAAAAGTCATGATATTTTTGAACATTTTACGTTGAAAAAAACCCTAAAGCATATTGTCTAATAATTTTTTAACATATTAGTAAAAAGAAATACAGTCAATGTTAGTACATATAAACTTTTTAAGAGGGATTTAGCGCATAAAAACTTGAATAGGGCAGTTTTAACATCCCAAAGAAAGGATTCCATCTCTTCTGGTTGTTTTGATTTTTGCAGCTTTAGGGGGTATGTGGTGTGAGTTTTCTTTGGTTCTCTCTCTTTCTTCTCATTCCTTTACATCTCTTTATACCAAACCATTAATCATAATAAAATTTAACATTAGCTTATCTCTCTTTATGCAATTTCCTTTCCTTGACATTTTCTTTTGTCATACCAAACACCAATCTACTAGAAGCTAATGCACAATTGATTTTCTAAGGTTGAAAAGAGAGTAATTGTCTTCTTAGGGAGTATTCGGTATACGAAGTAATTGCAATGGCTTTATATGAATAAAATTATCCTTAAAAATAGCCGACCCCCTATGTTGGGATTAAGGCTTTGTCTTCGTTGTTGTTGAAGTGTTGTTTAAAATTGTCTTACTCATCTGAAATGTGCAGGAGCATGGACTTTTACTTTTGGAGAAGATGGCAGATAAGTGGGGAAAGAATGCAAATGGTGACGAGTGGCAAGAGGAATGGTGGGAGCATTACGATGCCTCTGGTAAAGCTGATAAATGGGCACACAAGTGGTGTAGCCTCAATCCCAACACTCAAGTTGAGGTTGGTCATGCTCATGTTTGGCACGAGAGGTATGAAAACACGAACTTTACTAGTAGTTTAACTGTTTTCTCTATCAGAATAGACAACCTCCTCTTTCCCCACCTCCTCTTTTATCTATGGTCAATAAATTGTCACCCCTCACCCCCTTTTCCCACTCGCTCATGGGGACATTGAACTCATGATTCATTAAAAAAAGGCCCTTTTTTTTTTGTGAAGAATCATTAAAAAAGGCCTTGTATATAAGATATAATCAGAGCATGCTCTTGTGCAAGATGTTCCTTTCAAGAATGCATTACTACAGATTAGTATGTTTTTCATTACCTACAAAAAGTGGCATCGATCAAAAACATAATCTTTGGCAGGTGGGGAGAAACATATGATGGTCAAGGCGGAAGTACAAAATACACTGATAAATGGGCAGAGCGTTGGGAAGGAGATGCTTGGGTAAAATGGGGTGATAAATGGGATGAAAACTTTGATCTAAACAGTAACGGAGTCAAACAGGGAGAGACATGGTGGGAAGGTAAGTATGGGGACCGATGGAACCGCACATGGGGCGAGCAACATAATGGTTCCGGATGGGTACACAAGTATGGCAAAAGTAGCAGCGGAGAGCACTGGGATACTCATGTGCCAGAAGATACTTGGTATGAGAGGTTTCCACATTATGGCTTTATGCATTGCTTTGAAAATTCTGTCCAGCTCAGGGAAGTTCAGAAACCATCTGATTCCGAGGGTTAGCTATCGAACGTTAATGTACAAAAAAAGAAAATAAAATCTCAAAAGCCCTTCTATAAAATAGGGATATATAATAATAATAATTTATTACTTTTTTAATAATTGTTATTTACTTATACATTCTCCATTTGCACCCTGTCCTAATAACATATCTTTCACACATATTTTCATCTAAATTCAATATTTTTCTCTATTCTCCCATCCTTTTCTTCTATTCTATCACCTAATTTGTATCATTATTTTATTAATTAAACTAACTATTCTTTAAAAAAAATTATTTTAATAGCAAACTAGATAGTGCCCGTGCGATGCACGAGTTTATCACATTTTCTAATATATTTATATATTGAGAAATTAAAATTTTAAGAAATAAATTTTACATTATACATATACTTCTATTTCATTTTACTATGAACAATTGTATGCATTACGTAAATTTATCATATTTTGCATAATGCGCATAGGTGGTTGTGAAAGTTTAATTCACGACAAAAAGAATAACAACAAAAGATAAAAAAAAAGTAATTATACAATTATATATATACTTTTCTTTTTGTTTTGAATAAAAGAGAAAATGGTTTGTACATGGTGTATAAAATACGAAATTATAAGTTTTTTAATAAAAATAACATACTAATTTTTGCTAACAAAAAATAATTCCTTTAATAATAAAATTGAAAAGAATTTATAATTGAAATAAATGAAATATAATCGAAAATAGTGAAGTCAAAGATAATCATAATAACAATGACATCATCATTGCATTTTGGAGGGAAAATTTTCAATGAGGAGGTGATACGTAAGCGATTTTAAAAGATGATGATGTAAGCACTGTTTCGTTTTAGTAATAGTTATTATATAGTTTAGTGGCAAATATGAGTAATTTCTTAATGGTAAGGTGCTGAAAACTTCGAGAAGAGTTAGACTGCTAAATTGGAATAAAATTGGCCATATTTTAAGATAGTTCAATGTTGTGGATTGTGGATTGTGGAATAATGTTCATGAGCACAAAAGGATTCACCTCCATTAAATGCCACTTTGAAGATACTAAGTTATCGAATATTCGGCAAAATTATAACTAATTTAATTCATCAATTGATTAATGTTTGAATTTATTAGTTATAAAAAACACTCTAATAAATCGAGTTTTATTATTGAACTTTAAAGCATAATTGTTTCATATTCTATCATATTATTTCTATTATAGTAAAATATATTTGGGAAATTCCACGTGGTAATCTTAAGGTTTTGGGTTTTTCACGTGGTAACCAAAACTTTAAAAAATTCACGCGGTAACTATGAGGTTTACATAATTGTTCGATCGTGACCTTCTTGCACATAAAAACATTAGCAAACGTTAATTTCAAAACTTTAAGGCTGCTGTAAGCCTATTTATGGGACTCACAATTTCAAATGCCATCAATTTTAACCTTTTTACCCAAAACATAAAACTCAATTCTACTATATTTCATCAAAATCATATTTTCCCCCAAATCCAATAAGAGTAGTTACGGTTTATTTTAGGGAAAAAGGTTGAAACTTGATCGGGACTTTATGTCCTTCAAATGTAATACCGCAAGTGCACGGCATAGCTTAGTACGACGGCAAGTACGGGTCGAATCCACTGGGAGTGGGGGTTATGTCAATGGCTTCTCAATCGATTAGTGAGCTCTAAAACGTATAAAATGGTGTTTGGAGGTAGAACTAAATAAAGCAAGTAATTAAAAAGAACGGAATGAAAAGCGAAACATAAAAGTAATTAAGAACACAATAAACTAAGGCAAAGACAAAGCAATGAACACAATCAATAGCTAAATAGGCATAGGTTAGGCTTTCTCACCATGATAGTCTTTACTAACTTCAACCTAAGGTCATGGTTATGGGTTGTTATGAGGAAGAACGTATCTTAAATACTAATGTTCTCTCTCGAGCAACATTAGCTTCCTAAAACATACTTAACCACCTATTCTCATGGAGCTAAGCATAGATTAAGACATGGAGCACACATTCATTATTTCCAATCAAAACATCTACCTATTCTCATGGAGATGATTCAACTTTTAAGCATAGACTATCGTTAAAAATCGACTCTCGCCCTCAATTCAACGACACTAAACAAGATAGCAAAACCTATGTTAAACCATAAACAACACAACCAATGCCAAAGGTAAAGATAGCAATTCAAACTATATACATGGTGATCATGCCTAACCTAAGCCAAAACAAACTACTCACTCATACTCATATTGAATTTATGGATTGCAAATAAGTTAAGAAGCATGGATGGATAAATTAAACTAGAATATTCTAACAAGATGAGTGCAATAAGTTGAAGAACAACAAACATGAACATGTGAAAACAAAAGCAACAATCATGAATTGAAAGCAATAGAAGCAAGGATAGAAGTTACTCTTTGATGAACAAGATGAATGAATGATTCTAGGTAATTCCTTCCAAAAGCTTCAATATAATATACCAATGATTGAAGAATCCAAATTGCAAAGTATTACAATAGGTGATGGAATTAAGTTTGTAATTGAAATTGAAAGTGTTTAATTGAAAGAGAAACTAATGCTAAACAACAATTCTTGATTGAAATGAAAGAAAGCTAAGAATACATAAAATTACTCTAAGTGATGATGAAATTTGAGATGCAAACTTGAGATGAAAACTGAGATGCTCCACTCCTTCTTCCTCTTCTCTATTTATAAGCTTCAAGGCATGTGGGGGTGGTGGTTTCATGATTGCTCCACCACCCCTAAGGTGTAGGAGGGAGGTGCCACCCCTAGAGATAGGGTAGGGTGGCAAGGAAGGCTTGGCAGCAGAGATAAGAAGCAAATAAATTTAATTGGACCCAATTGCTTTTTTAAAAGAATCGCGAAAAGCTGCTGCCGCCTATTTTGCTCGACCCGAGCAAGCCAGGTCGAGCGACCATCAGGTACTTAAACAGAAACATCAGAATGTGGACAGAAGGTGAAATTTGCTCCGCTCGACCCGAGCCATCTCGCTCGACAAGGTCGAGCGGATGCCTTGTGCTTTCCTTTTGGGTTCTGCAACTGATTAGAAGCTACTGGAAGTTAAAGAACACTTCGCTCGACCGAGCCATATTGCTCGACCTGGTCGAGCGGCCTTCAGGATGGCTTTAATCAGCTTCTGATCTCAAGTGTAGGTTCCAGGATGCTCGAGCCACCTTGGCTCGACCCAGATTTGGTCGAGTGGCTTTCAAATGGCCTATTTTGGCTCTCGTTTCGACTCATCTTCTTGACTTGGTTTATCGAGACCTTGCTTCTTTAAGTTTTCGGAGCTGAATGAGCAACGTATGCGTCAAAAGTGCTTGAGTTTTACCTGAAATTCAACAAAACACCAAAACACCAAACCAAGCGTAAAATCTTATATAAAACAAGCATCGTTGCATCAAATCTCAACATAATTCATTTAAACAATGGGGATAAAGTATGAATAAAATGTAGCTAACAAAACTAATGACATTTGAAATGATGAGTCGCAAAAATAGGCATACAACAACGTTAAAGCCTTAAAATTAATGTTTTGCTAATGTTTTATGTGTAAAAAGGTCACGTAGAACAATTTGATAAACCTCGGGGTTACCGCGTAGATTTTTTTAAAAATTTTGGTTATCATGTGGAAAACCCAAAATCTTAGGGTTACCACGTGGAATATCCCAATATATTTTCATAAATAAACTATTATTAATATATAGTTTCATATATATCAAAAGTATCAATTTGATGCTTTGTTGTATCAGACAATGATCATATACACTATAAATGTTTGCAAGCCAACCCTATAATGCTTTTGAACTATTGAAGATGAATAATTCCAAACTCCAATATTGTTATAAAGGTTATTTGAAAAGAGTTTTAACAAATACTTAATTATATTCCCAATTAAAAAAACTAGGGGAAAATCCACGTGGTAACCCTGAGATTTTGGGTTTTTCACGTGGTAACCAAAACATTTAAAAAATCCATGCGGTAACCCTGAGGTTTACGTAATTGAACCACCGTGACCTTGTTGCACATAAAAATGTTAACAAACGTTGATTTCGAAGCTCTAAGGCTGTTGTACGCCTATTTATGCGACTCACCATTTCAAATGCCACCAGTTTCAACCTTTTTCCCCAAAACCTAAACCCTAGGTCTACCATCTTTCATCCAAATTATTTTTTTCTCCCAAATCAAAAGATGATAGAGTTAAGGTTTATACTTTAGGGAAAATGGTTGAAACTGACGGCATTTGAAATGTTGAGTCGCATAAATAGGCGTACGACAACCATGAAGCTTCAAAATTAACGTTTGCTAACGATTTTCTAACGTTTTATGTGCAAAAAGGTCACAGTGAAATAATTCGGTAAACCTCAGGGTTACCGCGTGGATTTTTTAAAAGTTTTTGTTACCACATGGATAACCCAAAATCTCAGGGTTACCACATGGAATTTCCCAAAAAATTAGTAATTATTTTTTCTTGTAAGTAAATAAGCCTATATAATTAAAAAACACCCATCAACTTAATCCGATATTACTCCTATTTGCCACTAAATCTATATAATAACTATTACTAAAACGAAACACTGCTTACATCATCACCTTTTGAAATCGCTTACGTATTACCTCCTCATTGAAAAGTTTCCCTCCAAAATGCAATGATGATGTCATTGTTATTATGATTATCTTTGACTTCACTATTTTCGATTATATTTCATTTATTTCAATTATAAATTCTTTTCAATTTTATTATTAAAGGAATTATTTTTTGTTAGCAAAAATTAGTATGTTATTTTTTTAAAAAAATTATAATTTCGTATTTTATACTCCATGTACAAACCATTTTCTCTTTAATTCAAAATAAAAATAGAAAAGTATAAATATAATTATATTAACTGTATAATTAATTTTTTTTATCTTTGTTGTGATTTTTTTTGTCGTGAAATATATTTCACAACCACCTGGGCGCATTATACAAAATATGATACAGTGTACGTTACATATATGTTTATAGTAAAATGAGATATGAGTATAAGTATAATGAAAACATTATTTCTTAAAATTTTAATTTCTTAATTTAAAAATAATACTCCCTCCTATTCAGCTCAAATGTCCCATTTCCTTTTTGGGTCAAGTCACCCCAAATGTCCCATTTCCTTTTTTGGGATGGACTTTTTACCCTTATACCCTTATTTACTTTACCTATTTACTTTTTAACCTTATTAAAACTATCTAATTTATTCCCAAACATTTAATTAATCTAACATAATCTATACCCCTATTTACTTAACCCACCCCATTTCCCTCCATTTTATACGTGCCCTCTCATCTCCCACCTCTCATCTTCCAGAGTCTTCTTCTCTCTCTTGTTGTTCATCCCTCAAAACCCAGATCTTCAACATTAAGAACCCTAATTCCTCTGCGACACTATTCAGCTTCTTCTTCAATCTAGAACACTTCTCTCTCTTCTCTTTCAGGGACGACCCTAAAAGTCCTCCCATTACTTCACCCATTAAGAACCCTAATTCCTCACCTGAAGTATCCCCTCTGAAAATTTGCAAGTCCCCTCCCTCAAACCCTAAGTATTATGATGATGACTATTATGACTCGTATGAGTCTTCAGTTGAGACAGATCCTAAGTGGGGTAGAGAACTAGACTCTGAAGGAGAGCCCATCTACATTCCAGAGCCAGATCTGAACCCAGATCGAGAGTATACTTGTGTTGATGCTGTGTTTTCTAACACTGATTGTGAGGATGAAGAATGGCTTGATAAGCTTGGCCCATTTTCGAGTATGTTTCTGTTCTTGTGGGTGCGTTTTTGACTGATGATGTTTTATTCTTGCTGTTTTGCGTTAAAAATTTCGATGCATGTGGCTCAATGATTTTTTTTGAGAGCACTTAAATTTGCCACAAAAAAACGAACAAAAAAATTAGGGTTTGGAAATTTTTCCCAAAACTTAAGCGCAATAATGTTCGTTTTGCTCAGTGATTTGAATTTGTTAAGTATTCTGAGAGTTTGAAAATAAACAATCACTTATTTTCAATTTTTTCATTGTAAACCCGAGTACAAATGTTTCATTGTAAACAACAACAAAAGTTTTTACATTTGTTGTTTAGATCTGAAACATCCCATTTCAAAGATCTCAAAAACATGTCCAAAAAATGATTTTCTTCAACTGGTAAGTGGTTGTGGGTAAGACATTCATTGTCTCTTGTTCATCACTGCTCCCTGTTCTGTTCTTGCTGCTGCTGGGTTTCTGTTGTTGTGAATTGTTGCTGCTGGGTTTCTGTTGTTGTGAATTGTTGATGCTGGGTTTCTGTTGTGAATTGTTGCTGCTGGGTTTCTGTTGTTGTGAATAGTTGCTGTAAGTTTTCTGTTGTTGTTGGTAACTGCTGGGTTTCTGTGGTGTTCTGTTGTTCATCAATACCCCCTTGATACCCTATCATGTCAACCAACTGCTGCATTGTTTGTGAACTAATTCTGGTGAATAAGTGTTGTAGTGAGTCCAACACTAATTGTTTATCAACACTTAGAGTGTCTGGCAAAGTCCCTTCCCTTGCAGCCTTTGTCTTATTCATGTGTGGGATATGATAATCTATACCCCCTTGTTTTTTCATTGTTTCAATCATGCAAGCTTGTAGTGTAATGAACACAAAACGCAAACACTTGTGACTTAAATTTTCAAATGCATTGTTCACAGCACTTAGTAATTGGGGTACATTATAGGCTGCGTTTTGATATTGCAAAGCCTGGATTGACCTAAAAAAACCTAGGTCTAGTACATTCATGTCGGGTGAATTGGGTGGTTGTTGTACAAGTTGTATAAAAAAATCGTCTTTCATTGCTTCCTCCATGAATTCACTATCATTGTGTGCTATGTGTGGCTTTGCATTAGCTTGTTGGATAAAAATGTGCTTCGACATTCCGTGTGGCCACTTTGCTCTTATTGTGGGTAGGACATTAGTGATAAGCATATCTTTCATGTGCTCTTTAGTTATTGATTGCACTGGTTTGGTCTCCAATTCCCCCCTCTTTCTGTTCTTTGAACTTCTTTTCGCAGGTTCTTGAGTAATAAATGGCCATATTCCTATCTTTCCATCAAAAAATACATCACCATTAGATAAATAAATAGGGTTTGCAACTGCACACATGAACATAATCTTTGGAATGAATCTTTTTTATTGACATTCCCTATGTGGTTCAATCTCACCTGGTGCTAGGTAATAGGTCTGTGATTCTCGTGTTGAATAAAAGTGCTTCTCATCTATGTGAACAATGTTTGTGTGTGGTTTAAATTTGAATGTGTCATTGTGTTCATCATATTGCAACTTAGATAATGCAAAGGATAACCTGTGTAGTTTGTTGTTGTCATAGAGTGTTGGTTTAATGGCGTTTGTGTGCTTGCGTATAATTTTGTCCTTCTTCCACCTACATACAGTGGACTGTGACACTTCCATCTGTTTTGCCACTGAGTGTTGAGTACCTTTGAGCTCAAACTTGATTGATTTGAATCTTTCGTCATCAAATTGGATTTTATTAGGAGCTTGTCTCCCAACCCTCTTGTTGTTTAGGTTTATGGCAGTGTTATTGTTCTCCATTTGTTTGTGAACCTCTTGCCACAATCTTGTGATTCTTTTCCTACTGACATTGTACTCACTTGCTATCTCATTAATTGTACCTAACATTGGTCTCCCTTTTTTGTTTAATTTGCTAAGTAATTTTTGCATTATTTGGGTTTTTTGGTGGCTATCTAAATTTTTGGTTCCCACCATTTTTTTGGATTGGTTTGAATGCATTGAATGCTTCCTGTTGATGCTGTATTTATTGCATTCTGTTGGTTTGTTCATTGGGTATACTCTTGGCGCCATTTTATTTAGGGATGCTGTTTCATTTGGTGCCTGTGTGTTTCATTTTGGCATTCTGTTTCAATAATGCAGCTGTTGCATTTGGCGCCTGTGTTTGATTTTTTTTGGACATTTCATTGAATTTCATTCAAAATGGGATTTGTACAATGATGCTTTTTTTTTACAAATAAATTGAAATTTTGGTTGTTTAAAATAACGTGGCATTTTTTTGAGACATTTAATGCATCGATTTGTTTTTTAACGTGTTAAATCTGAAGTCGCTGATCGGAAAAAAATTCGCACGCACATGATCAAGAACGAAATGAATTATACCGAGACCGTCGAAGATTTGAGAAAGCTTGGGGAGTTAGAATAGTTATTCAATGTAATTTTCATTATGTATTGGTATGAACAATGTAATTTTGTAATTTAACCCGAACAATGTAACATTCGGCTATTAAAAAAACATTTATGTAATTTTTTGGGTGTAAAATATTCTACATTTAAATCTTCCAACCATTATTTTCAAAAAAAGGAGGGAATCATTAATTCCCTAATCAATTAATTAAAACCCATATCTCTCTCTCCTACTCAATGGGACCCAATTTGACCCACCTTAAAATCCGTGAAAAGTTAAATATCCCATTTTGACTGCATAGGAGGGAGTACTATATTAGAAAATTTGATAAATCCGTGCATCGCACGGGGATTATCTAGTTAAATAAATAATTAAAAAACCTAAAATAAGAGGTCGTCGAAATATTATATTCAAAGACTTCGAGCAAAACTAAAATTGGTCAAGAGTTGAACATAACTAGGGATAGTTAAATAACTCGACAGCGGAAAATATAGGAATTATCTGGAAGAATAGAGAAGAAGAGATTTTGAAAATATTTTGAAGCTTTTGATTTTTGCCCCAACAATGAAATCGTCCAAGAGAGGAAAAAAAGCAGATACCAAGAAAATTGGAGTCAATATTAGTAATACCCATCTTGCCACCCTCCATGAACGCCTCTATCATGGATTAAATCTTGGATTCAGGTTTCGTTTTGCTCTTTTTGATACTGAATTGAATTAATAGCATAATTGTTGCTCTTCAATTATCTTATTGATTGTTCATTAATTCTTTTTTTTGTTCTATAACTTGAAATTTCCGTATGTTTTCTATAAATAAGATTGTAAATTGTTGTAGGAATGTCCCACCTGATGTAAATAAAGTACTTTATTTAGGGGTTAACAATTGAAGTTCTGGTCTATGATCATAATACCTCTAGAAAGCTTTTACGGTTTATTTAGGGGTCCGTTTAGTTCGTTTGATGAATAATACAACCTTTTGTTAATTTACCTGCAATAATACCAAATATTGATTAACCAAAGGGTGTTTTCCTAGAAAATTCCTAACATGTTCAAAATCAATCCAACTACAGGTGATTATGAGATAAAGAAAATTGGTATATTAGTTAATAAACTAACGTTGGTATTATTCTAGGAAAATACACCTTAAGTTGGTATTATTCATGGTTAATCGATAGTTGGTATTATTGTTGAAAAATTAACAAAAGGTTGTATTATTCATGATAATTTGTCCATTTAAAAATTGAACATTTGATTTAGGGTGCTGGAGATGAAAAATGCAAACCAAAATTGATTTCTTTTGAGTGGAGATGTTGGAGATGAGAGAATGGAGGAAAACTGATTTTCCAAGAATATTGGAGGAAAATGTTTGCAAAATGAGGAAAATGAGTTTCTACTGTAATTCTCTTATCAAACCAAGCAACGGCATATAGGAAAGTAGATTTTTCCTCCAAACCAAACATCCCCTTAAGTGTTTACAAAATGATGGCAAACTTATTTTTACCTTAGATTTCCATTTTGAAGCTCTTTTGCTGCCATATAAAGAAGAAAAGGCACTAATATATAAATGACAATACGATTGATAAGCCGTAAGGAATGGTGATAATTTTTGTGACTTTTTATTTAGTTATATTGTGGACTTAATAGTCCGTTTTAATAGCAGGTATCATGCTGGTAAAGAAAAGGAATGGCAGTCCAATGACGTTGAGATACACAGGCTGGTAATTCGATCAATGTCGGCTTTTCTAGATGCTATTGTGCCAGACAAATGGCAAATGCCTATTGTGAAGGTATACAAGTCGTATCTACTAAGAATTTCTGATTGCATTGAGCATATTGGTTAATCTCATATGTTCACTAGAGTGCTATCCCAGTAGGTCGCATGCTCAATTATCCCGTACTAAATATGTCATAGAAGCTGCTATAACATAGGTTAGCTTGATTCGATTTCATCAGGTTCAGGTTCAGCATGCGTAAAAATTATCTTAATTGTTGTCTTGTTGGTTTACTGATAATATATATGACAGTGTGTTTTATCAAATTTATTTCGACCGGGGAATGATATAAAATCCTGCTCTCTTTTCCCCTTCAGTTATGGCTTTCTGCACTTCAGATTGCAGTTTATGGTCTATTATTGTACACAAAAACATCATAATGCATGAAATTAAATACATTTAAATTAAACATACCTCTCTAGCTTCACAAGTGCATTCTCAAAGTCACAATTTAAGACTTTGTCGTTGCAACGACATGATTTATTCAGTTGTATACATGGTTGTTTATTGTTATAACTGAATAATTTCCAATGCAATAATTTTTAGCTAGGAAAATCACCACGTTATTTCCCTTTTGCATATTTTCACTTTGGTGCTTTGGGATTTCGATTTCCATTTCCATGCCCAAAGATTCCTGTTTTATCTTCTTTAATTTCCCAAAATTAACTTTGATGAGATTTTTGTGACAATGAAATGTGAATCGCTGTTTTATGTATTTTTTTTTAATTTTCTGCATTGATGTTTATCAACCAAGAAACAAACTTCTAGCATTATTTAACCAATACGTTTAATACATTTATTTTGACTCTGATTTTCTTGTATAGAGTTTAATGACAAAGTAGAAAATGTTTCAAGGTTTAGACTTTAGATTATATTTTTAGTATGAAATTCTTTTCCTTAGCAATAGATAAACATGCTAGTGATTATCTATACAAAATTTTATATAGACTCTTAGGTGAAAAAAATCTGAAATTTTTGTGCGACCAAATGAAACAGCGAGCTTACTGGAATTGCCAAACCATAGGACATAAAAGTGGAAAATTTCCTTTAAAAGGCTTACAATGATTGAAAATAAGATTGATTTCAAATGATGACAAATAGACTCAAAAGTGAGTGGAGAAATGCATCCCTTTTTAGTAACACATGCAAAGGATTTTGCTTGGATTCTTTCAAGAGTTTCACAGAACTATGAAATTGTTTTCTCGGTTTTAATTTCTCTTGTGGTAATCACAATTGGTGTAATAGCTCCATGGCTTGGAATAAACTATATACTGTAGAACTTGATCTATTGGAGATGCATTTGCTGAGATATTTGTAAAATTTTGCAAACAGTGGCGTCGCCTAACTTAGGGAAAATGTGAGAGTACCAAGTCATAGTGAAACCTGATAATGGAGAAAAAAGAAAAGAAATATAGATGAATTTTTTCAAGATTCATTTGATTTTATTTGTTTCTTGAAATTGATAATTAACAAGTATCTTAGATATTCTCTTATCCATGGTAGCTTGCTGTATCAATGACTAATTTATTAAGAAATTTAGTGCACTAAAGCTGATTAATTTTTGGGGTGAAGCTTATGCAAGCAACAAATCTTAGACACCTATGGACAACACATGGCCTCCCCATAGAACACACTTACATTTGACTTTTCAAGAGGGCAATTAAGTAATTCTAGAAAACGAACGTTTGTAGGTATTCCTATCTTAATAAATACTATCATTACTTTCATAAACATTCTGTTTTACTTAAGAATTTTGCTCAATTTCCTAATTCTACTCTTACGTTTGTAGGTATTCCTATCTTAATAAATACTATCATTACTTTCATTATCATTCTAATTTACTCAAGAATTTTGCTCAATTTCCTAATTCAACTAATCTGTCTGGATTTATTGTCTTGGCTAACTCAGTTGTAACAATCTTTTCCCATCAACTTGTTATTTGCTTTAATTAGAAATTCATCCTTTGATGGTTGTCTTCTTTTGCTTGGCAAGTGTGAGCAAATATAGTGTAATTACTACAAACTGTAAAGCTTAGTTTTATAGATGACTATATTTGGAACAAACTTGTTCTAGCATATCTGCCAATGTTGTTTTTCATTATGTCTTTGTTCTTCTCAGCAAGGAGTGAAAATGCCAGATTCACTACCATAACCAAGGAGTATCCATTATGTTAGTACTTAGTATATTATCGCAACTTAAAATAATAATGACTGCTATAGTGTATCAAATACATGTACACGTGTGTAGGGCTCACAACAAACAAAATCAATTGAGTTACGAATTAGAAATTTGTTTTTGTATCATCATGCATGGATATCTTCTATTCTTAAAGTAAAAGTGATGTTACTTGGATTAATAAGCCTATCTTAGGTATAAATATGTGCCATTGTTGGACTGTGTAGCCCTCGACTTATTATATAAAAAGTTTCCTTTTTTATGGTTCTAAGTGCACATTAAAATGTCTTAACTTATGATAGTGTAAAGGGCCCATATGGGAGTAGTGCTGAAATGAAGAGTGCTTATTAGTTATGAATTACAAGCTTGAGATGTTTGTTTTGTACATGAATATTTAATACAAATCACCATTGTTGTAACTTCCTTGAAATCTTCATTTCTTGACGGTATACGTGTGAAATGATTGATTCCAGGCAATTAATATTTTTGTTTATGATAGAGTATTGAAAGTGAAAATTTTATAATAAGGAAAGATATCTTATAGTGAAAATTGAGTACATTTACAGTTTTTAAGTCATGGATGATTAAATTTTAACTTTGTATTAAGAGATTGAAGTAGAACTAGCTTTAATTACTAGTGAGTATGTTTCTTATTTTGTTTTATTACTTGTAAGTGTTGACATATAGAAGATTCCAAATAGAATAGTTTATTGGTCATTTAGGTTGGTCGTGGTGTATCAAATTTTTGACTTGTATTATTTGTTGCAATCTTGGAATTCAGGATTCCATTCCAGACATGTTCAGAGCAATAGGAGGTATTCTTCAATCTCCAAATGAAGCTGTGCTACCAATGGGATTAGAAGTTGCAATTAAGTTGATCAGCATAGTGCCTATGTCGATGTTACAACCTCACTTGAACTATCTTAGCCATTCATTTTCACCTTTGTTATCCAATCATCAAACTCAAGTTGCTATTATGAGCGCAACTGCACTACATTTGATTGTTTCAAAGTTAAGTATCACAAAAGAGAAAAAAATGTGGGAAGTTTTGGAGAAATATGATGTACTTGGTCAATTAATTGACAATTTGAAGGCTTTTTCTGATAAGGTTAAGCCGATAGATTATTTTCAAGAAATGGCTTCTCTTTTGAGTTCAATAATGCACCTATGGCCCTCCACAAGATATCCTGTTTGGAGTGATGTCAAACTGATGGAAGTTGTGGAGTTCATCTCCAGCAGACCAGAAGCTAATGTCAAAGTTGCAGTTTTGAGGTTGTATTCTACTTTAGGTATCTTTTACGGATGGTAATTATTTTTGAGTGATATTTCCGCATTAGATGTTTGGTTCTCTCATATGATCTAAGTGGAGTTGATTGATATGTGTAATGCAGCACTATGTGCTAATGGAGCACAAAAGCTTATGGAAAATGGGAAGGTTCTCATACGAACAATTGTGCAGTGTTTAGGCAATTCAGAGCCATATTCTGTTCGAATTTTAGCATTCAAGGTTGCACAAAATTTAATGGTAAAAATTTGATACAGGTCCAAAGTACTTTCCTATTAATTTTTTATTTATTATGGTATTTTTCCTTGTACTAAAGTCTTTGCTATCCTGTTATTCAGGCTACAGAGCAGTTGTGCTCAGAAGTCTTGAAATTTTCTAGAGAATCTATAATCAAGTCAATTATATGTGCATTGACTGATTCGGGTGTTGGTCATAGAGAAGGAGAACTTTTGAATCAGGACATGTCTTTGATGGTGGAAGCTTGTCGTTTGGCACTGATTAGTCGGTGGCAAGGAAAGCATCATGACTATCTATGGAGGTTTGGAGTTGATAAGGTCCTTGTCCATCTTTTGATGAACAATCGGCAGAGTCATTATCTACTGCAACATTCAATGCCCATTGAAGAGCTTATAGCTATAGCTAGAGAGGGTTTATGTGGTAAAAACCTGCTGGAATTACGACCATATGTATGGGAAATTATAGGATTACTTTCAGCTCAATGTGAGGAAGGTTTTGCTCCTACAAAGCATGAGAATGAGCATTCTATCAGTCTCCTTGTTGCTAGTGCATGGTAATGACTTGACTACAATGGTATAACTTATATGTTTTTAATATTCCACATTATTGGTTTTTGTAAGTACTATAGTTTACATTTAGCAACTGATTATTTCGAGATTCTATTGGTGTTAGTTGACCATTAATTTGTGTATGTTCTTTGTCTAAAAGCTTGGCTTTCGTAGACTCAATAGGAAGAGAACGCATGCTTTGCCAGGCTGACCGGATATATTCATTTCGGAGTGTTTCAGCAGCAAAAGCCACCTTGATGATGTTATTTTCACCTTGCCCATACATTGCATCACAAGCTAGGTTGATTCTTTCAGAAGTTCTCAGAATCGAGGGTGAGGAACATCTAAAGCACCTTTTGCATGCTCTGAATTTTGTTTTTTCAGGGGATAACGCAAGGATGCCTGATAGGTTTCAATTGTTAACTGGCTTGCTTAGTTTGGCTGTATATTCTGGATTGCCTCAGTTTTACCGGAAGGTTGTCAAATATGGTGGGGTCAAAACTTTACTGGCTCTCCTGAGATGGTGGTTGGACAATGCTTCTCATTTCGACAAGGTCTGCATATCCTGTTATCTAAGAGTCACAGCCATGGATCGATATTGTTGTAGAAACGATGTAGAAGATTGGGAAGGCAAGGAAATTCTTTTGCTAATGGCTCTTTGGAGTTTAGCTGCATTGATGAACTCTTATGTTTCAGAAGGGCTTGAGTTGGATATTTTTGTAACGGAAACAACTTACAGTAAAGACCAATTTGTCCAGGATATCCAAAAGATATCATTATGTACCACTTCAAGTGGAGTAAAGTGGCATTGTTCATATGTTCTTAGTTTTTTTGGATTCTATGGTTTCCCCAATAAACTAGGTACACGAATTGCGTCAATTTGTGAGAAAGAGCATGGCGATATGCATCTTGTCCTTCGAAATGGACCATCTATAAGTGTTCACCGTGTCATTCTTCGGATACGGTGTCCATCCCTGCTTCTACTTGGAGGTCTTTCAAATGAAGAGAAAATGTATAGGTCCAATAGTTTTTCCACAAAAGAAGTTACTAACAAATGTGAAAGAACCACAAAGGAAGTTACACTATCTGCAAAAGTGGACCACCAAGCACTATCCAAATTGCTGGACTTTGTGTACTCTGGTTATCTTCAAGCTGATGAAGGCATTTTAAGAAATTTAAGAGTGCTTGCAAAGTACTGCAATATACAAGCTCTAGTACGACTTCTTTGCAGAAAAAGGCCGAAATGGGGAACTCATATGCCCAGTATTGATTTTACTGCTGCTCTTGGACCTGATGGACATGCGTATTCGTGAGAATTCTTTTCCTTGCTAATTCGCTTGATTAATTATTTGTGAATATTTAGCAGTTTTGATATCTTTTCTTAATTCTCCTGAACCATTGTAGATTTTCATTTGTTGTATGATGTTAGGATCATAGGCTTAAAGTATTTAAGAACCTAATATTATTGATGAACTATCAGCATATAGCCTTTCCCTATGCAGCGGAATTATATGATGTTTAAGGCCCGCTATGTATTGTGAACATTTAAAATCGCATAATCTGATTAACCTCAGTGCAGTTATAGGTGTCAAGGGTTTGGTCATCATTTCTCGTTGAAGTTAATCGTGTGGATAGATTGATGTGACTAAGCTTTAATTGGCTATCTCTAGCTCTAGTGTAACATCATTGTCATGGTACATGTAAAATTTTATTGATAATTCATTATCATTTTCTCTATTTTATACCAAACTACCTTAGGTGCTATGAGTATTCATAAACATTGATAAATGTCGCTGGGCTCTTAAATTTTGTATCTATGTTGTTTCAGAGACATCATCTTGGAAGCTAAGTCAACTGAAAATGCAGGATGGACTTGCAGCTGCTGTTCTCTACCTTCACCTCATATCCATGCTCACAGGGCAATTTTAAGTGCTAGTTGTGAGTACATGCGGGCTTTATTTCAATCCGGGATGCAAGACAGGTATTACTGAAGTTTTACATTTTACATCTTGAGTGCTTTTGTTTGATCAACACAATATTAATAGGCATGCTACTAAGGCTAAATTTCAGTTTGTGCCATCCATTGATCGACTTCAAACATATTGATTGAGATCTGAATTCTTTCAAAACTTAATTTACTTGCTCCTTCTATCCTACTAAGATTGCTATGCTACTCTTCAAAAGCTCACATTGGGAGATGTTGTGTAGCAATCTGAAGGAGTAAGGAGATATATTTTGTGTGGAACTTTCAATTTGAGGTGCATGCATGCTGGCTTATAGCTCTTTGTCTATGTTTTCTGTAGTATTAAAATTTTGTGCTTCCGATTTGATCAATAGTAATCATAGTAGAGAGCGATGCTCTTCAACTTCTTTTAATCAACCATAACAAGTTACGTCCAAATCCACGTACAATTTATATTTCGGTGATTATAATTTATATACAAAGCAAGAAATTACGAACGGAGCCATAGGAGGTGGAGACCAATAAAAGGACTGCACACACCACACCAAGGCAACATTCTATTGAGCCAAATCAAAAACAATAACGAAGAGACACACGAAAGCCGTAGGTGGAATTAAATGATCAGTTTCTTACCTGTTCCTTGGGTGTTGATCAACTCTAAATGATCAGTAGCTTATACAAGTTTTCACAAACATGATACCAAAGTCATTTGCTTGGATCAGTTTTGTTTGTTTTCCCTGTAGCCAATCAGTTTTTACATGAGTTAAAGTGTTGTAGTTTTTTTTACACCTACATTGTATGTATCCCATGCCCTGCTCATGAAAATTTCGTTTCATGTAGCTCTCAAGTTCATTTGGTTGGGCTATGTGATTAGCAGAAAGATTCATGAATTATTTCCAATGCTAGTATGCGTCTTTGATGAATAATGTAGTCATTTTTCTACATTCAGTGTTGAGTTGTCCTTTGTTTTGGAAGTAACGGAAACAAACTTGTAGTGTTTGTTAAAGTCTTTTTTTTTGTGGTCTACATATATGGATGCAAGTAGGGCTGTGAAAAATTGACCCGACCTGTAATACCGTCCGAAATCGACCTGTATCCGACCCGTTGGTTGACCCGAGGTGTAGTGACCTGTAATCGACCGAAAATCGACCTGATGTTGACCCGTAACCCGACACGTACCCGATTATTTTAGACCCATAATCGACCGACACCCGACTCGAGAATAACCCACACCCGATATGAACCCGATGATGTGGTTAACCGAACTCGATTTGCACCCGACCTGTTACAACTCGAACCCGTGTTTAACCCGATAGGTACTCAACATAATCTCACCCGAAATGACCCACAATCAACACCCGAGATTAACCCGACAATATGGTTATCCAAACTTAGAAGGAGGTTTTTGAGAAGGAAGTTGGGGAATAATGGTATTATGGCCTTTATGGGAAACGTGGGAATGGGACGGTGGTGTAGGTAGTTTACTAATTTGTCCAAAGTCTCTTATTTTGCCTCACTTTTTATTTTAATTTGTCTTTTTTATTTTATTTTATTTTATTTAGGACAATGTTGTTACTTTTTTTAAATAAATTAAAAATATTATTTATTATTATTATTATTATTATTATTATTATTATTATTATTATTATTGTTATTGTTATTGTTATTGTTATTGTTATTGTTATTGTTATTGTTATTGTTATTGTTATTGTTATTGTTATTGTTATTGTTATTGTTCTTGTTGTTGTTGTTGTTGTTGTTGTTGTTGTTGTTGTTGTTGTTATTATTGACTTTGTCTCTAGTCTTATAAGCTTTTAACAAAAAGACTAATAAAAAAAGCGTACTGAATTATAAAAGTGGATATTTATAAATAAAAGAAAATTATGTAAAAGCAAAATTGGTGCTATCATATAAGGTAAAAGAATTGCTAGTTTATATTGTGTAAGTTTGTCTAGCTGAACCAAGTTTAGTTTAGGAAACATATATGTTTGATTCAACCTAACAAAAATTTTTCAGCTAAAATTTAGCTTGATTCAGCTGCATCAAGTAATGTTCATGTAAAAAATAGTTTAATTCAACAACGTCAAGTCTAGTTTAGCTAAAGATAAGTTTGATTCAGCTAAATTAAGTTTATTTTAGGTAAAAATAAGTTTGATTAGTTGAATTAAGTTTCGTTTTGTAACACTCCGACCAAACGGACCGCCGGTGACTATTGATTAGGTGGAATAAAATTTAGTTTAGATAAAACCAGTTGATTCGGTTGAATCAAGTTTATTTTAGCTTTTGATTCAGCTTAATCTAGTTTAGTCAAATAAAACAATGATTGATTAAGCTAAATCAAGTTTACTTTAGGTAAAAAAAAAAAATAAATGTTTGATTTAGCTGAATCAAATTTGTTCAACTAAAAGTGAATTTGATTCAGCTGAATCAATTGATAAATCTATTATTAGCTAAAAATATTTTAATAGTTAACTAAAAATAATTCGACTGAATCAAGTTTAGAGTTTTAGTTAAGCAAAAAGTTCGATCCAACTTGAATAAATTGATAATAAAATAAAGTTCATTCTTTATAAAATCAATTGAATTGGACTTTAACCGATCGAAGAATACAGAATGGAAAATGCAAAATTCAAAAATGATATATCGATTGGAAGTCAATCCGAACCCAATATGACCCGACCTGACATTAACTTAAAATGAAAATGACGCACCCATAGTCTAAGCAACGCTAATTTGACTGCGATATAATCGATCCGGATCCGACAGATTAACGAACGATACAAACCGAACTCGATTCGACTTGAACTGAAACCGAAACCGACCCAATGTGGTATTAACCCGATAGAGACCCACACTCGATTAGACCCGTAACCGAATCGACCCGAGCTAAAACGTTAAATTAATCGAAAAAACCCGATTAAAATCGACCGAGCTAAAACGTTAAATTAATCGAAAAAACCCGAACCCGATAAAATTCGACCCAAAACCCGACCGAGTAACCGAATTTACCACCCTAGATGCAAGTATAAGTAGGCTATATTATTTTCTATGCCCTTTTTTTGTTTTATCATAGTAGTAAAAAAAAATTTAACGATTAAAAAAGAATTTAGTGAGAGGTTCCTAGAGAGAGAGGCTCTCCTAGGGTTAGGTTTTCCTCCCCTTGGTGGGCCTCTGGGCTGGCCGGCAGCTAGGATTCCGTATGGTGGTTGTCGGCGGCAATGTTTCTGTCAGTTTTTCTTTGGCTTTTGTTGGGTTTCTTTGGCATTTGTTGGGTGGGTAGATTTTCTTGTTTTTGGTTTCGTCTCTTTGGTTCTTGGCTCAGAGTTGCTTGGTTCATGGGCTCGTTTATTTCGTCGGTGGTCTCTGTTCGTGGGCTCGCTTAAGACTGGTGGTGTATGAAGGTGGCGGTTTGGAGAAGAAGAAGTCGAAGCGTCTCTGCCTTTTTGGTGAAGTGTTCCACAGTTTGCCTTTCGACACTTTGGGGTTTTGTTTTCTTGGGATCTGGGTCGGGCTGGAAACGATTGAGTTTTTGGAGTTATCGAAGTTTACGAAGGATCTCTAAGGTGGTTTTGACGACAGTTCTTCCCAGAAGGTGGGTGGTCCCTTTCTCTGGTTTTTGGTGTCGTCTCGTCTGGTGTCTCTATGGTTTAGTTTGTCGCGTTTTTGTCTCGAGGAGTTGGGATGCTGTGTGTTTGAGGTTGGGGTCTTCATGTTTGGAGTTTCGGGCTGCGTTTTTTGGTGTTATCGATGGGTTTGCAAGGGTAGTCAAGGAGTTTTTCTAGGAGTGGTTATGGTTTTGTTCCTCGCGTTTTTGGTCTTCTTTGACGGTACAACTTCTGATTTTAGAGCATTCTGGTTTGTTTCTCTAGACACTCTGGGTTTTGTCTTTTTGCTGGTGGGTGAACGCAATAGCTGGGGATTAGTGTTTGTTAACTGTTGGTGCGGGTCTCGATGGTGGGTGGCTGTGGTGATATGGGGGCGCTTTCTTTCGCAGGTGATTTGGGGTCCGCTGTTGACGATGGCCTGGTGATGTTTTTGTGGTGTGGTGCGGCTTGAATAAAGGAAGCTTTCGAGATTCTGGAGGTGGACGGTGGCCTGGTGGTTATGTGGCTCTACTTGGGGTTGCTCCTCTTGTTTTTGGTGTTTTCTAGATAGAAGTGCTGGGGTATTTTTTGATGGGGTTCGTACGGTAATCTGTTGGGTATTTCATGGTGTATGGGTGTGACGGTGCAGGCGATGTTAGGAGTTGGTGTGGGTCTTTGGACGATGGTGATGGTGTAGTTTCCCTGGCTTTGTCTTCTTTAGGAGTGAGATCTCGTGGGTCCTGGATTCGGGTTAGGAATGTGGCTGGGGGTCGGATGTGAACAATGTTAAGGAACGGGCTTTTCCGACGTGGTGATGGTGTTGATGGCTTCTTTGTCGGATGTGAGCGGCATCAATGAATTGGATGGTGTACTCAGGTGTTTTTTGGTGTGTATGTGGTGTTTTTTAAATGGTGGTGAATATGGTGATGCTTTTGCTTCTAAGGGTCTCATGGTGGGGCGTCTTTTGGAGAATCCTTGGCGTATTTTTATATTGATTTCCTTGTATTACCTTGGTGTGTGAAGGGATAGTTTCCTTTAGTTCCTTGTTTTTTTGGTGTTTTGCATAGTCCACTCCTATGCGATGTTGTAGTGGCCTGCTTCTTGGTCCCCAGTTCTAATGGTTTTTTCCCTCGCGGGGTTTTTTATGCCGGCAGACCTGGGGCTCCCAAGTAACAGTGTTTCGGTTGCTTTCTTCATAATATATCTAATTCCAAATTTTCAAAAAAAAAAAATCATAGTAGTAAAAAAAAGAGTAAACGGAGAAAGTAGCGCAAGTTAAAGGTCAATTATACCCGTTCTTCTGGTTTGGCAATCAAAAATCCTTTTTTAGTAATTCTTATGTTTAATTTTTGCAGTCTATCGCAGTCCTTAAAAGTACCAGTCAGTTGGGAAGCTTTACATAAGTTGGTCATCTGGACGTATTCTAATCACATGCCAAAAACTGTTTCTGGGTGTTTATGGGCTTCTATGGATATACAACAAAAACTGTCGGAGCTTCAGCCGTACATAGAACTTTGTTGGCTTGCTGAATACTGGTTTTTGGACGATGTTAAGGAAGAATGCTCAACCGTGGTTAATATTTCTGTTGATTCACCAGAATTGGCAGTCAAGGTAATGCAATTTGCTGCTACTTACTCTCAATGGGAATTAGTTGAGATTGCGACAAATAAGATTGCCCCAGCATATCGTAGACTACACAGTTCTGGTGCACTTGATGTTTTGGATGAAGCACTCGTGGAAACGATTCGGTTGGCTGCTATTCGCCTCCGTCAAGAGTGATTTTTGTAGAAATGGTTCAACAATTATTGGGTTTGTATGTATTACTTGCAGTTGAGAATTGAGTTATTGTTGAGTAGCATATTTCTTTACATACGTAAGTAAACAAAAAGAAACATTAAAAGTAATTTCTCATTGCTATCCTTTCTATTCACGAGTCTACTCAAATGTGTTTTAGTTGGATTGAGTTTGATTGAGTTTTCAAGCTGGTATTTGTTAAAAGAGTTAAAGCTTGTTGGCCTTCTAAATTTCTTTGGATTGTTATTTCCTAGTTATTTGTATAGTTATTTGGTTTATTATATAGTTTTTGAGTAAATTTGTAACAAACTCAAAATTTCTCAATCTTAATCTTCCGATTAATTATTTTAAATTTTTAATTCAAATTCCTATTCCTTTGGTTATTCATTTCTAATCATCTTTGATTACTAGACCTTTTCCTATTTTGTAATTTCTTTTAAAATATTAAAGTTTAAAATCCATTATAAATATCCCTTTGCCATTATAAAGACTTCTACCTTCATCATCAAATCTTTCTAAGATTATTTCTTATATCTTCTCTTCACTAAATCTTAATAACTTAATACCTGTATAATTAGTTGAAGAAATTCAAGAAGATGGAGTTTAGAACACTCTTTATTTAGTTTAAGTCATCATCATTTTGCAGCATTATTGGGTTATTATTTTGGGTACTTAATGTATTATTATTTTTGAAGTTAGAATTTATTTATTTTGGGAGCAATTAGAAGATCATCATCATTTTGGGAGTTTGGATTAATTATCTTTGGAGCATTATTATCTATGTTGGAGGGTCTGATTTCTTATTATTTCCTAATTAGTACTATGAGTATGATATAATTTCTTACCCTACTCTTTATGTGGAATTTTACTATATATTTACTTTATAATATGCAAAGTATGAAATATGTTGAGTATATTTAAGTATGAAGTCAGTTTGACGAGATTATAATTAAGATTAATTAAATATGATAAAAGTATTTTTAATATGTTAATTTAGTAACCATTGAAAAAGTTTAGGAAGTTGGGTGAAAAAATTATATCCTAATGATATTATATTAAGTATAAATTATGTTGTATCCTCGTGTTACTATGTTTATGAGTCATGTGTTACATTAGAAATGTTATTAGCCTTCAAACTAGTTTACAAGGTAGTAAGTTATTTTCTGAATGTATTTTTTTATTAAGTATGGCTATACTAATAATGTTGTTATTGTACTTTATCCTTAAAGTTATTGTAAATTTATAAGTTATTGTGTAAAGTTTTCTATTTTTTTATTGGTTGCGTTAATTATTTAAATCTAGGATTTGCTATAATAAACTAATTAAAGTGGTTTTTTTAGTGAAAAAGGCCTCAAAATACTCATAGGTCATTCGACCGTCATCATATTAAAAAGAAAAATAGATTGATTTACATTTTTTAAATAATTACAAGCTATTTTTGTGATAATATTAAAATACAATCTAAAAGTTATTTTTGAAGAATTCTTATAAGTTATTAAATATTGAAGTGATTTTCTTGAATACATGAGATTTCATAGTAAAAAGAAACTTTGTGGCATTTAATTACTATGTAGTACAAAATATTTTATTTGCTAACTATTTAACCAAAATTTATATAAAAATATGTAATAGTATTTTTATTGAATTTGTCTCTTAAACTATGTGTGAAATATTAACTTTTATGAAATTATGAGTTTTATTTGTTTTATACCTAGTATGTTGATTTTTGCGAATATAATAAGTTTAATTGTTTTTCCAAACATTAAATGACTATTTTTGGCGAACTTGTTGAATTTTGGAAACTTATCCATAGGATGCAGTTTCAACTTGAATTTAATTAGAATATTTGATTTTGTGAAAAGAATAAAGTTTTATTTGTTTCAAAGTTAAAAATGTTAATTTTGGGAACTTATTTTAAGAGAAATAAATTTTAGTAGCTACTTGTGGAAAGTAATAATTTGGAGACCATATTAATAGAATATTAAGTTAATTAATTTATTAGTGTGAATTTAGTGAGTTATAAAAAAAGGTATAAATAAAATTTAATGTGTAAAATTTAAGTAATGAGCATATAAAGACATCAAGGTAAATTAAACGTTATGATTAAGAATTATATTATAAAAGTTACCACCTAGGTTGGTCAAAGTCAATTTCATAGTCAACTTGTAGTAATAAAAATGTGGAAATTTCATGATATACCACTAAGGTTCTTCATAATTCACCATATACCACATGAAATGTTGTAGATCACCATATACCATTGAGTTTTAGTCCGTTAGCACAGAATACCATTAATGATAAATTCCGTTAGTCTAGTGTTTGTGGTAAATTACCAGATTGCCCTTACTCATTCAACTGGCGCCATTGTTAGGGTTGATTTCCCCAAATACCTATTATGGATCCAGATTTCTTCCCGAAATACCTTCAATCATACAATTTTCCAATTTCCTAATTTCCCAAATCTATCAAAACCTTCAATCAATCCAAATTTCTTCCACTTATTACCTTCTACATTCATTGTTCTTCATCTTCTTTAACCAAACTTATCCCTTGGAGAATTAACCTTCAATTTTCAACAATAATGGCGTCATCCCTTCATCAAAGACAATCACATACTCTATTAACAAACTCATATTCTTTCTCCTCCTTTTATCTCCCTAAACAAAAGATCTGCTTCACTTTTAAATCACACTAATCTTCTCCTTCTTTTATCACTCCTCATAATTCTAGGTTTTCTTTACCCTTACTCGGGAATCTCTCAATCATTTTTGACAAATACCCAATTTCAATTTCAACCTTAATGGAGGAATCACTCCCTTAAAGATGCAATTACTTTTTCTGGGAAAAATGGGACTATGATTGTTTGTATTATTAGTTAATCTTATTTGGATTTTTTGAATAATTGGTTGAATAGTGTTAATAGACATAAACATCAAGATAAAGTTTTGGTTATTGTTAAGGATTATTCAATTCTGGTTGAATCACCTTATGATAGAAACCCAAATAACAATAATGAAGCTGCCCTTAATCCTATTAATCGCATTTCTACTATTTTTTTTCTTTTCTGTTATGGATGTTCTTATTACATTACTTGTGTTTCTCAATTTTGGAGAAGGATGATGATTGATTGGGTTCCATTTTGAAGGGATTGATTTTCGGAAAAGCTTGAATTTGTATTGGCAATGGCTATGGCTGATAATGTTGATGTGGCTGCAGTTGCGCATACTGCCATTTTACCACAAAAGTCGAAAAAAAAAAGCGTCAAAAATTTATAACTCAAGTAATGGTATTTGACGAAAAAAATAATAAATAATGGTATATAGTGAATTAATATTTACCACAAACGGCAGACTAACGAAAATTATCATTAATGGTATTATGTGCTAACGGACTAAAACTCAATGGTATATGGTGATATACAACTTTTCATGTGGTATATGGTGAATTATGAAGAAACTTAGTGGTATATCATGCAATTTCCGAATGAAAATGTTATGTACTTGTGTGAATGATTATTGATTGAATGACCCTGATAGTAAGGTAATGTCGAACCATTGACTGACATGCAAAATCCCGACGTTCGTGTTGGCCGGCACGTAAAATGCGGTGTAAGACAAGGGGTTCACTACCTATCCTGTAGAGCTCGAGCATAAATATTGTATTGGATGGGTGGCGACTCCCACCACAATTAGGGTTTAAGACTACAGTCCTTATCTAACAAAACCCTTACATATAACAGGTGTAATATTGTTGTGCTTGTTGATAAGTGATGAACTGGATTAATGTTGATCCTATGAATCATGGTACGGTAATGAGTATTAACCAAATGAACGTACTTAAGTGTTAAGATTACCGAATTATATAAGTGGTTGTAAAGTACTTCTGTCAAGATTGAAAATGGTATCTTAATGACTTAAAAGTATGGAACAGTAAAAGAATATAGTAAAAATATACAGTGGTGTCAATTAACTTTAAGTTCGTACTTTAATTATTATTTTGTAAATGTAGTGTATAATTTCTGTATTTTGAGCTAGATAGAAAGTTATGCTTGACATTACCGATGACCGATTAAATCGGTTGTCATTCGTATTATGAATGACAACATTTTGCAGGATTTAGTTTCAGGTTCCAATCCAGGCCACATCAATCATTATTTATTGAGAACTTAGCTGCTTTTTTGTACCTTTATTGATGACTTGATGTTGATGTATTTTTGTTTTTCTCATTTTGAGCAATCAATATTTTTTATCAGATGCAATATTTTACTTTTATTTTAAACAGATTCAGTTTTTTTTTTTTTTTTTTAATTTTTTAATTTTTAATTTTAAGTTTTAAACAGTTCGGCATTTTAAGACTTCCGCAATATTTTTGTATTAAACTTTTTTTATTAAATGTTAATTACTTATTGAAGATGGTCGCTCTTGTTACAAAATTAGTTTTGATTTCGAGCTTCATGATAATATTTTAGGTATTTCAATTCAAGTGGAAGAAGCACGGCGAAAGGCAGAATCAACGTCTTCGTTGTCTTCTTCTTTCTTATCCTCATCATCAACTTCATAATCTATCACTTTGTTATCCATTAGACAACTGCACATTGAATTGAAATTATCACTTGGACACCAATGCACAAATTAGAATTATAAAAAATAGGCAAACAATCATGAGCATTAAAGTAATAACAAAGAAATCATGAAGACAAATATAGACCCAAGTAATTGAGCAAATAATCATGAGCACTAAAGTAGTACTAAAGCATGAAACCCAAGCAAGAAATCATGACATGATCTTGTTTGGTTTGTGCCTTTCATGAGTCCTCCCGGTTCTTGTTTGGTTTTTGGATGATCATGACATGATCTTGGTAGGGTTTTTGAGTTCTTGGGTGAATCAAAAGCCCTCTCCTGCTCTCCATGAAGATTTAGTGCAGATGACAAGGTCAAGGTCTCCTGTTGGGCTTGTTCTATGTCTGAGCATGAGTTGGCCTCTGAAACATTTTTTTCAACCCCTCCCTCTTGAGGGAGAATTGTCCTCAATTCTTCAGCAGGCTTGTATAGAATGAGATCTCCAATATTGAAGGTGAAGAAGATGTTATACTCATCAAGAAGGTCTATCTTGTAGGCATTGTTGCCATATTGCTGTAGGACTGGAAATGGATCTATGGCTTTTGGCATCAATTTAGTTTTCCTCAGGTGAGGAAACCTTTCTTTCATGATATGAACCCATACAAGATCTCTCTCTTTGATGGTCTGTTTGTTCCTGAGATGCTTATCAGCTTTGAGATTGTATCTCCTGTTTGCTTCCACTATGTTTGTATGCACTTGTTGGTGTATGAGCTCCATTTCCTTGAATTTAGTTGCTGCATCAGGGTGTGCCCTGTCCACAACATGCAAACCAGTCAGAGATATAGGAGGTAGGGTGTGCCATAAACACATTCAAATGGGGAGTGTTTAGTGGACTCATTAGGACTCCTATTATATGCAAATTCAACATGGCACAACTTTAGGTCCCATTCCCTGATATTCTTGTTGACTAATGTCCTTAGAAGAGTGCCTAGAGTCCTATTTGTTACCTCAGTTTGTCCATATGTTAGTGGATGGTAGACAGTGCTAAACAGTAGTTTTGCGCCAAACATATTCCATAAAGTTTTCCGAAAATGGCTCTAAAACTTGTTGTCCCTTTCAGATAATATAGACTTGGGAATGACATGTAGCCTCATGAAACAAATGTTTCAGGAGAAAACACAAGCTCAACCACAATCAATCTAAGCCCCAACACAGAACATGCTGGCAATGGGACCTTGACCTTGTTATCTGCACCAAATCCTCATAGTGAACAACCAAGAACCCTCAATGCAACTAAGGGTTCACAAAGCCACCCAAGATGTTACTCTGAGCAACAAAAATCCAACAAAAAACCAGGATAACCAAGGAAAGGCACAAACAGCCAGACATACTACAATTTCAGAGGAACAAAACAATCTGTCAACCAGGTGACTTTGTGCACCCTGAGTTCAGATTTGGATCAACTAAAGCAAGGAAAGGGCATAAACGTAATATTGGTACATGGACCTAGGAGTCAAGGCCCTAGGACACTCCTAATTGTACACAAGGATCTTCAGGAGAGCTTCTGAAAGAGGGTTGTCAGGCAGTTTTTGGCAGAATTGAGACTTAGGCATTTTTGTTGTGTTTTCTATGTTTTAAAGGTGCACATGTAGTAGCACGTGAGTTTTTAGGCTTATGACATATTATAGCCGTTATGTTTGTTGAGTCCCCTATATATGGAAGGTCTCATTAGTGTAAAAACAGATTTCGATCACCATTAATACATAGAGGAATTTCAGAAAAGTGTTTTCTGTTCTTTTTTGAGTTTGCTTGCAAACTTCTACAAAGTTGTGGAACAACTTTATTCCCTAGAGCCTAAGAGTTGTGGAACAACTTGGACTCTCTAAGGAGATACACAAGCAAGGCCCAAAAGGTCTTCTTATATTCATCTGCACCAGAATCAGAAGGGCAAACTAGATCACCTAGGCATCATCAAAAAACCAAGAACTAGGTTCTTGATTCCGTTTGTGTGCATTGAAGGTTTCTGTTTCCATTTGTGGTTTTTGGAGCCATTACCAGCACCACTCCTTGAGCCACATTGATCTCTACGATACAAAGACACTATCCTGCCTTAGTTTTGTATCACCTCAATACCTCTGAAAAATACAATTTGGCTATATGTTGTGCATCATCTGTTCTGGTGTAAGCTATGAAATGTGCCATCTTAGAGAACCTATCTACTACAACCATGATAGCATCCTTTCCTTTCCTAGTTCTTGGTAAGGCTAGCATGAAATCCATGCTAATGTGTTCCCACGGTTTGTGGGCTACTGGTAAGGGCATAGATTCACCTTTATGGAATGTGACCTTGGCTTTTAGACAAGTCTCACATTTCAGAATGTGTTTGCCAACTATGCCTAACATCTTGGGCCAATAAAAGTGTTGTGCTAACATCTCTAAGGTTTTTTGTATCCCAAAATGGCCTGCTAGGCTACCTTCATGCACTTCTTTTACTAATAAGGTCCTTAGGGGTAGCTTGGGTATGCATAATATATTTCCTTTAAATAGGAATCCCTATTGAATGTTGAACAATCCCTGGGGATTAGCTTGACAAGATTGATATAACTCTATAAAGTCAGGATAATGCTGGTATTGGTCTTTGATCATCTCAAAGCCTAAGACTTTAAAGCTAACAATGCTAAGCAAATTATACTTCCTAGTAAAGGCATCAACTATCACATTTGTCTTACCTGTTTTGTACTTAGCTGCAAAGTCAAAGGTCTACATGAATTCTACCCACCTAGCATGTTTTCCATGTAACTTGTGTTGGCCATTGATATGTTTTAGGGATTCTTAGTCTGTGTATAGCACAAATGGTTGGATTCTGAGGTAGTGTGACCAGTGCTCAAGTGCTCTATTGATGGGATATAACTCTTTATCATATGTGGAGTAATTAAGCCTACTTTTATTGAGCATTTCACTAAAGAAGGCCACTGGTCTTCCCTGTTGCACCAGCACTGCTTCTATACCAGTCCCACATGCATCACACTCAACCTCAAAAGATTTGGTGAAATCAGGTAGTTTGAGTAGAAGAGCCTTGCACATCATCTCTTTGAGTGTTTCAAATGCTTTTTTTGTAGCTGGAGTCCACTCAAACTTCTACTGAAATATTCTTAATGAATCTCCTATAAAAGGAGCCTAAGCCATGGAATGATCTTACTTGTGTTAGGGGGGTAAGCGTAGGCCAGTCCTGTATGGCTTTGACTTTTCTTGGGTCTACCTTTATCCCTGTTTTCCCTATGATGTAGCCCAAAAAACTAACCTCAGAAAGGAGAAAACTACATTTCTCCAGCTTACCATACAACTTCTGCTTCCTCAACACCTCAAACAACTGCCTTAAATGATCTAAATGCTCATCTAACTCCCTACTGTAAATGAAAATGTCATCAAGGTAGACTACAATAAACTTGCCTAGAAATGGTCTTAAGACTTCATTCATTAGCCTCATGAAGGTGTTAAGGTCTCCTATTAGTCCAAATGGCATCACAAGCCATTCATAGAGTCCATACTTTGTCTTGAATGCAGTTTTCCACTCACCCCCCTCTTTCATCCTGATTTGGTGATACCCACTCCTTAAGTCCACTTTGCTAAACCACAGTGAGCCAGCCAATTCATTAAGAAGGTCATCTATCCTAGGTATGGAAAACATGTACTTAACAGTAATGTTGTTTACACTCCTGCTATCTATGCACATTCTCTATGTGCCATCCTTTTTTGGCACTAGTAGGGTTGGCACAGCACATGGACTCAGGATTTCCCTCACATACCCTCTTTGCATAAGTTCCTCAACTTGTCTCTGGAGTTCCTTAGTTTCAAAGGGGTTTGTTCTGTAAGCTGTTTTGTTAGGTAGGCTAGCTCCTAGTATTAGATCTATTTGGTGTTCAATGCCTCTAAATGGGGGTAGCCCTGGGGGTAAATCCTCTGGAAACACATCCAAAGGCTCTAGTTTTGAGGGAATATGTGTAGTGTCATTGATCTCCTTGGTAAATAGCACCAACACCTCTCTTTTTTCTCTCAACTCTCTGACACACCCCTTCCTATTCATCAAGTGGATTAGTGGTTTAGTTTTCTTGGGTGGCATCGCCTTGTGTGGTGGTAGGGGGTACTAACTCCTTTTTCTTTCCATTATGTGTTAAGGTGTAGGTGTTAGTGTAGCCATCATGGGTGGTCCTTCTGTCATATTGCCAGGGTCTCCCTAAAAGCAAATGGCAAGCATCCATTTCCAACACATCACACAAAACCTCATCAGTGTAAGTGCCTAGGGTCAAGTTAACCAAGCATTTTTTGCTTACTGTCCCACTAGCCTTCTCATCTAACCACTTCATTTTATAAGGGTGAGGATAGGGCTTAGTCCTAAGGTTTAGTTTAGTCACCAAGCTTTGACTCACTTCCATCAATGATCAAATCACACACCTCCCCTTGCACTCTACACTTGGTTTGGAAGATGTTTTCCCTTTGATTTGACTTTTTTGTCTTAATGATGGAGTGAAAGCTTCTCCTAAATATGAAATTATAGTGCTCTCCCTCAGGTAGTATTTGTTCTAAGTCCTCTTCTTCTGACTCACCCTCTTTTTCCTCAAAGGGTTGCAAGAACCATCATCATCTACTGTATATGCGCCATCAGGATCTTCCCTAGCAGTAGGGGGCTATACCTCTTCCTATTTCCCATTTTTTGATACTAAGATTACCTTTGGTATGTGATCTTGCTTGATTTCCTCCTACCCCCTCATACTGAAAGCTCTAGCATTGGGCCAGTCCTTCTTATAGTGTCCCCTCTCATTACATTTGAAACAGACAATGTCTCTAGGGTCTTTTGTTGGGGCACTAGACTTAACAATGTTGTCTTTTTGTGTGGAAGTAGGTGTGTCGTTCCTAGGTGCACCTGGCGCAAAAGAAGTCCTAGGTGTGTAAGTTCTAGTAGTTTAACAGTTCCTGTCCCCTGTACTAGAGTGCTGAGTTGCACATAGAGTTGCTGCTTGTAGGTAGGGGGCACATACATTCTCCTTAAATGTTTTTTAAGTTTGTCCCAAGTGTTTATCCTTGGTCTCCCCTCTCTAATCCTCTATCATTGTAAGCCCTCTAACCAATTAGACACAATCTTGATCATATTTAATTTAACTATATTTTGTATTGCCTGTTTGCGGGTGTTTCTTGAAATTCAAAGTATTGATCCATCCTGCCTTCCCAGTCTAGATAGTTCCCAGGGTCATGTGAGTAGCCATCAAAGTCAAGGACATCAATTCTAATGGTTTTATCCTCTTGGTGCCTAGGTTGATGATTTGGCATAGGTCTGTCAGTTTGGTTGTTAGGAAACAAACCTACATTGGCTAACCCTTGCACAAGTCTCTACACCATTTCCTCTGGGCCTCAAATCTCTCATCCATATCCCCCATCTGGTACAGAGATATATCACACAAATAATCCACAAAGAACAACAAGAATTCTTTAAAGAACACAAGTGTATAAGCAAGAACATAAATCAGTGCACTGTGTGTATATCTGTGTTTGTAGTGAATGTAAATTTTAATTTAAATGACAAAATAATACTAAATTTCAAGAGGAATCACTCCCTGAAGATGTTGTCAAATCTCTCTTTGGTTTGAATGTCTGCATCTCCTTTGTGTGTCCAGATTCCTTTCCTTCTGCAGGCACAGAACAAGGAACAATCTGATCATTATTTTCTTTCTGATGTGTACTTTGCCCTCCTCGTGATCACAGGGCTCTGATACCAAGTTGATGCAATCCCAAAGGATTTTTTTAATCTTGGTGATGCAATGATGAAGCCATCTCCCTTGATCAGCCTTGTAACCTTCTTAGAATCTCACTAGGGGAGTCAAATAGTTCCCAAGCCAGCACAATCAGATCCAACGAATTTTTTTCATTCATAGCCTATAAATACATCAAGGCTAGTTCATTGTAAGGAACTTTTGAATTTTAATAATAACAACAATCTTTGATGAAGAGAGTTCTCCTAACAGAATTCAGACAGATTTCTGAACATTGTGTTCTTCCTGTGAGTGAAGCAAGAGGAAACACAAGTTGTCCATCTAGCCACAGTGCTGAAGCTGCGGTGAGTTGGAGGGTAAGGGCGAGGAGTGAGTGAATCAACCATTGTCCTGCTCAAAGGTCAACGTGTTGATCATATCCCTTCCACAGAATTGAAGGAAATCCTAGTTCTTGAAAGAAAGTCGTGTTATGAAAACCATCAAGAACACTACAACACTTGCAAGAACCTTCCAAGAACTGGTGGAGATCACGCCTGGCATGTGTGCACTTCTAATATAGTGCATGAACCTTCTGTAGAAAGAAGCTACTCCATGAAAAGACCTAACTTGTGAGATATTGGTGGGTGTAGGCCAAGTCCTGATGGCTTCTACCTAGCTGGATCTACTTTGACTCCTTCCTTCCCTACTATAAACCTAAGAAAGTGTACTTCTTGAAGTAAAAATGAACATTTTTCTAGCTTGCCAAACAACTTTTGCTACCTCAGGACCTCAAATAGTTGTTTTAGATGGTCTATGTGTTCTGTGACTGCTCTACTATATACTAGTATATCATTTGGGTATACAACTATAAATTTTCCAAGGAAAGGCCTTAGAACTTCATCAATCTCATAAATGTGCTAGGTGCACTAGTTAGTCCAAAAGGCATGACCAAACTCATATAGTACATATTTAGTCTTGAAGGCTGTCTTCCACTCATCTCCTTCCCTCATCCTTGTTTGATGGTAGCCACTCCTGAGATCAATCTTACTAAACCATTGTGAACTAGATATCTCATCTAGCATATCATCTATCCTAGGTATGGGGAACTGTATTTGATGGTGATGTTGTTTACACTTCTACTGTCCACACACATCCTCCAAGTCCTATCTTTTTTTGGTACAAGGAGAGTATGAACAGCACAGGGACTCATACTCTCTCTAACATAACCTCTTTCCATGAGCTCTTGAATTTGCCTTTGAAGTTCTTTGGTTTCTTCTGAACTAGTTCTATATGCTGATTTATTAGGTCGTGTAGCTTCTAGTGTAAGAGTAATCTGATGCTCAATACCCCTTATAGGTGGTGCACCAAGATCGGGTCCTCCAGATTCCGATCTTGCACACAATCAACCCACTTAATGGTAAGAAGGGTGATTGAGTCTTCTACACATAGTACATGCACCAAACTACCCAAGAAATCAATTCTTGATTTCTTGATCAGCCCACAATCCAACGTATTTGGTTTCACTCACCAATGATTTGGATTCCACACCTTCGTCTCTGAGTTTCACTCAATGAGAGGAAAGATTATACTCTAAGATTGTTTCACAATGAAAAGGATAGAAAATGCTTCGCACTTTCGTGGTGTGGGAGAATTGAAAAGAACACACAAAGAAATAAAAAAAAATGCCTTGCACGGTTTTTCTTTCACAAATGAAAACTAAAAATGTAATCTAAGTTTATTTACATGAGAGGACATCTATTTATAGCCTTTAGCTCTAACTAAAACTAGCATTCACGTGCCTCACATGAGGTATTTAAAAAAAAGACCCAAAAATCAGAATATTGAGTGCACAAATGCTGTTCGAAAACGCTGCTGACCAGGAGACCTTGCACATCGATTCTAGGGATATGTGTGCACCACTAGGAGTGTTCTTGGGCATTGGTGGTTAGGTCCATGTGCAAGGATCACGTGCACCAAGATCGGGTCCTCCTAATTCACGATCTTGCACACAATCAACCCCTTTAATATCAAGGAGAAAGATTGAGTCTTCTTCACAAAAGATGCACACCAAACAACCCAAGAAACCAATTCTTGATTTCTAAAACAGCTCTTAGTCCACGTTGTTGTTAGTTTCACAAACTCACAATTTGGACTCCACACCCTTCCTTGAGTTTCACCCAATGAAAAGAAAGGTTACACTCTCAGTTGTTCCACAATAAAGAGAATAGAAAGTGTTCCACACTTTCGTGGGGCTAGATTGAAGACAATATGCACCAAGCAATAAAAAATCAGAAAAAAAATAGAATTTCACAAACAACACTAATGCACGGCTTATAAATCAAATGAATAAAAAACAAAAACCTTTGACATGCACAGCTGCTGCAAGCTTGACTTGCTGACCGGGGGACTTTGTGCACTCGTTATAGCCGGTTTGTATGCACCACAAGCATGGTTCTTGGCCTTGATGGCTTGGTCCATGTGCTAAGATGTTGTTCCTACCCTTGGCCAAGTCATTGGTGCATCGGTGGAGGTTACACGTGTTGTGCAAGGTGGGTTGTTCGCAAGGTAGCTGTTGGACTATTCTGTGTGTTCTTTTGTGCGTATGGGCTGTTGTATTGTTCGAATTGCTATTTCGGTCCACTTGATTAATATCCTCTTGAGTAATATGCTCTTCATAAGCTAAGTCATGCACTTGAATTGAACCATGGGTGGATAAGTCATGCTCTTGAATTGATAAGTCATGCTCATGAATTGACGGGTGTACATTGGTTCAATTCAACCTTCTTGGGGAAGAATTGACCTCAATTCTTGATTGTTCTTGTATATTTGTAGATCTCCATACTTATCCATTTTCTTCGCTCGCTCCACTATATCCTTTGTTCCCTTATCCGTTTGCTTTGCTTGCTCCACTACATCATTTGCTTCCCTGTCATCATGATTAGCACAAATAAGAGAAATGGGAAGTGGGGTTTCCCTTGATATACTTTCAAAAGATGAGTGTTTGGTAGCATAGCTAAAACTTCTATTGTGGGCAACTCTGTTTGGCTAAGCTTTAAGTCCCAATCTCTAAGATTTTTTATAATTAGTGTTCTCGAGATTGATCCTAAAGTCTTATACGTGGTACCCAGCAGTCTCCATAGGGTTCTCTAGAAATGACTAGAAAATTTGTTATCCCAGTCAGACACACTTGTTCTTGGTACCCCATGCAACCTCACAATCTCTGCAAACTATAACCTAGCTATGTGTTTAGCATCATCAACCTTAGTACAAACAATACTTGAATCAATCGTTTTTGGAACAAACATCATTGGTTCTTTCTCATAATGATATTCATGAATCAATTGATAACGTAGTTATTGATGCGTCTTGTGGTAAGATTGTCGAAATACTTGAAGAAGTGGTTGAAACACCTTGTGTTGAGAGTGTTAAAGATCTCGAAGAGGTTGTTCGGACAACTTGCATGGAGGATATTGGTTCTACAAAAGAGTCCGTAGAAGGGGTTTATTCTTATCCAAGATTGGCGGTTCTTTTATAAGAGGAGCAAGCTAGTAAGTATGTGTTTGTTAAGGTGAATTTTGTGCTTGAAAAATCACCTTTAGTGGAGTATGTTCATGTGGATAGATTTGTTGAGTTTAATCCTACAAAAATTCGAGGTCCTAGGATAACCCAAATAGTCCGCACAGAACCCAGCCTCAACAGATCAAACACATGAAGCCCTGACAAAGGAACAAAGAGCCACAGAACATGACTGAGACTTTGAGGCTCCTCGCTGCCAGCTGACCTTGCAAGACCTGAGGGGATTAGACATTGGTAACAAAGAGATGACTAACCCCAGGGACACCCCCTCCATGCATGGGCCAAGCCATCAAGGCCCTAGGATAACCAAAACAGTCCGCACAGAACCCACAGGAACAACATCAAGGTCGGGTGTTTATCAAAGTTCATGAACAGGCTGATTTTATGACTTGATATTTTAAGTTCTTTTTTTTTTTGCATGTGTTCTTTTATAAGGCTATTAGCTCAATTTGGTCGAGCAGGTGTATTTGTGCTTACATTGCAAGTGGAATGTAGGTTCAAATCCTACATAGGCTTATGTTAAAAATTTTTTTAAAATGAGGAGTTCTTATTAAAATGTTAGTATATTCTTGTAAGTTTTTTAACATACTATGTTCTTATTTAAAGTTACTATGTTCTTTAAAGGTTGTTATCCAAATGGTTTAGATAAAGATGTATGGTTGAAGTACTCCTTTCCTGTTTTCTTATTATAAGACGCTATATTCTAAGTAAAATGTTAGGTTCTTAATAAGAAATTGTGAAAAACAAATTATGTTTTTGTAAATGCTTTTAACATATGATGTTGTTAAAAAAGGATAATATGATTATAATGAGTTTTTATCTCCTCATAAGAAATTGTGAAAAACAAATTCAAAACGTTAATAGAAATAATAGCCTATGTAGGATTTGAACCTACATCCTCCATGCAATGAAGAACAGAGTGCTCTACCGATTGAGCTAATAGGCTTAATTAATCATATTTAAGAACAAATCAAATTTCAAGAATGAAATCAGATTTTCTCAATGCCATAAAATTGAATAGGTCAATGTCCAAAAATGAAAAAAAAAAAACCGAATTAACCTCTGCAGTAAGAATAACCCAAATCAACTATACATATTCATATAGACACAAATTCATGTATCTTGAACGATTCACTAGAAAATAAAAATCTAATACAAAAAATAGTATCATTCAAGATTCTAAGAACATCAATAGGATTGAAAAAACCCTAAATCAAAAGATAGTAGAAATTGAGATGAAAATCACATAGAACAATACATTTGAAGCACTAAAGTACAAGATAATCGAATCTAGGAGATTAACATACCAGATTTTAGTAATAAATGACCTTTCATAGAGATCTTGAAAGTGTTTTGAATTAGAAGATGTAATTCTTAGTTTTAAACTTACCCAGAGAGAGAAAGGAGATACCCAGACCAAAGAGAAAGGAAATGAGATAGCACTTGAGAGAAATAAAGATGAGAGAGAAATTACAATTAAACATTCCCCTATATACGCGGTTCAGCAAAAAACCCAATCTAAATGCAATTGAACCGCGTGCAAAGGATGTAATTAGCTTTAGTCAAATTTGACCGTCGATCAATAATATGGACGCCTTAGATTCCTTCTCACCCTTCTTATTTTAAGACCCCTTTTCATTTGATCCTAAATCTATATATATATATATATATATATATATATATATATATATATATATATATATATATATATATATATATATATATATATATATATATATATATATAGAGGTAGGAAAATTTTAATTATTTAAGAGTTTTTGTACTATTTTTTTTTTAAAAAAAGGTATACATATTGTAGTAAAAGGGTACATATTATCTTATAACTGTACATATATTTTTGAAAAAAAAGTTTTATTTAAAAAATGTAATCTGTTTGTACCCAAATGTATAATTATTTACAGAATTGTCATCCAAATATGTACTCCATTTGCACTTTTATGTACCCTTGTTTTCAGTTTTCACCAGTTTAATTGGTTTTCACGTGATCCAAATCCTATATATATATATATATATATTATATATATATATATATATATATATATATATATATATATATATATATATATAGGGGTAGGATCAAGTGAAAACACTTAAAGTGGTGAAAACTGAAAACCAGATAGAGGTATACATATTGTAGCAAACGGGGTACATATTATGTTATAGGGTGTACATATTTTTTGTGAAGAAAAAAGTTCATATTATTTACAAAAATGCCATCTGAATATGTACCCTTTTTAAGCATATATGTACCTTTTTAGCAAATGTTTAATTATTTACAAAACTGCCATTCAAATATGTACTCCATTTGAGCTTTTATGTACCCCTGTTTTCAGTTTTCACCATTTTAATTGGTTTTCACATGATCCAAATCCTATATATATATATATATATATATATATATATATATATATATATATATATATATATATATATATATATATATATATATATATATATATATATATATATATATATATATATATATATATATATATATATATATATATATATATATATATATATATATATATATATATATATATATATATATATTATTTATCTATTTACAAAGCAATCAATCGAATAATTTCTTGCAAATTCATTTTGTCTCATAGAAATGAACAGAGACCTATATACCTCTATACTCTTCACCTATTCTTGCTCAATTTCGGTTGTTCAATTGTGCAGTTGCGGTTGGTCGAAGCAATCAATCGAATAATTTCTTGCAAATCCGCCGGTTAGGTCAGTCAATTGCTTACAAACGTTTGGAAATGGGTATTTGGGGAAAATTAGTTTTTATGGGAGTATAAGAAAGCTGAATCACTCTTAATTGATTACACCCTATGATTTCATTTTTTTCAATAAAGGTTGAATATCTCATTTATTTTCCTAAATTCGTCACAAGTTATTTTCGAATTTTTTGTTTTAATTGATTTTCAAATTGATGATTTCCGTTTTCATTTCAGGTTTGATCTTTGCTTTCATCTGATTTTTCGGTGTTAAAGCAGTTGTTGAAGAAATTGTGATGGGGAAAGCAACTTTCGAGGGTTTTTACAATTGATTGTCATGGAATTGAGTCTTGTTGTTATTTCCTGCCTTGGGTTTTGAGTGACAATATTTGGTTTTGTTATTGTTTTTAAATTGGATTATCCCAACCTCATTTCCATACTTATCTTCCTCAAATTTCGTTTTCGTGCTATTTCTTGTGTTTCTCCCTCTTTCTTTGCTTCATTCACAACACTATTTAGGAATTTGTGGACTTTTGCTGCTGTATGTGTTTCAATTGAGGTTAATTGTTCTTGAATTGGGGTCAATTTTTTTTAATTATTATTTGGCTTATCTTGATGGTATATATTACTTAGATTTTATTTTGATGGTATGTGCTTCACATGAGGTTAGTTGTTCTTGAAATTGGGTTAATTTTTTTGATTATTTACTCTTCTTTATATTATCAATTGAGGTTAGTTGTTCTTGGTTCTTGAAATTGGGTTAAGTTTTTTGATTATTTTGCTCTAACCAAGTGGGAACTCTTAGAGGCTTTTTAAATGTAAATAGATCAATTCAGGTTAGTTGTTCTTGGTTCTTGCAATTGGGTTAATTTTTTTGATTATTTTGCTCTTCTTTATATTATCAATTTAGGTTAGTTGTTCTTTGATTTTAAACGCCTAATAATTCAATTACCTGCTTTGAATTATTAGACTACCTATTTTATGGATTTTCATTTTGAGGTTAATTTTATTGTAGGGACTGCGGTGTACTTATTTTACTATCTATATGCCAGGATTAATCTCTTGAAGCTGATTGCTACTTCTGCCTTCCATACTTGCATGAATAGAAGTAAGTAGTTGCTCACTAGAAACTTATGTTTCTTTACTTTTCGGCCTTACATTGATGATGTAGCAATTATAGATTATTGCTTGTTTTTGATATGTATGATGTAGCAATTATAGATTATTGCTTGTTTTTGATATGTATTATGTTTTTTCTTTTATTGGTTGGCCACTGTGTAAAATTTTTTTGTCTTGGCTTTTCTGTTTCTTTTGCATTGGTAAATTATTTGTATTCTAAAAACTTATGGAATAAAATCCCAAAAATTATGCCCAACAAAACCCCCAACATTTAAAAACAGAAGTCGTAAAGATAAGAAACTACAATCATAAAGCTTACCCAAAACAAAAACCCAAAAATAGAACATGTTGTATGAAACTATGAAAACCCCCAACTATGAAACACAGCAAATAAGAGAACAAATTCCAGGAAATGGGAGAAAAGAAAATGGATACTGAATTAAGGATATCAAGAATTGTATCACGTACCGGTGTTCTTTGACTTTAGTAATAATGGTGATTAAGAACGACGGTTTTGGTAGAGGTAGAAGTAAATATGGAAAGGAGCTGTGCAGGCGGAGTTAAGGAGGCAGAGAAATAAAAGAATTAGTAAGAGAAATGAATTCTGGTAGATGGAGATGCAAATGTAGAAAGCAAAATGGAAAGTAATTAGTAAGAGTAGGGAGCAACTTAATTTAAATCAATGGAAACAACAACAATCCAACTGGCATTAAATTTTGGGTTTTCAGTTGTATTATTGCAATTTCCTTCGTATTGAATTTTTTTTCTTGCTGCTTATAAGTCTTAGTGTTTAGGGTTATTTTTGCTTGGTTAAATTTTCATATTTGATGTATTTATGGAATTTGGTAATTTCAAGCAATTGGAGTTCGGTATGCTCTATCACTCTCATCAGCTGCCACGGTGAACTGGGTTTTGAAGGATGGACATGGTGAATTGTGTCTGTGCGTTTATACAGTTTGTGTCGTTTTAAATTTCGGCACAAATTTGAAGGTATATAGAGTTTTAATGTATATGTCTCCATTTACTAAACTGAATCTTTGTAGTCTATGGTTGCACTGTTTAGGTGCTGTAAAACTAATTGGTGTCTGACCTTGATACGGAGCTGGAGCTGCTAACTATGGATATGATGCCGGAAATAGACCCATTTTCTATCACCCTTCAGTTTGAATTAGCAAAAGCAATGTTTCCTTGCATTTCTAAATTTGTATAGCATAAAACTAAAACGAAAATATGAATAGGAAAAGAGTGAAGTTCTTAAACATAAACACTTGTAACTTTGAAACTCCTTCACATATTATCTTCTGATCCATTCAAACTATAAACCCTTAAATTCCCATCATAAGCCATTATCAACCTTCTTTTACTCCCTATTCCTACATCTAATGCATTACATTGTTACTGAACACTTGAAGACAATATGCCGACATCATCAAATACAAAAATCTTACTACTATTATAAAATGTTTTACCTTTTTCACAAATAAAAAATAAAACATGCTTAGGCCATAGGACCATGTTAGGATTATTGGTGACTTGGTTCACCAAGTAATCAAAACAAGATTAAGGAAATTAATCTAGCATGTTAGTGTAAGTAAGAAGAGGACAAAGTACTATGTTTTGATTGGGTGTTTGAGTATCTTACAAGTACCAATAGTGCACCAAGTGGAGGGGGAGGCCGTTGCGACGTGGATTCAGGAACGACTTTTGAACAGAACCGTCAATGGGGTCGACTGAAAATCGGTCGACTTTGATTGGAGCAAACAGCCGTGAAGACTAAATGCTCGTGAGAAGGACACCGTCACCCCCTTGGGTCCGAGGCCGCTTCCCTCACGCTCCTCTTGAATCCCACCGGATCTTGGAAGGAGGATGAACCTCTTGATTTCTTGAACACTCAAAAACGAGAGGAAGGGGGGTAGAGTATTTTACTGAAATACCTCAAATATGTTATTGAAAATCAAAATGTGGAATGTCCTTTTCTTACAAACCTCCAAGCCTTATATACTAAGACTCCCATATAGGACAAAACAATATAAAGTCAAGAAATGGGCCTTAATACATGGCTCCACTAAAAAATGTAACGTCATAAAAAAAGAAAACGCTAAACTGAAAATAACGAAATAACGAGGTCGCTTGATTGACTCGTTTCCACGTGCACTAGTCGGGATTAAGTATGACTAGAATCTTGGAAACCTCCTTAGTCCTCTCCAACCCATGAACGTCCATATTATCTAGGTTATCCATATTTGTGCCCTCATTTGGACTCGGGTTTGGTTCAAATAGTACATTGTACTATGGTAGTGGAAACATGGATGTAAGAAGCCTTGGAGGTGCACTACTTGGGCTCCAAGGAAGTATTTCAAGAGTAGTACAAGTGGGGACCAAAAGGGATACAAGAAGAAAGCAAGCAGCAGCCCACAAAACATCACTGTCGACCCAGTGCCTGTTGCTCGACAGGCTGGCTCGCCCGAGCAGGGGTCGAGCGGCACTTTCTGGACAATTTTCGTGACTTGGAACAGCTGCTGCCTTGCATGTACTGCTGCCTATTGCTTAGTACTATTAAACCCTATATATACACACATATATCCATGCTCTAAAGGTGCACCAAAGTCTCATTATAAGAGCAACCCTTCTTACGTAGTTTTCTCCCTCATTTAGCTCCTCTCTTCTACACATAACCTACATTGATATTTCTCCTTTGAACACATTAATATAAATCCTAGGCTAGATGGTGGATGTAGCCACATTGGTGAACCACCTTAAAAATCTTGTCTTGTTTATTTAGGTTATTTTAGCCATTCATTATTACTTGCATTATTATTTTTGTTTCTAAACTTTGACACAACACAAACAGTCATTTAAACTTCACATTTTGTGATCCTTGAGTGAGGTTTTGCCTCTCCTTTCAATTGGTATCAGAGCCAAGGGTTTATTTGGGGTTACTTGAGGTGTTAGTGGTGGTCATTTGAATTCCAAAATGTCAACAATGAAGTTAGACATTGAGAAATTTGATAGGAACACAAATGGCTTATGATGAGGGCTAAGTGGGAATATATGGATGCAAAAGCTTTATCCGCCATACAACTTTGCCTCTCCAATTGATTGAGGGGAAGTTGTAAAGGAGGTATCATCAAAGGGGATTTGGGAGAAGTTGGAATCACTCTACATTAGGCGAAGTGTTACAATAGATTATAACAAAGTAGATGTATGATCTCGGTTGCAGAAGGTAAGCCTATGAGACCTCATCTTGATGAGCTTTACTCTGTTGTTTTTGGATTTACAAAACATTGATGTTTCCTTGATTGAGTGAAGACTTGGGTTATTCTCTTATATGTTCTCACCTTCTTTTAAGCATTTTAGAGGACCATTATATGGTAGAAACACTTTGTGTAGTGGGGATGTTAGAAGGCTTTACAATAGAGACCTTATGGATTCTCAATTTGCACAAAAGTTGTCAGTGAGTCCTAATCATGCTTTTATTTGTTAAGGATTCAAAAGTAGGAACAAGAGGCATGACTTGCATTATTATTATAGGAAAGGCCATCTTAAAAGGTTGTTTGGAGTTAAAATCAAAACAATGGATGATTCAAGTCAAAGGGACTGGCCAGAGGAGCTAGTTTGTTGAAGAGGTATATGATGTTGGTTGCTCTTATTGTCCTAGTGGTACAAGGTGGGTGATTCTTGGGTTTTGGATCTGGGTTGTTCTAGCATATGACTTCTAACTCAAACTTCTACAACTTATAAAGGGTTGAAGGAAGGAGTGTCCTTATGGCAATGGGGCCAATTGTCAGATGAAGTTCGGTATGGTGATTTAAGTCATCATGTTTGATGGTGTTGTGAGAACATTATCTGGGGTCCTCCATGTTCCAAGCATGAATAGGCACTTAATTTCCCTTGGTACTTTTGATAGAGAAGGTTTTGCATGCATTGGTGAAGGTGGAGTTTTGAAGGTTGTTAAGGGCCATAAAGTGTTCTTGAAAGGGTCCATTGATGATGATGGCTTGTACAAGCTACTTGGCACAACCTTAGTTAGTTTGGTTCATGATGCTACAACCTCAACCAAGCTCAATGATGATGATGATACTTCTCATGATGATAAGAATGTAATCCCAATATCTTCCAACAAGTCCATGGGTTGTGTGGACTTGGTTGGTGTTTAAATCATATTCTTTTGTTGTAAGCTCTTAGAGAGCATTTGTAGTACATGTGCTTTTGTTTATTTTTTGTGCACATGTTTATTTTGGTTTTTTGAGTATGTTGCTAGCTAGAGATGTTTTTTGGTTGTTGGATTGAATCTTAAAGGTGATGTTTTGTGACTTGGTAAACACAAGTCAAGGTGGAGATTGTTAGGATAATTGGTAACTTGGTTCACCAAGTAATCAAAACAAGATTAAGAAAATTAATCTAGCATGTTAGTGTAAGTAAGAAGAGGACAAAGTACTACGTTTTGATTGGGTGTTTGAGTATCTTACAAGTACCAATAGTACATTGTACTATGGTAGTGGAGACATGGATGTAAGAGGCCTTGGAGGTGCACTACTTGGGCTCCAAGAAAGTATTTCAAGAGTAGTACAAGTGGGGACCAAAAGGGATACAAGAAGAAAGCAAGCAGCAGCCCACAAAACATCACTGTCGACCCAGTGCCTGTTGCTCGACAGGCTGGCTCGCCCAAGCAGGGGTCAAGCGGCTCTTTCTGGACAATTTTCGTGACTTGGAACAGCTGCTGCCTTGCATGTACTGCTGCCCATTGCTTAGTACTATTAAACCCTATACTTCCCTATATATACACACATATATTCATGCTCTAAAGGTGCACCAAAGTCTCATTATAAGAGCAACCCTTCTTACTTAGTTTTCTCCCTCATTTAGCTTCTCTCTTCTACACATAACCTCCATTGTAATTCCTTCAAGTCTTGTATTTCTCCTTTGAACACATTAATATAAATCCTAGGCTAGATGGTGGATGTAGTCACATTGGTGAACCACCTTAAAAATCTTGTCTTGTTTATTTAGTTTATTTTAGCCATTCATTATTACTTGCATTATTATTTTTGCTTTTTAACTTTGACACAACACAAACATTCATTTAAACTTCACATTTTGTGATCCTTGAGTAAGGTTTTGCCTCTCCTTTCAGACCATCATAAATCATTCAAAGTACATTATCGTTATAAAAAAAGGTTAAATACCCAATTCCAAACATATGAGGACCAATAACCATTATTAATTTATGGGTTTTGCAAATCATTCTAAGCACATTATAAGCATATAAAAAACTACAGTTTTTCTACACTGTTTAAACAAATTAACTGAGTCTCATTTTTATTTTATTATTTGGATTAATATTCTACTTTTTGTCCAAACTTGAAGTTTTGTTCTTCCATGATTTTGAGTGCTCTATCTTATGTGTTATATGGAAATTATTTTGATTTACACGTTTTGTTCAAGTAAGTTATTAGCATTTGATTGTATGCTTCATGTAAATTATTAGCATTTGATTGTATGCTAGATATACTTCGCTTCTACTTATTGTGGCTGTGTTTTTTTGCATTTGGATTAAATTTGAGTTTTAACTTTCTATTTCTTTAACCATTTCTTCCATAAATTCGATTTCGATTTGGTATTATTCTTATTTTTTATTCTCTTTTCGTTACTGAAAGATACCCCTCTTGTTTGGAATCATTGAATACACACTCGGTCTAATCTTGTAAGTTTTTTCTATGGGTTTCAGTTTGTTGTATATTTTGGTTTGCTATGAGAGTTTGGTCATTTTCATTTTTTCACAATGCTCATTTCAGAGTTTTAATATCTTACATTTTGACATTTTAATTACTAGCATTTTCGAAATTCGCTAAATATTAATGAACATTATTTTTCTTTACAGGATTCACTACATTTTCTGGCTTCTATACACCGTCATCTTCGTAAGCTCACTAATATTAGAAGCAAGGTTAGAGAGTAGCTTGGAAAAGAAGCTAAAAGAAAGAGTTTGTCAGGAAAGGATTTCAAGGGGTAGATATATTGATAACTCTTGTTAATTCTTGTTACCAATAGATTTATATCATTTGTCACTTTAGTCTATTCGAGGAATTCCCATACAATGCAAGTTTCATCTTGCTCAATCGATTACCTATTGTTGCGGTTTCAGCTTTGTACATTTCTTGTTCTTTGTGATTCGTTGGTAAACGCTTTAATTAATGGTGCTAATGACTTGCATATATTTGATTCAATTGAAAATTTCAATTGCACACATTTTCATTGGTCATTAACTTTAACATAAATGTTAAAAAATGATTTATTGTTTGTATATGTTTCTTGTTGCATTTGTGCAATTTGTTAGTGTGTGTGATTGTAATCTCATCCTAGGCATTTTCAGTAAAATTGCTTGACTCAATTCGACTACATATCCACACGTGCATGACAGACTAATAAAAGGACATTGTTCTTCCTTCGTACTACGTCATTGTGATTTTACTATTTTCATTTGTATTATTGTTAATAGACATGTACAAAATAACATTTAGAAATTCGGTAATGTAACATGGGCCCCAAGTTATCCTATTTTCTTTAAAAAATCAATCTGAATCGAATGTATTGACTATGTATATGATTTTATTGACATTAAGCTAAAGTCGAGGTTGTGGTTTTGCTTCATTCATTATTGAAGGTATATAATGTAGTTCACAATTAAGTTGTTAATATAGTAATAAGTGAATAGCAGTACTAAGTACTTATGTTACAAATTTTTATGCTTGAATTTATGCTAAACAAAGAGATTTAATAGAATTCTTTTCAATTAAAATCATTTAACATTGCATACTAACAAAATTTAATTTGCATTTGTAACTAATAAGTCTTTGATAATGAAGTTAGTTGATTTATGTAAAATCTATTATATATCATGTGTTTTGTTGGTTAGTATTTGTCATCTAGGAATAAGTTCGGAAAAGGCCTTAAAGTATAATTTTATTTAAAATAATGTTGTGATATTAATTTCTTTCATTCTATATTTTGATATTATATTAAGATTATAATGTTGTATTAGAGTATGTTATGCTTATTGTGTGTGTTTGCTAGGTGATCTGTGCTGGTGTGCAGAATTGGGTCTTGCTTAGTATAGCCTTAAGTGTGTGGTGTAGGTGCTGGTGAAGGTTAATATAATGTCAAGTTTATACGTGATCCGTTATTATTCTAGTAAACACAATTTAATGCAATGTTAACATCTTAGTTTTCACTTTTAAAAGTTTTTACCACCTATATTAACCAATAAATCACATCTTTTCATAGAAAACATCAAAATAATAAGTAAATGATCAAATGAAGGAAAAACAAAGGTTGCATATGGTAAAGTTTACATATTGTTGATAATTGATAGAGAAGACATAAAAGGAACAACTATAATAACCGAATACTAATGCTTCTTATCATTATTCTGATCAAAAGACATCCTTTTATACAGTCTGTATCTATAATAACCGAATACTAATGCTTCTTTTCTTAATCTTTGTCAAGCCGGGGGACTCTTTTTGATCGCGCTTTCTTTTAGGAGTATGCCAAAGTTCAATTCAAAGTGCTGCAAACCTCAGTGCGAGATGTTCAACAGCTTGAGCATGCCTTTTTCTGAGGCTCAGACATGGGGAAATCGGTCACAAAACATCTGTATATATCAATAAAAATTAAACAAATAAACAACCTTTATTTTTTAGTTACCACAACTAAGATGATCAAAATTATAGACTACTTAAACTAAATTCACTACAATAATGCAAACCCATTTGTACTAGGGCTGGCAAAAGTTGACCCGACCTGCTAACCTGATCTGAAACCGACCCGAAATTAGTGGGTTTGGGTTTAGATTTTTGACCCAATTAATTAAATGGGTCGACCCGACCTGATCTGTTTATTAAATGGGTTAGGTTCAGGTTGAATTTTTAAACCCGAAAAATACCTGTTTAACCCATTTATTAAATGGGTCAATCAGGTCAGGTCGACCCATATTACCCAATATTAACCCATAAATATTTATTAAAAAAATATACATATATAAAAAAAAAATACCCTAGCCCAAGCCCAAACATTAACCCTAACCGGTTCTTTTCTACCCCTTGATATATATATATATATATCCTTTCTTTTCCTCCCTTTCTCATTTCAGCAAATTAAAAACCCTAATTAAAAACCCTAAATTGACTGGGCTGCGGCGCATCTCAGAGTAATCTCACCATCTTCTCTAATCTTCTTGAATCTACTATTACTTCAGATCCTGAATGCCAAATTCCAAGGTAATCACCATCGTCTCAGTTTCTTTCGTTTTTGTTCTTCATTCCTGTGTGTTTTTCTTATTTTTGTTGGATTTCTTCGTTGTTCGATTCTGTTTGTCTCTGTTTTATGTTCTTCGTTTTGTTTTTGTTCTTCATTTCTGTTCGTCTCTGTTTTATGTTCTTCGTTTTTGTTGGATTGTTTTTCATTTCTTCATTTCTTTCAGTCTTTATTTCGTTTCGTTTCTGTCTTATTTTCGTTTGTTTATGTCTTATTATTTTGTTTGTTTTTGTTGTTTTTTATTATGTTAATTGATTGTTATGTTTATCTTCATTGATTGTTTTTCATTCGTTTATTGATTCTGTATTTCGTTCTTACTATTTCGTTTTTATTATGTTTATTGATTATTTCGTTTCTGTCTTATTTTATTATTTGATAACTTTTTTTTTGTTTGTTAATGAAGCAAAAATGGAATCTCAATTGGATGAGCTTTGTGGACTTTAATGAAGATTCAAGTTGAAGAAGAAGAAGACATATCTTGCCCTAGTCCAAGTCCAAGTCTAAGTTTCGATCAACATGAATTTAGTTCAAAAGCATCTTCCTTTTAGGCTACTTTATTTTAGACTATAATATATTTTTGACTATAATGTAGAAACTAATTATGTTTGTAGAAACTAAAATGATGTTTGTAGAAACTAAAATGATGGATAGTTAAACTTTAATGTATCTTTTCTTTGTTATGAATTGTGAATGGCTAAATGGGTTATTAGTAGGTTAAATGGGTCAATTATGATGATATAAACTTATAGGTCAAATGACCCAAAAAACCCAAATGAAATAGCAGGTTAAATGGGTAAATATCGGGTTGACCCGACCTGCTACAGATCAGGTTGGGGTTTCAGTTTTCGACCCACTTAAATAAATGGGTCAGGTTCAGGTCAATGCTCTAGTGACCCATTAATATATGACCCGAACCTGAAAATGACCCAACCTGATCTGTTTGCCACCCCTAATTTGTACTACCATGAAAAAAAATTGAGTCCAACTTCTTTTAAGGAGTACAAAAGCCCCTCCTCTAATGCATTTGCAATCTGCAATCAAACCCAATGATATGATTATCTTCAACTATTCAAGCTTCTAGGTTGCATTCAAAACGCAAACTATCTTATTTCCGCATTATTAATTTCTTCAACCTCGCTACGCTACTTGCTAGTGTATTGTTTGCTTTGTAAGTTGGCTCTTAATCAACAAATATAAGCAACTTACATTAGCTAAACTCATGTGGGATTTCACCAGAAAATTTATTGCTAAACCAATCTTAGAAAGTTGTTGCAACTTCCCAATATCAAATGGGATTTAGAATGCCCAAGCTTGTATATCTTGGTTTGGAATGCCCATATTTAAGGGCAAATGAGGTTGTATGATTCAAAATGTCATGTTCAAATTGAAGGAAAAACAAAAGTGTTATAATACAATTTGACACATTAAAATTAGGTAAAAAACTTGCGTGAATAAGTTTGAGACATCAGAATTCGAGACATGGCAAGAGAGACCAAGAGATAGCGTATCAACATGAAGTTAAGTCAATAGCTTAAATAATAGAAGTATTATCAAGGATAAATTTGACAAAAGGTTTCCAAAAAAAATTTATTTTAAGCCGAAAATTAATCATTGTGGTCTTCGATTGACATTTGAGCATTACTACTGAAAGATTATGCACTCCATCTAAAAGAACCAAACAGCGAAGATAAAAAGGAAGAAAACAATAAAGATCAAATAATAATCCATCAACAACTTGTTAAATTTTTTTTCATGTTTAGAGCAATTGAAGCAATATGACGATGAACAACATCCAAAATGAACTCAATAATCATAGCTTCAAATACCTTATTTAACATAACAAAAATACATGATTTTTTCAACAAATCTACTCAAATAAAAGCGCCAAAACAAAGATGCAAAAATAGATTGCCTTATACCTGGTCAAAAAGAACTCTAGATGCATTAACAACATGATACAATGACCTTCCTCTACTGCTAGTCTGCTACAATATTCAAAAGCTTGTACAAGATACAGTGCTACTCTCAGTTTCATAGCCCATTTTAAAGATTGATTTCACCTGCACCAAAATTTGAAACCTTGCCATAAACCAATCATTCATGACCTTCACCAAGAAGTCGGATCAATTTTACGTAACCTTAACTACCAAACTACTTTCCTAATAATGAATATTTCTAAAACAAACTTCCCAAATCCAAACAACAAAATTCAAATTTGTTTCCACAATTCCACATCCAAAGAATTATAACCCACAACAACGAATTTCAATTACAACAAAATTGCTCACTGAATTCCTTCATACCTAAGTGCCAATGGTCTAAACTCTAAAAGCATAACGATTCCCAATATTTCTAAAGTAATGTATAAATGAACACTGAAGTAAATAAACGTAGAGAGAAATTAGTAAAACAAAACAAACTCAAGACGACCTATTTCTTATATAAACCAATGAAAGAACATAATTTGAAATCAAGTTGCTGCTAAATTTAGAGCTCTACGCAACCCAGTTCATGATCTTACACAAAGAAATATCTCACTTTCTCTCTTATCATATGTAATCAAGCTTTGTAAGACACTAAATTTCGAATGACAAATGAATTGCAAGCTCGCGAAACCGTGACATACTTGCAGTAACACATAGTACCAGCGATAGAGTTTGAAGAAGAAGGAATCAAACAATATTTTTGTGTTTATTATTGGTTTTTTAAAGTGACTAAAGGAAGAAAGGCACAATTGAGGTGATACACTAAAGGTTCACGCTCTTAGTTTCAGTTCTGACTTCTGAACATAGTACTCATTTATGATTTTCTAACCATCAAGCTCCACAATCACTAATATAATTCCAGCAATATACCACCTTTTTTGGATTTGATAAAGGACCGAATCAATATTGATTCCACAAAGAGAGTGAACCTTAAATATCATCATATTACTAAAAAAAGAGAAAAAAAGAACTAAGGGGCCAAATCCACATTATATGATACTACTAAGCAGTATGTAGCTCCCAGCTCAACCACACCACTTTATTTAGTTAGCAACTAATACATTTAAAGAATGGAGTTGCTTATTTTATAAAATCGGGTTTTGTTAGATAAGAATCAACATAAACTCACATCTACAGTTTTATAAACTATCATCAAGTCAATTCACAACAATCAGTCCTAATTAGCAGGAAAGTTAGGCAATCATCAGTAACAGATCAGCAACGGATGAGTTGCAGATGAACAACACAACACGTCAGCAGCACAACACAAAACAGCGACAAAATGACAAATCGATGAAGCGGATCAGCAACAAAATAGCATAGATCAACAGCAGATCAGCAGCATAGCAACACAAATCATGAACAAATTACACAACAGCAAAGACCATCAACTAATTGCACAACAAAACAAGCAACAGAGCAACAGATCAGCAGCTGATTCGTACAAATCAGTATATTTGATCCAACAACACAACATCATAGATGACTGAAGCATGTCATCCTTTTCTTATGAGATTTAGTGCACATAGGTCAGTGTATTAGTATACAAGACAACAATAATTTGATTAATATACAACACAACACAACAACACAACATCAACAATTTGATTCATATAACATAAATACTTTGTTTTGAAGTCATTTTAACAAGATTATATGTGATAATAATTTGTTAAAAACTGGATTTAATTCTTCAATAGTTAAAATTAGCTATAAACGATGTCGATGCAGAGTATAGAATTTTACGAATAAAAAATTTAGCATATTTCCAGGATGACCCAATGAACAAGCCAATCAGGAAGGTTCGATGACTTAACCAACTCCACAAAGGGTCCGAATATAGACCTCATTGTATCCGCTGTAACTACAAAACAAAAAAGAAGTAAAAGCATATATTTACCTTGGAATTAAATTTGTCAATAACAGCTTGAGCTTCTCTACGAGAGCCCATGGTAACAAAACTAAATCCTCTGTTCCTCCCAGCTTTATCTCTAATAAGCTAAATCGATTTCAAAAAAACAAACAATACCCATTAAACAGAATTAAAAACCGACATGAAAGATCACAAATATTGATACAAATTACCTGTAGTCAAGTAGCAAGATTTGAAAGAACCAACAATTGAATTCAATCAAACTAATCATGATTCATAATATACTGTACTTACTTTCATCAAAATGCAAATTAAAATTGCTGGTTGGCATGTATAAATTCACTCAACTTCATTTCTCCTCTCGTATTAAAAATGTTCAATTTATAATCTACAAACCCTACAACGACTAACAAACGCAAAATTGATTCCATATTAGTGCGGCAAAGATCATATAGAGCAAAAACAAAAGTGAATTAGAAGTGCGGCAAAGATCATATTAGTGCAGCAAAGATCATTTCTCTTCTCTTCTCTTCTCGTATTAAAAATTTTCAATTTATAATCTACAAAACCTCAATCAAACATGAAAGGAATCGAAGAAATCAGATCCAACAAAAAGATTAACAACGTGAATTTAGAAAAAACAAAAGTGAAACAAAAACTTACATGGGTTTATCATCAGAATCTAGTAAATCATCAACTTCTTCTACCTCCAAATCCAATGCAATCCAAACTGAAGAACCGAAGAAACTACTATAGAATTGATGCATATGATGTAGTTTGATTTGTAGTTTTTGTGGGTTTCTACAAAATTAAGATCAATTTTACAAATCCAGATAAGAAATCCAGTAAATAGCCATAAATCGAAACACCCAAATGACAATTTTACAAACCTACCCAGATTAAAATTTACAAATCCAGATGAAGCCATCATCAAAGAAATCAGAATGAAAAAAAGAAAAAAAGAAAAAAAGAGAAAAAAAGAAAAAGAAAAAGAAAGAATACCTGCCCAAGAATAGAAGAAATGGTCTGAAGGTGGAAGGCTTCATCAAGTTTGTACAGATTTACATCCATGGAGGAAAGGGAAGAGATAGAAAGGAAAATGAGGGAAGGTAGAAGAGAAAGCGTGAAAGAAATGGGGATGAAGAAAGAAGTCAGAAGGGAGAAAAAGAGCAAAAACATTGCTGATTTGGCAAGAATACTGTTCATAAATGAGTTCATGAATAGCAGTCTTGCAAATGTTTTATATATATATATATATATATATATATATATATATATATATATATATATATATATATATATATATATATATATATATATATATATATATATATATATATATATATATATATGTATATATATATATATAGTATATATATATATATTATATATATATGATTATATATATATATACTATATATAGTATATGCATATATATATGTATGATATTATACTATATATTGCATATATATATATATGTATATATATATATATATATATATATATATATATATATATATATATATATTAAATACTATTCTATATATATATATATATATATATAAATTTTATATATATATATATATATATAAAATATATGTATATATATATATATATATATTATATATATATAGTGATAGCTAAGTCCGGTTGGCGGTCAACGGCCCGATCGCAACGAATCAAAGCGCAAGCCAGGAGCGTTCCGAACCGGTCCTAGAGCCGCGAAACCGGGTGAACTGCGGAAAAATTCTAGGAGCCGGTAGGAAGCCGGAAAAAAGCCGCTAGAACCGACCAAAGAACCGTGGGACCGGTTCACCCTACCGTTCAGTGGAACCGTTGACCAGCAACCGGGGCCGGGCCGTTCACGCCAAGCGTTCCATGGAGCGCGGAGGACGAGCCGAATGCAGTTGCCCAACGGTCCCGTTCTTTGGAGTCGGTCAAAGTAGCCGTTTTTGGTCAAAGTAGCAGTTACATTTATTTCTATAAATACCATCACTTTCAAACATTCCAATTCCTGACTCAACCATCTCTCTCCCACGCCTCTACTTACTCTCTCTACTTAATTACTTAATTACGCAATTATTCTCTTAATTACATAATTAGTTTTCTAATTATTTCTTAATTAGTTCTTAATTAGTCTTCTAATTAGTTCTTATTTCTTATTAATTATTTCTTAATTAGTTCTTAATTATTTATTTCTTAATTAGTTCTTAATTATTTTAATTACATAAATATTATCATGTCTTCATTCTTGAAAAAAGCCACTCAAAACAAATACCAAAAGGGCAAAATCTTTGGGGTTCTTCTTCTAGCTAAAAAAGGAACTTCAACTCCATGATATCAAAACACCTTGGTTAGTAATTACGAACCGGACTTATCCGAAAGGGTAGAGCCATTGCGAGAATTACATATAGCGGAACATGTTGAAAGAGAAATAGAAAGGATGAAGAAGAAACCAAAAAAGAAGCAAACAAAAGAGAAGAAAAAACCCCTATCAAGATACTTAGATCTGACAATCATCAACAAGATTAGTTGAAGAAGCACAACAACAACAAAGACAAGCTCCGGGTAAAGCAGTCAATTTCCAAAGTATTGTTAGTTTTCTAATTTTTTATTCTTCAATTTAATTGAATTTTAAATTATTATTTATTTTAATAATGTTTTTATATTTATATTTAGATGAAAATGAACCCAAGGGACAACCTTTTCCCAGTACCACCTCAGGGTAGGCTATTTCACATGTTTGTCGTATTTTTACAAAAAGTACCAACCCAATTCGGATGTTTTCTTAGCACTTGTCAAGTTTGTGAAAGTCAAGGAGTAAAGCCCTTAGTTTCTTACAATTTACCAAAGGTAAATACTTTTAAGTTTTTATACAATATTTATATTTTGTACATAAAAAATGTTAGAATGTATTAAATATTCATTTATTGTTTTGTGAATCTTTGTTAGGTGGTGGATCGGATCCTTCAACAAACATTTGGCAAAAAACATGGAATCACAAAAGAAAGCATGCGGGGCAAATGAAGCGGACAACAACAATAAGAACGGACTTCCCGGACCCGAGGTACTTTTAGATATAATCGTAATGAAATGATCGTGAGTTTTCAAAATATGTTTTGGTGATGAATTACCCTTTAACCACCGGGAAAGTCAAAGATACAATATTTCAATAGGAAATGTTTAAACCGCAATTTAGAGCGATCCCTAGGAATACTCCTTAAAAGTCAACCATTAAACTATATGAATCAAAAAGATATGAGTTAGTACAAATGTTTAAATCTTTAATGGTAGAGTTAGCAACAACCAATATTTGTATCCCATTTAGAGCTATATGTGTGTAAAACATTGATAGCGTAATTGGGTATTCAAAAGAATAATGGCGAAGTTAATGCCCGAAAGACAACGGTGAAAACATTAAATATAGATTAGTGGAAATTTGTAAAGAATGGAACTTATTGGATAAAATATTTTGTTGTTCTTTGAAATACTTCACGAAATATAAAAGTATGGAACTTCTATATAATGAACCCGCTTTACTAGTATTTTAGGAGGTAGTTTATTACATATACGTTTTGGCTCACATTGTAAATTTATCTTGTCAAGCGGTATTAAAGTTTAAGTGATTTATTAGGTCCCATTAGGAGATATAGTCAAAAGCTTAGATTAGGACAAGTTAAAAGAAGATATAAAAATTATGTGCCCAATATAACTAAGAAAAGTATATTGGGCTTTGACTAACTCCCTACCGTGGGGTTACCCATGACTTATTAAAGAAGCGATTGCTTATGTCGGCCATAACACAAACAGATAATGAGTTTACGGATAGCCATTATAAGTATTAGTGATGATACTTGGGACTTAGCTATAGGAAAAAATTACTAGGCTATGTCCACGCAACTAAGATATTTTCATATGTATATAACAAACGTCATTAGTAATAAGTGAATGTTTCACCTTTTTATCATCCGATTCTATTCCATGAAGATACTACGTTTTTTAGCTATTCTTGAAGATATGATGGATTAAGTGGAAGACATATTTTAATGATTTCCCTTATATTTATGGCATAGCACAATTTTAGATTGGGTTTTAAAACGAAGCCCTAACTAAAATAATAGGATTTTATTATCAAGCACTAAATCCCCTTAATGTACATAATTATGTAGGCAATTGTAAAAAACTTTTAGGGACCTTATGACCATTATTCAGTATATATAACCCGAACGGAACGCCTAGGCAAGCGCCCCACCCCATTAATCCAATTCCAACATAAAGTGGATGAATTTCTAGGACTAGGATCATTTCTTCCTCCTCCTCCTCGCTTATTTAGAATTAGATAATTACCAAACATCCTTTGAAATCCAAAGAGTTAAATATTTTAGAATGGTGGAGGGAAAAATCCTAAAATACCTTTTATTATGCCAATGCAAAGGATATCCTTCAACCCCTCTTTATCGGCGTTTGTGGCCTTTCGTCTAAAGCGGGTTTGGGGAAAGATCCGCCTTGCACCACATAGTATTCAAATTTGTTTTGCAAAAGATTGGGATAGGAGGTCCCCAAAGCAAGGGAGAAAAAACGCAGACAAGAGGAAGATGATCCAGGATGAGATGGATCGCGATCCGCCGGAGCGATTCCGAAGCATCCAACCAACCAAATGAGCGATGAAGAATAGGATCACAAATAAATAATACCCCACATTAAATATAAAAGGTACAAAAGAACTAAGGGCTTTATTCCTTGATAAGAGGCGTTATATTTCGGGATATAGGTTCAAGTCCATTCTCTCCCCTTTTTTTTATTCATCTTTATCGTTGATTGTTTTTATTAATTTATTTTTGTTTTTTTTTTTGTAAATATTTTTAACAAAAGAATTGAATTTCGATAATAATCAAATGCGGCCCCCCGAAGCCCTAATTTGATTTTTTATTAAAATTAAAGGAAAATAAGAACGGCCAGGTCCACCCACCCACCGAATTGGAACCCCGGGGAAACCCCCTTTTATGAACAAAAGAACCTTTGACGGCAACCAAGAACCGCCCGGTTCCAAAGGAAAACCGTAACCAACGTGGAAAACCCCAACTGACCGGGGATACTATATATATATATTATATATATATTTATATATATATATATATATATATATATATATATTATATATATTATAAATATATTATATATTATATATATATATAATGTATTTTATATATATATTATTATTATATATATATGTTATATATATTTTTAGAACACCTCTTTCTCCTTCATTTTATGGGTATATCGAATTTACTCAGATTTCTCACCTACCAAAGACAAAACCTTTACTCCATATCCTTTCTCCTTTAATTCTCCATAATAATTGCTGCTCCATTTCTTAAATTCATTGAAGATTCGGTCATTTACCAAACATAGGTATGTATATCTTCTCAATTATGGGTGTTTAGTTCGTTTTAGGGTTTTTTTTTCGGCTGCTTCATTTTGATGCGATTTTGCTGCGTTTTTGGCGTAATTTTGTATTTGTTTCTATCAATTGCCTCTTTGTTTGTTAATATTGGTTTTCTGTTTTTTATGAATTGGTTAGGGTTCATATAATTACATATATCAATAAATGAAGAAATTGAAAATCATGAGAAAAGTTGTGATAGTGAAAGAGGTTGAATCTGAGTTGGCTGCTGAGGTGGGTAATGTAGGTAGTGTTAGTGTAGATGAGGTGGAAATTGGTAGAGCTGATGTGGCACATGTTGATGTTGTGGAGTTGGAAAGTGCTAGTGCACATGTTCATGTTGGGGATATGGGACCACTAGGCAAAAATATGGGTATTAAAGAAAGTTTGAGTGCTAACCCTAGATCTACATCAGAAAAATCAGCTTCTTTACCATCCATAACCATCTCAGGAAAACACACAGCCCACATAGAGGAGATTTCTGATTTTGATGATAGTTCTGATGAAGATTATAGTGTAGGTGATGAAGATGAATCTGAGGATGATGCTGATTTGTTTGCTGAAAATGTAGTTTATGGTCTTGATGATGTATATATTGGAGATGATGATTTAAGATTGGCGGTAGATAAGGAGATTGATGAAGAAAATAATAGAGACATTTACTATAATGGAGAAGGGGATGAATTGGAGTCTGATGATGATGATTTGGGTGCATTGAATGATGATGAGGAAGGTATAAGTAGCTATCCTACATTCAATCCAGAGGTTGATTTCAAGGGTAAGATAAATTTATCTCTAGGCCTTAAATTTCCATCAACACATGTTTTTAGAAAAGCACTAAGGTACCATGCTATTGAATGTGGTTACAATTACTATTACTTGCATAATGGTAGTAGTAGGATTAGTGTGTATTGTTACAATAGATGTAATTGTAGTAAATCAAATGCAAGAATTGTGAAGTGTATGTGTGGCAAGGATAAGAAGTGTTACTTTAAGGTTCATGCTGTGAAGTTTTTTCATGTGTAAATTAAATTCAGTTTTCAGTTTTTTCATCAATATACACTTTGAGGTATTTTTAGAATTATTTCTGTTTTTTTGGAGTTGTGGAATAATCCTTGATCTTTGGAATCCCATACAACCAAGGGCAGGAAACCTTGTGTTGTGTACTAGGTTGAAGGCTTGAGAGCAGAAATCAAGATCATCAATGTTAAGTGCCAAAAGTTATATTATTTTTATTCCTCTTTACGTATAATTTTATTACGTTTATTAAATAATATTTAATATTTAGTAAATATTTAATTTATGAATTAATATCTACACTTATAAAATTTTATTAATATTTTATAGGTTTTTTGGTTAAAATAAATTTGGACGAAATGAGAAAATTGGAGCCAAAAGAAAAAAACGTAATTCGCGAAGTATTTGACGCACCAGTTTTGACATCGCCATATCTCACTCATACGGACTCCAAATCAGGCGTTTTTTGAGGCTATGGACATCTACTCGAAAAGATCTACAACTTTTCTCTTCTGTAGAAAGCCTGAATCGGCTCATAAGTATAACAAAACAGCTGTTGAAGTCGGTTGTGATATTTTCAAGATACAACTCAACTTGATAAGTCTCATTAAATGTTAAGAAACAAATTTCAAGTCAAGTTCTCTTGCTAAGTGGTGGAAACTTCTCCTATTTCAATGATTCATGTGTTAAATTCTCCACCACAATATTTTGCAACTTGGATGATCAAAGAAGAAGTTTAATTAGAATTGACTTCTATATTTTTGTATTTTACTTATTCTCACCTCTATAAATAGAGGTTTTGCCATCCCATTAAGGGGAGGTATTATTCCTATAATATCAAATTAAGTAGAGAGAAAAAAAGAGAGCAAAATATATTTTTTCGTCTCTTATTTTGTATCAAAATTATTTACATAATGAATTTTTCTTATTCTCTCTTCTTTACTATGTTTAATTTAGAGTAAATTATTTTGTAGTAACATGTATTAATGTCTTGGCATATTATTTTTATGAGATTTGAAATGGGTCTTTAATTTATGCAACTTTGTTATTGAGTATTTATGTAAACTAGTTTTAATCTCTAAATTTATATAAGATTAATTTTGTTGGGTACACTTAATTATTCTTGTATAAGTTAATGTTTTAAAATTAATTAAACTTTGTTTAGTTATTTTTATTAAAGAAACAACTAGTAATAATAACTGCATCTAGTTTTATTATTAGAGTTTACATAATATTAAATTTAGTTGGGTTATAGGGTATCTTCTTAATTAAATTTAATGGTTGGTGAAGTCTTCCTAAAATTAAAGCAGTCAATTCATTAAAACCGGATTAATGAACACTAGGGCATTACTATCTTGGGTACAAATAGTAAGCTAATATAAAAGGGTTGACAGGGGGTTTACGTGGGTACTATAAATCCTACAGCCGCCTATTCATATAAAAGTTGTAATTAATCAATGATTAGAAATAATCTTGCCAATGACTAAAATACATGTTGCTACTAATTTCTCTTATTGATTTACTCTCTTATTTACTTTACATATTTTACTTTTAAGCTTATTTTATTTTAAAGTTTTTAGTAGTGTAATCAAAACTCATTTCCCCCATCTCTTTACTTTGCATATTTTATATTAAAATAAATATTTTAGAAGTATCTTTAAATTTAGTAATCACAATCTCTGTGAGATCGACCCCTACTTACCACTTACTATATTTAGCAAGTTGTAATAGGGTAAAGTATAATTTAAATTTGTGAGCGTACGACAGCGTCTTACAACCAACACCACCGGTTATTCAAGAATTTAGTTCTTAAATCTGTTTTGATCATTTAGGCACCTATCTCTGGTTGCTTAGAGTTTCTGTTGGAATTTAAGGGAAAACCTAAAGAGCAAACAAAAACAAAAAAAGAAAAAAAAAAGAAAAAAAAATCTCTTGTGACCATTAGAAGTTAGTTGAGAAAGCATTTGACCGTTATTCTTAGTTTCCTTAGTCGTTAGGAGTCTTAAGCATTTGTCTCTTCTTTTATAAGCCTATAAAAAAGGGTCCAAGGCTTGTAATAAGACAATTCACATTTTGATATTAAATAACATTGGAATTTTATTTTCCTTGTTTTGAGTGTGAGAAATACTCATCAATCTGATATTATATCGCAACTTTGGAGAGGGATTTGATTGCCATAGGGGGTTTTGATTTTGGAGAGGGAGTTGATTGCCTTAGGGGGTTCAAGAACTAAGTCATTCAACTCAAGAAACCTTAAATAGCTTGTTCTGTTTTTCTCACTTATAAGGGCATGTTTTGGGTGATTGATTGTGGGAATTAGTTGTGTGGAATTCAGAATAGAAAGAGTATCTTGAGAGATTGCATCATAGAGGAGGATTCCAGCCCAAACACAGTCCATCTATAAGTCAATATTGGCCGTAAAAGTCAATATTCTAAAGACAGTCAAAACCGCATGCTTATCATAATCTGATATTATATCGCAACTTTCCACTTCTGCCATGTTGAGAACACTTCATGATGTAACCACCTATTATCTCAAGTAATTGTTGTCCACCATGTCACCTCCGTAATCATGTTCTCCATCTAACATCACTACTGAAGTAACCAACCAGCAATTATGATTTCCACACCGAAATCCTTATAAATAGATCCTTCTTTTACGAAAATCAGGTTACCAATCATACTCTTACACAAGGTGCAACAATCAGGCCACTCTTCCAAAGGGGATTGTTGATGTAGTATGGAATGGACTGGAATAAGCACGACTTGATCAAGAATGGATATGACCAGACAGGTTCTGATCTTGGATGAATACCCTTGCAATCTGCCTAGATTGTTCAGGCACTCTCCTCCTACAAGGGCCTAGGCTTCACTCACCAAGGTTCTTGGATAGGAAAGGAGAGAGTCAGGGGGGTTGCTTCACTCACAACATCTCTTCTCTCACTAGAATTGAAACTACAATTCTAACTTTGAAAAAAAACAAAGATTGTATTAAAATGAAGAATGTGTCCTCTTTACAATAGCACAAGAGCCCCTATATATAGGCTAATTAATTAACTAATATAACGGCTAAAAGAAACAGAAAACACTAAGTCTTGGGAAGGGAGCACGTGACATCATGTGCCTTTTTAAAAATCAAGTAAAAACCCCTTTAAACAGGCAAACAAAATAGTCTGTTGCTACTGTCTGCCAGGCCTCCTTGTGCGAGGGCCCTAGGCCTCTATATGAATGTGTAGGGTAGTTCTGGCCCCTGAATGGCTTGACCCATGGGCGGAGATGCCAGGGATGGTCTGGTTTGCCCCAATGTCCTTCTGGTTGAGGCTCAGCAAGTTCAGTAAAGTCCCCTGGTCAGCTGATTGGTCTGGACTGTCCTGTTCTGTGTCTGATGGTGCTTCTGAGGCTGTATCTTGTTTCTTTGGGTCAGGTGGGGTTTCTCTTGGCCTGGGATGTGATCTTGGAATACTTGGGGAGGTGCTGGTGTGCCCCATGCTGCCTCCTTCCCTTCCCTCTTGATTTGGTGCATGCGTTAAGGTCAAAGGGTTACTACGTTGTTCTGACTCTTGACCTGAGTCTTGACTTCCCATGAGTGTTTCACAAGGATTTACACTTACCTCTAATATTAACATTTCTCGGTCTGACTTAAATTTCGGAGAGGCTTTCCGGAATATCAACCCCTAGTTTAGTCTTTCTTTGTGGCTGCAGTTACACCACTTGCGACAATCTTTCTTTCTTTTCGGGACACCAAACTCACTTCCTTTAAAACAAAGGTATTCCCTACTTAAAATCCCCTATATAAATTCCACAATTTCTTACCAGAAACAAGTATTGGATAATTGGCCAAAAACCCAATTCATTTTTATTATAATATTTAAATGAATTAATATAAAGTTCACCTTATGTGCTTATGTGGTTTGATGTAGGAAGAAAAATAACTTTGCTAGAGCCTGAAACCAAATAAACAAACTTTTTTCTTGGTTATAGGTATCAAAAAGCTTTTAATCTCAAAATTTGCTTAAAAAAACATAAACGTATCGATACATAAATAATAGACATCTAAATTAATATTTAGAAAGACTACACAAGTTAATTGATGTATAATTCTTGTACAAAACTACATAAAATCATTGTTACAATCTCCATAACCACATGCACTTTCTTTGGTATATTTACAATTCATCAATCTCCTGCAAATTAAACGTACTTACCTTGGACTTATCATAATTAAGAAAAGAGCAAATATTGATAAATTTTTTAATGTTGTGCAATTTCAACGATTACTACAGTTTTGCTAACAACTTAATTGTATACTTAAATACTTAACATATACTACGTAGTTTAATATTGAAAGACCATAATGTTTTAGGTTCCTATACAATCGATCATGTTGAACATGCCTCAAAACCTCCCGTGACCATAATGACCTGAATAGCATTTAACGAGAGCTACGATCAGACCGCAAAGATTCAGATGCGGATTCAACGTCCATCACCTGCTGCTGCTGAATCATGCCTATTCCCACTGCCATTATTCCGTCTTCATCAGCAACATTCCATACCTTCACTGACTTGTCAAGACTTCCACTATAAACAACAAACCTTAGACCTTTAGCCTCCTTATCATCTTCGACAGCTAGACACTTAACCGGACCAATATGAGCAGTCAAAGTTGATACACAAGTATGAACCAAGCCTTCACGACGCCATATACAGATTGTTTTATCAGCAGACCCACTAAACACAAGCCGAGCACGAGCAGATAGGCAGAGAACAGCCAATTTATGGCCTTTCAGCACACCCCCGTGTGCAAGATTCTTCTCAGTGTCCCAGAAATTAACGATTCCATCACTGGACCCACAGTAAACTATCAACCCTGTAGGATCAACTGCAAGAGCAGTAACAGCACATTCTTGCTTCAGCAAAGTTTGAACAAAGAAATGTTTTGTTCCTTTCCCTTGCATTTCTCTCCTCCAAACCTTAACTGTACCATCAGCAGACCCTGTAAAGATCATCCCATCATTACTCGACACGATACAGTTGATAGCATCTTCATGGGCAGATACAGACTCCAGGCATTTCGAATCAGAAATGCGCCACACCTTAAAAGTCATGTCCCATGATGATGAGTACAAAATCCCTTGTTCACCACACATACTCATGCATGAAATGGCATCCGAATGCTTCATCCATATTGAAGTTCGATTCTTCTTAATGTCGATGTAGTTACTAAGTTTAATCGAGGCCTTAAACAAATCCTTTAATGTAGGTAAAGAACCTGCTCGTTTATAAAGACTAGGATTCTTAGGTGACACCTTCCAAATCCGAATCTTACCATCCTGATGACCGGTAAATATCTTCCCACTTTCAATCACAATAGCCTTAACCAATCCAGATGCAGACTTGAATCCGGAAAACTCTTTCAAGTTCTTCCAAACCCGAATGTTCTTGCTATCGGAACCTGTGTATAATAAATCCCCGTTAATAGCCAAAGAATAAATGTGACCCTCTTCTCGAACAAGTGAGCCAATAATAAGGGGGTTAATCAGACCAGACTCCTGATCCTGAAATTGGTGAGACCAAGGAGATTTCAATGGTGAAACCTGGTTCCATGGAGACATCATCATGGGTGATGAGAAACTAGTATGTCGATCTTGATAATCACCATCGTCACCCATCATCATGGAGACACAATCTAATCTATCTAAGTTTGCAAAATTATTCTTGTTTTTCAATATTTTCTGGGTGGTTTGATTTTCCCCAAATTTAAATGATGGTTATGATAATTTGTTAACTTTTAGGAGATAAAAGAAAACAAAAATAGACGGAAGAAATGGTTTGAAAAATTAATAAGTTTAGGATACTGATCGATGAAGAAAATGAATAATGTGCAGGGAGGGAAAATAACCGAAATTTGGTTGTAAATTTAGAAAAAACAGGTAGAGGTTCATGTAGTATAATATATTGATGGACGTGCTTCTTTCACTTACTGACCTGTTGTTTTTAGCAGCCTTCGTTAGATACAAATTCTTGTGAAAGACGGTCTCTTTGAAAGACCACCTTTTATTGGGTTTGCCCATAAAAAAAGTGTAAAGTAAGAGTACAAAATAGGGCATGAGAGACGTCTCTCAGAAAGACGGTCTCTCAGGAGACTAGCTCTTTGTTAGAAGGCATCATACACTATATTAATTTTGATGTATAGTATAGAAAATTAGAGTGAATATGAGAGTGTCATTTGTAATTATTTTATTGACCAGCATTATAAGAGTATTTATGGCAGAAATATTAATTGCATGATTTAAAATTTATTTAATTTTACTCTTTTACAAAAATAAAATGTTAGATTCATATTGATGGCAGAAATAATTGCAGGAATTTCAAATCAGTCAAGTTTATTATTTTACAAAAATAAAAAATTTGATTTATATTAACGGCGGGAATATTAATTGTAGGAATTTCAATTCAGTCACTTTTATTCTTTTACAAAAATAAAATGTTGGATTCATTATAATGGCAAGAGTAATAATTGTAGGAATTTCAATTGAGTCAATTTTATTCTTTTACAATAATAAAAATTGTTATTCAATACAATGGCGAGCTACAATATAAATACACTATTTGACCAATTTAATTATTTGCTCATACCAATTTCTTTTCTCAAACTTCAGTGTTGGCGAATAACCATGAGCTTAAATTACATTCAGAAAATACAGAGTGATAGGGAGACATGGAATATTAATGCAAAGGTCATACATATGTGGGAGTATAAAGAGAGATGCACTACAAAAAAACACGGAGGTTTTCGACGGAAAAACAGTCACAAATTTTCGGCATTTTTTCCCGACGCTTATTTCCGTCAATAAAATTATTTTTTTCGACGCTTTTAACGATGGAAAAAATTTTCACACTTTAGAAACAAACTACAACTTTAAGTTTTTCGACGGTTTTAACTGTGGAAAAAAAATTCCTACACCTTATATCCATATACTAAAATTATTTTTTTCGACGCTTTTAACTGTGGAAAAAATTTTCGCGCTTTAGAAACAAACTACAAATTTAAGTTTTTCGACGCTCTAAAGCCTGGAAAATACTAAATATCTTCGACGGTTTTAACTGTGGAAAAATAATTCCTACGCCTTAGACGCTTTGAAGGCTGGAAAATACTAAATATTTTCGACGCTTTCTCACGTTAAAAATACTAAATTTTTTACACGGTTTTAAGTGTCAGGAAATGCTTAATATTTTAGACGTTTTTATACGTCTAAATGAAAATAAAGCCATAATTATTTATCATCACCCAAATATATATTAGCCTTTTTCATACTATATAAAATTCATCAAACATACATAATTACTATTAAATATCATAACAAATCAATCATATCCACAAAAATATTAGATTTCGATATTCATAAACGCATATACATTCGTCGATGTACCAAATGCCTGATTTGAATATTCACATACACAAAAGTATTAGAAAATTCTAATCCTATGATGCATGGAACCTCGATTTCGCATGGTGCTAGGCTGCCTTGCTAGTTCGTCTGTTGCTGGGTTTTCTGTCTAAGAGTTGTAGGAAAATTTGGAGATGAAAGTAGTAAATTGTTTTGTTTGGAGAGGAAAGGAGTTAATATGTAAGATGACTCTTTGTTTCTCATTGCACAAAAATGATTACATGATGGGTATTTATAGGGATGAATCTACTTACATATCTTAGATATTTTAATTTTTTAATCATAATCTAGGAACTTCTAATATAAAATCTTAGATACTTTTAATTTTTTAATTCTTTTTTTTATTTTTAATTAAAATCCTAGATTTTTCTTGATTATTTTAACACTCCCCCTAATCTGAAAAATCTTGGATTCCAAGTTGTCGTCGAAATTGGAAGAATTTGTCGGTTGGAAGTGCCTTTGTAAATATATCCGCGAGTTGTTCTCCCGTCCTGCAGAATTGTAGCACGATCTCCTTTTTCTCGACTAATTCTCGAATGAAGTGATGTCGTATCTCGATATGCTTCGTGCGACTATGGAAGACTGGATTTTTTGTCATAGCTATGGCTGACATATTGTCACAATAGATGGTAGTTGGTTCTTCTATTTCTTGTTGTAGATCTTTTAGAATTCTTCTTAGCCATACTGCTTCACATGCCGAGCTTGTAGCTGATATGTATTCTGCTTCCGATGATGATAGTACCACCGTTGCTTGCTTCTTTGATGACCATGAGATAGACTTGGATCCCAACTAGAACACGTATCCGCTTGTACTTCTTCGATCATCAATGCTTCCGGCCCAATTGCTGTCTGTGTAGCCTATAAGCTTGTAGTCAATCTCGGACTCATACATTATTCCATGACTCTTCGTTCCTTTGATATACCTGAGAATCCTTTTTGCAGCTGCTAAGTGAGCTTTGCTTGGCTCACTCATAAACCTTGAAATGATGCTGACTGCATGAACAATGTCGGGTCTCGTATTTGTAAGATAAATGAGAGATCCGACCAAACTTCGGTAGAATGATGCATCCACTTTTTCTATGTCATCATTCTTGGAGAGCTTTTCATTTGTAGCCATTGGTCTCTATTGGCTTACAATTGCTCATGTTGAATTTTTTGAGCATATCCTCGGCATATTTTTCTTGTGAGAGAAGTACTTTCCCTGGACTTTGCTTTACTTGCATGCCAAGGAAGTATTTCATAGCTCCGAGGTCTATCATTTCATACTCTGACATCATTGATTTCTTGAACTCTTCTATCATCCTCAGTTTGGTGCCTGTGTAGATAAGATCATCTACATATAGGCATAAGATGAGAAAATCTGAGCCTTGAGTTTTGATATAGAGTGATGGCTCATTTGGGCTTTTTGTAAACCCATTTTGGAGAAGATAGCCATCAATTTTGCTGTTCCATGCTCGAGGAGCTTGCTTGAGCCCATATAAGGCTTTCCGAAGGCGATACACTTTGTCTTCTTTGCCTTTGATTACATATCCTTGTGGCTGTTCAACATATACCTCTTCTTCTAGCTCCCCGTTGAGAAATGTTGACTTGACATCTAATTGATAAACTGTTAACTTGAACTGTGCAGCAAGGGCAAGTACTGACTTAATTGTCTCCATACGGACAACTGGAGCATACGTCTCATTAAAGTCGATGCCAGGCTGTTGTGAGTAGCCTTTTGCTACGAGACGTGCCTTGTGTTTTTGGATGGAACGATCTTCATTGAACTTTGTCTTGTAGACCCATTTGTGGCCTATAACTTCCTTGTCTTGTGGCTTTTGCACGAGCTTCCATGTGTCATTCTTTTCGATCATTTTGATTTCTTCGTTCATAGCCTCGATCCATCTTACTTCTTGTGCTGCTTCTTGAAATGTTTGTGGCTCACTAGAGAAGAGATCCATCATTGCTTTGTCACAATGGCAATCTTGTAACCATGATGGTGGTTGTCGTTCCCGTGTTGATCTTCGTGCTTCTTGATGCTGAGGAGTTGAGCGTGAAGTTTGGCTTCTTGAGCTTGAGGATGATCTTGTACTTCCAAGTGTGCTTGCACTCGGAGATGATGGGTTTGCTGGTTGGTCTGCTCCGTCTTCTTCACCTGGATCTCTTGGGAGAGTATCTCCTTCACGAGCTTCAATCTCTTTTTCTTTCCACGTCCATTCAGCTGCTTCGTCGAAAATTACGTCTCTTGAGATGATTAATTCTTTGGATTCAGGCTTGTAGAGGCGATATCCTTTTGTTTCGTGACTGTATCCAATGAATATGCATTTTTCTCCTTTCTCGTCGAGCTTCTCTCGATTCTCCTTTGGGATGTGGGCATAAGCTACGCATCCGAACACTTTGAGGTGCTCTACTCTTGGCTTTCTCTTGTGCCAAGCTTCGTATGGCGTTAAATCCTTAACTGCTTTTGTGGGAGATCTGTTGAGGATATATACTGCTGTGTGGATGGCTTCGGCCCAGTATCCTTTGGGTAGATGTTTACTCTGTAGCATGCTGCAGGCCATCTCTGCAATAGTGCGATTTTTTCTTTCCGCGACACCATTTTGTTGAGGTGTGCGTCTTGCTGTAAGTTCTTTTTTAATTCCATGCTTCTTACAGAAGCTGTTGAATTCGTTGCTGGTAAATACTCCACCACGATCCGTTCTAAGAATCTTAAGAGAATGTCCACTTTGATTTTCTGTAAGGGCTTTGAATTGCATGAAGTGGGAGAAAACTTCTGATTTTTTCTCTAGGAAATATACCCACATCATGCGGGAGTAGTCATCTACGAACAATAAAAAATATCTTTTTCCACCAAGAGACGGATTCTTGGTAGGACCCCAGATGTCTGCATGAACAAGCTCTAGAGGAGCCTTGGCCCTCCAAGATGCGGTAGGAAATGGTAATCTGTGCATTTTTCCATATATGCAGCCCTCACAAATTTTTCTTTCATTTTTTATTGTAGGTAGACCAATTACCATTTCCATTTTGTTTTAACAGTTTTAAGCTATTAAAATTTAAATGTCCGAATCTTAAATGTCATAAGGTGGATTCATCATTTATTGAGCTTAAAGCCAATTTTTCTTCAAATGGCATTTTTAGTGGGAATATTTTGTTAGGAGCCATTTCAACAGTTGTTATTATCTGACCTTTATTTTTATCATAAATTTGACATTTGTTGTTATCAAATTTAACCATATAGCCTTTTTTAATTAGTTGGCCGACACTTAATAAATTTTGTGCAAGTCCGGGAACATAGAAAACTTCATGAATTAATTTTGATGAACCATTTTTTGTTTTAACAGCGATTGTCCCTTTTCCGGCGACATCTTCTTTTTTACCATCTCCAAATGTGATGTGTGTTTTAACATTTTCGTCAAGAGTGACAAAATAATTTTTATCGCCAGTCATGTGATTTGAACAACCACTATCAATATACCATACATCATTTATTTTTTCTTGTGCATTTAATCCAGTGTAGAATATTTGTTTTCCGAAATTATTATTTTCGGAATAGTTTGCTTTTTCTTTTTGTCGATACCAACAATCTTTTTCGAGGTGGGTGTGTTTTTTACACGTTTTACATTTATAACGACAATCGTTAGTAGAGTGATTCGTTTTCTTACATAATTTACAGTAAAGGTCAGTTTGATTATTTATCCGACTCCCTTGAATTTTAAAATTTCCTCTCCCCCTGCCATGATTAAATGATGTTTGTCCTTTTTCATAATTTTTATAATGACTATTTTTATTTTCACCATAGAAAATTTTAATTTAGCTTGAAAAGCTTGTTCTAGTGGTTCATCGTTAAATCTTTTTAATCTCTCTTCATGTGCAAGTAGTGATCTCGTTAGTTTGGGGATACTTAATTGAGATAAATTTTTTTTGTTAACTTCTTCTATTGTCGTGGCGATAATGTTATATTTTTGTGAGAGACTCCTTAAAATTTTTTGAATCACATTTTCATCTTCTATTTTACCACCATTTGATCTTATTTGATGGACTATATTAGTGACTCGGTCAAAAAATGAATGTATTGTTTCATTTTCTGTCATTAATAAATTATCAAATTCTCTCCATAGTGATTGGAGTTTAAAAAGAATTACCTCTTGGGAGCCTCTATATTTTGTCTCTAGGATCCTCCAAGCCTCCGTTGCTGTTTTGGCGGGCATGATTGTTGTAAGTATTGCCTCATCGACTCCACAATATAATAAGGACAAGGCATAGTTATCCCTTATCTTATTTTGTTTATATTGTTTTATTTTTGTTTCATCCCAAGATTACTCTTTAGTGTCATCTTTGGGTGGTTGCTCATAGCCTTCTTGTACCAATTCCCATAAATTTTGGGAGATAAATATTGACCTCATTTGCATGGCCCATTGTTCATATTTTTCTCCCTTAAATGTGGGAACCCAATTAACTTGGGGGTAATTAATGGTTGAGGCCATTTTTGTTTTGTGGTTAGAGGTTTATTTTATTGTGGAGTATAGAAGATTGATTGATGTGTTTAGGTTGTATGGAGGTCTTGGTTTAATTGGCTCTGATACAAAATGTAGGAAAATTTGGAGATGAAAGTAGTAAATTGTTTTGTTTGGAGAGGAAAGGAGTTAATATGTAAGATGGCTCTTTGTTTCTCATTGCACAAAAATGATTACATGATGGGTATTTATAGGGATGAATCTACTAACATATCTTAGATATTTTAATTTTTTAATCATAATCTAGGAACTTCTAATATAAAATCTTAGATACTTTTAATTTTTTAATTCTTTTTTTTTTTTTAATTAAAATCCTAGATTTTTTTGATTATTTTAACGAGAGTCACAATTTGGAGTGCTGGAAGTAGCCTTACTTGAGATTGCACCTGAAGCACCAGATGGCTGCACATTAACAGGTCGCCAAAATTGTTTCTACAATATTCAAAAAACATGACACTAGGATTATAAATATATCAATAATATAAAAACGACTTATCAATAATACAAAAACTTCATCAACATTCAATAAAGAGGGTTGTAGATTACCTTGAATAGTCTAGGAGAAGAAGCACGAGGAGCCGAAGAGCTAAAAGCTAGACCGCCAACACAATCGAAGATTTGGCAGCTGAAGCATTACAACCTAACATAGTCAGTACTCCAGCACGTAATGTCACCATTGCTAGCTTTGCCAGCTTCTTCTCAACTTTCCTGAAAACCAAGACAAGATCGAATTAAACAAAACCCAAAGGAACAACAAATAATTGAATAGGTACTATTCAAAAAGCATCCATATATATAACTCATGGAAGTAAGATTTTAGAAAGGTTTAAATACATTTAAGACAAATTTACTATGAGGTAGAATTTAGAGGACCAATTCACAATTACATTCAAAAAAATTACTGTTATAACAATAACAGTAACAGTAACAATAACAATAATTCACATCAGATAGAATAAACTGCAACAAAAACGCAAATGTACATATGACGTCAAGCAAAATAGTATGCAATAGCTAGGAAAACAGCAGCACTATACAACACGCAACAGAAAAACAGCAGCAATAGATCACAACAGCAACAGATTACAGATTACAGCAGCAAGAGATTACAGATTGCAGCAGCAACAGATTACAAATTGTAGCAGCAACAGCAACAGATTACAAATTGTAGCAGCAACAGCAACAAATAACAGCAGCAACAGAAACAGATTGCAGATTGCAGCAGCACCAGATTACAGATTGCAACAGCATCAGGTTACAGATGTAGCAGCAACAGTAACAGATTACAGCAACAACAACAACATATAACAGCAGCAAAAGAAACAGATCACAGCAGCAGCAGCAAGTCAGTAACAGAGCAACAACAAGTCAGCAACAACGCAACAACAAAACAACAACACTCATCCCAATATGGAGATAAAGATAGACAGAGTACATATGTGATCGGTAGGAATTTGAATTGGGTCATTGTTTCTTGAAAACCAAATCAAAATCTGAACAATCATCAGAAATAAGAAGGAATGGTTCTTTCTCACAAATTCCACGGTTGCTTACATAGAAAAGAAACAAGCTTTATAGTTTATACAACAAATTCTCAAACTCAATCCAATTAAACCAATACCATTTCACCAAATACCCACAAGAAAAAGCTGATAAATCAACAAACCAATTAAACTAATTCACATATTCAATCAACTAATATTAAATAGAAATTTTTTTATTTTTCTATGTAATTACTTATATATACCTTAATTTCAGATGTGATTGGTGAGTTATAAAATATCACGATTATAATGAAAATTCTCTCAAAAAGGCTTTTAATATAGAGTTAAATGATAAAAGGTGTGTAACTAACTCTTGCAAAATTATATATTCAAAATTATAATGTGAATGTAGTATATAAAGAGGTGTTTCAAAACCTATAAACACAAAGGCTTTATTAACAAACTTTTTGTGTGTTTTAGATTTAATTCTTTTTTAATTACAATATATGTATGTAAATACTGAATTTATTACGCACCTTCATTTAATATTTTTGTTCGACTAAAATTTCATTAAGATATAAACGTATTTAAAAATCCGTGCATGCACGGGTTTCTATCCTAGTATATAAATAAACAGCTAGTCTCCTGAGAGGTCAAGTCTTTCAAAGCTTATTTTCTACTCTTACTTCACATTTTTCATAATGAGCCAACCCAATAAGAGACGGTCTCTCACAAGAATTTGTGATAAATAAATACTATCATTGTTTATATTCTATCTGTCACATCTTTGATTATATTTTTCATTTTTATCAATGTTATTTTTTTTTCAAAAGATATAAATTTTTTTTTATATGGATCATTTACCAACTGCAGCCTCTAAGTTTACTCAATTTCCAATAAACAGCCGCAAACTTTGTTTTTTTACCAACTACAGCCTCCAACTTAACAAACATGACATCGAGACAACCAAAACACCCCATTTTTTACCTTTGTTTTGGCTATTTTGGCTGTCTCGATGTCATGTTTGTTAAGTTGGAGGCTTTAGTTGTTAAAAAACAAATTAAATTTGCGGCTGTTTATTTAAAATTGAGTAAACTTAATGGTGGTACACTTTTAAATCATATATTCAACTATTCTCAAATTTAAATCACTTTCCATTATTGGGACACATATGTTAGTTTCACTTTTTACATTATCCTCCATATAGCGAATGTTTGTACCTTTGTAAGTTAATTTAATGTACTCTAAGAATCAGTTTGGTCAGTGGTACTAAATGGTGGTAATGAAAATAATTTATAAAGTAAAATTTCATCAAAAGTTTTATATTATTCCAATGGTAATTAATGAATGTTGATCACAAAAAAGTTTTTTTGTTTACAAATTTTCATTACTACCTATTACCACCTCTCCAATGGTAAAGCATTGGAATGAATTTTATGAGAAAAATAAGATTAATGGATTTGGACAAACATAACCATCAAGGTAGCCAAGAGAGTTTTAAACTAAAATTACACTAGCTTTTCATTCCCATTACCACATTTATTACCACCTACCAAACGGACATAATAATAAATATGTATAATAAAAGGGATTAGAATAACAAAGAACTTCAAATTGTCTTAAGAAAGTAAAGGAGGTTGTTTGATTAAGGATTACGTATTAAGGTGGAAATTAAATGAATTTAAGGATATTTATTTGGACCTTGGATTGAAAATTGATCTTGGTTTTATATAAACTGATTTTTATACACATCTTCCAAGTTCCATCCTTCTTTGGAACTAGTAATGTAGGTACTGCACTCTGCACATGGGCTAAGGCTCTCCCTTACATACTGATCTAGATCAATCCTACCTAAAATTAAGTATTCCAAAGGTGAACTTGTTCAACATTTGGGTATGGTTCTCTTTAAACTTTAAGCTAATTTTTAAATTATTCGAGGTTCATAAAATAAATACTAATCTCTTACTCGTTCTTTAGTTTAGTTTTAAATTAAGTTACGTCATGAGTTAAGTCTTTTCTTATTGAGTCTTTTCTTTGTTATTTTAATTTAGCGTATTTGAGTCGTTTTATTAGTTGACTCTTTTATTTCATTTCGAGTATTTGAGTCTTTTTATATTTTCGTTTTTGCATTAAAAAAAGTCTTTGAGATGATTAAGCCAGGTTTAGGATCAAGCTTAATCATGTCTCATGTTTAGTTAGTTGAATTGTAATTTCTTTGTTTGTCGAGTCTTTAAATATAAAATCGCTCAATTGGTATGAAAATTACGAAGCTTGTGAAGCAAGAATCGAACCAAAAGACAACCAGATTGGAAATCATATTATTCATCCGAAATCAAGAAGTATTCCAAGAATATATGAAGATTATTTGGTGAATATTTGCAAAAGAATCACAAATCAAGCCAAATCCTCACCAAAGCAGTCTGATAATTTAATGATTGATACATGAAGATTGTGAGTATATTTCTTGAAGATTTCGTCCACAATTCACCCAAAGTATCACTCACAAAATCAGCCGAATATTTAGGATTCTTTCATGAAGAATTTGAAGCATCATCTCATGAAGGTCAATGCTTATTTTTGCAAAAGGAATTCATTTACAAATCAGCCAACTAATCCCATTTGAAGATTGAAGATATATTCATATACAAAGGTTGATTAGTATCCGTGCATAATGGATGCAAATCTTATTTTTTTTTTTTTGTATTTTTGCAAATTTGTAATATTTATTTTCACTGTCAAGTGCTGAATTATAGTATAAATAGCCTTTGCTTATTCTTTGTAATTAACCAACTTTTGATAATACAAACAACCATTTGAGCAGTTCTTTGTTCTTTCTTTGCAATTTATTTTTTAACTTGGATTAGTTAAAGTAATTTGAAGTTCCTATGCTTTTCATTCTTTTGGCTAAAGATTGAATTTGTTCATAGGAGCCCTTAGTTTTACTTCGTGGTGATTTCTGTATCGATTTAAAGCTTTGGTATAACCATCCTTAGTTGATCTTTTTCAACATATCTTTTTGTATTTTTCTTGTTACAAAAAAAAACCCAAAAAAATCACAAAAACATTTTGATTGAAATCGAAACAGAAACGTAACGTGTGCTTATAGATTGGTTTTTGTTCGATACATAGCCAATCAATCTCAACTTGGTATCAGAGCCAAGGCTACGCTCCTAGCCTATATCTCTTTTCTTGGTAAGTTCATAGCCCAAAAGAGTCATAAAACCGAGTTTAAAAGCCCAGATACGAAAGCAACAATTCTTCACGCAGGCAGATTTTGCCTCCAACTTCGAGAGGTCGTAACTTGCTCGTCCGATATCCAAATCACAAAATTCTTTATTTTCATTTTAGGTATTTTTTTAGATCTATCTACCTGTAAAATTTCAGAATTTAATGATTACATTTGCTATTAAAATGGGCAGCTTTTTCGAAAGTATGCAAACATGATTGTTGTTGAAAATATAGCTCAACGTGAGAAAATTTTCTCCACAAGATGCACCATTAAACTAAAAGTTTGTTCTTTAATCATCAATGGAGGAACGTGCACAAACATTGCATCCCAAACGTTTGTTTCCAAATTACAACTTCAAACCATACCTCATCCACAACCCTATACAATCGAATACCGTAACCAATGTCTACTAGTATCACAAGTAGTTCTACTCCATTTTCCAACTGGCAAAGTTTATCAAGAGGAAATATGGTGTGATGTTTTGCCTATTGATACTTGTCACGTTCTATTGGGATGACCCTGGATGTTTGATCGAAAGGTAATGCATGATGGTTACAACAACACTTATTCCTTCACCAAAGGCCGCAAACACATAACCCTCATCCCCATTACATCCTCCTCCACACCCCCAAAAAATTTCAAAATCGAAACACAATCACCTATTCTCATTTCACCCAATACACCTAAACAACCTGAACTTGAGCCTCAAGAAGTTAACCTAAAAAATAACAATATGGTTAATAAAGAAACGGTTCAGAAATGTGCACCTTTTCCTCTTCCTTACTGCAATCATGCGACATCTTGAAAAGAAATGTGCTATAGATGTTAACAAAGACAAGCAATGCCCTTCATGTGTACATGATTATGTGAGCGAAATTCATGTCCAAGTACAAAGTTTGAGGACAAACTTTTCAAAAGAAAGGGAGAATGATGTAGATCAATCCTGCCCAAAATTAAGTATTCCAAAGGTGAATTTGTTCAACATTTGGGTATGGTTCATAAAATAACTACTAATCTCTTACTCTTTCTTTAGTTCACTTTTAAACTAAGTTACGTCATGAGTTAACTCTTTTCTAATTGAGTCTTTTCTTTTAATTTCGGGTATTTGAGTCGTTTTATTACTTGAGTCTTTTATTTCATTTTGAGTATTTGAGTCTTTTTATATTTTCGTTTTTGAAATAAAATAAAGTCTTAGAGATGATTAAGCCAAATTTAGGATCAAGCTTAATCATGTCTCATGTTTAGTTAGTTGAGTGGTAATTTATTTGTTTGTCGAGTCTTTAAATATAAAATCGGTCAATTGGTTTGAATATTACGAAGCTTGTAAAGCAAGAATCGAACCAAAAGACAACCAGATAGGAAATCATATTATTCATCCGAAATCAAGAAGTATTCCAAGAATATATGAAGATTATTTGATGAATATTTGCAAAAGAATCACAAATCAAGCCAAATCCTCACCATAGCAGCCGAATAATTTATTGATTGATACATGAAGATTGTGAGTATATTTCTTGAAGTTCGTCCACAATTCAGCCAAGTATCACTCACAAAATCAGCCGAATATTTAGGATTCTTTCATGAAGAATTTGAAGCATCATCTCATGAAGGTCAATGCTTATTTTTGCAAAAGCAATTCATTTACAAATCAGCCCAACTAATCCCATTTGAAGATTGAAGATATATTCATATACAAAGGTTGATTAGTATCCGTGCATAATGGATGCAAATCTTTTTTTTCGTATTTTTGCAAATTTGCATTATTTGTATTTCTTTGTCAAGTGCTGAATTTTTGTAGTATAAATAGCATTTGCTTGTTCTTTGTAATTAACCAATTTTTGATAATACCAACAACCATTTGAGCAATCCTTTGCACTAGTGGAAAAAAACATATTGGCTGCGGTTTATAGGTATACGCAGCTAATATAAGCAATAAAAATTAGGAAAAAAAAATTTGAACAAAAGTTGCGGTTTTCTTGGTTGACCGCAGCCAATAAGTGTAAGATAAGTCAAAGGCTGCGGTTTTATTGATGACCGCATCCAATAATGAATCTTATAATATTAGGGTTTTCAACATTATTCCTAAACCCTCTCTTTTATTTCTCTCTCCCTTCGCACGCCGTTTCCAACCTAAACCCTCTCTTTTCTCTCTCCAGTTTCTGTGCTTCCAACTCTCCCTCCAACTGCATACACATCTGACTTTCAACGATCCTCCATCAGTATTACTGGGTATAAGTGGGATTTTTGAATCATTGAGTTTTTTTTGCCATTCGTCTGATGTTCTTCACTTTCTTTGTCATTTCTTAATTTTTTTGTGATGTTCTTGTATTTCTGGAATCTTTTTGTTCATGTTAATCATTAGTGTTAAAGCTAATTCACCCAATTTCGGTTGACTTTAACTTTGTTTGTTTCTGTAAAAGTATTCAGCTTATTTGTGTTAATTTTCCTCAACTTTGTGGAACATTATTATTTTGAATGCAATCTTTTTGGGTATAAGTGGGATTTTTAAATCATTGAGTTTTTTAATGTAATTTCTGGGTTATTTTTGTTGTAATTTTTCTGGGTTATTTTAATCATTGAGTTTTTTAATGTAATTTATGGGTTTTTAATGGTGGTATTTCTCATGGAAGAAATCCATGGAAGTTCATCAAATGGTATAAGTAACATAAACCTACTTCACCATCAAATTTGTGCAGAAGTTTTTGAACACAAGGGTTATTCAACCAGTTGTGATTATGTTCTTGACAACCCAGATTGTACTTCATGGTCATTCGGTTTACTTTCAATATCTAGATGAATCTTTGTCTTGAGAACAAATGAATCTTGATGAATCTTTTGAAGTTTCAGATTTGAATTTTGTTAAATTTAAATGTTAAACGAAATGAAAAAAAAAAAGAATAACCTCAAAGGCTGCGGTTTTGGCAATGACCGCAACCAAAAATCACGTTTTTTTTGTTCTAAAAATGGGGTATAGGATGCGGTTTTTAGGACCGCAGCCAATATATTTGTCATTTGCTGTTATTACTAATGCTGCGAGTCAAAACCGCAACCTATACTGATATAGGTTGGCTACGTGTCGAACAATAACCAAACTATATGCACACGTTCACTTCTGTTTTGATTTCAATGAATTTGTTTTTGTGATTTTTGTGGGTGTTGTAACAAGAAAAAATAAAAAGGATATGTTGAAAAAGATCAACTAAGAAAGGCTGAACCAAAGGTTTAATCCGATACAGAAACACCACGAATTAAAACAATGGGCTCCTAAGAACACATTCAATCTTTAGCCAAAAGAATGAAAAGCATAGGAACTTCAAATTACTTTAACTAATCCAAGTTAAAAATAAATTGCAAAACAAAGCAAACTTGCTCAAAGGTTTTTTGTATTAATGTTCAATGAATTAATGATTTACAAGAAAGCAAGCTAAGCTATTTATACTACAAAGAAATCAGCAAATTAAGTAAACAAAGATTACAATATTTTGAAAAATAAAAATAAGAATTATTCCCCTCTTGCCATGGCTAGAAATCTTCATACTTTGTAATTTATTTGCTTCAATCTCCAAATGATTTAATTGGGGCTGAATTGTATATGAGATCCTCTTGAATAATCAGCAATAATCTTCACGAGATAAATGCACAAATTAGACGGCTGCATTGAGGTGCCAAACAGCTATATTTGCAATTGTGTGCTTATATTTTCTTCCATCTTTCATGGGACACTTGGGCTGACTTTTCTTGATAAAATATTCATGAAATAGCCAATTTATTCTTCATTCCAAAATGCTCAAAAATTTGGCTGATTATAAGAGTGCAACGGCTAGAATTATGCAAATATTCTTCAAGGATAATTTGTTTGATCTTGCTTCCCTTATAAATATTCTTCAAATATTCTTTGTGTGTCTCATGATTCTCGGCTGATTATATGAGAATATGGCTGATTGCTTGCTTGATTCATGTGTAATACTTGAAAACCTTTTGAGCGATTTTTATGTTTAAGACTCGACAAATGAAAAATAAAAATTACAACTCAACTAACTAAACATGAGACATGATTAAGCTTGATCCTAAACCTGGCTTAATCATCTCTAAGAACTTAGTTTATTGCAAAAACAAAAATACATAAAAGACTCAAATACTCGACATAAAATAAAAGACTCAATCTAAAGAATCCTTAGTTCATGACTACAAAAATTCAAAAGAAAATATTGAATTAGAAAATACTTGACTCATGACACAACTTAATTTAAATTAAACTAAAGAACGAGTAAGAGATTAGTATTTATTTTGCGAACCTCGAATAATCTAAAAATTAGCTTAAAGCTTAAAGAGAACCATAACCAAATTGATCTACATCATATACCCCCAAAAAAACCGGAGTCTATCTACTTTTTTCCACTAGTGTTCTTTCTTGGTAATTAATTTTTAACTTGGATTAGTTAAAGTAATTTGAAGTTCCTATGCGTTTCATTCTTTTAGCTAAAGATTGAATGTGTTCATAGGAGCCCTTAGGTTTACTTCGTGGTGATTTCTGTATCGAATTAAATCTTTGGTATAGTCATCCTTAGTTGATCTTTTTCAACATATCTTTTTGTATTTTTCTTGTTACAAAAAAAAACCCCACAAAAATCACAAAAACATTTTGATTGAAATTGAAACAGCAACTTAACATGTGCATATAGATTGGTTTTTGTTCGATACATAGCCAACCTATTTCACATAACCTCTTTGTAATAGTTCCTCTAGTTGCCTTTGCAATTCCTTTGTCTTAATTGGATTAGTCTTGTAGGCTAGTTTATTTGGTAGGGGTGCTCCTAGTATAAGATCTATTTGGTGTTCTATCCCTCTTATACGTGGTAGTCCCTTACGTAGGTCTTCAGGGAACACATCCTGATATTGTTGTAGTAATTGACTCATCTCAGGGGGTATAACTACTGTCTTCTCTACTTCCTTAGTGAAAAGTAAGTACACTGCCTCTTTGTTCTTAATTTTCTTCTCACACACCTTTCTATTAATCAAGTGCACTGTTTTTTTATTGACAGGGGGGATGGCCTTGTGAGGGGGTAAGGGTATTAAATCCTCAAGTTTTCCTTCATGCTTGATGGTATAAATGTTGGTGAATCCATCATGAGTGACTCTCCTATCATACTGCCAAGGCCTCCCTAACAAAATATGGCATGCACTCATTTCTAAAACATCACAGAGCACTTTATCAGAATAAGTCCCTAGGACAAAACCTACTAGACATTGTGCAACATATGGAAGGGTTATACAACAGGAAGTAGGGGTGTGCAAAATGAGATCGGACCGGACCGGACCGGTTGCATCCGGTTCAGTCTCCGGGTCTTACAAATTCGACATTCCGGATTTCGGTGATCCAAGATCAAATACATTACCTCATGAGTCGGTTGCTTTAGTTCTTAAAGTACTTGGTTTTAATCCTTTTAAATCTGAATTTGTTACATGTCTAACTTGGGTTGAAGATTAAGTGAAGCTACATAAGGTTGTTGGACGTCACTTTTGATAGGTCCAAGTTTATTTATGTTTTTTTGAAGTCATTTTAGCTCTTAAACCAGTTTAATTAGCTGCTTAAATCAGCCTAATGCATGCTTTGCAGGCTATTTAATGCTGTTTTGTGAATTCCAATGCTTGTCCCCCATGCTTGGACGTCCCACCTTTATTTCTCTTGCTTTGTAGCTCCCTTTTGCTTTTGTAACTCTATTTAAAGAGAGATATTCATGAATGAAAAGGCAGACTTGTTTTATGAATCAAAACCCTTGTGTTTTCTTCTTGCCTATCTTTGAGTCTGTCCAAAGTTAACAAGATTTCTTTAATACTTTGAATGTGTTCTTGAGTATTAAACTAGGAGAGATTGAGTTTGTCTTGTCTCTAGCCTAAATCCTATTGCATTGAGTTTGTTCTTGTGCTTTGGCTGTCCTATTTTCACCCAAACATACTTTCTGTCCAAATTGTTTCTTCTTTCTTTTCTTTGTTCTTTTTCTTCTTTAATTCATTTGGGAAGTCTTGAATTAGCATTTACATCATTCGGTCCGGTCCGGTCTAAACCCGGAAAATTCCGGGTTGGACCGGATGAGACCTGATGCATATAAAAGTGATTTCGAAAGTGAAAAATATTTACGATCATTATGAATATACTTATTTAAAGGGCTTTAAATATTTTATTTTCAACACAAAATAATTTTTTAATTCAAATATTTCAATTTTATAATAATTAATTTATTAAATTATTTTTAAATCTTCCATTTTTAAATTTATTTTTGGTATAAAAAATTATTTCTAGTCTAACCGGTCCAAACTCGAACCAAACCGGATGGAATCCGGGTTAGATCGGGACCAGACCGGATGGAACCGATCCGGTCTCCGGTCTTAGCATATTCATGATTCCGGTCTTCCGGTCCAATCGGTTCTGGTCCGGTTCGGTCCGGGTTTGGACCGGTGAATTCTCCTAACAGGAAGATCTACATGACACAACTACCCAAACACCTGAGGACTTGGAAGCACATGAAGACTTGGAAGAACTACACAACGTAGCCCCAGAAGATACTGAAGGGAATACAAACCTTAGTGCCCTTATGACTAAGGCTATTAAGGCTATCACCACAGAATAGCCTTCAGAAGAAGCAATTACATATGGAGGCCTAAGCAAGAGTTCAATTCAAGGATTCTCCCTTCAAGATCTAAGAACAGGGCCAAGAGTAGTGATTAGAAGGGTCTAACAATTAGAGTTACACTCAATAGGGGATTAGTCTTAATTTTCTGTTTGTTAAAGTCAGTAGTTAGTAGTCTTATGTAAAGTTGTTGGTTTAAGACTCATGTTGTAATCATTCATTCATTTTATCAAATCATAATTTTCCAATTGAAGAAGAATCTTCAAAACAGAAATCAGAAAGTTTTCTGTCTTGGTTGTGTTCCTGTTTGCGAGTAAAATAAAGGGGATTCACAGCTTGTCCATCTAGCCATTGTGAGTGAAGCTTTGGAGAGTAAGGGCGGGGTGGTGAGTGAAGCCATTATTATCCTACTCAAGATCAACATTGGTTGATCATACCCTTTCAATCATTAGTTTGAACACTCATCTGCTGACCAAGAATTTCCAAGGCACAACCAAGAACCCTTCCAAGAACCTGTGCACACCTTGTCTATCTGATTACACCCTTACATGGTGAAAGTTTGGTATCAGAGCAAGTTCTAAAAAGGGCAAGAACGTACTGGAAAGCAACACAAGCCCAGAAAGAAGGCACAAAATGAAAATTTGAAACAAATAAGAGTTTTAATTAAAAAAAATAACAAAATAAGATCCAGATCAAACTATATCCAAAAATAAGCGAGAAGGAGCTGTTCGCAGTTAGTAACTGCGAACAGCTCAAAAAACATGCATAGTTGTTCGTAGTTAGTAACTGCGAACAGCTAAACGTGTTTTTGGAGCTGTTCGTAGTTACTAACTGCGAACAGCAATGCGTGTTTTTAAGTCAAAGAGCTTCTTTCCAGACCCCATTTCCCCAATTCCATAAACCCTAACATAAAAAAGAGGCATTTCTCTCTCTCAAACCCCTCTTAAACTACCTTGCTTCCATCAATTCTTGCTTTCATAATCTAATTTAGCACTTCAAATCTAGTCTGGGATAATCTAGCTTGCTCAAAGGTATTTTTTTTAAAATTTTTTTCAAGTTTATTCGTTTTTTAGGTTAATATTTAACTTTGTTTTAAATACTCCAATATAGGTAAATTCTTCAATCAACACTCTTTTGAAGCTTCCACATTTGATCAAGGTAATGTCTAATTGTTCTATTATCTCTATTTTGTTGGTTGATTAGTTGTTGGTGATGATGAGCATTGATATGTATTCTTTAGAAATATTTGAACTTATTATTTACTCCAATGAAAATACTTTTTTGAATTATATGAACTTATTTGTTACTTAAGTATTTGAATTTTATTAGAATTGATGATCTAGAAATATATTATTAGAATTTAGGATGTTGTTTTGGGATTGATGATGATCTTGATTATGTTTGTATTGATGTAGAAATGGCGTCACTTCGTGTGACTATTGTGTGTTTTTGGAATGGTTCTATTCGAGAAAGTAGTGGGAATGTTGATTATGTTGGTGGTAGACGTAAGTTGTTTGCGTGCAAATCAAACATGGAATTGATTGACTTTAAACGCCTTATAAGTTCTAGGATTGGGTTGGATCCAACAAAATTTACCGTTGATATAAGTTTTAAGTATTTCATGAGTGGACAATATACAGTCCTTCCGCTTGAGGATGAATATGCTTTGGATGCTATGTGGGACAGTGGGAGCATTCAAAGATTTCCCATTCTTTAGAAATCTACGCGGAAGTAGTTCCTTTAGGTAATGTGGTTGCTTCTAATCCTAATCCTACACCTATGCCTATATCCACTCAAGATCCGTTTAATCCTTCTCCTTCTTGTACTCCTTCTCAACCCCCTCCCAATCAAGTTTCAAATGATGAAGTAGTAAACTTAGGAGATATGGATGATGGTTTTGAGAGTAATGAGCTTGATGATGATCCATCTGAGGATGATGTGGATGTGGATGAGGATGCCCTAACAACTAACATGACTTTAGGAAATATTGTTCCCCTTACGCCCTATGCAAAATGTCCACCTGTAGATGAGCATGAGGAGGACAACTCATGGAGGAATTGGGCTTGTGATACTACTTACACTGAAGAAGGGGAGTTGGAGAAGGGTATGAGGTTTGATAATAAGGAAGCTTTGTTGGAAGCTATAAGAGTGTATCATATTCGTAGAAATGTGGAGTATAGAACCGAGACTTCAAACCAATCCGTCCTTACCTTGAAATGTAAGCGGGGTTGTTCATGGAGACTTAGGGCTAGAATTGATACATATACATCTTCCTGGCTTATTGTTACATACAATGGGAAGCATGAGTCTTGTATTCAGGATAGTGACACTGTCTCGGTTGGACACATCCACTTGACATCCTCTGTTACTAAGCTCTTAATTTACATTTCCAGGCACAAGGAGTGGCGGACGTTATCCGGACTACTCATGAGGAGCCGGTCCGAGAGATTGCGCAGGGTGTGCTCCTTGGCACGCAGTTCCAGCACTTCATACCGGAAGTTGCTGCTGGGTCATCATCTACTGAGCGTGAAGTTCATCTAGAGGAGATGGACTTGTCATACACAACCATCGATGCGGGGCCATCTCAACCGACTCAGCCATCTCAATCTTTCGAATATCAGACCCCACCCCGACCATCTCGAACAACCGGCTCTTACTACCGTAGGAGGCCTAGGAGACCATCTCAGTTAGATAGGGTAGATGAGTGATCGGGATTTAGTTGTATGTATTTGACTACGAATGTTTTAAACATATGTATATATTTAATTGTATGTTTTAGACCTATGTATATATTTAGTTTTATGTTTGTTAATGATGCCGAAATTTCAACTTTATTTCATTCATAACGATTAGACATACATAGTTTTTTAATTAACTACTACAATTACAATCTAGGATTCCTTCTTAAACTTATTCAAAATCCTCTTCGTTTCTTCACTTCTACGAGCCTTATCAAGCGCTTCCCTTTTCAAGTTAACTATGAATCCTGATGACTACATTGAGTAGGATAGAGGGTTAGAAAGATATTTTGAATTCAAAAACACCCCCATTAACCAACAATATAAATTGGCTGAGGTCAAGTTATCAAGATTAGCAGCTATTTGGCTGGATGGTGTTCAGAAACAAAGACCAAGAGAAAATAGGCCTAAGATTGATTCTTGGGAAAAAATTAAAGAAGCACATGAGGAGGAAATATGTGCCTGCTACTTACAAACATCAATTGTATTCATGTTGGAGTCGTCTGAGACAGGGTACTAGGACTGTGTTAGAATACATACAAGAGGGGGAAAGATTAGTTGTTCTTTGTGATGTCAACGAACCTAAGGATATGAAAATTGGACGTTTCATGGGCAGATGGGTTAATCTTAAGGAAAAACTTGAGGCTACACCAAATCTGACTTATGAGGGGGCTTGTAGTAGTGCTCTAGTTTATGAGAAACATGCTAAGAAAAGAGTGTCAACACCTTATCCATACCAAAAGAACAATAGGACAGTGACCCCTGAACCATGTTCAAGGCAACATATGGGTGGGGATTTTCCAAGTGAACCAAATCAGATGATTCCAGGAAGGGCACAAGGCTACCCATAGGCCCAAAGGGCAGAGCAAGTTTCAGAACACTGTTTGAGCAAGAGACTTGCACCAAATCCATGTGGAAAGGAACCAGGACCCACTAAAGACATAGGGGGATCTGGAAGGAACCTAGTTAAATGCTCCAACCAGGAAAAGCCCAAGGAAATCCTTAAAGAGCAAGAAAACACCCAGAAGCCCAGACAGACAGGGTACAAAACACATTGCAGCAAACTGCCTGCCAGCAGACCTTGTTGGGTCTTCTGAGCCATGACCTGAGCCAACTAGACCTGAACCAAGGCATAGACGTCACCTCTGCACATGGACCTAGCTGCCAGGGGCCTAAGACCCTCCTAGTTGTGCACCAAGAGCTGTAAGAATCGTCAGCAAGGTGGCCCCATCAGCAGAATATTCAGAAAAGCTTATGTGCCTATTTTAAATGTTTTAGTCTTTTATTACTTGCACATGACTTGCACGTGTTGTTTAAATAAGCTTGAGCAGTGTCTCAGCCATTTAGTCGTTATATTAGTTACGAGATCCTACATAAAGGGATCATTTGCTTGTAAAAAGACAAGTTTTACACATTTTCAATAGAAGTTTCTTCATTCAGTGATAAGTATTCACAAGGGAGCTGAGAGGGTTTGACTCTAACACTTGAGTTTTGTTATGTGAGTGAAACACTCAGAATTCAAGCCAAGATCCCACCAAGATTGGTGAGTGAAGCTAATTTAAGGGTGAGGGTTACAAGGCCTGATCAGGGAGTGAAGCTGAAAGGGTTTTGACATCAAGATCAGTCATACACTGATCATATCTCTAGTTCCTGGTCTCAAGATTGCATCAAAACATCTTGGGATTCATCCATCACTGTGCGAGGGAGATTTCTGGCTCCTAACATAGTGCATTTGGTATCAGAGCAAGGCACACAAGGGCTGGTTGGACGCAAAGTCAGGGAAACTAATCTAAGAAAACTTCATTTTTTGATTTTTTGTTGCAAAGGGAATCAGTGGAGACTAGGTGATCTGTATCTCCCCCAATTTTGTTCAAATTCTTTTGTGATATTCCTGTAGTTTGTTTTGTTTTGTTGGCTTCAAAGTTCATACATAAACTTCTAGTTTCTCCTGTGAAGGAGAGCCCAATCTGAGTTCAAGAACTCAATTCTTGATAAAATCTTGTTGTGTAGTTGTGTTTGAAACTGCATATCTGTCCATGGCTGGGGAAGTAAGCGTAGAGGATAGATTGAATGCCTTGATTGCATTAGTGGAACAATTAGTATTACATATTTACATGCCCACATCACAGGGGACACACCCACTATTCACACACCACTAGTCATAGAATATAGGGGAATAGATGACAGAACCATGAGGGTGGATGTTGTGGACGTTGATGGAACCTCTAACAACCCTAAGGAGTACATAGATTGGGAGGGCAGTCTTAAACGCTATTTTGACTTTAAAGACACCCTTGATGAACATAAATACAAGATTGCTAAGGTCAAACTCACCAAACTTGCAGCCACATGGCTTGAAGGCATACCAAAAAAAAGAAGGAGGGAGGAGAGACCAAGAATTGACACATGGCCTAAACTTAAGAAACATCTTAGGAGAAAGTATGTACCCTCCACCTACAAGCAACAACTGTATGTTAGATGGGGAAACCTAAGGCAAGGAAATAGGACAATAGCAGAATACATACAAGAAAGGGAGAGACTCTCTGTGTTATGTGACATAAATGAGCCAGAGGAAATGAAGATAGGGGGATTTCTTGGTGGGTTGAAGGAAGAAATCAGGATACAGTTAGAGGGTGTACAAAACTTGACATAAGAGGGGGCTTGTTACAGTGCTTTAGTATATGAGAAATATGGGAAGAACAAGCCCGGGTACAATTATAGCAAGGCACCAAGAACAGTGATCAACAAACCTAGCTTCACACCCCAAACCAGACAGACTAAGGGGGAAACCAACAAGAATTTGAGTAAAACCTCTAGCACACCAAAGGATATCATTTGTTTCAAATGCCATGGCCATGGACATTACAAAAATGAGTGCCCCAATGCCAGGGCCTTTACTAAGAAGGAATGGACTGAGATAGAGGACAGAACAGGACCTAGGGTTAAACTAGTTTTGATCAATGGCAAGGAAGCGGTAGTGCTACCCCCCACACCAGAAGATGAATGTGAGGGCACCTTCAAGGTTAATGATTTAGGGGTTATGGAGAGAGATGAGGGCATTGATAGTGAAGAGGAAATGGAAATGGTGCAGCCTGAGACAGAACAGTATGGGCTATTGGTTAGAAGAAATTTTCATGCTACTCCAAAGGTAACCAAGTCAGATCCGAGGGAAAACATATTTCAGACTAAATGTAAGATAGGAGATAAGGTTTGTGCCATAATTATTGATGGAGGCAGTGAGTCTAACTGTGTGAGTAGGGAGTTAGTAAAAGACCTATCATTACCAACCACACCCCACCCCCACCCATACAAATTGAGATGGCTCAATGACCAAGCAGGCAACCTAGTAAGAAAGCAGTGTGTAGTGTACTTATGCATAGGGTCATTCAGGGATAAGGTTTTGTGTGATGTGCTTGACATGAGTGCCTGTCATGTGCTACTAGGCAGGCCATGGCAGCATGACAGGAAGACTAAGCGGATTTGTGCCATAATTATTGATGGTGGCATTGAGTCTAGCGCGTCGTTATACGCTAAGAACCAAGCTATGCAAACAATACTTATAATCACCCTAATACTACTACAACAAGTGTAATGGTAAGCTGGGGGTTGAACTATAGAGACAAGGGATGCTAGACTAAAGGTTAGGTGTGACAAAGGTTGGATGGTTGGTAGGTAAGAGGATGGGTGAACTATGCTAATGACAAATAACAAACAATGAAAGAAAGCGGGCTTAGGCTAGGTCCAACCTAAGTAGGTCCATGGGAAATATAGATAGGTTAGGTAAAGGGAGATCGAACGAAGATCGTTCAAGACACTCTAGACATCGAGGGGAAGTTGGTGACCTATAGTCATGCGAACAACCCATAATCGCCCTATGTCTCATGAGGAGTGGCAGGACAAGATTCGACTCGAATATCAATCAAGCAATCAACATTAATCTCAACCCTAATCCTAAACATTAAACACAAGATCAAAACCCTAGGGTTTCTCTAACCCAAAACTCTAAAACAACTACTCTAGCATGGTAAAAGTAAGAACAAGAAAGATAGAAAGATAGAAAGCATTAAATCTACATTACAAAGCAAGAGGAAGTAGAAAGACATGAAAACATGAAAGAAAGCATAAAGAAATCAAAAGACAAGAAAGCAATGAATCTAAACTACAAAAGCATTAAAGGAAAGCATGAAAGAAAGCATTAAATGACATTAAAGCAATAAAGAAATGTAAACTTACATAAATGAGAGTGATAGAATGAAGAACAAAACATTAGAAAAAGTATAAACTAATCTAGGGCAAAATTGAAGAGAAAAGCATTAAAGAGTTGATGAACAAGAATAGGAGGGTTACTCCCAATCAAGTCATGGCTTTACATTCAGATTTTGGGGACATTTATAGCCCAAAGAGAATGGGGGAAGAAACCCTAAAAATAACCTACAGAATGAAACTTGCGAAGAGAAAACACATGCTGATTTTTAATCGCATTCGCCCGAATTCCTATGGCCATTCGTCCGAATGGGCCCTCATTCGCCCGAATGAGGACCATTCGGGGTTTCCAGAAGCCTTGAATTGATCCCTAGTGTAAAATTAGACCATTCACCCGAATTGTATTAGCCATTCGCCCAAATGCCTTGATTCGACCGAATGCTCCTCTTGGTTCGCCCGAATGGATGGGTGTTTTGCCTTGGTTAGGTGTAGCTGGCCCAATTCGACCGAATCTCAACTACATTCGACCAAATGTAGCCCTTTTGGTCTCTTTAAGGCTTAGATCAATCATCAAATAGTTTCCGGCCTACGCGAAGACGTCGGGGATGACTTGAAATTCTCGAGAATGCCTCGAAACGCGTGTCTCATCTTCGATTCATGTGTCAAAGTCTCGTACGCAACGAAAACACCTCAAAATCTCCTCAAAACACCTCAAAATACCTTCGAACACCATGGAGACAAGATCAAGGAAGAATCATGCGTAAGATATGTAAAAACCGATATAAGACACGAGACTCGACACTAAAATGAGGAGATAAATGTGCTTTAAAACGAGCACATCATCTCCCCCAAGATAAACCTTTGCTAGTCCCTAGCAAAGAGACTAGGTAGGAAAGACATGAAAGTGCAAGGGCACCCAAAAACAAACCAACTACAAAACAAAACAAAACAAAACTACCAAAGCAATAAAACCAAAAACTCACTGTCGTAGGAATCACGGTCTCAATTAGCACGTACGATAAACCCTTTAAACCTCAAGGTCTCCCAAAGAAGACGAGTAAGGTCTCGTGAGGGTTTTTCAGAAGGAGACCCACAAATCCAATGCAATGCAAATGCAAGGATGTAAGCTATATGTAACTAAAAATTACAATGTAAAATCTAATGTGATGCGATGCAAGGTGAGTGGAACTCAAAGCAATGCGAGCTGTGCATGAGTAAAACTCTTCCCTAGCCATGGGTGTGCAAGTACAATGGTCTCAATAGAGCGCAATACCAAAGAGAATGACCAATTCCACAAACTTGAGATCGCTAGGGTAAGCAACATCACAGGCTATTCCACCCACTACCTAGAGAGCTCACAAGTCTACGCTCCCCGGGTTATTACTCAAAAGATGTGAGAAATATGCAATGACTCTCATGTGTTTGATTATGGTTCGTGTTTCGCTCATAATCATCCGACTAAAGATGCGTCGGGAATCAAACACCTAATAGGGGCAAATCATGGGGATTATATCATATCTAACTCCAGCACAGAACAAACTAATCGGACCAAGTCGAACAGGTTAGCATAGGGTTGTAACGTTGGCTTAGGGTTAAGGTGGGATACATTTGGGAATGTGGCGCTAAGTAGAGGATAGCAAGTGACCCTAAACAAAACAACCACAAACATCTCATGATAAATCAATGAAAACTATATCCAATAACCATCAATAGCCTAATAATCTCATATAAGCACAAATGATCTCTATCATCAAACACCATCAAAAATCTGAAATCTCATAAGCACAACATGTGTTTCCAAGCTCATCTCCAAATAATATAACGACCTCCTCACTCAAATAAACATATATGTATAAAACTCAATGAAGCACAAGAGAGAGGTCTCCTCAACTAAAGAATGTGTATGAATAATCACAATAATAAGCATGAGAGGATGAAGGGAGAAACAACAAGAGCTGGATAAGAATGGATAGAGTCATATGAAACCAACAACCAATACCATAACCAAAAACCCACTAATCACTGTAACACATAACAACCCATCATCACTAAGCTATCCTCTTGGTATGGAGATGGATAATTTGGCTTATGTGGAGGCTAAACAATGTGGCTACAAAAGAATAGGAAAAGGCAAAAACTTGGCTTAACCTAAAGTCGAATTACGTTCAAGGTAGGCTATTTGGCTATGTAGCTAAATTCTAGCGAACGTGTTATCATCCCTAGTCTCATGAAAAGCCGACTACGCTGGAGAAGAACCGACACAATACTTAGATCCCCTAACTAGCACTCAAAATGAATAGAACTCGCAAGGAGTCCAAGAAGGCTCAATCCTTGCAGGCTAATCGAAATGCGCCTCTAAAGGTAGTCATCCAAGCCACCAACCAAGCAAACCCAGTTCCCCCAAGCTATGTGGAAATGAGTCAGACTCTAGGTTCGAAAACATGCACAGGGCTAAGGAAATACGAGTTTGCAAAAGATCAGGCCACAGAAGTACACACCAGAAGCAAGCATGCTAGTTTCACAACTATACCATCTTATTGAAAACTAAACATGAATATGCAAAATATACACTATGCCATGAATGCGACATGAATATAAGAAATATATACAAAAATAATATGTGCAATGAACTAAACTATAACTATATGAAACTAAATGCACAAACAAATGGGTGGAAGTGACAATTGTGTGGACCATCTATCCCCCAAGCTAAAGCTTTGCTAGTCTCTAGCAAAGGAGGGAAAAGATAAAGATGAAACATTAAAAGCCATGGTCAACATGATTGTCATGACACCCAATACAAACATATGCTAGCCATAATAAAGAGAGAAGAAGGTTATACCTAGGCTAGGAGGGCTTTCACTCCTAGCATTACCATCACCACCATCAAGTGGCCAAAGAACTCTCCGCTCCTTAAAAGTAGTGGAGGCAAGAAGCACAAGACTAGAGCAATTGCCTCCACTAAGCTAGGGTGAAGCTATATTCTTCATGTTTGGCTCAATTGCTCTTTGAGCCTTCTTTCTCTTTCTTACCCTTGTGGGACTGTTAGCATTGACCCTCTCAAAATCATCAAATCAAACACAAGTAACACTTGTGGAGGGTCAATTCTAAAGGTCGTTTGGTGCTGCAAATTCTAATAAACCATACTACAAACCAAACGTGAGCAATGACAAGTAAAAATGCAAATGCAATGAATGAAAAACATAAAATGAAGGAAAAACCATATGTACAGTTGGGTTGCCTCCCAACAAGCGCTTCTTTAAGGTCTTTAGCTAGACCTGACTCACTATGTGGTAGTGAGTCAAACTCCGTAAGAGTTTATCAAACTCACTCCCTACAACAGCAGAAGTTGGGGAGTGGAAGAGAGAGAGTGATATAGGTTGGCTACGTGTCGAACAATAACCAAACTATATGCACACGTTTACTTGCTGATTCGGTTTCAATGAATTTGTTTTTGTGATTTTTTGTGGGTTCTGTAACAAGAAAAATTAAAAAGGGATATGTTGAATTAATCAACTAAGAACGGCTGAACCAAAGGTTTAATTCAATATAGATACACCACGAATTAAAACTAAGGGCTCCTAAGAACACATTCAATCTTTAGCCAAAAGAATGAAAAGCATAGGAACTTCAAAATACTTTCAACTAATCCAAGTTAAAAATAAATTGCAAAACAAAGCAAACTTGCTCAAAGGTTTTTGTATTAATGTTCAATTTTTCACAATGCATGAACTACAAGCCTATTTATAGATTAAAGAACAAAGAAGAAAAAAACAGAAAATCACTAAGCACTCAACGGCTACAAATCAGCCTTATTTGCTTAATCTTCATGAAATATTCCTTTGGGCTGCTTTGGAGTGTCTTCAACGTGTCTATATTTCTCAATAATTCTCCACTATATTGTTTATTTGGTTTGATCTCCAATGAATATTTTGGTTGATTGCAATCTTTATTATATGCAAGATCTTCATTCATAATGTTGACTTTGTGGCTGAATATCAAAACCCACGGCTGCCCTTATAATTTGGAAACAAATTCCTTTGCTTTGATTCTTAAATGATTTGAGATCTTTTGCAAATAAATTTAAAAATTCTTCACATATTCTTGGATAATATTCGGCTGAATATGGCTTGATCACTTGGGCTGATTATATGCTTGATTCATGTATTGTGTAATACTTGAAAACCTTTTGAGCGATTTTTATGTTTAAGACTCGACAAATGAAAAATAAAAAATTACAACTCAACTAACTAAACATGAGACATGATTAAGCTTGATCCTAAACCTGGCTTAATCATTTCTAAGAACTTAGTTTATTGCAAAAATAAATATACATAAGACTCAAATACTCGAAATAAAATAAAAGACTTAAATAATAAACGACTCAATCTAAAGAAGACTTAATTTATGACTATGAAATTAAAATAATAAAGAAAAGACTGAATTAGAAAATACTTGACTCATGACACAACTTTATTTAAATTAAACAAAAGAACGAGTAAGAGATTAGTATTTATTTTGTGAACCTCGAATAATCTAAAAATTAGCTTAAAGTTTAAAGAGAACCATACCCAAATGTTGAACAAGTTGATCTTTGACAGAGTTAATATTGGGCTGGGTTGATCTACATCAGAGAGAAGAAAGAAGTAAGGGAGAAACACAACAAAGACCGATTTTCCATAACATGATGAAAAGTCGGGAGAAGAATGAATAAAGGGAGGGGGGAGGGAAGCAAGAGGCCTAGCAACACAAGCATCAAGGCGAGCATGAACATGAACGATCGGGAGCTTCTAATGATGACAGAGAGGTGTAGGGTTAGACTCAACAGGAGGCACACTAAGGGTATGAACTTGAGACTCATCAATCGCGGACATATCTACCTTTAAGTTATTGGGTTCACCGGCCAGATGATCATGCACATATGTGAGGGGGTCATCATGGTAAGGTGCACAAGGAACCTCATCATGAACCTCACCGGTGGGTGGTGCATCAACACAAGAAGTTTGGTCATCAAGAGAAGGAGGGGAGCTAATGATAGGGCGAGGGAAGTCTAGGTCATGGTTTGATGCCATGGGCACAAAGTGGTCATGGGTCTCTAGTCTCTCATCAAAAACCCTTCGAAAAGTGTTAACACTCCACGTTCTCTCCAACTCGGTCCCCTCTTCAACCCAATCATAACTAAAGGGGTAGGCCGGTGGAACCTCAAGAGGAGAGAGATAGGGGTGTCTTTCCTAAAGTTTTCCTTGGCCAACCATTTGAAGAAGTTCAAACAAATAACAGGGGTTTGGTCAAGGAACATATCATGGTAAAACTCATCTACAAGCCCCCTAGTCTCACTATTCAATCCTCCATATAGGTGATGACACATTTGCCATCTATTAACAGAACGCTAAGGGAGGAAGAATTTCCCATATCTAACAAAGAAGCTCTAAAAAGGCTCACGCTCGGTTTGGCATATGAAACTAGCCATGAAGAAAGACAAGGAAAAACAAAAACAAAACTATTCACAAACCACACCAAAACTAAAATCTAAACAAACGCTTTGTCCCTGGCAACAACGCCATTTTGATAACTGGTTTCTAGCGCGTCGTTATATGCTAAGAACCAAGCTATGCAAACAATACTTATAATCACCCTAATACTACTACAACAAGTGTAATGGTAAGTTGGGGGTCGAACCACAGAGACAAGGGATGCTAGACTAAAGGTTAGGTGTGGCAAAGGTTGGATGGTTGGTAGGTAAGAGGATGGGTGAACTATGCTAATGACAAATAACAAACAATGAAAGAAAGCGGGCTTAGGCTAGGTACACCCTAGGTAGGTCCATTGGATATATAGATAGGTTAGGTCAAGGGAGATCGAATGAAGATCGATCAAGACAGTCTAGACATCGAGGGGAAGTTGGTGACCTATAGTCCTGCGAATGACCCATAATCGCCCTATATCTCACGAGGAGTGGCAGGACAAGATTCAATTCGAATATCAATCAAGCAATCAACATAATTCTCAACCCTAATCCTAAACATTAAACACAAGACAAAAACCCTAGGATTTCTCTAACCCGAAACCCTAAACAACTACTCTAACATGGTGAAAGTAAGAAAAAGAAAGATAGAAAGATAGAAAGCATTAAATCTATACTACAAAGCATGAGGAAGAAGAAAGACATGAAAACATGAAAGAAAGCATAAAGAAATCAAAAGACAAGAAAACAATGAATCTAAACTACAAAAGAATTAAAGGAAAGCATTTAAGAAAGCATTAAATGACATTAAAGAAATAAAGAAATGTAAACTTACATAAATGAGAGTGTTTGAATGAAGAACAAAACATTAGAGAAAGCATAAACTAATCTAGGGCAAAAATGAAGAGAAAAGCATTAAAGAGTTGATGAACAAGAATGGGAGGGTTACTCCCAATCAAGTTATGCCTTTACATTCAGATTTTGGGGACATTTATAGCCCAAAGGGAATGGGGGAAGAAACCTAAAAAATAACCTATAGAATTAAACTTGCGAAGAGAAAGCACGTGCTGATTTTGAGCCGCATTCGCCCGATTTCCTATGGCCATTCGCCCGAATGAGGACTATTCGGGGTTTCCAAAAGAGTTGAATTGATCCCTAGTGTAAAATTGAACCATTCGTCCGAATTGTATTAGCCATTCGCCCGAATGGCTTGATTCGACCGAATGCTCTCCCAAATGGATGGGTGTTTGGCCTTCGTTAGGTGCAGCTGCCCCAATTCGACCGAATCTCAGCTACATTCAATTGAATGTAGCCCTTTTGGTCTCTTTGAGGCTTAGATCAATCATCAAATAGTTTTCGGCCTACGCGAAGTCCTCAGGGATGACTTGAAATGCTCGGGAATGCCTCAACACGCGTTTCTCATCTTCGATTCAAGTGTCGAAGTCTCGTACGCAACGAAAACACCTCAAAATCTCCTCAAACACCTGAAAATACCTTCGAACACCATGGAGACATGATTAAGGTAGAATCATGCGTAAGATATGTAAAAACCGATATAAGACGCGAGACTCGACATTAAAATGAGGAGATAAATGTGTTATAAAACGAGCACATCAACTATCAACATTTATTTTGTTTGTTAAAGAAGTGAGCAAAGAAGAGAGGCCTGTACACCCTGCCATAGTAAAGTTACTTGCTGAGATTGAGGATGTCTTTCCTAAGGAACTGCGCATAGGCCTACCCCCTCCATTAGAGGGATTGAACATCAGATAGATTTGATCCCTGGTGCACCTTTACCAAACAAGCCTACATATAGGACCAATCCTGAACAAACTAGGGAGATGTAGATGATTTGCTAGGTGAACTTTCAGGAGCCCAATGGTTTAGCAAGATTGATTTGAGGAGTGGTGAAACAAGTGTTCCAAGTAACAGTGACACAGAACTAGAAGTCATCAACACAACAGTCCACAATCTGACCTTAGCATCCAAGACAGTTGGGGAAGACAGACCTGAGGCCATAGGAACACAACCAAGCTCACATAAAGATGACTTAATCACCAGCACAAAGGTTCAAGCAAACAGAAAACTAAAAAGACCAAATTCTAAAAAACAGACAGACATTTGCACCAAGACACCTGCACCAAATCTTGAGGAAAGCAAAGCTAAGGAGTCTAAGGCCAAGGATGGACTTAGGGAAGGGTTAACCTACTATACAAACCAAAAGGAGAGTATAGAAAGCCCAAGAAAGCAAGATAAGACCCCAACAAGCAAGACTGCCCCTGGAGACAGGACAACTACAGCACCTGCCTACCAGCAGACCTTGGTGCACATGCTGAGCAGCAGCCTGAGCCAACCAGAGCCCACCCAGGGTGAAAGTAGTATCTTGGCACATGGGCCAAGCCATCAAGGGGCCATGACTGAGCTAATCATCCTCAGGGAACCCACTGGACCTTGGTGAAGGAGAGCTGGTCAGCAGGATTTAGGGAAATATCTATTAGGCTATTTTTGTGTTTTGTTTCTGTTTTAAATAATGCATGTGAGCTTGCACGTGGCTTGTTAAGAGAGGGAAAATTAGTTATCCTCTCATAGTCATTGTATAGTACGAGAGCCTATATAAAGGCCTCATGATATCTAATAAATCAGTTTTTGACATTCATAATTTTCAATATACAAGAGGTATTTCAGAATTCCTGTTTTAGAAGTTTTGGGCTGCAAGGCTTCTTCAAGAGTGTAAGACATTCTCGACTTGGTGACTTAGGAGTTGTGGAACAACTCTGGAACTCATCAAGAACCCTCACAAATCAGAAAGGGAAGTCTGGTTGTGATCAGTTTTCAAACCAAGGGTTGAAGGTAACATTCATTTGATAAAAATCATCACAGAATCAACCAAGAAGCTGATTCTTGGGGCTGATCTGTGTGTCCAAGGCCTATGTGGGGACTACCAAGCCATTGCAAGTGAAGTTTCTCAATCTAGGCAATACTAGGGAGACTTTCACCTTGAGTATTTGCATCAACTTGGTATCAGAGCGCAGGTTTGTAGTGGGCAAGGAACACAGACAACCAGCAATCATCAGAGGCTGCATTTTGTCCTGTGCCTTCAAGAATCAAGAGCAGCTATCATCAGAGGAAATCAAAGCCTGGAGAAACACTCACTACATTGTTGTTCTTGGACAGGGAGTGACTCTTCTTGGAATTTTGCTATTTCATTATTTTGTTTAATACTTTTTGTCAAGTAACACGATATACAATAGATGCACAGAACTGCATAATTGCTTGATATCTGTCTTCTTGATGTTACTGACTGTCTTGTTTGTTTTCTTTTTCCTGTCGACTTTGCAGTTAATAGATCTAGGGTCATTATTTTGCCTTAATTTTTCTTACTTTTTGCACACATTCAACATCACACCACATTCTTTTCTTTTCCAGTAGTGTTTGCCCATCCAGTTCTTGATACTGTAGGAATGGGAAGAAAGGTTTAGGGCTCTAGAAAATACTGTAGGAATGCTTATGCAGAGACTAGATCATGTGCTGAACCTCAACAACCATCAGGAGGAAGAACCCCCACAAAACCAACACATAAGAACCCAAGAAGATAGAACCATCAAAATTGATATCCCTGAATTTGATGGCAACACACATGATCCAGAGACTTACTTGGATTGGGAAAATAGACTAGACCAATACTTTGAGTTCAGGGAAACAAGACCAGACAACCAATATAAGCTAGCCAAGGTCAAGATGATCAAGGTGGCCTTTACTTGGCTGGAAGGCCTACAGAGACAGAGAGTCAGGGAAGGGAGACCTAGGCTTAACTCATGGGAAAAATTGAAGAAACATTTAAGGAGAAAGTATGTACCCCCTACCTACAGACACCAACTGTATATGAAATTTAATACCCTAACCCAAGGCACCAAATCTGTGCAAGAATACCTACAAGAATGGGAAAGGCTCACAGTCTTGTGTGATGTAAATGAAATGGAGGACTTGAGGGTCAGTAGGTTCATAGCAGGACTAAGGGAAGAAATAAGGGATAAGATGATCTTTAACCCCCAACTCACAGTACATGAGGCAGGTAACCTGGCCATAGAAATAGAAAGGAGTCACAATAGGAGGAAACAGAACACTAACACCACCTACACCAGGAACCCTAGGACCTACACCCCTAGGAACCAAGGGCCCAACAACTCAGCCAGAAAGGAGCCTGTAGGGAGCACACACAGACCCAAGCCCCCCCAGGACAGATGTCCCTTCTAAGGACATAGTATGCTTCAAATGAAATGGGAGATGGCATTATAAGAGGGACTGCCCAAATGCTAGGGCCTTTACTTTGAGGGAATGGGAAGAAATTGGACATGACACCAAACCCAAAAGGATTTTAGTATACATGAATGGCAAAGAAGAAGAAATAACCCCCACCTCTAGAGATGAACCAGATGGAACATACATAGAGGATGAAGAAGGGAACCTAAAGACCTTTGAGGGGGACACTGAGTCAGATGAGGAGTTGGAGAGAAAATTACCTGAGGAAGAGCAGTATAGCCTCATCAGTAGGAGGGTATTTCACACCACACCTAGGGTAAAAAAAATTTGATCAGAGGGAAAATATTTTCCAGACTAAGTGTAAGGTGCAAGGAAGAGTGTGTGACCTAATCATTGATGGAGGTAGTGAATCTAACTGTGTAAGCAAGCACTTAGTGGATGACTTGGGATTGAAGGTTAAGCCACATCCACACCCCTAAAAAATGAAGTGGTTAGATAACAAAGCCAGTGGGGCTGTTGACAAGCACTGTTTAGTCACTATGACCCTAGGCACAAACACTGATGACATTCTCTGTGATGTGTTGGAGATGGATGCCTGTCATATCCTATTAGGTAGGCCATGGCAATATGATAACAGGACCAAGCATGATGGGTATACTAACACCTACACACTCAGACATGAGGGTAAGAAGAAAGAGTTAGTCCCCCTACCACCTCACAAATCTATCCCACCTAAGGAATATAGGCAGCCAGTCCACTTAATGACTAGGAGAGAGTGTGTTAAGGAGATAGAAGGAGCAGGGGAGGTATATGTGTTGTTTACCAAGGAGACCAGCAAGTCACCACCCATACCCTCTGAATTGGAAACCCCTATTACAGCAATATCAAGATGTCTTTCCTGATGACCTACCACCAGGGTTACCCCCCATCAAGGGAATTGAGCATCAAATAGACCTAGTGCCAGGGGCTACCCTACCTAACAAACCAGCTTATAGGTCCAACCCCATGGAAACTAAGGAGCTTCAGAGATAGGTAGAGGAACTTATGCAAAGGAGATATGTGAGAGAGAGCCTCAGTCCTTGTGCAGTGCCTACCTTACTTGTGCCAAAGAAAGATGGCACATGGAGGATGTGCATAGACAGCAGAAGTGTAAACAACGTAACTATTAAGTATAGATTCCCTATTCCTAGGATTGATGACATTCTGGATGAGTTATCAGGTTCTAGATGGTTTAGCAAAGTGGACTTAAGAAGTGGATATCACCAAATAAGGATGAAGGAAGGTGATGAATGGAAAACAGCATTCAAAACCAAATATGGGCTCTATGAGTGGCTTGTGATGCCTTTTGGGCTAACAGGAGCACCTAGTACCTTCATGAGGCTCATGAATGAGGTTTTAAGACCCTTCGTAGGCAAGTTCATAGTTGTTTACCTTGATGACATATTGATATACAGTAGAGAATTTAAGGAACATTTAAACCATCTTAGCCAGTTGTATGATGTTTTAAGGAAACAGAAGTTGTATGGGAAACTTGAGAAATGTAGCTTCCTCCTACATGAGGTGAGTTTTCTAGGATACATAGTAGGAGAAACAGGAGTGAAGGTGGACCCCACCAAAGTAGAAGCCATACAGAATTGGCCCACACCCATAACACTGACATAGGTTAGGTCCTTCTACATAAGGTTCATTAAAAATTTTAGCTATGTTATGACCCCCATCACAGAGTGCACAAAAAAGGGGAAGTTTGAGTGGACTGCAGCAGCTCAAAAGGCATTTGAGACCATTAAGGAGTACATGTGCAAAGCACCTGTGTTAAAACTCCCAGATTTCATTAAACCATTTGAAGTGGAATGTGATGCTTGTGGGACAGGCATTGGGGCTGTGCTGGTGCAAGAGGGGAGACCAGTAGCCTTCTTTAGTGAGAAACTAAACCATAGCAGACTCAACTATTCCACTTATGACAAGGAATTCTATGCCATAGTGAGGGCCTTAGAACATTGGTCACACTACCTCAGAATCCAACCTTTTGTCCTTTACACTGACCATGAGTCTTTGAAACACATCAATGGTCAGCACAAATTAAGTGGAAAGCATGCTAGGTGGGTAGTGATAGGTTGGCTATGTCTTTAAACATAACCAGCTATAAGCACACGTTTATAAGTTGCTGTTCGAATTAAACTAAAATAATTTTGTATTGTTTTTTTGTTATTTTGTGAGTTTTTTGTAACAAGGGAATTAAAAGATATGTTGAAAAGATCAACTAAAAAATGGCTAAACCAAAGTACTAACTTGATACAAAAAATCACGACAAGTTAATTCAATGGGCTCCTAAGAACACATTCAATCTTAAGCCAAAAGAATGAAAAGCATAGGAACTTCAAGTACTCAAACTAATCCAAGTTAAAGTAATTGCAAAGAAAAGAACAAAGAGATTGCTCAAAGGTTATAATTTTTATTAATGAAAGTTGAATAATGAACCAGCAAAAATACAAAGCTTATAAACTAAGGCTAATGACTAGAAAGGAGAAGATACAAACAGAATAAAGACTAACGGCTATATTGCATAGAATAAAAGAGATTATCCTTGAGATATTTTGCTTGGGCTGCAATACTCCTTGATTTGGCTTGAAATTCTTCTAAGAATATTGCTTCAATATTCTGGATGTAAATGATCTTCTAAGAATAACTCCCACGGCTCAAAATATTCCACTAAGAATATTTTGCAATATTCTGGACAGAATATCTTAAGCATTAGTTGGCTGATTTGCATTATCTTCAATAATCTTCTTGGAATAATTCTTGGGCTGGAATATAGTGGAAATATTCATGCAAATATTCCACTTTATCTTCAAACGGTTATATTTGCAATTGTGTGCAAATATCTTCTTCAATATTTCAGGGGATACTTGGACTGGTTGTTCATGCATTTTAATGATGTTTGAACCTTGAGCAAAATTAATTACTAGACTCAAAATAAAAAAGAAAAGTACAACTCGACTAACTAAACATGAAGAATGATTAAGCTTGATCCTAAACCTGGCTTTAATCATTCTAGGACTTTAAAAAACATGAAAAATAAATACTAAGTTTAAACGACTCAAAATTGCTGGAAAATAATAAAGACTAAAAACGACTCAAACAAAAGATTTAGTTTGAAACTACAAAGTTAAATGATGTTTTGTCATTTGGACCTTGTATTTGAGCATTGGCCAATTGATGTATCATGATGTTAACTTGGGCTTGCACATGAGAACTAGATGTAGGCGATCCTACATCAGGTAGAGTTTCTGCAAACCTTTAACTTTGCTGCAAAGTAGAAGACAGGCAAGACCAATGTGATAGCAGATGCACTCAGTAGGAAACACAATCTGCTAGGTATTCTGAGCTCAAAAATCCTAGGATTTGAGATGATTAAGCAACACTATGAGCATTGTGGAGACTTTGCTGAGCTATATAAGAAGTGTCAACAAGAACCCCAAGGGCTGTTTAGTATACAACAAGGGTTTCTGTTCAAAGGGAACAGGTTGTGCATCCCTAAGCTACCCTTAAGAAATATCCTGGTAAAGGAAGTACATGAAGGCAGTGTAGCAGGCCACTTTGGCATACAAAAGACCCTAGATATGTTGGCACAACATTTTTTTTGGCCTAAGATGTTAGGCACTGTAGGGAAACACATTTTGAGGTGTGAGACATGTCTTTCCATAAATGGGAGTACTTGCCCTTACCAGTAGCTCACAAACCATGGGAACACATAAGCATGGATTTCATGATGGCCCTGCCTAAGACTAGAAGGGGGAAGGATTCTATAATGTTAGTTGTTGACAGATTTTCTAAGATGGCACACTTCATAGCTTGCACTAAAGTAGATGATGCCCAACACATAGCTCAGTTGTACTTTTCAGAAGTAGTGAAACTACATGGTATCCCTAAGACCATAGTATCTGATAGGGATAGCAAATTTTTAAGTCATTTATGGAAAACCTTGTGGCATTTACTTGGCACCAAATTGTTGTTTAGCACATCATATCACCCCCAAATAGATGGGCAGACTGAAGTAACTAACCGAACACTAGAAACCCTCCTTAGAGCCTTGATAGGGAAGCACTTGAGAGACTGGGACCTCAAACTATGTCATGCTGAATTTGCATACAATAGGAGTCCTAGCCTTGCCACCAAACACTCTCCATTTGAGTGTGTTTATGGAACCAACCCGTTACTGCCTATGTCACTAACTGATGTGCCTTACACTAACAGAAAACAAGGAGAGGCAGGGGAGCTGGTACAGGAAATGGAAGCATTGCACAAACAGATACATGACAATATTGTGGACACTAACAGGAAGTATAAACAGAAGGTTGACAAACATATCCAGCATAGGGCACCTATCAAAGTGGGAGACATGGTCTGGGTGCACATCAGAAAAGAAAGATTCCCCCAGTTGAGGAAGAACAAACTGATGCCCATGGCCATTGGACCATTCCCAGTGACTAGAAAGTTTGGCACCAATGCTTTTGAGGTCCAACTACCTGATGAATATAACATTTCCAATACATTCAACATTGGGGACCTCACCCTGTATGAAGCAGATCAAGAATTGAGGACAATTCTTCCCCAAGAGGGAGGAGTTGAAACAAGTGTTCCAAGTAATAGTGACACAGAACCAGAAGTCATCAACACAACAGCACACCATCTGACCTTGGCATCCAAGACAGTTGGGGAAGACAGAACTGAGGCCACAGGAACACAACCAAGCTCACATAAAGATGACTCAATCACAAGCACAAAGGTTCAAGCCAACAGAAAACTAAAAAGACCAAATTCTAAAAAGCAGACAGACATTTTCACCAAGACACCTGCACCAAATCTTGAGGAAAGCAAAGCTAAGGTATCTAAGGCCAAGGATGGACTTAGGGAAGGGTTAACCTACTATACAAATCAAAAGGAGAGTATAGAAAGCCCAAGAAAGCAAGATAAGACCCCAACAAGCAAGACTGCCCCTGGAGACAGAACAACTACAGCACCTGCCTACCAGCAGACCTTGGTGCACGTGCTGAGCAGCAGCCTGAGCCAACCAGAGCGCACCCAGGGTGAAAGTAGTATCTTGGCACATGGGCCAAGCCATCAAGGGGCCAAGACTAAGCAAATCATCCTCAGGGAACCCACTGGACCTTGGTGAAGGAGAGCTGGTCAGCAGGATTTAGGGAAATATCTGATAGGCTATTTTTGTGTTTTGTTTCTGTTTTAAATAATGCACGTGAGCTTGCACGTGGTTTGTCAAGAGAGGGAAAGTTAGTTATCCTCTCATAGTCATTGTATAGTAGGAGAGCCTATATAAAGGCCTCATGATATGTAATAAATCAGTTTTTGACATTCATAATTTTCAATATACAAGAGGTATTTCAGAATTCCTATTTTAGAAGTTTTGGGCAGCAAGGCTTCTTCAAGAGTGTAAGACATTCTTGACTTGGTGACTTAGGAGTTGTGGAACAACTCTGGAACTCATCAAGAACCCTCACAAATCAGAAAGGGAAGTCTGGTTGTGATCAGTTCTCAAACCAAGGGTTGAAGGTAACATTCATTTGATAAAAATCATCACGGAATCAACCAAGAAGCTGATTTTTGGGGCTGATCTGTGTGTCCAAGGCCTATGTGGGGACTACCAGGTCATTGCAAGTGAAGTTTCTCAATCTAGGCAATACCAGGTAGACTTTCACCTTGAGTATTTGCATCAAGTGGTTACCATCAAATCAGGATGAAGGAAGGGGATGAATGGAAGACTGCCTTCTAAACCAAATATGGGTTGTATGAATAAATCAGGATGAAGGAAGGGGTTGAATGGAAGATTGCCTTCAAAACCAAATATGGGTTGTATGAATGGCTTGTCATGCCATCTGGGTTGACTGGTGCTCCAAGCACCTTCATGAGATCGATGACAGAGGTGTTGAGACCATTCTTGGGAGAGTTCATAGTTGTTTACTTAGTTGACATTTTAGTGTATAGCAATAGCTTAGAGGTTCACACACAACACTTGAGGAAGTTGTTTGGGGTATTGAGAAAAAAAAACCTTTATGGCAACCTGGAGAAGTGTGCTTTCCTAATGACAAGACTAGGTTTCTTGGGGTTTATCTTAGGGAAAGAGGGCATTAGGGCTTATCCAGCCAAGGTAGAAGCCATCAAGTCATGGCCGACACCCACTAGTATCACTCAAGTAAAGTCTTTCCATGGACATTCCTCATTTTATAGGAGATTCATTAAAAACTTTAACACCTTGATGGCTCCTTTGACTGAGTGTACTAAGTAAGGAAGTTTTGAGTGGACAGCAGAGGCACAACAGGCTTTTGAACAAGTAAAACACAAGATGTGCCAAGCCCTTGTGTTAACATTACCAGACTTCACCAAGCCTTTTGAGGTTGAGTGTGATGCAAGTGGAAAAAGGATAGGAGCTGTGTTAATACAGGAGGGAAGACCAGTTGCTTATTTTAGTGAGAAATTAAATGGAAGCAGGTTGAATTATTTCACATATGATAAAGAGTTCTATGCTATAGTGAGATCTCTAGGCAATTGGGCACATTACCTCAAGGTTCAACCTTTCATCTTGCATTCTGACCATGAATCTTTAAGGCACATCAATGGCCAGAGCAAGCTAAAGAATAGGCATGTTAAGTGGGTGGAGTTTCTGCAATCTTTCACCTTTGCATCCAAGTACAAAGCTGGCAAGGCAAATGTCATAGCTGATGGTTTGAGCAGAAGGCATCACCTCCTCTCCTTGTTAGAGACCAAGGTTTTAGGGTTTGTATTAATTAAGGACAATATGCTGATGATCCAGAGTTAGGGCCCTTATTTAGGGAGTGTGAGACTCAATCCAAGGGGGAATTTCACACACAAGAGGGGTTTTTGTTCAAGGGTAACAGGTTGTGCATACCCAAGTCTCCTTTAAGTTTTGTCATGATCAAAGAGGTACATATGGGAGCTTTAGGAGGACACTTTGGGATTCTAAAAACCTTAGAAATGCTAGCACAACAATTCTTTTGGCCAAAAATTCATGGAACTGTAGGACAAAATGTCCTAAGGTGTGATGTGTGCCACAAAGCCAAACTGACCTTTCCTAGCTCTGCCCAAAACACAAAGGAAGAAAGATGCTATTATGGTGATAGTAGATATGTTCTCCAAAATGGCACCTTTCCTAGCTTGTAACAAGACAGATGATGCTAAAAGCATTGCACAATTCTACTTAGCTGAAATTGTTAAGTTACATGGCATTCCCAAGTCTATAGTCTCTGATAGAGATAGTAAGTTTTTGAGTTTGTTTTGGGGTACCTTGTGGAAAATGCTAGGAACTAAGCTTATGTTCAGTACTACTTACCATCCCCAAACAGATGGTCAGACTGAAGTCACCAATAAGACCCTAGGAGCCATACTAAGAACACTAGGGACTGGGATGTGAAGCTAAGCCATGTAGAATTTGCGTATAATAGGAGCCCTAACTCAGCAACCAAGTGTTCTCCTTTTGAATGTGTGTTTGGTGTGAATCCCTTACTGCCCTTGTCTTTGACTGATATTCCTAAACAGGTGAAAGTGCACCCTGAAGCTAAGCAACAAGCAGATGTTTTTCTGAAGGTTCATCAACAGGTTCAGGATAATATCACTAAAGCCAACCTCAAATACAAGGCAAGACCTAACAAGGGGGGAACAGACAAAAGACATTTCCAACTTGGTGACCTAGTGTGGGTGCACTTGAGAAAACATAGGTTCCCAGATCACAGGAGGAATAAACGCATGCCAAAGGTTGCTGGCCCCTTCAAGATCATTGATCAAAGCAGCACCAATGCCTTCAAACTGGATGATGCCTGCAGATTATGGAGACAGAACCACTTTCAACATAGGTGATCTGGCACCCTATCATGGTCCACAAGAATTGAGGTCAATTCTTTTTGAATAAGGAGGAATTGAACCATGTTCAAGGCAACATATGGGTGAGGATTTACCAAGCGAACCAAATCAGATGATTCCAGGAAGGGCACAAGGCTACATGACAACCGTTTTCTTTTCAAAAGAAAAGGAGAATGATGTAGATCAAACCAGCCCAATATTAACTCTTTCAAAGATCAACTTGTTCAATATTTGGGTATGGTTCTCTTTAAGTCTTTTATTTTATTTCGAGTATTTGAGTCTTTTTATGTATTTTTGTTTTTGCAATAAACTAAGTCTTAGAATGATTAAGCCAGGTTTAGGATCAAGCTTAATCATTCCTCAAATATCTTGGAGCCGTTGGAGTACAAATTCAGCCATATTGATATTTAGCTAAATATTGCTCAAATATGCTAAGAGATTTTGAAGCCGTTTGAGAGTGCTATTTCCGTCCAGAATATTGCAAGATGTTCTTAGAAGATATTCAAGCTAATCAAAGGATTATTCAGCCCAAGCAAATATTTCAAGAATAATCTCAATATCTCTAGCAATATAGCCGTTAGTTATTATTCTGAATTGTATCTTTCTTTTGCAAATTAGTCTTTTTGTTTAAATAGCCTTGTATTTACTGGTTTCAGCATTCGATTTTGATGAATATTAGTACAAAAACCTTTGAGCAAGTTTGCTTTGTTTTGCAATTTATTTTTAACTTGGATTAGTTAAAGTAATTTGAAGTTCTTATGCTTTTCATTCTTTTGGCTAAAGATTGAATGTGTTCTTAGGAGCCCTTAGTTTTAATTCGTGGTGATTTCTGTATCGAATTAAACCTTTGGTTCAGCCGTTCTTAGTTGATTCCATCAACATATCCTTTTATTTTTCTTGTTACAAATCTCACAAAAAAAACACAAAAAATTTTCAGTTATAGCAAACAGCAACTCTAACGTGTGCTTATAGTTTGGTTGTGTTTCGAGACGTAGCCAACCTATATCATCTTGGTATCAGAGCCAAGGTGACACTCCTAGCCTATATCATTTTTTCGGTGTGTTCATAGCCCCAAAGATTCATTCAACCGAGCCTAGAAGTCCACAAACGAAAACAAGAATTCTTCACGTTGGCAGTTTCTGTCCCAAACTTCGACAGGCCATAACTTGCTCGTCCGATATCCAAATTACAAAATTCTTTTTTTCATTTTGGGTATTTTTTCGAGATCTATCTTCCTGTAAATTTTTACTTGGTTATGATTTTATTTGCTATTAAACTGGGCAGTTTTTTCGAAATATGCAAGCCTTCATTCCGTTTCACAAAATAGTACGCCATGAACTAAGTCTTCTTTAATTTGAGTCTTTATTTTGTATTTTCATTTTGAAACAGTCTTAGAGATGATTAAGCCAGGTTTAGGATCAAGCTTAATCATGTCTAATGTTTAGTTAGTCGAGTTGTAATTTTTATTTTTATTGAGTCTTGTATTTATTTTTGCTCATGGGACATCCATTACATGAATCAAGGCAAGCAACCAGATTCTTCAAATTAAGTTGTTGCATTCTTCAAAACAAGCTGATTTAGAATAGGCAATATGTTTTGAAGATTGAGTGGGATATTTTTTATGATAATATCTTCTACAAATCAGCCACACATAATCCCAAGAAGATAGAAGACATAATGTGCAAATCAAGTCAAATCAAGCCAATCACTCTATTTCTAATATCCTCTAGATTTCAAAATATAGCCGTTGGAAACTTGCTATTATCCTCTAGATAAAAAATATATAGCTGTTGGGAGCTTACTTTTGTGTAATATTCAGATTTTTGTCTTGCAAGTTGTAATCCTTGGTAGCTGAATTCCTTAGTATAAATAGGCTACTTGTTCTCTTGTAATTCACTCACTTCCATTTCATTTTAATACAAACAACCTTTGAGCATTTCTTCTTCTTTCTTTGCAATTTGATTTTAACTTGGGTAAGTTGAAAGTATGTTGAAGTTTCTTTGCTTTTCATTCTTTTGGCTAAAGATTGAATGTGTTCTTAGGAGCCCTTGTTTTTAATTTGTGGTGAAACTGTATCAAATTAAGCCTTGGAATAGCCATTTCAAAGTTGTTCATTCAACATA
>CM033456.1:8298539-8329719 GCA_019425755.1 Amaranthus cruentus
AGTGATAGAGATTCCAAGTTTCTTAGTCACTTTTGGCTTACTTTATGGAAAAAGATGGGAACCAAGCTTAACTTTAGTAGTTCTAGCCACCCCCAAACTGATGGTCAAACCGAAGTAACCAATAGGACCTTAGGAACCTTATTGCGTGCCCTCATTACAAAGAGTCCTAAACAATGGGAACAATTGCTACCACATGCTGAATTTGCTTACAATAGAGTCCCTAGTAAGCCAACTGGTCTATCTCCTTTCTTTGTGGTTTATGGCCTAAATCCTTTAACCCCAATAGACCTTGCACCTTTCCCTACACCTTTGAAGTTTACCCATGATGCCGAGTCTAGAGCCAATGAGATTCAAAAGGTACATAAGCAAGTTGTGGACAGAATTGAGAAAATGAATGCAAAGGTTAAAGAGAGAGTGGACCAAAAGAGAAAGGAAGTGCTTTTAAAAGAAGGTGACTTAGTATGGATTTACTTAAGGAAGGATAGGTTTCCCACCCAAAGGAAATCAAAACTATGTGCTAGAATTGATGGACCTTTCGAAATTTTGGAAAAGGTTAATGACAATGCTTACAAACTAGACCTACCTAGTAGCTATGGTGTTTCCTCTACTTTCAATGTTGCAGATTTGATTCCATTTCATGAGGAGGACATGTTACCAAGCTTGAGGTCAAGCTTTTCCAAAGAAGGGGAGGATGATGTAGGATCACCTACATCTAGTTCTCACATGCAAGCCCAAATTAACGTTTTGATACATCAAATGGTCAATGCTCTATACAAGGTCCAAACGACAACAATTCATCATTTAACTTTGTAGTCACAAATTAAGTCTAGTTTGAGTCGTTTAGTCCTTTATTATTTTTCCAGCAATTTTGAGTCGTTTAAATTAGTATTTAATTTTCATGTTTTTTTTTTTAAATCAAAGTCTTAGAATGATTAAGCCAGGTTTAGGATCAAGCTTAATCATTCCTCATGTTTAGTTAGTTGAGTTGTACTTTTCTTTTTTTGAGTCCAGTATTTTATTTTTTTGCTCAAAAGTTCCAAGCCAAGCCAACGAACAACCAGCCAAGTATTGTTCTAAGATCATTTGAAGATAATGCAAATCAGCCTAGAGCCGTTGCAAATCAGCCTAATATTGCTTAAGATATTTTGGAGTCATTTGAAGATAATTGCAATATGCTTGGGAGCCGTTGCAAATATTCAGCCCAAATATTACACAAATATTGCTTAGAATCTCTTGGAGCCATTTGAAGATTATTCAGCCCAAATATTACTCAATACACTTTGGAGCTGTTGGAGTGCAATATTTCTGTCCAGAATATTGCAAGATATTTTAAAGGATATGCTAGCTAATCAAGGAGAATTTCAGCCCAAATAATTCAAGGAAATCTTTTTATTCTAGCAATATAGCCGTTAATAGCATTTCTGATTTGTATCTTCTCCTTTCTAGTTCTTTAGTCTTAGTTTAAGTAAGCTTGTATTTTGCTGGTTCTTTTATTCGACTTTCATTAATAATAATTATAACTTTTGAGCGATTCCTTTTGTTCTTTCTTGCAAATTACTTTAACTTGGATTAGTTTTTATTATTTGAAGTTCCTTTGCTTTTCACTCTTTGGCTAAGATTGAATGTGTTCTTAGGAGCCCATTGAATTAACTTGTGGTGATTTTCTGTATCAAGTTAGTACTTTGGTTCAGCCATTTTCTAGTTGATCTTTTCAACATATCTTTTTAATTCCCTTGTTATAAAAACTCACAAAAACACAAAAACAATACAAAATTATTTTAGTTTAATTTCAAACAGCAACTTATAGAACGTGTGCTTATAGCTGGTTGTGTTTAAAGACATAGCCAATCTATATCACACCCTCTAATAATTAGTTTGTTTTGCAGGTTCTAGTGAGAGGGAACAGCACATGGTATCTCGACAGTGGATGTTCCAAGCACATGATAGGTGTTAGTTCAAACTTTCTCTCACTAGAAGCCTATGATGGAGGAACTGTGACCTTTGGAGAAAACGTGAAAGGCGAAATCATTGCCAAAGGAAAAGTAGAAAGGTCAAGTTCCAATGCAATTGACAATGTATTTTTAGTCGAGAATTTAAAAGACAATTTGTTAAGTATCTCTCAATTTTGCGACCAAGGTAACTCTGTAAAATTTACTTGTGAAAAGTGCATTATTTCTAGGAATGACATAGTCCATTCGGGAAGGAATCAGAATAGGGAACACCTATGTGATCCTTTTGCCAAAGGAAAACATGTAAGGTCGTCTTTCAAACCTAATGAACCAACACCAGTAGGTTCAGAAGTCACAAAGACCAGCTCAGAAGCCCAAGACACAGACCAACTAAAAATGCACTGTCTGGGAAAAACTCTTGCACCAAATCCTTATAATGAGCCACCAGCCTGGTATGGAGACATAGATGAGTCCCTGAAAGTCTTAGCTTCACTATCAAGCCAAGAAAAGTGCAAGGAAATATATGAGAAGCCAGGTTTGAGGCCAGAACCCAAAAAAGTCAGGGTACAGGACACTTCTGCATTTTCTGTGAACCAGCCCACCTTGGCGCACACCTGGAGCCCAGACCTGAAGGAGCTATGGATGGACAAGGGTGAAACTGGAATCTTTGCACATGGACCAAGCCATCTTGGGGGTAGGACTATCCTACATGTTCACCAAGAATCCCAAAAGTCGGGCTGAAGGTAGCCTGTCTGGCAGAACTACAGAACTGGATGGCTGCTCTATTTTTAAGCCTTTTTCTGTTTGTGTTTAAGTAATCACATGCCTTGGCACGTGACCTCTTAGACGCTATTTTTTTTAGAAGCTTTCTGAGTTTTAGCTGTTGTTAATCCATCAAAGCCTATATATATGGCTCATTGTATTCATAAAACTCACTTTTCAGATTTCAATAACATTTTCAGCATTTGAGTTTTCTTCATTTGTTTGCCTTGAGTGTGTGTGATCATTCAAGAAGTCTTGAGTAGTGCAAGACTAAAGACTTGGCATAACCCAGAGTAGTCTTGGTTGTGGATAAGGGAATAGGGTGATATAGGTTGGCTACGTCTCGATCAATAACCAAACTATATGCACACGTTTACTTGCTGTTTTGATTTCAATGAATTTGTTTTTGTGATTTTTGTGGGTTTTGTAACAAGAAAAAATAAAAAGGATATGTTGAAAAAGATCAACTAAGAAAGGTTGAACCAAAGGTTTAATCCGATACAGAAACACCACGAATTAAAACAATGGGCTCCTAAGAACACATTCAATCTTTAGCCAAAAGAATGAAAAGCATAGGAACTTCAAATTACTTTAACTAATCCAAGTTAAAAATAAATTGCAAAACAAAGCAAACTTGCTCAAAGGTTTTTTTGTATTAATGTTCAATTAATCAATCTCTGAATTACAAGCTTATTTATACTAAAGGATTACTAGCAAAGAAAGAAAGAAAATTCAGATCAGCACTACATGGCAACGGCTACATTATTTGCTAAATATTAGTGTAATCTTCAAGATATTCTTTTGGGCTGAATTGAAAGATAATCCTCTTGATAAACCAGCAACATTCTTCCTTGAAATATTCCTTGTTTGATTTGCGGATAGGATTTTCATAAAATATGCCAAAAAGATCTTCTAAGAATAATACTCAATATTCTTGGCTGAATTGTATTTCAAACGGCTAGAAATATTAGGCCATTATTCTTTAATCTTCAAGTGATGCCTTTGGACTGATTTTGTAAAAGGAATCTTCATCAAATAATCCAATAATATTAATTCCAAAAAGAATAACCAAAATTTGTGGCTGAAATATCTTCCCCACGGCTGAATTCAGAATATGGAAATAGTTTCATTGACTTGATCCTTGAATGATTTGCAAATGACTTTACATGATCTTCAAATTCCCATGATGATTCTTGATTTATATTTCCACTGAAATAAGATGCTTGGGCTGATTGTTCATGCATTTTTTTATTTTATGATATTTGATCCTTGAGCAAAAATAAAATACTCAAAAAGAAAATTACAACTCAACCAACTAAACATGAGACATGATTAAGCTTGATCCTAAACCTGGCTTAATCATTTCTAAGAACTTAGTTTATTGCAAAAAACAAAAATACATAAAAGACTCAAATACTCGAAATAAAATAAAAGACTCAATTAATAAAACGACTCAATCTAAAGAAGCCTTAGTTCATGACTACAAAATTAAAATAATAAAGAAAAGACTGAATTAGAAAATACTTGACTCATGACACAACTTAATTTAAATTAAACTAAAGAACGAGTAAGAGATTAGTATTTATTTTGTGAACCTCGAATAATCTAAAAATTAGCTTATAGCTTAAAGAGAACCATACCCAAATATTGAACAATTTGATCTTTGAAAGAGTTAACATTGGGCCGGGTTGATCTACATCATAGGGTGCCTTAGTTCATTCAAGAACTCAGTCATCCCATTGAAGAACAGCCTCAGTACACTGATCTGTGCCCAAGGCACTTCTGGGGGCTATTTGAGGCTTCTGTATTGTGAACCCTGTGAAGACTAAGGGGTGTTCTGCAAGAGTGTGCTGTATTGGAGTAATCCACCCCAATATCAGTCCAAATTGGTATCAGAGCTCCAGGTTTACAGGAGCAGAACATTAGGATCAGCCTAGAACGGTCAGATTTGGTTTTTAACACTGTCTGGTGAGAACTTTCTGTCACCATTTCTTGTAAAAAGCATTTTGTTGTCAAATCCTTTGGAGGCATTTGAGGTTGGTATATAAACTTTGTGTTCCTTCAAGAATTTTTGGATTTACTGTCTTTACAAAAGATTGGTGCATTCGTTTTTGCACACTGTCAGAACAAAATCTTGAAAATTCAAGATTTCGAGGTTTGCTGTACTCAGAGGGTATTCTACCTTTGGGGCATAGCAAACCAGACAGAAAAGGTTACTAACTAATTGTTTGAGTGAATCTTGGTTACCTACTGCTTGTTTTTGTTAGTTTTTCATCATTACACATCAGTTTTATGATTCTGATTTTAGTGTTTGTGTTTGTTCTGTGTTGGATATTTGGGTGATTGTTATTGCTTTTAAAAATCACCATGGATCCAAAAGAGAAGAGAGCTTTGATAGAGGAAATAATAGCAACCATGAATAGGGGGTTTGCTGAATTAGGGGGTAATAATCAGGATAGGAACCATGCTCACAGGAACCTTGAGGATAGGAGCCTGAGGGTAGATGTGTCTGAATTCACAGGGTAGTCCCTAAACCCTGAGGAGTACTTGGATTGGGAAACCAGTTTAGAAAATTATTTTGAGTTTAAAGAAATACCAGAGGGCAAACAGTTTAAGATGGCTAAGGTAAAACGGACAAGATGGGCTGCAACCTGGCTAGAAGGAGTTCAGAGGCAGAGACTTAGGGAGGGAAAGGTTAAGATAGATTCATGGATTAAACTTAAGAAACAACTTAGGAGAAAGTATGTTCCTAGCAATTACACCCAACAGCTTTCAATACAATGGAGCACCCTTTCCCAGGGAAATAAGTCAGTGGCTCAGTACATCCAAGAATGGGAGAGATTGTCTGTGCTTTGTGATGTAAGGGATACTGAAGACATGAGGGTGGGAAAGTTTCTAGGGGGTTTAAGGGAAGACCTGGGAGTTAAGTTAGCCCTAGTGCCCAACCTCACAGTAGCCCTAGCAGGTGAGCAAGCCTTGCTTTTAGAACAATATGCCAAGAAGAGGATCTCACCCAACACTCATCAACATCCAACCAGGAGTCAACAACCCTTAGGACCCAACGGTATAACCACTGCTGTCCCTCCTAGGCCCAACAATAATGGAGAATCTAGGGGAAAAGGTGTGGCCCCCATGAAGGATATTGTGTGTTTTAAGTGCCATGGACATGGTCACTTCAAAGCAAACTGCCCTAACAACAAAGCTTTCACTCTGGCTGAGTGGGAAGAAATTAAGCACAAGGAACAGCTTAAGACCATTTTAGTAAGCATCAATGGTAGGGAAGAGGAGAGGGGCACTGTGACTAGAGAGGAAGACCCTGATGGAACCTACATCATTAGAGAAACAGGTGAAGTCACTACCTATGTGTCTGATTCTGAGTCAGAAAGAGAAACCTTGTATCCAGAAGAAGAGGAACACAGGACATTAGTTATAAGGAGAACCTTTCACTCCACACCCAAGGGCATTAAGTCTGACCAAAGGGAGAATATATTTCAGACCAAGTGTAGGGTGCAAGGCAGACTTTGTGATGTGATAATAGATGGGGGGAGTGAGACCAACTGTGTGAGCCAGGACCTTGTGCAAGAGCTTAGGTTAAAAACTCAAGTACACCCCCATCCTTACAAACTTAAGTGGCTGGATAATAAGGCAAGCGGTTCTGTAGGAAAGCAGTGTATGGTAGGCTTAACCATAGGAACTTACCAGGACCAGATCCTATGTGATGTGTTAGATATGAGTACTTGCCATATCTTACTTGGCAGGCCCTGGCAGTATGATAAAAGGGTTACACATGATGGCTACACCAACATATACACCATAAGGCATGAGGGAAAACTAAAGGACCTAATACCTCTACCTCCCCATAGGGCTATTCCACCCCCAAAGACCAAACAACCTATGCACCTAATTAGCAGAAAGGAGTTTGTGAAGGAAGTGAGGCAGGTAGGCCAGTGCTGGGTGTTGTTTACCAAGGAAGTAGATCAGGAACACAGTGAGCTACCCCATGAGATCAGACACCTTATCAAGGAATTTGAGGATGTATTTCCTGAGGAACTACCCCTTGGATTACCACCTATTAGGGGCATTGAGCATCAAATTGATCTCATGCCAGGGGCTGTGCTGCCTAACAAGCCAGCCTACAGGACCAACACAAAAGAAGCTGAAGAATTGCAGAGGTAGGTCAAAGAGCTATTAGGCAAAGGGCTTGTGAGAGAGAGTCTTAGTCCCTGTGTTGTGCCCACCCTACTTGTGCCCAAAAAGGATGGAACATGGAGGATGTGTGTGGACAGCAGGAGCATTAATAACATCACCATCAAGTATAGGTTTCCAATCCCTAGGATAGATGACATAATGGATGAATTGCATGGTGCACAGTTGTTTAGCAAGCTGGATTGGAGGAGTGGGTACCATCAAATCAGGATGAGGGCAGGGGATGAGTAGAAAACTGCTTTTAAAACCAAGTATGGGCTTTATGAGTGGATGGTCATGCCCTTTGGCCTCACAGGAGCTCCCAGCACATTTATGAGACTTATGACTGAAGTCCTGAGAACTTTCCTAGGTAAATTTGTAGTTGTCTACCTAGATGACATATTAGTATACAGTACTGACTTGGAACAACACCTAGGGCACCTAAGGCAGCTACTTATGAGACTAAGAGAGCAGAAGTTGTATGCCAAATTAGAAAAGTGTCAATTCCTTATGACTGAGGTAAACTTCCTAGGGTTTATAGTAGGAAAAGAAGGAATAAAGCCAGATCCAGGGAAGGTAGAAGCCATTAGAGATTGGCCCACACCAACCACCATCACCCATGTCAGGTCCTTCCATGGTTTGGCCTCCTTTTACAGGAGGTTCATAAAGAATTTTAGCACTGTGATGAGCCCAATCACTGAGTGTACTAAGAAAGGCAGTTTCATGTGGACCTTAGAGGCACAAAAGGCCTTTGAGCAGATTAAAACAGCTATGTGCCAAGCTCCTGTTCTTAAGCTCCCTGACTTTGATCACCCTTTTGAAGTAGAGTGTGATGCAAGTGGAACAGGTATAGGGGCTGTGCTACTACAGGAAGGAAGACCCATAGCTTACTTTAGTGAGAAACTCAATCAAAGCAGACTCAATTATTCCACCTATGACAAAGAATTTTATGCTTTGGTTAGGGCACTTGAACACTGGTCACACTACCTAAGAGCCCAACCCTTTGTGTTGCATACTGATCATGAGTCCCTCAAGTACATCCATGGGCAGAAGAAGCTAACCCCAAAGCATGCTAGATGGGTTGAATTTTTGCAGACCTTTGATTTTGTGGCAAAGTATAAGACATGGAAAACTAATGTGGTTGCTGATGCATTAAGTAGGAAGCAACACCTATTAGCCTTGTTAGAATCAAAAATCCTAGGGTTTGAGATGATCAAGGAGTATTACTCAATTGATGAAGACTTCAAGGAAATCTACCTTGACTGTTTAAAGGGACCAAATGGCACCTACTATGTCCAGCAAGGGTTTCTGTTCAACAAGAACAGGTTGTGCATACCTAAGATACCTTTGAGAATGTTGTTGGTTAAGGAAGCACATGAAGGGGGATTAGCAGGGCATTTTGGTATCCAAAAGACCATGGATATTTTAGCTCAGAACTTTTTTTGGCCAAAAATGCTAGGCACTGTGGGAAAGTATGTGCTTAGGTGTGAGACCTGCATTAAAGCAAAATTAGTGTTCCATAGGGGAGAGTAGGAGTGTTCACCGGTCCAAACCCGGACCGGACCGGACCGGAACCGGTTGGACCGGAAGACCGGAATCTCAAAAAACTAAGACCGGAGACCGGACTGGTTCCATCCGGTCCGGTCCCGGTCTAACCCGGAATTCTTCCGGTCCGGTCCGGGTTTGGACCGGTTAGACCGAAAATAATTTTAAAGACCAAAAATAAATTAAAAAATAGAATATTTTAAAATAATTTAGCAAATTAATTATTATAAAATTAACATATTTAAATTAAAAAATTATTTTGTGTTGAAAATTAAATATTTTAAGTCCTTTAAAAAAAATATATACATAATAATTGTAAATATTACTCATCTTCCAAATCGATTTCATGACATCCGGTCTCATTTGGTCTAACCCGGATTTTTCCGGGTTTAGACCGGACCGGACCGGAAACCCGGAATTTAAAAAAAATAAGACCCGGAGACCGGACCGGATGCACCCGGTCCGGTCTAAATTTGCACACCCCTAGGGGAGAGTACAAACCATTGCCTGTAGCACAAAGGCCTTGGGAACACTTGAGCATGGACTTCATAGTAGCATTACCTAGGACACAAAGGGGCAAGGATGCCATTATGGTGGTAGTAGACAGATTTTCAAAGATGGCTCACTTTGTGGCTTGCACAAAAGTGGAAGATGCTCAGAGTGTGGCTAGGCTATACTTTGCTGAAATAGTGAGGCTTCATGGTATCCCAAAGACCATAGTTTCAGACAGAGACAACAAATTTTTGAGCACTTTTTGGAATACCTTGTGGAAGCTATTTGGAACAAAGTTGTGCTTTAGCACCTCACATCACCCCCAGACTGATGGGCAGACTGAAGTGACCAACAAAACCTTAGGGTCTTTACTAAGGTCACTAATCAGTCACAACTTGAAAGACTGGGATATGAAGCTCTGCCATGCAGAGTTTGCATATAACAGGAGCCCCAGCTGTAGCACTAAACACTCCCCTTTTGAGTGTGTGTATGGGGTGAACCCTTTACTGCCATTTTCACTAATTGATCTCCCTGATCATGACAGATACAACCCTAATGCAAAGACTCATGCAGAAAACCTGTTGAAAATACATAGGCAAGTGCATGATAATATTGTGCAAACAAATCTGAGGTACCAGCAGAGAGCTAACAAAGGATTGAAAGGAACAAGGAAGCTGCAGGTTGGTGATTTTGCTTGGATTCATCTCAGGAAGGAGAGGTTCCCTCAGCTCAGGAAGAACAAACTCATGCCCAGGGCCATAGGGCCATTTCAGATCATAGAGCAATATGGGGACAATGCCTTTAAGATGGACTTACCAGAGGAATATGACATATCCACCACATTCAACATAGGAGATCTCACTCCTTATTTGGGAGACAACAAATTGAGGGCAATTTCCTCTAAAGAAGGGGGGAATGAACCAACACCAGTAGGTTCAGAAGTCACAAAGACCAGCTCAGAAGCCCAAGACACAGACCAACTAAAAATGCACTGTTTGGGAAAAACTCTTGCACCAAATCCTTATAATGAGCCACCAGCCTGGTATGGAGACATGGATGAGTCCCTGAAAGTCTTAGATTCACTATCAAGCCAAGAAAAGTGCAAGGAAATATATGAGAAGCCAGATCTGAGGCCAGAACCCAAAAAAGTCAGGGTACAGGACACTTCTGCATTTTCTGTGAACCAGCCCACCTTGGCGCACACCTGGAGTCCAGACCTGAAGGAGCTATGGATGGACAAGGGTGAAACTGGAATCTTTGCACATGGACCAAGCCATCTTGGGGGTAGGACTATCCTACATGTCCACCAAGAATCCCAGAAGTCGGGCTGAAGGTAGCCTGTCTAGCAGAACAACAGAACTGGATGGCTGCTCTATTTTTAAGCCTTTTTCTGTTTGTGTTTAAGTAATCACATGCCTTGGCACGTGACCTCTTAGAGGCTATTTTTTTTAGAAGCTTTCTGAGTTCTAGCTGTTGTTAAGCCTATATATATGGCTCATTGTATTCATAAAACTCACTTTTCAGATTTCAATAACATTTTCAGCATTTGAGTTTTCTTCATTTGTTTGCCTTGAGTGTGTGTGATCATTCAAGAAGTCTTGAGTAGTGCAAGACTAAAGACTTGGCATAACCCAGAGTAGTCTTGGTTGTGGATAAGGGAATAGGGTGCCTTAGTTCATTCAAGAACTCAGTCATCCCATTCAAGAACAGCCTCAGTACACTGCTCAGTGCCCAAGGCACTTCTGGGGGCTGTTTGAGGCTTCTGTATTGTGAACCCTGTGAAGACTAAGGGGTGTTCTGCAAGAGTGTGCTGTATTAGAGTAATCCACCCCAATATCAGTCCACCTCAAAGCCACTTGAATTAATTCATATGGATCTTTGTGGACCAATGAGAATCTAAAGTCGCAGTGGAAAGCGATATGTATTTGTTAGAGTTGATGATTACAGTAGATTTACATGGACATTGTTTTTATCTAGCAAAGATGAGGCCTTTGATGAATTTGTTGCATTTGCCAATTAATACAACATGCTATATTGTAAATCGTGTTTAAATTAGACCAATCACTTCTAAAACACCCTATGAACTTTTAAAGGGATTAAACCTAATATTTCATATTTTCGCGTATTTGGATGTCGATGCTTTGTGCAAGTAAATGGAAAAAGAAATATAGGTAAATTTGATGAAAGAAGTGATGAAGCAGTATTTCTTGGCTACTCATCTCCCAGTAAAGCTTATAGAGTCTATAATAAGAGAACTATGTGTGTTGAAGAATCTGTTCACATTATTTTTGATGAAACAAATTTTATGACAAGTGAATAAGAAACATGTGATTTTAAGATAGGTCTTGCTAACCTGGCAGATGATGAGAACATACATAAAGAGCAAGAACAAGAAGCAAATGAAGAGCAACAGGTTCAAACTGGTGAACCTAATCAAGAACAGGAACAACAGGAAAATCAGGACCAGCCAGATGTTCCTGATCTAGATGTTCCCAGAGCAGTACAAAATGAAAGAAATGAAGCTGAGCACAATGAAAATCAAGTCAATAAACCCGCTTCCACATCAGTCTCCAAAAGAGACTTCGTGCCTAAACCGTGGAAACATCAAAGGTCTCATCCACTTGACTTGATCTTGAGTGACTTAAGCAAGGGAATACAAACAAGATCCGAGATAAGAAACTTCTGTGCACACTTTGCATTTCTCTCAACAATGGAACCCAAAGAATCACGAAGAAGCATTACAAGATTCAGATTGGGTTGTGGCTATGCAAGATGAACTAAACGAATTTGAAAGAAATAAAGTGTGGCACTTGGAACCAAAGCCCAAGAATAAAAAGCTAATTGGATTAAAATGGGTCTTTAGAAATAAGCTGGATGAGCATGGAACAATAGTAAGGAACAAGGCAAGATTGGTAGTCAAAGGGTACAATCAACAAGAAGGTATTGACTATACTGAAACATTTGCTCTCGTAGCAAGGTTAGAAGCTATTAGAATTCTAATTTCTTTTGCTGCATTTATGAATTTTAAATTATACCAAATGGATGTGAAATGTGCTTTATTAAATGGCTTTCTAGATGAAGAAGTCTTTGTGGAACAGCCACCAGGCTTCGAAAACCCATCCTCTCTAGATCATGTTTATAAGCTTGATAAAGCTCTTTATGGGCTCAAACAAGCTCCTAGACAATGGTATGAGAGATTATCTAAATTTTTGATTGAAAACAAATTTATAAGAGGTAAAATTGACAAGACCTTATTCATTAAGAATAGAGGTTCGGATATTTTAGTTGTTCAAATACATGTTGATGACATTATCTCTGCAGCCACCAATGAATTATTGTGTAAAGAATTTGCTGACCTAATGAGTGATGAATTTGAAATGAGCATGATGGGAGAATTAAATTTCTTCCTTGGTTTGCAAATTAAACAAACTGCTAACGGTATCTTCATCCATCAACAAAAATATATAAAAGAACTTCTAAAGAAATATGGTCTAGACAATGCTAAGACAAACCATACACCTATGGCCACTAACATTATATTAGATGAAGATGCGAATGGTACAAGTGTCGATCAAACCATGTATAGAGGCATGATAGGATCTTTACTATATCTAACTACTAGTAGACCCGATATTTCGTTTAGTGTTGGTTTGTGTGCTAGATTTCAATCAAATCGTAAAGAATCACATCATACGGCAGTAAAGAGAATTCTAAGATATTTGAAGGGAACATATGACTTGTCCCTATTTTATCCAAAAAGTAATGTCTATCACTTTAAAGGTTTTAGTGATGCAGATTATGTAGGAGATCTTGTGAATAGAAAGAGTACTTCAGGAATGGTACAATTTCTTGGCTCATGTTTAGTATCTTGGTGTTCCAAGAAACAAAACATCGTTGCCTTATCCACTGCTGAAGCTGAATATGTGGCAGCAGCAGCCTGCTGTTCCCAAATGCTTTGGATAAAAGAACAGCTAAGAGATTTTTGTATTAAATTTGAATGTGCTCCTATTTATTTTGATAATACCAGTGCCATATGCATATCAAAAGAACCCGTGCATCATTCTAGAGTTAAGCATATACATATAAGACATCATTTTCTTAAGGATAATGTCGAACATAAGAATATTACCGTTAAACATGTCAGTACTAATGAGCAAGTTGCAGACATAATGACTAAACCACTTCCTAGGGAACAATTTGAAAAGATGAGGTAGGAGCTAGGCATGATCAAGCTTCACTAACGTTTAATGCTAGCAAACCTCCTCAAAGCATCGTGAAAATAGGAAGGGTCAGATCAACCACAACTACCATGATTGAGAAATCAATTATTGCGAGATTTGGGTATGCAACTATCTCAAGTATGTGCCATAAATATTTTCTTGTTTGCATGCTTAACTGATTAGACCAAGTAGCATAAGTTTACGTTATGAAAGTGTGTCCTCATACTGAAACGAAAAAAAAAAACAAAAACGACGACATATGTTTTTATATAATTTTATTTTATTTTCTTTTTCACAAAATTCCAGCATTTTACTTTATTTATTTTTCGGTGAGTCAACTTAAATTAAGATAGAAGACGGATCATCGGGGTGTTTCGAATTTACCCGCGAACTCTTCGTTACACTCCTTGTTCACACGCAAAAATGAAGCCCAGAAGTAGTACAAACTTTTCATGTAACCGTCCCTTCATCCCATTAAAACCCACTCTCTCACACCATCATTACTCCTAAGTACTACTTCTTGCTAAAACCCTCCAAACCGTCAATTCTCTCACCTTTCTCTCTCTCAAACCTTCATCTTCCTCTTCCTAAAACCATGAAATCTCCCAAATCATCTTCGTCCAACAAGAACACAAAAGGTAAATTCATCCAACCAGAACTGCTTGAAGTGATACATCCATCATCATCTGAAGCACAACCTTCATTATCTAAAAAACGTCAAAGATCAGTCACACCTAAAACCATGAAAGTCCGAACAAAAAGATCTCATCCCAAAGGGACTCCATCATCCAGGCCTTCAAAGAAAACCAAACAACTGGACCCTAATAGCGCTGAAGAAATCGGTAAGGAGATGTCTGTCGGATTTGTGCTGGACAAGTATTGGTATGAATCAAACTCCTTTCCTCAATTGCATGATGATCAATGAACAATGAACAATGAATGATGATCGATGAATTAGGATCAATGATTAAAGAATAATGAGCGATGAATAATGAACAATGAACAAGGATCAATTATCCATAAACAATAAACAAGGATCAATGATTAAAGAATTATAAACGATGAACATTGAACAAGGATCAATTATCAATGAACAATGAAAGATAGACAATGAATGAAGACCAATGAACAAGGATCAATGACTAAAGAAAAATGAACGATGAACTATGAAGAAGCATCAATAATCAATGAATAATAAACGATGAACAATGAACGAAGAACAATGAACAAGGATCAATTATCAATGAACAATGAACGATGAACAATGAACAATGAACGAGGATCAATGATCTATTATCAAAGAACAATGAACAATGAATAATGAATAATATCAAATATCAATGACTAATGAACGATGAACAATGAATAAGGATGACTGAACAATGAACGAAGAATAACGGAAAAGTATCGATGAACAATGAACAATGAATGATGATCGATGAATTAGGATCAATGATAAAAGAATAATGAGAGATGAAGAATGATTCATGAATAGGATCAATTATCAATGACTAATGAACGATGCACAATGAACAAGGATCATTGATCAACGAACAATGAACGAGGAACAATGAAAAAGGATCAATGAACAATGAACAATGAATGATGATCAATGTATTAGGATCAAACAATGAAAATTGAATGATTAACAATGAACGATGCACAATGAATGATTAGCAATGAACCGATCAATTGTCAATGAACAATGAACGATGAACTATGAAGAAGCATCAATATTCAATTAACAATGATTGATGAACAATAAATGATGAACAATGAACTAAGAACAATGATCAATGAACAATTCATCCAGTTATGGGTAAGGAATAAATGAACAATGAACAATGAACGATGAACGATGAACAATTAATAATGACCAATAAACAAGGAGCAATGATCAAAGAACAATGAACGATGAACTATGAAGAAGCGTCAATGATTAAAGAACTATGAACGATGAACATTGAACAAGGATCAATTATCAATAAACAATGAACGATGAACAATGAATGATGACCAATGAACAAAGCTCAATGACTAAAGAACAATGAACGATGAACTATGAAGAAGCATCAATAATCAATGAACAATGAACAATGAACAATGAACAATGAACAAGGATCAATTATCAATGAACAATAAACGATGAACAATGAACAATGAACAAGGATCAATGATCTATTAACAAAGAACAATGAACAACGAATAATGAATAGGATCAATTATCAATGACTAATGAATGATGAACAATGAACAAGGATCAATGAACAATGAACGAAGAACAACGGAAAAGTATCGATGAACAATGAACAATGAATGATGATCGATGAATTAGGATCAATGATAAAAGAATAATGAGCGATGAACAATGAATAATGAATAGGATCAATTATCAATGACTAATGAACGATGAACAATGAACAAGGATCATTGATCAACGAACAATGAACGATGAACAACGAAAAAGGATCAATGAACAATGAACAATAAACAATTAATGATAATCAATGGATCAGGATCAATGATCAAAGAATTATGAGTGATGAACAATGAACAAGGATCAATTTTCAATGAACAAAGAACGATGAACAAGGATTAATGATCAATAATCAATGAACGATGAACAATGAAAAATGAATGATGAACAATGAACGATGCACAATGAATGATCAATCAATTGTCAAAGAACAATGAACGATGAACTATGAAGAAGCATCAATATTCAATTAACAATGATTGGTGAACAGTAGATGGAGAACAATGAACTTGGATCAATGATCAATGAACAATAGATCCAATTATGGGTAAGGGATAAATGAACAATGAACAATGAACGATGAACGATGAACAATTAATAATGACCAATGAACAAGGAGCAATAATCAAAGAACTGGACTGATATTGGGGCCAATGACTCCAATATAGTGCACCCCTGCAGAACACACCCTTAATCCTTCCAAACAACCCAATACAGAAACCCAAACAACACCCTAAAAATGTCCTGTCACAGAACAACACACCAGGGTGGTTCTTGAATGGATTGACTAGGCTCTTGAAGGAGCCAAGGCAATCAATTCCCTTTCCCACAACCAAAACTACTATGGGTTATGATAAGGCACTAATCTTGCACTACAAGATTCTTGAATGATCACACACACTTAAGGGAAACAAAGAAGAAAACTTCAAATGTTAAATATCATAAAATGAAAACTGAAAACTGATTTGTTTGTACAGACGAGCCCTATATATAGGCTTTGATGGACTAATTACAACGGCTATAAAGGAAACACACTTCTAGCTATAGCTTCTAATTAGTCACGTGCTAAGTTATGTGACAACTTAAAAACACAAAACAGAAAAGGACTTAAAATAGAACAGACTCTTCCTTCTGTTCATCTGTCAGATAGGCGACCTTCAGCTGATCTCCAGGGCTCTTGGTGGACATGTAGGACGGTCCTACCCCCCAGGTGGCTTGGTCCATGTGCAAAGATGTCAGTTATACCCTCTTCCCACATTAGGTCCTTCAGTTCTGAGCTCCAGGTGGGCACCAAGGTTGGGTGGTACACAGAATCAGCTGAAGTGTTCTGTTCCCTGTTCTTTTGGGCTTCTGGCCCTATATCTTATTTTTCAGCTGTTTCTTTGCACTCTTCTTGATTGGAAAGTGAAGTTAGGTGGTTTCTTGACTCATCCATGTCCTTGACCCAGGTTGAATGCTCAGCATCTGGGTTTGGTGCAAGTGTCCTACACAGACAGTCCTCTGACAGTTGCTCTGTGTCTTGGGTCTTTGTGAGTCCTGTGGCTCTTGAACCTATGGAAATTGGTTCATTCCCCCCTTCTTTAAAGGAAATTACCCACAATTTAGTATCCCCTAAGTAAGGAGTGAGATCTCCAATGTTCAAGGTTGGGGAGATGCAATAACCCTCTGGCAAGTCTACTCTGAAAGCATTCTCACCATATTTCTCAATGATCTGGTATGGCCCAATCGCTCTGGGCATTAGTTTATTTTTCCTGAGCTGGGGGAATCTCTCCTTTCTGAGGTGAATCCACACAAAATCACCCACCTGCAGTTGCTTAGCTCCTGTTAATCCTTTGTTGATCCTGTGCTGGTATCTCAGATTTGCTTGCACTATATTATCATGCACCTGCTTGTGTATCTTTAACAGGTTCTCTACTTGTATTTGAGCATTAGGATTAAACCTGTCATTGATGGGAAGATCAATTAGTGTAAACGGTAGTAAAGGGTTCACCCCATACACACACTCAAAAGGGGAGTGCTTAGTATTGCAGTTGGGGCTCCTGTTGTATGCAAACTCTGCATGATAGAGTTTCACATCCCAATCTCTGAGGTTCTGTTTGATTAGGGACCTGAGTAAAGACCCTAAGGTCTTGTTGGTCACTTCAGTTTGCCCATCAGTCTGGGGGTGATGAGAGGTGCTGAAACACAGCTTTGTGCCAAACAATTTCCACAAAGTACTCTAGAAGGTGCTGAGGAATTTGCTATCCCTATCTGATACTATGGTTTTAGGAACACCGTGTAACCTTACTATTTCAGCAAAGTACATCCTTGCCACACTTTGTGCATCTTCTACCTTAGTGCAAGGTATGAAGTGTGCCATCTTTGAAAATATGTCTACTACCACTATAAAATCCATGCTCAAGTGTTCCCAGGGCTTCTGTGCTACAGGCAATGGCTTGTATTCTCCCCTGTGGAAGACTAGCTTAGCTTTTATGCAGGTCTCACACCTAAGCACATGCTTGCCTACAGTCCCCAGCATCTTTGGCAAAAAAAATGCTGATTTAGGATGTCTAGGGTTTTCTGAATCCCAAAGTGTCCTGCTAACCCTCCCTCATGTGCTTCTTTCACTAATAGCAACCTCAAAGGTAATTTAGGTATGCCCAGTCTGTTCTTGTTGAACAAAAAACCTTATTGAATGTAGTAAGTGCCATTAGGTTCATTTAAGCAACTTATGTAGATATCTTTAAAATCCTCATCAGTGGGGTAATAGTCCTTTATCATTTCAAAGCCTAGGATTTTTGATTCTAATAGGGCTAGGAGGTGTTACTTTCTGCTCAATGCATCAGCAACTACATTGGTTTTTCCTGTTTTGTACTTGGCTACAAAATCAAAGGTCTGTAAAAACTCAACCCACCTAGCATGCTTAGGGGTTAGTTTCTTCTGCCCATGGATGTACTTGAGGGACTCATGATCAGTTTGTAAGACAAAGGGTTGAGCTCTTAGGTAATGTGACCAGTGCTCCAGTGCCCTAACTAAAGCATAAAATTCTTTATCATAGGTGGAGTAGTTGAGCCTGCTTTGGTTGAGTTTTTCACTAAAGTAAGCTATAGGCCTACCCTCTTGCAACAACACAACCCCTATACCTGTCCCACTAGCATCACATTCCACCTCAAAGGGGTGGTTAAAATCAGGGAGCTTCAAAACAGGAGCCTCACACATGGCTACCTTGATCTTTTCAAAAGTTCTCTGTGCCTCTGGTGTCCATGTGAAATGACCCTTCTTAGTACACTCAGTAATGGGGCTCATTACAGTGCTAAAATTTTTGATGAATCTTTTGTGGAAAGAAGCCAAGCCATGGAAGGACCTTACATGGGTGACAGTGGTAGGTACAGGCCAATCCTGGATAGCTTCTACCTTCCTTGGATCTTGTCTGATTCCCTCCTTTCCCACCAAGAAACCTAAGAAGTTCACCTCAGTCATAAGGAATTGGCATTTCTCAAGCTTGGCATACAATTTCTTTTCCCTTAGTCTCAACAGCAGCTTCCTAAGGTGTTCTATGTGCTGGTCAAGGTCAGTACTATATACTAAAATTTCATCTAGGTACACAACTACAAACTTGCCCAAAAAGGGTCTCAGGATCTCAGTCCTGAGTCTCGTGAAGGTGCTGGGTGCTCCAGTAAGTCCAAAGGTCATAACCATCCATTCATAGAGTCCATACTTGGTCTTGAATGCAGTCTTCCACTCATCCCCTGCCCTCATTCTAATCTGGTGGTAGCCACTCCTCAGGTCAAGTTTACTAAACCACTGTGGACCATGCAACTCATCCATTATGTCATCTATCCTTGGGATTGGGAACCTGTACTTAATGGTGATGTTGTTGATGCTCCTACTGTCCACACACATCCTCCAAGTTCCATCCTTTTTTGGAACAAGTAGGGTGGGAACAGCACAAGGGCTAAGACTCTCCCTAACAAGTCCTTTATCAAGTAGCTCCTTGACCTGCCTCTGTAGCTCTTCAGCCTCCTTAGGGTTAGTCCTATAGGCTGGTTTGTTAGGCAACACAGCCCCTGGCATGAGATCAATCTGATGCTCAATGCCCCTAATAGGTGGTAGCCCTACTGGTAGGTCTTCAGGGAAGACATCTATAAATTCCTCAATCAGTGGTTTGATTTCCCTAGGTAGCTCACTGTGTCCCTAATCACTCTTCTTGGTAAATAGGATCCAACACTATCTTGCTTGTCTGATTTCCTTAACACACTCTTTCCTGCCCATTAGGTATACTGGTTGCTTAGTTTTTGGTGGTGGAATAGCCCTATATGGGGGTAAAGGTATGAGGTCTTTTAACTTACCCTCATGCCTTAAGGTGTAGATGTTTGTATACCCATCATGCTTGACCCTCTTGTCATATTGCCAAGGTCTGCCCAGCAGGACATGACAAGCACTCATGTCTAACACATCACACAAAACTTGGTCTTGATAAGACCTTATGGCTACCCCTACTAAGCACTGCTTGCTTACTGCACCACTTGACTTGTTGTCTAGCCATTTGAGTTTATATGGGTGAGGGTGTGCCTGAGTCTTTAGCTTAAGTTCCTGTACCAGGTCTTGACTCACACAGTTGGTCTCACTACCCCCATCTATGATCATGTCACAAAACTTCCCCTGCACCCTACACTTGGTTTGGAAAATATTTTCCCTTTGGTCAGATTTGATGCCCTTGGTTGTGGAGTGAAAGCTTCTCCTGATCACTAAGGTTCTGATACAAACCCAGGCCTGAGATGGGGCCTTAGACTTGCACTAAGGAGGTTGTGTGCCTTAGTTCCTGAAATTACCCAATTGATGTCCCCTCACAGGTGCCACCAGGTCCCTTGTTGATCAGCCAGAGATTCAAGATTGGCCTGATAATCTGTTGACTGGGCTGATTGGCTGGGGATGTATAGGCTCCCTCCTCTTCTAGTTGGGGCAATAAATGGTGGTACCTGAATCTTGGTACTACCAAGATGTGGATGTGCCCTAAAACTTCCCTTAGAACACTTGTGAAAACTCTCGCTCTTGCAACCTAGGTGGGACAGAACAAGGGAATTTCAAGAACCAGAGTCTTGAAATTCTAATGAAGATATGGTGGTTGCTTTGGTTCCTGCTCCCAAAACCACGATCTTTGATACACAAACAAGGTTTCCTCCCCTTGCCTATGTACCACTTTTGAGATCAAAGCCTGTTCCACAGCCTCTCTGATCTCTCAAGTTGGATGAAGTTGCACACACAACTCCAAAAGCGAAAACAGAAATTTTTCTGAATCTCCTCTTTGATGATTTTTATTATGAAAAATGTAATGTGTCTTTTTTTTTTTACAAGGCAGCCCTTTATATAGGCTTTTAACTAACTATAACGGTCACAAGAGGGTTATTATTATTCCCCATGAGACTTACACGTGCACCTTTTTAAAAACACTACCTAGGACAGAAAATACGAAATACAAGGAAATGCCTAAGTCTGAAACTGTTGAACAGCCTTCCTTCAGTCTTGTTCCTGGGGTTCCTGGTGCACTATTACCAGGGTCCTAGGCCCACGGGTTCTTGGCCCATGTGCAAGGATTCCATTTCTGCCCTTGGATAGGTCCAGATGCTCTTCTCTTGTTCTCAGCTCTTGCACCATGGTCTGTTGGCAAACAGCTATTCTGGTTGTCCTGTCTCCCCTGGCAGTCTGGTTCTTTGTGGCCATATCTTGAGTTTCTGAGTTCTCCATTTCATGTTCTTGGCTGGTATAGTTAGCTAACTTTTGAATGTAGCTGCCCATGGTGTTAGATTCCCTTCCTTCCTTGCCATTAAGATTTGGTGCATCTGTTTTGGTGAAAATTCTCTGCTGAAAGGGTGAATTTTCCTGCTTCTGTTTTCTTTTGGCTTGACCTTGTGAATTAGTTGATGAACCATGGTCTAAGCTTGCCTTGGGTGGGCTGGTGCCTGAAACAACATTTGTTTCAACCCCTCCTTGGGGAAGAATTGACCTCAATTCTTCAGTTGTTGAATGTAAAGTCAGATTCCCTATATTGAATAATTGGGAGATGTTGTATTCAGTGGGTAGCTGAACTTCGTATGCATTGTTTCCAAACTTTTTCAGGATAGGAAAGGGTCCGATAGCTCTTGGCATGAGCTTGTTCTTTCTTAGTTGTGGAAATCTTGCCTTCCTTAGGCGTATCCAGACCAGATCTCATTCATTGATAGGCTTCTTGTGTTTGAGGTGCTTGTCTGCCTTAGCCTTGTACTTCCTGTTTGTGGCCTCTATGTTGTCATGGACTAGTTTGTGCAGGGACTCCATCTTTGTTATCATCTCAGCTACTTCCTTTTGCTTTCTGTCACAAGTAGGTACATCAATTAGAGATACCGGTGTTAGGGGTCTGGTTCCATACACACACTCAAATGGTGAGTGTTTAGTGGCATGACTGGGGGTGTTATTGTAAGCAAATTCAGCATGACAAAGTTTTGTATCCCAGTCCCTTAGGTTTTTGTTGACTAGCACTCTAAGGAGGGTCCCCAAAGTCCTGTTGGTGACTTCTATTTGCCCATCAGTTTGGGGGTGGTGGGCAGTGCTAAACAGGAGCTTAGTTCCTACTAGTTTCCACAGAGTTTTCCAAAAGTAACTCAAAAATTTGCTGTCCCTGTCAGATACTATAGTCTTAGGTATGCCATGTAGCCTAATAATCTCAGCAAAGTACAGGTTAGCTATTCCTTGTGCATCGTCAGTTTTGTTGCAGGCTATGAAGTGAGCCATTTTAGAGAACCTATCAACTACCACCATAATGGAGTCTTTACCTCTTTTGGTTCTAGGCAAGGCCATCATGAAATCCATGCTGGTGTGTTCCCAGGGTCTGTGTGGGGTTGGTAAAGGTAGATACTCCCCTTTATGGAAGGTGACCTTAGCTTTTAGACAGGGTTCACATTTCAGAATGTGCTTACCTATAGTACCTAACATCTTGGGCCAATAGAAATGCTTGGCTAGCATGTCTAGGGTTTTTTGGATCCCAAAGTGTCCTGCCAAGCCTCTTTCATGTACTTTCTGCATTAACAGTGTTCTAAGTGGTAGCTTAGGTATGCATAACTGGTTTCCTTTAAAGAGAAATCCTTGTTGCACACTAAATGGTCCCTGGGGTCTGTTCTGACGGTCTTGATATATTTCAGCAAAATTAGGACAATGCACATAGTGTTCTTTAATCATTTCAAACCCTATGATTTTGGAACTTAGCACACTTAGCAGATTGTACTTCCTACTCAATGCATCAGCTATCACATTGGTCTTTCATGTTTTGTATTTTGCTGAAAAGTCAAAGGTCTGCATGAATTCTACCCACCTTGCATGTTTACCACTTAATTTGTGTTGCCCATTGATGTGCTTGAGGGATTCATGGTCTGTGTAGAGTACAAATGGTTGTATTCTCAAATAGTGGGACTAGTGCTCAAGAGCCCTAATGATTGCATAGAACTCCTTGTCATATGTGGAGTAATTTAGCCTACTGTGGTTGAGTTTTTCACTGAAAAATGCTACTGGTCTGCCCTCCTGCACAAGCACTGCTCCTATTCCTGTCCCACATGCATCACACTCCACCTCAAAAGGTTTGGTGAAGTTAGGAAGCTTAAGCACAGGGGCCTTGCACATAATCTCCTTGAGGGTCTCAAATGCCTTTTGTGCAGCTGGGGTCCACTCAAATTTTCCTTTCTTTGTGCACTCAGTAACAGGGGACATGACACTACTGAAGTTTTTAATGAACCTCCTATAAAAGGAAGTTAAGCCATGAAAAGATCTGACTTGGGTGATGGTGGTTGGTGTTGGCCAGTCTTGTATAGCTTGCACCTTACTTGGGTCTACCTTTAATTCCCTCCTTGCCTATAATGTATCCCAAGAAGCTGACCTCAGGTAGGAGGAAGCTATATTTCTCTAGTTTTGCATACAGTTTCTGCTTCCTCAATACCTCAAATAGCTGTTGCAAATGGTCTAAGTGTTCAGTCAAGTTCCTGCTGTATATCAGTATGTCATCAAGGTAAACCACTATGAACTTGCCTAGAAAGGGTCTCAACACTTCATTCATGAGTCTCATGAATGTACTAGGGGCTCCAGTCAATCCAAAAGGCATCACAAGCCACTCATAAAGGCCATATTTGGTCTTAAATGCAGTCTTCCACTCATCCCCCTCCCTCATTCTGATTTGGTGATACCCACTCCTGAGATCCACCTTACTAAACCATTGTGAGCCAGGCAATTCATCAAGGAGGTCATCTATCCTAGGTATGGAAAACCTATATTTCACAGTAATGTTGTTCACACTCCTGCTATCTATGCACATCCTCCATGTGCCATGCTTTTTGGGCACAAGCAAGGTAGGCACAGCACAGGGGCTTAGGCTCTCCCTCACATATCCTCTCTGCATGAGCTCCTCTACTTGCCTTTGCAGTTCCTGTGTCTCAAAGGGGTTGGTCCTATAGGCAGGCTTGTTAGGCAAGCTTGCCCCTGGCACTAGGTTAATCTGGTGTTCAATACCCCTTAGGGGTGGGAGTCCAGGGGGTAGGTCTGTTGGAAAAACATCTGCATATTGCTTGATTAATTTCCCTACTTCAGTTGGTATGGGTGCAACATCAGTGGTCTCCTTGGTGAACAGAAAGTATACTACCCTATTTCCCTTAATTTCCTTCTCACAAACCTTCCTAGTGATTAAGTGGGTTGGGGGGTTGCTTTTCTTAGGTGGAACAGACTTAAGGGGTGGTAGGGGTACTAGTTCCTTCCTTTTTCCATCATGCATCAGCGTGTATGTATTGGTATAGCCATCATGGATGGTTCTCCTATCATATTGCCAAGGCCTACCTAGGAGTAGGTGGCAGGCATCCATGCTGAGTACATCACACAGCACCTTATCAGTATAGGTGCCTAGGGTGAGGTCAACCAAACACTATTTCTTCACTAGGCCACTAGCTTTCTCATCTAGCCACCTCATTTTGTAGGGGTGGGGGTAGGGTCTGGTCTTAAGTTGTAACCTCCTGACTAAGTCTTGGCTTACACAATTTGACTCGCTGCCCCCATCAATTATTAGATCACATAGCTCCCCCTGTATCCTACACTTGGTCTGGAAAAGGTTCTCTCTTTGGTCAGATTTGGTTGGCTTGGTGGTGGTGTGAAAGCTTCTTCTTACTATGAAGTTAAAGTGTTCTCCTTCTTCAGACACTATTCTCTCGGGGCCCTCTTCCTCTGATTCACTATCTTCGCCTTCAAACTCTTGCAAGGCCCCATCATTACCTACCACGTAGGTGCCATCAGGGTCTTCCTTATTGGTCTGGGGCCATACCTCCTCTTCTTTTCCATTTTTAGATACTAATATCACTTTAAGCCTGGTGTCCTGTCTAATTTCATCCCACTCCTTCATAGTGAAGGCTCTTGCATTAGGACAGTCCTTTTTGTAATGTCCCCTCCCATTGCATTTAAAACACACCACTTCCTTAGGGTCCTTAATTGGTGCAGGTTGCTTTGTGTAGGGGTCCTTTGGTGCTGACACAGGTGCATCTTTCCTTGGGGCACTAGGGGTCACATTGGTCCTTGGTGTATAGGTTCTGTTAGGTCTAGTGTAAGGGTGACTAGGGTGACCCTTCTTCTTGTTTCTCTCTATTTCTAGGGCTAAGTGACCTACTGAGTGTAGGGTAAGGTCAGGGGTGTATATCACCTTCCTTCTGATCTCTTCTTTCAACCCTGCTATGAACCTACCTACCTTCATGTCTTCTGGTTCATTGATATCACACAGGACACTAAGTCTTTCCCATTCCTGGATGTAGTCCTGTACAGTCTTGTTTCCTTGGACTAATGTGCTGAACCTCCTCGTTTTCCTCTTGATAATCATCACATTCAACCAGATTTACCAGTTTGCGAGTTGGGCATTCGGATGAGATATGTCCTAAGTTTTGACACTTAAAACATCTTCTAGCATTGGATGAATTAGCATTGGTTTGAGGTGTATTTAAAGTGGTTTGTGGCTGTCTTGATTGATTATTTTTAAAAGTTCTGGTTTCTTGCGTGTTGGGTTTAGAATAGGAATTAGAAGTGTTCTTTTGAAATGAATTTACATTGCTGGTTCTGGATGAAGTAAAACGTGAGGTTTCCTTCATTCTATTCTTTAATTGTTTATCCACTTTATGAGCAAGATTAATTAATTCATCAAGGCTAGTGTATGGTTGCAATTCTACAATGTTTCTGATTTTTGGGTCTAAACCATTTAAAAATCTTACCAATGTTTGATGATCATCCTCCTTTAGTTGCAACCTCGTTATCATGGTCTCAAATTCTCGTCCATACTCTTCTACACTTTTGCCATCTAGCTGTAGGTATTGCAATTTGGTAAAGTTTTCTTGCATATAATATGAAGGCAGAAACTTTTCCTTCATTTGTTTTCTCATTTTTTCCCACGACCTGATTTTATCTTTTCCTTCACGTTCTCGTTTAGCACATTTGCTAGCCCACCAAGTAGAAGCATATTTTCTTAATTTTAAAGCAACAATTTTTACCTTTCGATCCTCATCCGTATTCTTGTAATCAAATGTTCTTTCAACAGTCCTTAGTCATTCAAGAAATTCATCTCCATCTAACCTCCCTTCAAATTCTGGAATATCTACCTTAAGATCATCCCCACGGTGTAATGATCTTGTGACTTTGGAACTTTCAGATTCATCATCATCTCCACCATCTCTCATATTTTGCTGCAAATGAAGATAGGCTTTGAGCTGTTCTTGAAGGAATTTGATTTTTGTGCCTTGTTCAGCAACGATTCTTACCAGATCTCTTGGCTCTTCTTCACCACTTTGCGACATCTTTATGATTGAACGGAATTAAGGCTAGGAGAGTAGCCTTGGCTCTGATACCAAGATGATATAGGTTGGCTATGTCTTTGAACACAACCAGCTATAAGCACACGTTTTATGAGTTGCTGTTCGAATTAGACTAAAATAATTTTGTATTGTTTTTGTTATTTTTGTGAGTTTTTGTAACAAGGGAATTAAAAGGATATGTTGAAGAAAATCAACTAGAAAATGGCTGAACCAAAGTACTAACTTGATACAGAAAATCACCACAAGTTAATTCAATGGGCTCCTAAGAACACATTCAATCTTAAGCCAAAAGATTAAAAAGCATAGGAACTTCAAGTACTCAAACTAATCCAAGTTAAAGTAATTGCAAAGAAAAGAACAAAGAGATCGCTCAAAGGTTATAATTTCTATTAATCAAAGTTGAATGACAAAACCAGCAAAATACAAAGCTTATAAACTAAGGCTAATGACTAGAAAGGAGAAGATACAAACAGAATAAAACTAACGGCTATATTGCTAGAATAAAAGAGATTATTGCTAGAATAAAAGAGATATCCTTGAAATATTTTGCTTGGGCTGCAATCATCCTTGCATGAATCTGGACTGTTCTTGGCACCCAAATATTCTGAGAATATTGTAGCAATATTTTGAAATGCAATATTCTGGATAGAAATAATCTTCTAAGAAATAACTCCAATGGCTTGCAAATATTCCAAGTATATTGCTGAATATTTGCAACGGCTCCCTCTAAGAAAATCTTGCAATATTTGGCTGATTTGCAACAGCTCTAAGGTTTATCTTCAAAGGATCTTCTTATCTTCAAATGATCTTGTAATAAAATTTGGCTGGTTGCTTGCGTATGGCATGGAACTTTGAGCAAAAAAATACTAGACTCAAAAAAAGAAAAATACAACTCAACTAACTAAACATGAGGAATGATTAAGCTTGATCCTAAACCTGGCTTAATCATTCTAAGACTTAAAAAAAACATGAAAAATAAATACTAAGTTTAAACGACTCAAAAAAAGACTTAGTTTGAAACTACAAAATTAAATGATGTTTTGTCATTTGGACCTTGTATATGAGCATTGACCATTTGATGTATCAAAACGTTAATTTAGGCTTGCATGTGAGAACTTGATGTAGGTGATCCTACATCATCCTCCCCTTCTTTGGAAAAGCTTGACCTCAAGCTTGGTAACATGTCCTCCTCATGAAATGGAATCAAATCTGCAACATTGAAAGTAGAGGAAACACCATAGCTACTAGATAGCTCTAGTTTGTAAGCATTGTCATTTACTTTTTCCAGAATTTCGAAAGGTCCATCAATTCTAGCACTTAATTTTGATTTCCTTTGGGTGGGAAACCTATCCTTCCTTAAGTAAATCCATACTAAGTCACCTTCTTTTAAAAGCACTTCCTTTCTCTTTTGGTCCACTCTCTCTTTAACCTTTGCATTCATTTTCTCAATTCTGTCCACAACTTGCTTATGTACCTTTTGAATCTCATTGGCTCTAGACTCGGCTTCATGGCTAAACTTCAAAGGTGTAGGGAAAGGTGCAAGGTCTATAGGGGTTAAAGGATTTAGGCCATAAACCACAAAGAAAGGAGATAAACCAGTGGTCTTACTAGGGACTCTATTGTAAGCAAATTCAGCATGTGGTAGCAATTGTTCCCATTGTTTAGGACTCTTGGTAATGAGGGCACGCAATAAGGTTCCTAAAGACCTATTGGTTACTTCGGTTTGACCATCAGTTTGGGGATGGCTAGAACTACTAAAGTTAAGCTTGGTTCCCATCTTTTTCCACAAGGTAAGCCAAAAGTGACTAAGAAACTTGGAATCTCTATGATTTATGATTTATTATTTATTACTTATTACTTATTACTTATTACTTATTACTTATTACTTACTACTTATTAGTTATTATTTATTATTTATTATATATTATTTATTATTTATTATTTATTATTTATTATTTATTATTTATGATTTATTATTTATTATTTATTATTTATTATTTATTATTTATTATTTATTATTTATTATTTATTATTTATTATTTATTATTTATTATTTATTATTTATTATTTATTATTTATTACTTATTAGTTATTACTTATTACTTATTACTTATTACTTACTACTTACTACTTATTAGTTTTTTTTTGAAAATTTGGAATATATTAACATAAAAGAGGAAATAAACACCGCACTGTAACTAGGGACCCCAAACCCGCCGGCATAAAAAAAACCCCGTAGGGAAAAAAAACCATTGAAATAGAAAAACCAAGAAACAGGCCACCCAAAACAGCATAGGGGTGGGCTATGCAACAACGTTCAACAAAACCAAAAGTTGGACCGAACACCAAACACACCAACAAAAGCTATCCTAAGCCACGCAAAACAAAAAAAGGCGTCGTCATAATTAAATGGTCCAAAACCACCGCGAACACCACAAAAACGCGACACAACATAACTATCATACCAAAAACTATAAGGCTAACAGAGACCCGGCAAAGACGCTACTCACTAGAAAGGTCGCAGTTAAACCCACTCCAAAACCCACCACGAACAAGAAAAAACACAACGACATCTCCACCATCAACACCAGTAAAAACCAGCAGCCACGGATCTTATCTCACCATCAATACCACGAGATCCACGACAAATTTGATAACACCTTCAACGAGACCCACCATTGAAAATAGAAGAACACACCAGAAAGCACTACATTCAAAAAATGTAGAACCCAAACACCAGAAATCAGAACAATTCACCAAGACATTTCCATTAACCGGGCAGCATCTGAAACAAAGAACCACCGCCATCTAAAATAGCCAGCCTATAAAATCAGAACAAGGACCCACCAACACCATGAACAATACACCAAACCTGGCAACCTGACCGTCACTCACCGCCAGCCCTGCACAGCCACCAACACGACAACCCCTTTCGTGTCACAAACACTGACAACCCCAAAAACAACCCCAGGGAAGAGCAAAAAACCCTATCCAAAGAAGAAAAAAGCCGAAAACAAAACGAAAACAAAACGTGAGCAAATAACTCCCTCACCAAACAGCCACCACCTAACACCAGTGCCAACCTTCTTCTTTCCAGCACCCGACCAAAACCCCAGAGGTCCAACACACCAGAGACAGCAAAAACGTCACAGAAAACCCCTCACCAACCGCCCATTCACCAAGTTCGGAGACACCAAATCAAAGGAGGTTATCCGTCAAGACCCCAACCATCAAAACTTGCACTCCAGACCTTCGAAAACCTCAAAAAGCCAGCAAGAAGAAAACTTAAATCAGCACGCCGTCGAACCGGACACCAGAGAGCCTCCATCATTTAAGAGACGCCATGTATATCTCCCCATGAAAAGAAAAAACGAAACAGCTTGGTCCATCCACAAACCAGAAACAAAAGAAAATAAAGCTAAAAACCGCCTTTCCTCAGAACTCGAGCCCTTAGCTGCAAAAACCCACACAGCGACTCAGCTACCCAACAGCACCCTAAAACCCTTCGTGAACAGTACCAAATACCCAACAACGACCTAAAACACCAACCAAACCTCCATCCCTAACCTAAGCATCCTGCTTAGATCAGCATTTTTGATTTATTTCGGCAGGAACAGGGCCCTTAGTATAGTAGCCCAGAAAATCGGCAATAGCCCGCGAGTTAAGAAGAACAGCCCTAGGCTTCTTTGTGGGATCAACAATGGTAGTTGCACACCTACGGGGCTGCGAAGAGGATTTTTCAATCCCAGCCTCATAAGAAGATTTGGGGTCGGATTGCACACCCAGCGCCACAGGGGAAGATGAAGATATATTATCCTCCAAAACACAATCAGAACCGCCCCGGGCTACAAGTTTGTTGTTTGTAACCTCGGCGTTCTCGACAACCATGGCGTTTTTTAAACCCATAGCGTCTTCATTTTCCACAGGGCCTTTCGTCCGTAGCTGTTCAATCACTTTGGTAGTCTCCTCCAGGTTCGAAGCACATAAAACGGGTATCCCATCACCGTGTTCGACTTTGTCTACCGTCCCTTTCCATTGGCCATTTTTCACGACGTCGGCGGACCTTCTTTCATCTCTATAAACAGGCGAAGAGTTATGTTAAGGGTATGTTTCTTTTTTTCAAAACCTGAATCGAAAGTCTTTCCATGTCTGTCAAACTTTGCAAAAGACACCCGAATAATATTCTCTTCAACTCTATACCCATTAAGCCTTTTTATAACCTTTAGGGCTTCCCTTCTACTCCTAAATCTTACAAACCCAAAAGCACAGGTTGTATGGGGCCGTCTCTTTCTGGAGAAGAAAGAATCGAACACCACAGCCACCATGGAGAAAAGGTTCTTCAAGCTATAGTTTGAAAATTTTCGGGGGAGGCCATCGACAAATAATGATGTGCAGTTCCAAGAATAACGTCGACCCAAGAAGTGATAGCGGTCATCCACTAGAGACGGTGGCTCCTGAGGACCACACCTCCAGAGGAGGCGGGTCACCCCTCGATTACCAACCCGTCGGAGTGTAGGATGAACATGCCGATTTGAATTTTGAAAAAAGACGTTTGAAGCTACAGCACCTTTTGGGTTTCCAGAGAATTCTGCGCCTCTCTCTCTCTTTCTAAAAGACATTTTTTATGTATTATACTTACTACTTAATATTTATTATTTATTATTTATTATTTAATATTTAATATTTAATATTTATGATTTATATTATTATTATTATTTATTATTTATATTATTATTTATTATTTATTATTTATTATTTATTATTTATTTTTATTATTATATGTTAGTTATTATTTATTATTTATTATTTATTATTTATTATTTATTATTTATTATTTATTATTTATTATTTATTATTTATTATTTATTATTTATTATTTATTATTTATTATTTATTATTTATTATTTATTATTTATTATTTTATTTTTTATTTAT
>CM033456.1:8330219-8347719 GCA_019425755.1 Amaranthus cruentus
TCCCTTTCCCCTTTGGGGGGTTTAGATGTGCCCGGGTGTTTTTTCGGGTCACCCAAACCTTTCGGGGTAAAAGATCCGCTTGATCTTCCCGGTTTTTTGTAAGACGTAAGGTGGTGTTTTTTTTTATCTATTTTTTTTTTGGTTTTGTGAGCAACCACTCCTAGCCTTTTTAAATCTGCCTCTTCCCCCTTCCCCGTTTTTTTTCCCCGTCGGGGGTTTTTTTTACGTTTATTTTTCCGGGGGTCCCAAGTTTCAAATATTTTACTTTATTATCTATAAATTCCTAATTTTCAAAAATATATATATATATATAATATATATATATATATTTTATATATATATATATATGTATTTATATATACACAAAAATAAATAAAATTTTAATAAAATATATATATATATATTTTTATATATATAATATATAAAAAAAAATATAAATAATAATATATATATATATAATATAATATATTTTATTAATTTTAATATATATTTTATAATATAATAATATATATTTATTATTTTTTTTAAAATTTTTTTAAAATATTTATTTTTTTTAAAAAATTTTTTATAATAAATAAAATTTATATAATTTTTTTTAAAAAGTAGGCCTCTAAATATTAATATTTTCTGGGGGTTTTAAAAAAAATTTTTTTTTATTTTTACTTTTGGGGGCCCTTCCCCTTTAAACTTAATTTTTATAATTAAAAAAATATATATATATATATATTATAATAATTTTTTTTATATATATATATATTATATAAAATATATAATAATAAAAAAAAAATTTTAAAAATTTTAAATTTAAATAAAAATATTTTTTATAAAAATAATAAATAATATTTTTTGGAAAATTACAATCATAAAATAAATATATAATGTATGTTTGATTGAATACGTTTTTGTCACTATTAAATATCAAATTAATTAATTGGTTTATGTGATATTATATTATATATAGAAATTGATTTTTTCTCAACTTTATATTATTTTCCTATATTAAGTTCAAACTTAATTATTATTTTATCGGATAAAGTTGGAATTACTCAATGTTGATTTTGGGAGTTTTTTCGTTATTTTTCTTGATTGTTTTTTTTAAATTTTACGTTTAATTGTTTAAGTTTTATATAAACATAGATTGAATTCATCGTTTTCTTTAAAAGCATTTTCTAATATTAGACCTAATGATAGGGTGTTAAACTTTTTGAATGCTTGAACGCCAGAGAAGTACGTGTTGGGGTCTTCAATTTTTTAGATTGTTTGTCGAAAGTTGGGTCCTGGGATGAGGAAATCAAGACTATGGGCAAGCTCATTCGCAAGAAGACTGACAAAGCTAAGCTTATTCTGACATGCTGGACATAATGATCTACGCTATCTAGATGCAGTGGAACAAATAGATTTTTGCGTCGACTAATTCGAGGAAGATGAGAGACTTGCTTATTAGGTGAGTAAGTTTTGGTAGTTTGCCTGAGAGTGGTCTCTTTTTGTGTGGGTTGGTGAGCATAGCTTGGGATCGATCCTACCAAGTCTAAGCTTTTTTGTACATTCCCCCTTTTTGTTAGTATATATCCTAATATCTATTTGACAGTTAGTATATATCCTAATATCTATTTGACAATATTTGTGATTGTGTGTGCGCGTACATGCCGATGACATATCGATCCAACTGACACTCAACTCGAACTTTAATTGTTAACGAACTAGTGCAATACCCAATAAAGCTAATACTTGTTGTTAATTGACCTGGAACAAACCAACCCGACCTGAGTATGACATGTCCCGACATGCAACTGAAAACTAACTGATGTGAAATTCTATTAAATCAAATGACAATCGTCAAAACTCTCCCAATAACTCAAAACAACACATCTAAACAAAATCAAAGAAATTAAAGGGTATAGTTTTACTTTACAAATCAACAATTGACAATATTTTCATCACTCTATCAAAACAAAAAATCATTCATTTTAACTTTATAGGCAATATTAACGATTGTTTCATGGATATGCAAAATTGCAAACTCCTCTTTTTTATACTCAATATCATCATATCATATTCATAATAATTGTCAACCTTCCTTAGCTTGCAATTACCCAATGCCATCAAAGTTTCATGGTTCTTACAATTTTATAATCCCTATTCCATGTGGGTGAGAGAGACTAAATTAATCTATTTTGAATATTCTTTTATAAAGTTATATTTTTAATTTTGTAGTAAAATGTAACTTTTTTTTACAAAACAATTTAAATTCTCAATTGATTAAACCTTTGAGTATTTTTCAAACAACAATCATCAGAAAATTATTTCTTAAAAAAAGTCATTTTCATTTGATTCAAAAACTAAATACATTTCTTCGTCACTCATCTTAACACTAAACGCACACAGAGAATCAAACCAAATCTCAAGATTGACAATCCACCTTTTCATACTTCTCTTTCCTCCGATCGAAATCTCTCCTACGAATCGCTTGAAATATAAACCCTAATTCCTAAATTTTCACCTCAATTTTTTTCAGATCTCGATTATTTATCGGGAATGGCTTCTTCGGAAGCTGATTCCCGACTGAAACAAGTATTGTTGCCTTCTTTAGAGAAGATCATCAAAAATGGATCATGGCGGAAGAATTCTAAACTTGTTCATGAGTGCAAATCTCTTCTAGAAAAAATCAACACAAATATTCATTCACTATCGTCTTCTCCTGAATCTCCTTCTACATCGATTGTGATTGGTCCAGTTGTTGATAGTGGAACTCACGAGTATACTCTAGAAGATTCTGAGCTCATTCTCTCTCCTCTCATCAACGCTTCTTCTTCGTCGAACCCAAAGATCGCTGATGCTGGAATTTCGTGTATTCAGAAGCTTATTTCTCATGGATATATCCGAGGTGAGGCCGATTCAACTGGGTCAAACCCTGAGTCGAAGTTGCTTTCACGAGTTATTGACTCGGTTTGTAAGTGTATTGAGGTGCTTCATAATGATGAGAATATCGAACTTGTTGTGTTGCGAACATTATTGTCTGCCGTTACTTCGACTAGTCTTAGGATTCATGGTGATTGCTTGTTGCAGATTGTTAGGACTTGTTATGATATTTATTTAGGGAGTAGGAATGTTGTGAATCAAACAACAGCGAAAGCCTCGTTGATTCAGATGCTTGTGATTGTTTTTAGGCGAATGGAAGCGGATTCATCGTCCGTTCCTGTTCAGCCAATTGTGGTGGCTGAACTTATGGAGCCGCCAGAGAAGGAGGATTCTGATCCTGGAGTGACTCAGCAAGTTCAAGGGTTTATTACTAGGATAATGCAGGATATTGATGGGGTTTTGAATACTGTGAATGTGGGTGGTGATAAAGGTGGTGCTGGGACTGGTGTTGTGGCACATGATGGGGCATTTGAGACGAAGATTAATGCTACCGTGGAGGGGACGAATCCAGCTGATTTGTTAGATTCAACGGATAAGGATATGTTGGATGCTAAGTATTGGGAGATTAGTATGTATAAGTCGGCGTTGGAAGGGAGAAAAGGGGAGTTGGCAGATGGGGAAGCGGCTGCTGAAGGGGCTGCAGTTTTGGAGAGAGATGATGATTTGGAGGTTCAGATTGGGAATAAGTTGAGGAGGGATGCATTCTTGGTGTTTCGGGCGTTGTGCAAGTTATCAATGAAGACACCTCCTAAAGAGGCATTGTCGGATCCACAGCTAATGAGGGGGAAGATTGTTGCGCTTGAGTTGCTCAAGATTTTGTTGGAGAACGCCGGTACCGTTTTTAGGACCAGTGACAGGTAAACCTTTTGTTTTGGTTCCATGTCAAACTTAGTGAGATGCTGTTTATTGAAGTTAGTGAAAGTTTTTTAGATTTTTGAGCATGATCTAGTGGTAAGTTAATAAGTGCAACTGAACTTCATTCTTCGTGATATAAACTCCTCTATAGACTATAGGTAGATGCATATTGAAGTCTATTTTACCTATTGATTAGTTGTTTGATTTGAGAGGTCCATTCTTATGCTGTCCTTGCACTACTTTTGTATTTTATCTTGGTTAGCCCTCATAACCTTTAGTGACCGTTTCACCTCTCCCTAGTATTGCCTTTTTAAATGACACATGAGTCTTTGATTGGTTGCAACATGATTCAGCAACTCTTCAAATCATTGGAGCAGTGATAAAGAAAACATTATGAGAAAATAGTTGCTTTGCTATTTAGTTGGTGAAAACTCATGTATATAACTCATTAAATGCAAAACAAGACAACATTGTTGCATAAACATCCTTTATTGACGGAAACACCTTTAGTACTCATAAATGAAGATTAGAAATAATATACATAGATTGGAAGACATATGCCGGGTCTTGCCTTCATAGAGGCTAGGCAAAGTAAAAAATCAGATTGCTTTTAATTGTTAACAAGTTATTTAATATAGTTAAATACCCTGAGACAATTTCTTTGAGGTTAAAATCTATATTCGATATAGTTTCTTAATGTCTTCTTAAGTGGAAGAATGTTACCGTTTTATCATTTAAGAAATTTTGAGATGTAACTACGTCGTAGGAATTTTAATTATGGTATTGTTCTATGAAGAATAGACTCTTAATAATGTCCTAAGAAAAGGACGCTCCATTGAGGTAACACAATTGTGATGAAAGTATGAGTTAGTGGGTAACTAGTAATCCTTGGCATAGACTGTTTTGAGATGATAAGGAAACTATGATTATATTGAATATTGCCAAAAAAAAATAGAGCAAGGGATTTAAAGCTTTTTAAAGAATCGTCTGTTTGTATCTATAATATTGATTACTACTTTTTTGAGAAGAAAGAGAATGTTGTGCTAGATATTAATTTTTGGTGAATGTGGTAAGAGTTGATTCGGTGTTAAAATTTTTTGAATGAGTTAGTTTGAAAAGGAAATTAACACTTATTTGACTATAAGCTTAGAAGATTATTGAGATATTCGCTTTTATAGTACCTACTTGCATGCCATTCACAACACGACATTCTTGTAGTTTCTACCTTTTCGTTAGTAACATTGAAAAAAGGATTATGGGGTCAAGGGTGTGATATACCTACCTCCGCATTGTCGACCAATTTGGATGCGCTATAATTTTGCTCGACAAATTGATTTGTTCCTACCTTATCAACATCCGTGTTTTATTGGGCTATTTAATGACCTTTTTTGCCATATCTTTCTCCCCTAACCCAATTTTTGGTCATTGATTCATTGGTAATACCTAAGAAGCCTACTATATTGCTCATGCCATGAACATTTCGATAATGCAATTGCTAACATTACTTTAAGGCTTATGTATAATTTAATAGTATTAAATTAATAATTGATGACAACATCACGCTCAAGTCAATGTGACCAATGCTTTATACTTCCTCTTTTAGTTGCTTATGTAGTCTTTTGGGTTATGGATATGAATTTTCTATCATAATAAGCATGTGTGTGCCTTTCGATTGCTACCTTTCTCATTTATATTTAAGCATTGTTGCATTTGTCTTTTGCTGGGTTTGGGATGTGGGTCATGGGATGGGGTATTATGGTGTGAAATGGGAATTGATAGCTGATGACTCAATTTTATTGAAGTTGTTACCTCTTCATCTTCATTGTATTGTTCAAGGTGTCAAATAGCTCACCATTGAACTTTGGTCATTTGTTGATAAAAATTGCTCGGCATATTTATCAAATCAAAAAGAATATAATGTAAAAAAGGTGTTCTTAAAATAAATCTAATTGTACAAATCTATTGTATCAGCTTTTTTAGAGCGATGTTGGTAGTTATAGTAAAATCTCAAACAATGTCTGTCTTATTTTTATACGACTACGACTGTATGCGAATGACTTTTTAGACATGTTACTTCAAAGACATGTTCTTTGAAAGCCATTGTAAAAGTGCTGCTTGGGATGGCATGGGGGGTTTTTCTATAGGACAACTGTTGAGACTTGAGCTTATTATTTACTAGTGTATTTAGATTTTTATCCATCAATTGAGCTACGTGATGATAAGAGCTACCAACTTGAATCCACAACATGAGTTTAAAATTGATTTTGAGATGGATAGAATATTCTTTGCAGGTTGCTTTAACGATTTATTGGTCTACACTAGTTTCAAGAGTTGTCATTTTTTCTAATGTTTGTACGATGCTTCTAAGTTGGGCTTATCATAGTATGTTGGAGCCAAGTTCTTTATGTTGAGAACTTTGATTTTACTGGTTGAAGCATGTGTGCTACGCCAATTGAGTATTTTTGTTACCACAATATGACGCTTGTAGATCAACTATATAAAGAGTCTTTTAGAGTCTTGGTTCAAGGGAAGTTAGTGGACATTGTCACTCCAAAATTCTAAAACATGTAGAAATTAGATTTCCTTTTCTTCAAGGACAATCCTAATCCTAAATTATCAAAACGGAAAAAAAGAACTAATACTGATCACTCAATATCCATTACATTTGTGTGATTGTGGTGGCTTTTTCTGGATATAAATTAAATTGTGTGAGGATTGATCAAGTTTCATAATGCAAAAATGCGATAACGATATGATGATGCGATAAAAGAAGTGATGTGGTTATCCTAATGCTAAATCTAGGCCTTATGCGTTAGATATTCTTTGAAAATGGCCCAAAAGCAATTTCTTACACCTTTACTATTTAGAAATTCTTTACAATGCGGCCAATGCGATGAGATGCGACTTTGTTTTCGTACTATGTTGGGTTTGTTGAAAATGTGCTCTTCTCTACCAATTCAAGAAAGTACTCTAGAACTTTTCAATTGCTGTAATTGAAAAATTAAGGATTCAAAGAATTGAAAACAAGAGTATATACTATGAGCAACAATTGAGAAATGTTTGTTAAATGTCATAAATCCATTTGCAAGTTGATCGGATTGAGAGGGTGTTTTGTGAATATTACATTGTGATTTGTTTTGTCATATTGTGGAACATTTGGTTGGTGTGTTGGTTCACTTTGTCAGATGTGTAAAATTCATATCTTAAATATATGTCGAAATATTTATAAAAAAAAAATATCTACACAACACATTGAATATCTTTTAATAATTTTGAATGTAGATTGATAACTATTCAATGTACCACACAAGCATGATTTTTTTCATTTTTCTTTTTTGAGGTATAATGGTTCCTTGTAGCGTGTTACATTCGATAGGTACCGTCCTATTGATGGAAAATCTTAATACATTAGTGTTTTCTCTTTAGATGATAAGGAACTGCGCAAAGACACAAGTTTGTTAAGGTTTACGTATTAGTAGCAATTTGGTCTAGGAGGAAATTTAATATTTTAACTATAGAAGAAGTATATAAAGAACAATATTTTGTTTTACTATGTGATGGTGACGTAGGAGGGGGTTGTAGGTGGTCTGTAACAATTGGAAAAGTAGACTCTCTTGAACATCCTCTCACCAAGTATGCCTAATACTAGATTATTCTTGTCAATTTTTTAATTTGAATTTATTCTTATTGATCCATCCTTCGTGCCTTATTTTGATCGGGGCAAATATTTGGAATTTTTTGGTTTTGGATTATAATGGACTATAGTAAAATGACTCATTAGATAATGTGCACTTCTTATTTATGTGAGTAGATGATGTTTACTACCAAGGATTAATAGGAACTAACAAGGGTAAAGTTGTACATCCGATCTCTCAAACTCCACCCTAGGTGGGAGCCACTAAATGGCTGTCACAAATGCTCCGGTCCAAATACAATCGGTTCTCAATACTTTTCAAAGGAGAATTAAAAATAGGACTGGTGGCATATAGGTCATTATATTGTAATTGATGAGGTGTCATTAGAAGTCTTATATTGGTGTCATTAGAAGTCTTGTATTCTGCCTCATATATAAAGGCCACCTATGTACATATTATTTTTGTCAAGTAAGAAATAAAAGGAGAATTTTGTAGGAGCCAGCAGTAGCTCGAATACTGACAAAACTTGTGTGTGAAAATTTTCTCATCTTTCTTTAAGATATTTTGGTATAATCAAAATCAATTCAACAGTACTGGTGTGCGAAGAACAGATGTAATATATTATAATAATGTGATCTTGCCTGTCTTAATGTTGTTCACATCTCTTGTATTTTTTGAGGCTTGGTTTCTACCGTATACATTATTTACTTAATTACTTTTTTTTTCTTTTTTTTCTTTTTTGTGTTGAAGCAGATTCTTGGGAGCTATCAAGCAATATCTGTGTTTATCACTGCTTAAGAACAGCGCTTCAACTCTCATGATTGTTTTCCAGCTTTCGTGCTCCATCTTTATGAGTTTAGTAGCCAGATTTAGAGCGGGGCTGAAGGCTGAGATTGGGGTATTTTTCCCTATGATAGTTCTAAGAGTTTTGGAAAATGTGGCTCAACCAAATTATCAGCAGAAGATGATTGTGCTACGATTTCTAGAGAAACTCTGTGATGATTCTCAAATCTTGGTAGACATATTCATCAACTATGATTGTGATGTCAATTCATCAAATATTTTTGAGAGGTGTGTTTTTTTGGCTGGTGCTTTATGTATTCTCATACAGTACGATTTTTTGAAAATCTCCTCCCCTTTGACTCTTTGAGATTAATAACCTGTTTGATGGTTCAAACTTGATCTTCAAAGATATTAACTTATTACAGTTAACTGAGTTGCTTTAGTTTACTTTGCCTGATTGTTGCAGAATGGTCAATGGCCTTCTTAAAACTGCTCAAGGCGTCCCTCCTGGTGCAACCACTACATTGCTGCCACCACAAGAAGTTACTCTGAAAGTTGATGCAATGACATGCTTGGTTGCTGTCTTGAAATCAATGGGAGATTGGATGAATAGGCAATTGCGGATCCCAGATACTCATTCATTAAAAAAATATGAACCAGCAGATAGCAGTCCTGAAACTGGTAGTCCTCCTCATTTAGTAAATGGTCACGGGGACGAGCCTATAGATGGATCTGATAGTCATTCCGAATCTTCAACTGATGTTTCTGATGTGCAAACAATTGAGCAACGCCGAGCTTATAAACTCGAACTTCAGGTACATTGGGAAAATATTTTACTATTTATCTGGATGGAAGGATTGGGGGAAGGGAGGACAAGAAGCTAGTGCATTTTCGATGTTCTCCATAGTGGCATGGGGCATACTCTTTTTTGTGTAGACTAAATGCTTATGATTGTTTAATTTTGGATCAAGGTTTAACTTAAATGTTTTTGGCTCCGGTTATCTTGCAGAGAGCCCTTCTCTTTCGAGGAGTTGGGATATCATGGAAGAGTTTTTAGAATAATCAGGAGTATTCATGTCTGTTAATTTGTTACTTCCTCCGTTCCGAAATACTTGCTACATTTTGTTTTTGGACACTATTCATCGTTTAAGCTTATTTTATATATTGCGGCTAATATGTAAGTACAAATATAGTCAAGTGAGATCTTGTTTGAATCGTCTAATCGCATACTTTCATAATATAAACTTTTTATAATTTTTGAATGTGTATAATTCGACATATAAATGAACAAAATAGTACATTGGATTGCGTAAAAAAGTTAAATGTAGCAAATATTATGGAACGGAGGAAGTATTAAATTATTCAGACTTCTATTGTATTACCGATGACCTTCAAAAAAATGAAAATCCTAAATTGTAACTGATCAGGATCAAGCCCCCATTTTTATGAAGAATGCAAGTTTTCTTTCCTATCATTATCTTTTATTCGTCCTATTTGATTGAATACAAAAATCTTAATACTACAAAAGTATTCAAACAATTTTGTTTCATTTTGTCTCTTTCCATCTAGTTGTGAACTCAAATCTTTCCTCTATTTCTGCTCTGATTAACTTCCTCTTTTTTCTGCTGTGTTCGCTATAATTAATTGTGTTTAATTTAGCCAACTTTTCATTGTTATCATTTTGTTTTCTGTGCTAATGTATAACCTATGGCAGGAAGGTATATCTCTTTTTAATAGGAAGCCGAGAAAGGGAATTGAGTTTCTTATCAGTGCTAATAAGGTGGGTAGTTCACCAGAGGAAATTGCTACATTTCTAAAAAATGCTTCTGATCTGAACAAAACTTTAATTGGCGATTATCTTGGGGAAAGAGAAGACATGTCACTGAAAGTGATGCATGCATACATAGATTCATTTGATTTTCAAGGTATGGAGCTAGATGAAGCTATAAGGATATTTTTGCAAGGCTTCAGGTTGCCTGGTGAGGCCCAGAAGATTGACCGAATCATGGAGAAGTTTGCTGAACGTTACTGGAAATGTAATCCAAAAGCTTTCTCTAGTGCAGACACAGCTTATGTCCTTGCTTATTCTGTCATAATGTTGAACACTGATGCCCACAATCCTATGGTCAAGAATAAGGTATTTTACGCAAATTCTTTTCCCTTTCGGAACTCATCTCATTTTCCAATACATCTTCCACTTAGTCCTCTTATTATGGTTCAACTTTTGCAGATGTCTGCTGAAGATTTCATTAGGAACAATCGTGGTATAGATGATGGAAAAGATCTTTCGGAGGAGTTTATGAGGTCTTTGTATGAACGAATAACCAAAAATGAGATTAAGCTGAAGGATGATGATCTAGCTTCTTTGCAAAAGCAGTCTATAAATTCCAACAGAATCTTAGGCTTGGATAATATCCTGAATATAGTGATCCGTAAGCGAGATGAAAACTACATGGAAACTAGTGATGACCTAATAAGGCATATGCAAGAACAATTTAAAGAAAAAGCGCGAAAGTCCGAGTAAGAGTCTTTTTCTTGCTATATATTTGCTGTTTTCTCTGAATCTATCACGGAAGCTTGAGATGAATAGGTTGATAGTCATTTATTATTGCCTCTAGTTGTAATTTTTCTTGTTTACTTAGGCCCTTTATCCTGAGATTTGATCTAACTCTTATGTTGGCGGCTTGAGATACTCTTGACTATTTACTGTTTTTTGCACTCCCTTGTAACCTTCATTTCTCCCTGTTTTCTGTTATTTTCATTCTCTTTATGCTTCATCTTCACTATTATAATAATCACCACCGCGAAAAAGATCATCCATAACTATTATAATTTTTATTGTTTTGCACCCATATTTTTTATTTATTTATTTAGGGACAGGCTGAAAAAATTTTTGCTATCTGCCTATCCCTCACATTGATCTGCTATGGTTTATGTAACCGGATTAATATGTTGGAATTAAGGCTTTGGCTTTCTTGTTGTTCCTGTCCATTTTTTCTAGAGATTTGGCTGATGTCATTGAGTAAAGGAAAGGCATGGTCATCAATGGAGGTTGGTTTGGTAGTGTTTTTTGATTGAAGGGGAGTGGGGGTGGGATGGAGGGGTGGGGTGGGTGGTTGGGTGGGGGGGACTGATACTAATGGGAAGAAGAATATGGTGGTCATCAATGGAGGTTGGTTTTAGATGGTTGTGTTTTATTGTAAGTGTGTGTGTTGGTATGGGGCTTGGGGTGGGGTGGACCGGTGGGAACAAGGAAGGGTGAGAGCAAAGTTCGGGACTTTTATAGCATATATCCTTTTTTGTTTCACAACTTTACTAGAGTACGGTTAAATCCGATCCTTTCTTGCTTTTTTATGCTCAAGGATTGGAGCAATTACAAAGAACTTTTTGCCGTTAGGTTGGTCATCCAATTTAGTGAGGTTTTACAAGTTGGAGTTACTTTTGGTACTATTGCAAGTATGATGGTTAGATAAGAAATAGGCATCATAAACGTGTTTTATGGATAAAATTCCCATTTGTTTGATCACAAATTCACAATTGGTGGTATGCATTTGTTAATCTAATCACGGGCCAGTGTTGAAGTAGAGTAGATGTTTAAATTTAAATTCACAAGAAAAGCTTATCTTGACCCTTTATGCTAAATTGTAAAAGGAGAAGATTTCTCAGATCAAAACAAAAGTTTCTCTTCCTCTTTCTATAGTGACTAGCAGTTTGCTGCTCATTTTTTTCTTGTTTCGATAGTTGATATATGGCTCTTAGTTTTGATTGTTGATGTTCATTTTTTTCTGTCTAGGCCGTGCTTTATTTTCCGTGACACATTTGAATCCCTTTGGTCTTCTCATTTCTTAAATCTGTTTCTGTACCTGAAACTCTGTTTATTATTTAAATTTGAATCTCTACTATAATTGTTTTGTATTTTTAGTTACTTACATTATCTAGCCATTTGTAGGTCAGCTTATTATGCTGCGACAGATGTCGTAATTCTCAGATTCATGATAGAGGTTTGTTGGGCTCCTATGCTGGCGGCTTTCAGTGTACCACTTGATCAAAGTGACGATGATGTAATCATCTCGTTGTGCCTTGATGGTTTCCGTTATGCTATCCATGTTACTTCAGTGATGTCTATGAAGACTCACAGAGATGCTTTTGTGACGTCACTTGCTAAGTTTACCTCACTCCACTCACCTGCGGATATCAAACAAAAAAATATATATGCTATTAAGGTTTGCACTTTCTTAGATTCTCGTGTTATCATTTATCAGTCATTATGTGTGAATTTATTGGGCGATATAGCTGTAAATTACGATGTATCAAATGTAACGTATCTGTTATTATGTAATAGCTTCAATTGCATTTTCTTGTAAGGATTTGATGATAATCAGCATTAGTGCAATGGGAACAAGACTCTAATTATAATCTCCATCTAAGGACTGCACGGGGGGTTTTGCAACAGTTTTATATGTTCTCTGCATTGGCCTACACTAGATAATTTTCAGAATATAGAATCAAAAATTGAACATTTTATCTTTAAAATTTTTCAATGTTCTTTTATAAGGGATGCGCTTTCTTGAGTATGGACTATCATTATTCAACTGTTCAAATGATTGTTGTTTTCTGGCCTACAATGCTAATCTTCCTCATCATTTCTGATGCCATCCAAACTCAGGATCAATGTATTTGTTGGTTAAACACATTTTTATGCAAGAATTGAAGTTTGGGTGAAAGAATACTTCTCCAGAGCTGTTTTGTGCAACTGATTATCTAAAATTTTAGATTAATGGAAGTGTGCCTTGACCAATTTCAATGCTTCTCAGTCACCCTTCTTATGTGGTCAACCACATTTTGTCTGGCCGTTTTTTCTTTTCTATCTTGGAGAATTTGTGATCATCTGCTTATAGACAATGTTCTATGTTTTTATCCTTTTTCTACAGGCAATAGTTACAATTGCAGATGAAGATGGCAATTACTTGCAAGAAGCCTGGGAGCATATCTTGACATGTGTTTCCCGTTTTGAGCATTTGCACCTACTAGGTGAAGGTGCTCCTCCTGATGCCGCCTTCTTTGCAGCTCCTCAAAGTGATCAAGAGAAGTCAAAACAGATCAAGTCTAATATTCTTCCTCTATTAAAGAAAAAGGGTGCTGGAAAAATTCAATATGCTGCTGCTGCTGTGAGAAGAGGTTCTTATGATAGTGCTAGCATTGGGGGAAATACTTCTGTTACGTCAGAACAGATGAATAGTTTAGTCTCTAATTTGAACATGCTTGAACAAGTTGGAAGCAGTGAAATGAATCGGATATTCACTCGAAGTCAAAAGCTAAACAGTGAGGGAATAATTGATTTTGTCAAGGCCCTGTGCAAGGTCTCAATGGATGAATTACAATCTGCCTCTGATCCACGGGTCTTTAGCCTGACAAAGATTGTTGAGATTGCGTAAGTAAATCAATCATGTGAACACATAACTTTGATTTATTTTATCTTTTGGTGTTTATTATCTTTTATGTTCTCATTTTCATAAACAGGCACTACAACATGAACCGCATTAGGCTTGTATGGTCAAGCATCTGGAATGTGCTTTCGGACTTCTTTGTAACTATTGGATGTTCTGAGAACCTTTCAATTGCAATTTTTGCAATGGATTCCTTGCGTCAATTGTCAATGAAGTTTCTGGAACGGGAAGAGTTGGCTAATTATAATTTCCAGAACGAGTTTATGAAACCATTTGTTATTGTGATGCGAAGGAGTAGTGCCGTAGAGATTAGGGAATTGATAATCAGATGTGTGTCTCAGATGGTGTTATCTCGAGTAAACAATGTTAAGTCTGGATGGAAGAGCATGTTCATGGTATTTGCTTCATCTACTATCTATTTGCTCATAATATGTTCATTTGTTGTTCTTGTGATGATAACCACTGGCCTTAAGTATTTTTTAGACCATCACTAATAGTAAAATTGTATATGTGAATAATTATTGTACACGGACAAGTATAGGGATGATTCATATCATTGTTTGAAAGCAAGGAGAAAATTTATATGGAATTGGATAACTTAGGGCTGCATGCCTAACTAGGTTTTGTTTAATTCCTCGTGTTGGCATATTTAGTGATTCATGCAGATGGGCTGGTTGATGAACTGTAAGAGATGTGTAAGGGTGTTCTCTACTTGTTTCTCTGAATTGCTGCTCAGCGTGTCTGTTAAAAATGTTCACTTATATTGATTTAAACAACCTCTTTAATGAATAGAGTTAAACATTGGCTGTTGACTCTTCTTTGTATAAATTTGAGTACATAGTCACTATGGGCCTGGCAATTGTCCTGAATTTGAGTACATAAGTGACTGCGTTATCTTCTGTTGCTTGGCTTTCCATTTTCCACCCTTCCATATTTTCTTCGGACGTGACTTGAATGTCTTCATGATGCGAATATTGCATACTTTTTCTTACTCCCTCCAATTCACAACTATTGTCTCATTTTCTTATTGGGTGAGTTCACCTCAAATGTCCCATTCCTATTTTTAGTCATGATGTTTTTACCTAAATATCCCATATTCACACAAGTAATGACCAAAATACCCCCACTTTTACTTCTTACAATACCCCAACTACCACCTTACAATTAATTTAATCACTTAAAATACCCTAACTATCACCTTTTTGGTGGACCCCATCCCACTCTTAATATCCGTGCCCAACCAAATGAGACAATAGATGTGAATTGGAGGGATTATAATTTAATTTTTGATACATTAGCATGCTTGTCTCTTGATAGTTATCGTCTCCTGATAGTTATCTTGTCTCTTGTTGCTTATTGTCTTAATTTTCATAGGGCTTTTTGAATGAGACATTTGTTGCTGTTGATGTGAAATCAACTGTTTGGTAAAAGGAATACATAGTCTATTTTGCTTCTCAACTGACATACCTTCTTGCTAGTTCCTTACAACGATGTTCAGTACGCTTCTTATGTGTGTGTGATCTACATGATAAAAAACTATTACTTTTTAACAGAAAATTTGTTACTTTTCCTTCAAACCCTTGGCCTAAACACATAGCCTTAGTCTCTCTTTCTCTCAATTATAATCCTTCATTGTAAGAGTTGTTGACACTCCATTGTTATAATATAAACAAAGATATTACACATCTTCGTGGATGTACCCAACATTGGGCGAACCTCGTAAATACTTGTGTCATTTTTGCATTGTTTATTTCCTTCAAACATTGTCAATTTCATTAAAATTATAATTTGTTCATCAAGGTACTTCATACCTTCGATCTTGGTCATATTAGATTTTGAGAATTGTTTCTTAGACTCTAATCTAGCTCTCATTTCAACGCACACTCTCTTATATCGAATATGTAACCCATTTAATTTGATATGTAGTTGTTTTCATTTGATCCTGCCCTTATATATATATATATATATATATATATATATATATATATTGTGACTATTTTCTATTGGGTTATTTGGACTTGAAAAAATAGTGGCATTCAAAATAATAGTTACGTTATTCTCATTTGAATGTGTGTAGGTCTTCACAACAGCTGCTTATGATGATCACAAAAACATTGTTCTCTTGGCCTTTGAGATAATGGAAAAGATCGTTCGAGACTACTTTCCGTATATCACTGAGACAGAGACTACTACTTTTACAGATTGTGTGAATTGTCTTGTTGCATTTACTAATAGCAGATTCAACAAGGACATTAGTCTCAGTGCCATTGGTTTCCTGCGCTACTGTGCTGAGAAGCTTGCTCAAGGGGATCTGGGCTCTTCAGGCAAAATCAAGGATAAGGAAGCTCCAGGAAATGTATCTCCATCTGTATCTCAATCAGCGATGAAAGGAAAGCTGGAAAATGGAGAATTGAGCGAGAAGGTCGACAACCTATATTTCTGGTTCCCGTTGTTAGCTGGTAAGATATATGCTTAATGTTTTCATGTACCTTTTTTCCAGTGCGTCTATTTCAATTTAATTTTATGTGTAGTCAATTGAACATTGTAAATTTCTAATATTCAATCTTGTAGCGTAATGGTTCAGATAAATATGTGGTAGCAGAGTTATATTGGGAACAACCTTGAATCATTATTGACCTACAATATTTGCTGATGTTATTTGATGAAACACACTGCATTTTGTGATTATGGATGACAGCTTGTTTGTGGGAAGTTTACTATTGTCATTTTCATTCCATTTTGCAGGGTTGTCAGAATTAAGTTTTGATCCAAGACCAGAAATTAGAAAAAGTGCTCTTCAGATTTTGTTTGACACTCTGCGGAACCATGGACAGCACTTTTCACTGCCCTTATGGGAGCGGGTTTTTGAATCGGTATTGTTTCGTATATTTGATTATGTACGCCACGCAGTTGACCCATCCACAGAGAACGCATTTGGTGATGGGGAGATTGTTGATTTCGATCAAGATTCATGGCTGTATGAGACTTGTACATTATCTCTTGAGCTAATTGTGGATCTTTTTGTTAAGTTCTACTCTACTGTCCATCCCCTTTTGAAAAATGTTCTGGCGCTGTTGGTGAGTTTCATTAAACGTCCTCACCAGAGCCTTGCTGGGATTGGTATTGCTGCTTTTGTTCGATTGGTCAGCAATTCTGGTGAACTCTTCTCGGAAGAGAAATGGCTTGAAGTGGTATCTTCATTGAAAGAAGCAGCCATTTCGACCCTTCCTGATTTTTCTTTTATCTTCACGGGGGATACTTTAGGTGGGAGTGTTGAAGAATCATTTGTCAGACAAGATCTTGAAGAGTCTTCTGGAATTGGTACACTTGATCATGATTCAGAGAGCTTAAGAACACAGCATTTTTATGCTTCTATATCTGATGTCAAGTGCCGTTGTGCTGTTCAGCTCTTGTTGATTCAGGTATGTTTAATTGAATGCCATGTTGCACTCTATCAAATTACCCCCTTTATTTTTTTGTGTATTTGAATTTATTAATGCTACAAGACTCTATCAGCAAAACAAGGAAATGCCAAAGGATTAATTTCAACAATATGGAGTTGGCATTAAAACAAGTACAAAGACCATAAACTACAAAGAGGTCAAATATCTTAATTAGTTTTCTTTGTTCTTAAGTTCTGTGTTGCAGATGAATTGAAATGGAAAACAAATACACATAACTTCCTCCCGGAATTGAAAATTTAAGATTTTGAAACAATTTGTTAACAATTTTACATTTAACTGGAAATATGTACTAGGGATAAACACACCGTAATATACTTTTTTTTCCTAATTGGCCCAATCAAATATAAAATACTGATTATAGGAAGATTTCCCTTTAATTTTTGTAAGCTTTTGAGTA
>CM033456.1:8353572-8394102 GCA_019425755.1 Amaranthus cruentus
TTGTGTAATAGAGAATTGATTTACATAAAATAATAGAGAAGAGAAATCCCTAGAGGGTCGTGGTTCTTTTTCCCACGTTAAATCTTGGTGTTTCTTCTTAGTTTTCTTTATTTGCTTTGAGTATTTTTCATTATTCAAATTCCGCAAGAAAACAGGGCAAAAATACTCTAAAGGCAACAAGTAACAATTCACCCCCCCTCTTGTTACAGTTATTCTACTCAGAACCACCTATGTTCGATGGCAAATTCTACACTTTTCATTGTCTCTACGTGTTTCTACAATTGGTATCAGAGCCCTGTTCCTCATTTGATCAGGAAACCCTGAGAGCCGTATCTTGGAGTATTAGAGATGATGAAAATGAACGAGCGCATGGAAGAAGGTTATTCTACTCAAAGACCACCTATGTTCGATGGCAAATTCTACACTTATTGGAAGAATAGGATGGAGATCTTCATTAAAGCCGAGAATTACCAAGTTTGGAGAGTCATCGAAGTTGGAGATTTCGAGGTAACAACTGCCAATTCCAACAACGAGACTGTTCCCAAACCGATAACAGAATATGAGAAGGAAGATTTTCAAAAGATGGAGATGAATGCTCTTGCCATCAAATTACTTCATTGTGGGCTTAGTCCAAAGCGAACACAATCGCATTATGGGTTGCAAATCGAAAAAACATATTTGGGATCTCTGGAAGTTACCACCGAAGGAACAAGTGAAGTAAAGCGTTCCAAGATTGACTTGCTCATGTCAAAATCTGACGATTTGTTATGGAACCTAGAAAGCATTCAGAAATGTTTACTAGATTCACGAACATCACAAATGAGCTTGCTCTCTTGGAAGGCTAATTCCTCCGATGAGCAGTGTGAAAGATTCTAAGAAGCTTTCCTCAAGCGATCTGGAGAGCCAAGGTCCGCACCATACAAAGTCAAGGATTTTACAAAGTTCAATCTGGAAGAGCGCTGGTTCCCTTATGACTCATGAATTACATTTGGGAGCATTTGACGTTCCGGGAACAAGAGTCCGCTCGGCAAGAAAGCGATCAAGAAGATTGGACCGATGAGGAAGAGGCTATCTTTGGTCGTAGATTTAAGAAGTTCTTGGGAACAACAAGTATAAAAAATCAAAAAACAAAAAGAAAGAGGAACTTCAAATTCCAAAACATATGAATGCCACAAATGTGGAAGTCAGAAGCATTTCATCAAGGATTCCCACTATGGAAGAATGAGAAAGCAAAAGGGAAAGCAAGAGAAACAGGAAGACAAACAACAAAAGGAAAATTAAACAAAACGATTTTCGCAAAGCCATGAATATGCATGGGGAGAGTCAAAGCTAAAGCAAAACTCCCATTGAAGAAGAAGAAGTAGCTAATTTCTGTCTCATGGCCACGCATGATGAAAAATCTAAAGGAAAAAAGGTACTGTCTTCTGATCCATTTTCTGATTATTTATTTAAATTGGATAAACATAGATTAATTAAAATGATTTTAGAATCTCACGAAAATTTAGAAAAACAAACAGCCATCTGTCTCAAAAATGAAAAAGACCTTAAAGCGTGCAAAGACCAAATATCCTACCTTAATTCTTTTAGGTCCGATGTGCAAACTCGATTCTTTGAATTACTTGATAATAATGTGATCTTAAAAGAATCCATAGAAAAGGTTAAAAAAAATTAAGTTTGATAATTAAAAAATATGAGTCTAAGAAATTAAATGTGTCCCTCTTCAAATGAAATTAGACCTAGAATCCGCCTTAAAAGAAAATGATCAACTTAAGCTTGAATTAAATTCAAGAGATAAAGGGAAAATTAGAGAAGTTCCCAAATGGATTCTTAATGCTAAAACTAAAGGAACCGAAGGTCTAGGATATAGCAAACATGATAAAAATAAAAAGGTCTACGTTGATCTCCCAAGTAAAAAGGTCTGTTCCTTTTGTGGCAAAACTGGGCACCTGATACATCAATGCTTAAAAAAGGAACAGCACAACAAAACGAACCAGATATATGTCGATAGAGTTTGGATTAAGAAATTTGATTCTTGTATAATCGACATGGAACCCAAGGATGGCTGGGTTCCACCCTCTAACAACTAAATTCGTTTGCGGGGTTCTAGTGAGGGGAAGGCTCTAAGGTATCTCGGCGATGGTCGTTCCAAGCACATGACAGGCGATAGATCAAAATTTCTCTCACTGGAAGCCTATGATGGAGGAACTGTGACCTTTGGCGATAACATGAAAGGAGAAATCATTGCAAAAGGAAGATAGGAAGGTCAAGTTCCCATGCTATAGATAATGTATTTTTGGTGAGAATTTAAAACACAATCTTTTAAGTATTTCTAATTTTGTGATAAAGGTAACTAGTAAACTTTACTTGAAAGTGCATCATTTCTAGGAACACACGAGGTAACACCATTACGGAAGGAATGGAAAAGGGAACACCTATGTGGTGGACCGCATTGTTCCTAAAACCGTTTAACATGTCGAGTGTTATAGAAGATGATCCTCTTCTTTGGCATAAGCGTTGGGTCATCTAGTTTTTCATTGCTTAATACTTTACGATCTAAAGACCTAGTAAGAGGATTACCAGTCCCCTTAAGTTCCAAAGAATGAAGTTTGTGATCCTTGTGCCAAAGGAAAACATGCAAGGTCATCCTTAAACCTAAATACAATAGAGTCAAGCGATATGTATTTGTTATAGTTGATGATTACAATAGATTTACATGGACTTTATTTTTATGTAGCAAAGATGAAGCATTTGATGAATTTGTTGCATTTGCCACTAAAATTCAAAAATCTAGTAATAATCAACTTGTCCACATAAGATCGGATCATGGTAAGGAATTCGAAAATTCAAGATTTATGAATTATTGTAATGAGCATGGTATAAGTCATAATTTTTCCGCACCTAGAACACCACAACAAAATGGTGTGGTTGAACGCAAAAATAGAATCTTAGAGTAAATGGCTAGAACCATGTTAATAGCTAGTGGTTTACCTAGAAATTTTTTTGGGCCAGTTAATACTACATGCTATATATTAAATGCGTGCTAATTAGGCCAGATCACTTCCAAAACCCCTACAATTATTTAAAGGAATTAAACCTAATATTTCATATTTTAGAATCTTTGGATGTCGATGTTTTTGTGCATGTCAATGGAAAACGAAATATTGGTAAATTCGATGAAAGAAGTGATAAGCAGATTCTTGGCTATTCATCTCCGGTAAAAGCTTATAGAGTTTATAATAAGAAAACTATGTTGTTGAGAATCCTTCACATTATATTGATGAAACAAATTTTATTTACAAGTGAACAAGAAATAGGTGATTTTAAGATGGTCTTGCAAATCCCGGATGATGAAAATAATACACAAAAAGCAAGATCAAGAAAGAGCAACAACAGGCGGAATCTTTGAAACAAATCAAACGGAACAGGCGGTTTGGAGCGGCCGGATGTTCCTAATCCAGAAATTCGAGAGAAGTTCAAGAAGAAACAATTGAATTTAACCAAATGAGAGTCAAGTCGGTGAGCCGCTTCCACATGGTCTCCACAAGAGACTTTGTCCCAAAGCGGGAAACACAAAAGTCACATCCACTAGACTTGATTCTAAGTGACATGGGAAAAGGCATACAAACAAGGTCCCAAATGAGAAACTTTTGGACACTTTGCATTTCTATCAACCATGGAACCCAGGAACCATAAAGAAAACATTACGAGATTAGATTGGGTTTAGCTATGCAAAGATGAATTAAATGAGTTTGAAAGAAATAAAAGTGTGGCACTTGAAACAAAGAGAACAAGAAGATAAAATTGAAATGGGTATTGAGGGAACAAAGGTGGACGAGCATGGCACAATTGTCGGGAACAAAGCAAGGTTGGTGGTAAAAGGATATAATCAAGGGAAGGTATTGACTATCCGAAACTTTGCTCCGTGTTTAGATTAGAAGCTATTAAATTCTTATTTCATTTGCTTTTATGAATTTAAATTATATCAAATGGGCGTAAAATGTGCATTCTTAAATGGGTTTCTAGACGAAGAAAGTATTTGTGGAAGCGGACCACAGCTGAAAACTACTTCGGGATCACGTCTACAAGCTTGATAGAAGCTCTTTATGAGGCTAAAACAAGCACCTAGACAATGGTACGAGAGATTATCAAGTTTTTGATTGAAAAAATAAGTTCATAAGAGGTAAAATTGATAAAACCTTATTCTTTAAAAATAAAAGGTTGGATATTTTTAGTTGTTCAAATATATATTGATGATATTATTTTTGGTGCTACTAATGAATGTTATGTAAAAAGAATTTTTTAGGACCTAATGAGTGCTGAATTTGAAATGGTATGATGGGAGAATTAAATTTCTTCCTTGGGTTTACTAAATTTAACAAAGCCTAGAATTTTTTTATACATCCAAAAAAATATAAAAAAAGAATTTCCCTAAAAGAAATATGGACTAACAAGCGTAAGACAAACCATACACCCTGGCCCACTAACATTAGGGTTAGATGAAGACTCGCGGAATTATGTTGATTAAGCTTGATGTATAGAGGCATGATAGGATCTCTACTATATTTAACGCTAGTAGGCCGATATATCCTTTAGTGTTGGCTTGTGGTTAGATTTCAATCAAATCCTAAAGAATCACATCATAGGGCCCGATAAAAAATTCTTAGATATTTAAAGGGAGCAGAGATGACTTATCCTTATTTTTATCCAAAAGTGATGTCTATGACTTGAAAAAGGGTATAGTGATTCGGGATTACCGGGTGATCTTGTGAATAGAAAAAGCACTTCGAGATAGCGCGGTTTAGGGATCTTATTTGAGTATCTTGGGTTTAAAAAGCGAACATGATAGCTTTATCCCGCGGAATGAATATGTGGCGGCCTAACGTTCCCAAAATACTTTGGATTAAACAACATAAGAGATTTTGGTATTAAAGCAGAATGTTTCCTATTTATTGTACAATACTAATTTGCATTTCTAAAGATCAGTTCATCATTCTAGAGTTAAACATATTCATATTGGAGCACCATTTTTCTTAAGGATAATGTAAGCATAAAAATATTATTGTTAAACATGTCATACAGTGATCAAGTTGCGAATATTATGACCAAACCCTTCCAAGGGAACAATTGAAAAGATGAGGTTGGAGCTAGGGTATGATCAAGCTTCCACTAAAGTTTAATGCTAGTATTCCTCCTCAGAAACATCTTGAAAAATGGGAAGGGTTCAATAACCACAACAAGCAAGATTGATTATTCAATATTGTGAGATTTGGGTATGCTTCTATTTAAGTATATGTCTTAAACTTTATCTTAGATTGCTTGCATGAACTGATTAGACCAAAGTAGCATAAATTATTATATATTAATATATTTTACATATATTATAAATTATTATTCAAAAAAATCACAAAAATCACAAAAAAATTTTATTTTTCCAAAAAATTTAAACTTTTTTATTTTATTTTATTTAAGTGACCACATTATTATGAGAAATGGAAGAGCGGATCATGAGGTGTTTAGGAGAAAGTAGTTGTCATAAATTTATATTCAGAACTAAAGCAATTAATAATTGCCATTACACCTCCTAAAACCGATTAGAAGTATACGAGCCTTACACTGGCAATTCCCCCTTCACAACCCAACACTCCTGCATATGTCCATCCATCATTCCCTAAACCATACTGTACTACTCACAAACCGTCAAACCCTCTCCCTCTTCCAGCAATCCCAAACGCTCCATATTCATCTCATCATCACCATAGAAATTTCCCGAGACTTTTCTAAGCAAAAACAAAAACCCGTACGTAAAGCGGGAAAGGACTTTTCACCACGAAAGGCTCATCTTCCAAAACCATAAAGAAGGCCAAGGTAGTAGATCCGATTGTCTTTGAGGAGGTTTGTTAATGTGTATCTTTAGGAAGTTTGGGTGTGCCTCTTGAAGGCCTAGAATTTCAATGAGTGCTAACAACAAAATAGGTGCTAAGTGTCTTAACAACTTTAAATCACATTAAATGAAATGGAATTCTAGAGGATGTTGAAGAAGATGTTGAGTATGTGAGGTTGATGAGGAACAAGAGGAAGGTGGCGAAGTAGAAGGGGAGAATGTAGATCGGTAAGCACTTGCCATCTTTGGGGCGAGGCGAGGGAACAAGGAAGCTGTGACTGGGGGGGAAATTGTTAGTAAGGGGAAGAAGGTTGGGGAAAAGAAGGAACTAGAAGGGATGAACAATCCCGGTTCAGGAAGATGAAAGGGCCTCAATGTGCCTCAAGAACATAGGAAATCATCAAAGAGTTCTTCATGCCTTAATCGATATTGCCTTACCCCCCTTCACCAAAGCCGGGGAAACACCCGTACCATTCCACTTCCATCATCACCACCATCCCATAACAACTACACCACCAGCATTTACCTCACCACCTACTGGTTTTGATGGGAATCCTCACCCTTTCCTCCAACCCCCATTGAGCTTATCCTTTCATAATTTGAAGCCATAGGTCACTTATTGCTGAGTGAAGTTAGGTATCCCTCTCACTATTTGAAAACTCACCCGAAATGGATCCGTCTTGGTGCTTTAAACTTGACCAGTGGAGGTCGACGAGAATATGTTGAGGGAAGAAGCTGCTGCACGATCCTCCTTTCTCATTTACTTTTTAAAATTTCAATTTAATGTTTGTTTAGCCATCGTGCGTACTTTCCCAAACAATGTTTTTTTTTTTTTTCTAGTGTACTGTTGGGGGTACAAACGAATTGCCAAAGCTTATGCTACTAACCCACAACTTTTAAAACCTTCTTATCATCGTTTTTCTCTTTATCCCTAATGGTCATGATGTTTTTCTTGCATCTTTTCTCGATTTATGTTTGGCATTTGCTTTCTTAGTTTTCTCTTACTATCTTAATTTGTCTAACAGCCCTTGCATTTTGTGGATTGATTTATACCCTACTTTTGATTTGATGTCAAAGGGGAAGAGGGAAACAAACTTAATTGATGCTTGTGAATACTTGTGCTATTAACTTATTCTTTAGCTTAAGTGGTTCTCTGTTAAGGCGTTAGTTTATGATATAAGTTTCTCCTTTATAAACTTAGCATATGACTTACTTGGTTGACATACTTAATATACTTATTAGGCTTTTGTATGCTTATTATAATTATGGTTTAGTTTACTACATTTTATGGGATAAATTGACTAATTGTTGCTTGTCACAATTATTGGATATCACTCTTGTTTACCTTTGATTCTTAACTCATAATATTTTGAATTACTTAGGAAATTTGTGTTTCTTAATTTTATGGTGTTTTTTAAATTTTTTATGTTTTTATGTTTCTTAGTTTATATATTTATTCATTGATAAGTTTTATTTATTATTATATTTATGTTTATGTTTTGTCTTGTTTTAAATTTTTTGAAAACTTAAGTCATGTTTAACCACATGATTTTTGAAAAAGTTTCAAAATTTAATTTATTAAAGTAATATGATTGCTTTAGAATTTAGTAAATTACTTGTGGATTTAATTTACTAGAAAAGGTTGAATGTGTGTTAGTCTCGAGCATGTTCATATTATATGATTTACTCTATTGTTATTAAGTTTGTTTATAAGGTTTGTCATCATCAAAAGGGAATTTGTTGGCCCATTTTAGTTTTGGCGATAACATAAACTTTATAAACAAACATATTACGCTTGAGATTATTGTGATAGGTCATATATCGATCTTTCGAAGGATTTGGTTGATGGAACCATTGGAAGTTGAAAAGAAGGCCTACTACTTAACTTTTGAGATCAGAGTCAAATTAAAGATTGGTCAATCGAGGCGTCCGGTGTTGATTCAGCGGTGAGAGAAAAAGTCAACAGAGTTAATTAAGAAAAATAATTTTAATTTTAATTTTCTTTTTAGTTTTGTATGCGGATGAATAAATCTAGGATGCACAAAGGGATTAATTAAGGAATTAAGATAACTAACTCCTAAAATAACTCCCCCCAGAAAGACTCCTTAAAATTAGGATCTTGGCTATTTTAACTAGAAGACAAAGATAAACTTGGGTAACCACCAAGCTTTCTATCCAACTTCACTCACGTCAACTAGCCCACTCACATCTTTGGATCATGGGTTAAGGTTTTACAAGATCTAAAAGTATTTAAATCATGTTTTGATAGCAGAGCACAATTGGTGATCAATAGAGAGAAAATATTTTTGAAAATATTTGTGCCCAAAATTTTAAGTGAGTTTTCTAAATCAAGAAAAGGAGATCTTGAATTTTTTTTAATTTCTCTTTAATTCCAGATCAAATCCTTTTGCAATTCTTGTTTTGTTCATCCATTTTAAGGATAAATCTTATGCGAGGTTTATTTGGGAATTTGTAATTAGACTTGGGTAAGTCTAAAGGGAAAGAGAATAGAAAAGAGAATAGAAAGGGAGCAGAGAAGAGAGAAGAAGAGAAGAGAAAAAGAATAAGAAAGAGAAGGAGAAATTATTTTTGTTTAATAGAGATGGATTTACATAAAATAATAGAGAAAATCCTAAGATTCATTGGTTTCTTCCCCGTTAAATCTTGGTGTTTCTTCTTAGTTTTCTTTATTTGCTTTTGAGTATTTTCATTATTCAAATTCCCAAAAACGGGGCAAAAAATACTCTAAAGGCAACAAGTAACAATTCACCCCTCTTATCAGTTCATTGTCTCTCATTGTTTTACACACGGTGATGGAAAAACCCTCCGATGATTAAGTCAGATCAGAGAGGAAGTATAATAATAATAATAATAAATAAATAATAAATAATAAATAATAAATAATAAATAATAAATAATAAATAATAAATAATAAATAATAAATAATAAATAATAAATAATAAATAATAAATAATAAATAATAAATAATAAATAATAAATAATAAATAATAAATAATAAATAATTAACAATCACAATCACAATCACAATCACAATTCACAAATCACAAATCACAAATCACAAATCACAAATCACAATCACAATCACAATTTAATCCAATCCAAATAATAATAAATAATAAATAATAAATAATAAATATTAAATAATAAAAAGAAAAAAGGGTGAGAATGGTGTACTTGAATTAAAACGGCGTTATGATCCATCTGCGCAAGTGTGTACCAACATAAAAAGACTAAGCGAGATGTGCTGAAAAGCCTGCGATGAATTAAAGGGGATAGAGAGGAATATAATAATAAATAATAATAATAAATAATAAGAAAAAGAAAAAAGGAGAGAATGGTGTACCTTGAGATTAAGCGGCGTGAAGTCATACTAAATGAATGGTACCTGACACAAAAAAGACTAAACGAGGGGTGATGTCAGGAAAAACCAGATAGATTAAGATTAAGAAGGAAGTATAATAAATAATAAATAATAAATAATAAATAAGAAAGAAAAAGGGGAAATGGTGTACTTGAATTACGCAGCGTGATAGATCCATCTACCTTAAGTGTGTACGCGCCACAAAAAAGACTAACAGAGTGTCAGAAAAGCCCAGATGAATTAAGATCCAAATCGGAGAGGAAATATAATATAATAAATAATAAATCATAAATAAAAAATAATAAATATTAAACAATAAATAATAAATAATAAATAATAAATAATAAATGATAAATGGACTTGAACTTAGTATCCCGAAGAAATACTAAGCTGCCTACGTATCCCGAATGAATCAAAGCCCACGTAGTTCTTTGCACCTTTATTTTAATTGTTGAATGTTGATGTTGATTGTCGTGGTCCGATCCATGATCCTATTGCATCGCATATGTTTGTTAGATTCTTCCTCCCTCCAGATGTCATTAAATAATAATAAAATAAAATATAATAATAATAATAATAATAATAATAAAATATAAATAATAAATAATAAATAATAAATTTATATTAAATAATAAATAATAAATAATAAATAATTACAATCCAATCACAATCACAATCATAATTCCAAATCACAAATCACAATCACAATCAAATCAACATCACAATCCAATCACAAATCCAATCCCAAATCAAATCACAATCACAATCAATTACAATCCAATCACAATAACAAAAAACAACAAAAAAATAAATTATAATAATAAATAATAAATAATAAGAAAAGGGAGAAAAAGGACCTCAATCAGCAGCGTGATGATCCATCTGCAAGTGAAAGAACCAAAAAAGACTAACTGAAATAAGTCCAGATATAACGATTGATGAGGAATATAAAAATAATAAATAATAAATAATAAATAATAAAAAAAAGGAGAGAATTAGACTTAATTAATACAGAGTGATTATAAATCCAAAAAGACTAAGATAGTCGAAAAATGATTAAAGTCATCAAGAGAAGTATAATAATAATAAATAATAAATAATAAATAATAAATAATAAATAAAAGAAAATGGGAGAGAATGGTGTACATCAGATTAAGCGAAGCGTGATGATCCATCCGCCAAGTGGTGTCACGCAACACAAAAAAGACTAACGAGGTGATGTCCGGAAAAGCACTACGATGATTAAGTCAGATCAGAGAGGGAAGTATAATAATAATAAATAATAAATAATAAATAATAAATAATAAATAATAAATAATTAATAATAAATAATAAATAATAAATAATAAATAATAAATAATAAATAATAAATAATAAATAATAAATAAAAAAAAAATAAATTAAATAATAAATAAAATAATAAAAATAATAAATAATAAATCAAAAGGGAGAATGGTTCCACGCTGATGATCCATCACGAGTGTCCACTACAAACAAAAGTGATGTCAAACCCATGATTAACGAGGAGAGAAGTATAATAATAATAATAAATAAATAATAAATAATAAATAATAAATAATAAATAATAAATAATAAATAATAAATAATTCAAAATTCATAATTCATAATTCATAATGAATAATAGATAATAAGTAATAAAGAATAAATAATAAATAATAAATAATAAATAATAAATGATAAATGGACTTGAACTTAGTATCAAATACTAAAATAATCGGAATCAAAGCCACGAGTTGTCGTACCTTTTATTTTTAATTGTTGAATGTTGATGTTGATTGTCCGTGGTCTGGTATCCATGATCCTATTCGTCATCGTCATATGTTTGGTTAGATTCTTCCGCCGACACTCCTCCCGACGATGATGCAGATTACAATAATAATAAGAATAACAATAATAATAATACTAATAATAATAATAATATTAAATAGTAAATAATAAATAATAAATAATAAATATTTAATATTAAATAATAAATAATAAATAATAAATAATTAACAATCACAATCACAATCACAATCATAATTCACAAATCACAAATCACAAATCACAATCACAATCATAATCACAATCACAATCCACAATCACAAATCACAATCCACAAATCACAAATCACAATCACAATCACAATTACAATCACAATCACAATCAGAACAACAAAAACAACAACAAAAGAAATAAATTAATAATAATAAATAATAAATAATAAAGAAAAAAGGGGAGAGAATGGTGTACCTTCGAATTAAGCGAAGCGTGATGATCCATCTGCCGCAAGTCGTGTACCTGCAACCACAAAAAAATAAACCGGGGGCTGATGTCCTGGAAAAGCCCTCCGATGATTAAGTCAGAGTAAGAGAGGAAGTATAATAATAATAAATAATAAATAATAAATAATAAATAATAAATAATAAATAATAAAGAAAAAAGGGGAGAGAATGGTGTACCTTCGAATTAAGCGAAGCGTGATGATCCATCCTCAGAAGTGGTGTACCAACTACAAAAGACTAACCGGAGCGATGTCCCGGAAAAGCCCTCCGATGATTAAGTCAGATCAGAGAGGAACACGGTTACTTTTGAGGTATTAAATAAGAGATTCACTACCTCTCATGTATTGATAATGCATGATTGTAGCAAACCATTCAAGGTCTATTGTGATGCATCATTTAAAGGTTTGGGTTGTGCACTTATGCAAGAGGTAGAGGTCATAACTTATCCATTGAGGTATTTGAGGCCACATGAGGTGAATTACCACATTACGCGTATTGAACTTGTTGTAGTAATCTTTGCTCTAAAGTTGTGAGACATTATTTGTATGAGTTACCGTGTAAGATCTACAGCGATAGTCAAAACTTGAGGTATGTCTTCAACCAAAAGAATTTTAACATGCACCAAAGGCGATGGCTTGATGTTATTAGGATTATGTCTTTTATACCACCCTAGGAAGGCGAACAAGTTGGCTTATGTTTTGAGGAGGAGACCGAGAGTGTTGAATTTGTACCTTGGGAGCTTTACCCTGAAATGAAGAATTTGGGATTAGAGATTTGTAGCCAATATGAGGTTAGACGATATTTGGGAGCAATGACCATACAAACAAACTTTGTTTGATCATATCAATGAGGCACAACTTGAGGATCCAAAGATTATGGAATTAATCCAGCATAGAGATGAGGAAAATGAGACTCATGCATTTGAGTTAAGAGAAAGAAGAAAAGTTAAGTCTGAAATTTATTAGACCTTTTGAAATTCTAAGAAGATTTAGACAAGTTGCTTATGAGTTATTTTTACCATCAAGTTTGGTAAAAGTTCATAATGTGTCCCATGTTTTACAGTTGAGGAAGTATGTTAATGACCCATCACATGTGCTAACCCATGAAACCCTTCAGATCGATGAGTCTTTAGCCTATGAGGAAAGACCTATCAGATTTTGGATACCCGAGTCAAAGAATAGAGAAACTCTAACATTCCGTTGGTCAAGGTTTTGTGGTCAAACCATAGAGTCGGGGAAACTACTTAAGAGAAGGAGGCAGACATGCGAGATCGATAACCTAACTTTTTTGGTAAGTTGTAGTTTCGGGACGAAACTATCTTAAGGGGGAAAGAGTTGTAACAGGCTCAAATATCTTAAACTTAATCTTTCGATAAATTATTCCGAAATTTCCATTCAAATTTCTAATCCTTTAAATATCCATTTCAAACCATCTTTAATTCCTAAACCTTTTTCTGATTTTGTAAATTCTTTTGAATATTAAACTTTAAAAATATTATTTTGTTTAAAATCTTTTTATAAGCACTAAAATATTATTTTATTATTTTATAGTACGAAAGTAAAATTTTATTATTATATTTACAGTTTTGTAAAACGTTACGTTTTAACTTTCTTCTTTAAACTAACATTACTACTTATTATTTGTAATCTTATAACTTTGATTTAATTATTTTATACATAAAAATGAGTCGTATTTTTATTATTAAATTTAAGTATAGTTTTAAGCAAAATTTTCTAAGTAAACTACATATTTTCATGATCAAAATTATCCATTATTTTAATATGATCACTTGTACATATTAGAACAAATATTTGATGAACCAAAATCCTTTCTATAATATATAACCCATGATGTTCATCACTTACACAAGCTATCACCATTTTCTTACACAAGTTAACCTTCTTCTATACTCCAAACTCTTACACATTCACTTACACACTCCAACTCTTACACAATTACTTACACACTCTAAATCACTTACAATGGTTAACCTTCTTCCATACTCCTAACATTCTTATTCATACAACTTATGAATTAGAAATTGCCCAAAACCCATTATAAATACCCCCCTTAGCCATAAGATCAATTACACCACCTTCATCAAATCTTTCTAACATTCTTTCTTATATTTTCACTACATTAAAATACTACTACCTTAATACTTTTATTATTAGTTGAAAGAATTCAAGAAAATGGAGCTTAGAACACTCTTTATTTAGCTTAAATCATCATCATTTTGGAGTATTATTGAGTTATTACTTTGGGTACCTAATGTATCATTATTTTTGGAGTTTTGGATTTATTTATTTTGGGAGTTTAGAAGATCATCATTATTTTGGGATTTTGGACTAATTATCTTTGGAGCATTATTATCTATCGTGGAAGGTCTTATTTCTTATTATCTTCCTAATTAGTACTTAGTACTAATCCTTGGTGTTAGTATGGTATAACTTCTTACCCTACTCTTTATTTAAAATTTTACATTATATTTACTTTATAATAGACAAAGTAATTTTAAATAGTAAAGTGTTTTCTTGAATGATTGAAATTTTATTATTAAAATATGCTTTGTAACTAGTTTGTACAAAATATTTCTTTAGTTGACGGTTTGAATAAAATTTATGTAAAAAGATGTAAAAAATGTTTTTAATGAACTTGCTTTTTAAATTATGTGTGAAATTTGATTTGAAAATATAAGTTTTTACTTGTTTTATAACTAGAAGTATTGATTTTGGTGAACTTATAAAGTATTACTCCCTCAGTTCCTTTTTGATCTTCCACTTTGGGTTTTTCGCAAATATTAAGAAAGAAGGAATCTTTGGTGATAGTGGGTATTATTTTAATTATATAGTAGTGGGAAGTAATGATTGTATTGGAAGTATGAGAGAAAAAATAATTAAATAGTAGTGTAAAGTAATGATTGTATTGGAAGTATGAGAGAGAAAATAATTAAATAGTAGTGTGAAATAAGGAAAGTGGGGTTTTAAGGGGTAAAAGTGAGATGGAAACTTTCCAAAAATAGAAAGTATTCTAAAGTGGAAGAACTTTTGAAACTACCCGTTATAGTAAGGTGGAAGAACATAAAGGAACGGAGGGAGTACTTGTTTTATATTACTTTTTTTTTAACTAGAAATATTAAGCTAATTATTAGAGTGAATATAGTGAGCTATTATAATTATTAGAGTGAATATAGTGAGCTATTATAATAAAGTTAAATATAAATTTAATGTGTAAAAATTTAGGAATGAATGAATAAAGAAAATAAAAAAAAAAAATAAACGTTATGATTAAGAATTATATTAAATGAATGAAGTTACCAACTAGGTTGGTCAAAGTCAATTAATTTCAAAGTCAACTTGTAGTAATAAAAATGTGATGTACTTGTGTGTGCAAATAAGTATTGATTGAATGACCCTGATAGTAAGGTAATGTCGAACCATGGACCGGCATGTAAAATCCCGGCGTCCGTGTTGGCCAGCACGTAAAATGCGGTGTAAGACAGGGGGTTCGCTACCTATCCTGTGGAGCTCGAGCATAAACATTGTATTGGAGGGGTGACGACTCCCACCACAGTTAGGGTTTAGGACTACGGTCCTCACCTAACCAGACCCTTACATATATCAAGTGTCATATTGTTGTGTTTGTTGATTAGTGATGAACTTGATTAGTGGTTATCCTATGAATCATGGTACGGTTATAAGTATTAACCAAATGAACTTACTTGAGTGTTAAGATTACCAAATTGTATAAATGGCAGTAACGTACTTCTGTCAGGATTGAGAATGGTATCTTAATGACTTAAAAGTATGGAACAGTAAAATAATATAATAAAAGTATACAATGGTGTCAATTAATTTGAAATTCGTACTTAAATTATTATTTTGTAAATGTAGTGTATAATTTTCATATTTTGAGTTGGATAGGATGTTATGCTCGAGCTTACACGACCGATTCAATCGTACTCATCCATATCATTATTTTTTTATTTAAATAGTTTTAGTATGTACTTTTACATTTTTAATTTTTAGCAAACAATGTTTCTTATCAGATTTAATATTTTACTTTTATTTTAAATAGTTTTAGTTTTTATGATTTAAAGTTTTTAACAGTTCAGCATTTTAAGACTTCCGCAATATTTTTTGTATAAACATTATTATTAAACATTAATTATGTATCGAGATTGCCGCTTCTGTTACACGTGGTATCAGAGCTAAAGTTTCTCGAATCGTGGAACTTCGGTTCCATGTAAAAGAATGTTCTCGAACATGTGGATTGGGATAAATCTTGCTGGAACTAGACCAAGATTACACCCCTAAAACAATTTAGGGTCGAGCTGGGCTGAGCATACGATTCTTCGTGCTTCGATTTTCCAGAAAGAAGCTCTCGAAACGCCATACCAGAGCCCAAATCATTCGATTCCTCTACCCAGAAACTAAGATCTTGATTTTGGATTTGGATTTTAGGGTTTTCATAAACAGACGAAGATTAGGGTTTCGATTTGTAGTTCGAAACTCCGTTCTCGGTACAATAGTCATCAGAGGAGATAAACCCAAGCACAATCTACAGACCTTTTTCTCGGGGGACGACCTCTTCGTCTACCTGCCATGGCTGAGCAACTCAAGGTGAATCGCTGGTAAAGGAGAAGAGTTCTAGAGAGAGAAAAGAGAGAGAAAGGCTCCAAAACTTTATTTATTATTTATTATTTATTATTTATTATTTATTATTTATTATTTATTATTTATTATTAATTATTAGTTATTTATTATTTATTATTTATTATTTATTATTTATAATTTATAATTTATTACTTATTATTTATTATTTATTATTTATTATTTATTATTTATTATTTATTATTTATTATTTATTATACTTCCTCTCTGATCTGACTTAATCATCGTAGGGCTTTTCCGGGACATCAGCCCCCGGTTTAGTCTTTTTTGTGGTTGCAGATACACCACTTGCGGCAGATGAATCATCACGCTTCACTTAATTCGAAGGTACACCATTCTCACCCCATTTTTCTTTATTATTTATTATTTATTATTTATTATTTATTATTTATTATTTATTATTTATTATTTATTATTATTATACTTCCTCTCTAATCTGACTTAATCATCGGAGGGCTTTTCCAGGACATCAGCCCCCGATTTAGTCTTTTTTGTGGTTGTAGGTACACGACTTGCGGCAGATGGATCATCACGCTTCGCTTAATTCGAAGGTACACCATTCTCTCCCCTTTTTTCTTTATTATTTATTATTTATTATTTATTATTATTAATTTATTTCTTTTGTTGTATTTGTTTTTGTTGTTCGTATTGTGATTGTGATTGTAATTGTGGTTGTGATTGTGATTTGTGATTTGTGATTTGTGATTTATGATTTGTGATTGTGGATTGTGATTGTGATTTGTGATTTGTGAATTATGATTGTGATTGTGATTGTGATTGTGACTGTGATTGTTAATTATTTATTATTTATTATTTATTATTTAATATTATTATTATTATTAGTATTATTATTATTGTTATTGTTATTATTGTTATTCTTATTATTATTGTTATCTGCATCATCGTCGGGAGGAGTGTCGGCGGAAGAATCTAACCAAACATATGACGATGACGAATAGGATCATGGATACCAGACCACGGACAATCAACATCAACATTCAACAATTAAAAATAGAAGGTACGACAAAGAACTACGTGGGCTTTGATTCCTTCGGGATACGTAGGCAACTTAGTATTTTTTCGGGATACTAAGTTCAAGTCCATTTATTATATATTATTTATTATTTATTAGTTATTATTTATTCTTTATTATTTATTATCTATTATTCATTATTCATTATTTATTATTAATTATTAATTATTAATTATTTATTATTTATTATTTATTATTTATTATTTATTTTTTATTATTATTATACTTCCTCTCTGTTCTGACTTAATCATGGAGCTTTTCAGGACATCGCCGGTTTAGTCTTTTTTGTGGTTGCAGGTACACCACTTGCGGCAGATGGATCATCACGCTTCGCTTAATTCGAAGGTATACCATTCTCTCCCCTTTTTTCTTTATTATTTATTATTTATTATTTATTATTTATTATTTATTATTATTATTCCTCTCAATCGACTTAATTATGAGGGCTTTTCGGGCATCACTGCACGTTTAGTCCTTTTGTGGTTGCAGAAACACCATTCGCATAATGATCCATCTGCCGCAAGTGGTGTACCTACAACCACAAAAAAGACTAAACTGGGGGCTGATGTCTCGGAAAAGTCCTCCGATGATTAAGTCAGATTAGAGAGGAAGTATAATAAATAATAAATAATAAATAATAAATAATAAATAATAAATATTAAATAATAAATAATAAATAATAAATAATAAATAATAAATAATAAATAATAAATAATAAATAATAAATAATAAATAATAAATAATAAATAATAAATAATAAATAATAAATAATAAATAATAAATAATAAATAATAAATAATAAATAATAAATAATAAATAACAAAGAAAAAAGGGGAGAGAATGGTGTACCTTCGAATTAAGCGAAGCGTGATGATCCATCTGCCGCAAGTGGTGTACCTGCAACCACAAAAAAGACTAAACCGAGGGCTGATGTCCCGGAAAAGCCCTACGATGATTAAGTCAGATCAAAGAGGAAGTATAATAAATAATAAATAATAAAGAAAAAAGAGGAGAGAATGGTGTACCTTCGAATTAAAAAAAATGATTAAGTCAGCTCAAAGAGAAAGTATAATAACAGTAAATAATAAATAATAAATAATAAATAATAAATAATTTATAATTTATAATTAATAATAAATAATAAATAATAAGTAATAAATAGTAAATTATAAATAATAAATAATAAATAATAAATAATAAATAATAAATAATAAATAATAAATAATAAATAATAAAAAGGGGAGAGAATGGTGTACCTTCGAATTAAGCGAAGCGTGATGATCCATCTACCGCAAGTGGTGTACCTGCAACCACAAAAAAGACTAAACCGGGGGCTGATGTCCCGAAAAAGCCCTCCGATGATTAAGTCAGATCAGAGAGAAAGTATAATAATAATAAATAATAAATAATAAATAATAAATAATAAATAATAAATAATAAATAATAAATAATAAATAATAAATAATAAATAATAAATAATAAATAATAAATAATAAATAATAAATAATAAATAATTAATAATTAATAATTAATAAATAAATAATAAAGAATAAATAATAAATAATAAATAATAAATAATAAATAATAAATGGACTTGAACTTAGTATCCCGAAGAAATACTAAGCTGCCTACGTATCCCGAAGGAATCAAAGCCCACGTAGTTCTTTGTCGTACCTTTTATTTTTAATTGTTGAATGTTGATGTTGATTGTCCGTGGTCTGGTATCTATGATCCTATTCGTCATCGTCATATATTTGGTTAGATTCTTCCGCTGACACTCCTCCCGACAATGATGCAGATAACAATAATAATAACAATAACAATAATAACAATAACAATATTAATAATACTAATAATAATAATAATATTAAATAATAAATAATAAAAAAAAAATATTAAATATTAAATAATAAATAATAAATAATAAATAATAAATAATAAAGAAAAAAGGGGAGAGAATGGTGTACCTTCGAATTACGCGAAGCGTGATGATCCATCTAGCGCCAGTGGTGTACCTGTAACCACAAAAAAGACTAAACCGGGGGCTGATGTCCCGGAAAAGCCCTACGATGATTAAGTCAGATCAGAGAGGAAGTATAATAATAATAAATAATAAATAATAAATAATAAATAATAAATAATAAATAATAAATAATAAATAATAAATAATAAATAATAAATAATAAATAATAAATAATAAATAATTAATAATAAATAATTAATAATAAATAATAAATAATAAATATTAAATAATAAATAATAAATAATAAATAATAAAGAAAAAAGGGGAGAGAATGGTGTACCTTCGAATTAAGCGAAGAGTGATGATCCATCTGGCGCAAGTGGTGTACCTGCAACCACAAAAAAGACTAAACCGGGGGCTGATGTCCCGGAAAAGCCCTTCGATGATTAAGTCAAATCAGAGAGGAACTATAATAATAATAAAAACTAAATAATAAATAATAAATAATAAATAATAAATAATAAATAATAAATAATAAATAATAAATAATAAATAATAAATAATAAATAATAAATAATAAATAATAAATAATAAATAATTAATAATAAATAATGAATAATGAATAATAGATAATAAAGAATAAAGAATAAATTAGTAACTAATAAATAATAAATAATAAATAATAAATGAACTTGAACTTAGTATCCCGAATAAATACTAAGCTGCCTACGTATCCCGAAGGAATCAAAGTCCACGTAGTTCTTTGTCGTACCGTTTATTTTTAATTGTTGAATGTTGATGTTGATTGTCCGTGGTCTGGTATCCATGATCCTATTCGTCATCGTCATATGTTTGGTTAGATTTTTCCGCCGACACTCCTCCCGACGATAATGCAGATAATAATAATAATAAGAATAACAATAATAACAATAACAATAACAATCCACAAATCACAAATCACAAATCACAAATCACAATAACACTCACAATCACATTCACAATCATAATTCACAAATCACAAATCACAATCATAATCACAATCACAATTACAATTACAATCAAAATCAGAACAACAAAAACAACAACAAAAGAAATAAATTAATAATAATAAATAATAAATAATAAATAATAAATAATAAATAATAAAGAAAAAAGTGGAGAGAATGGGTACCTTAATTAAGGCGTGATGATCCATCACGCAAGTGTGTACTTGCAACCACAAAAAGACTAAACGGGCGAGGTCCGAAAGTCCTCGATGATTAAGTCGAGTAGAGTAAGTATAATAATATTAAATAATAAATAATAAATAATAAATAATAAATAATAAATAATAAATAATAAATAATAAATAATAAATAATAAATAATAAATAATAAATAATAAATAATAAATAATAAATAATAAATAATTAATAATTAATAATAAATAATAAATATTAAATAATAAATAATAAATAATAAAGAAAAAAGAAAAAAGGAGAGAGAATGGTGTACCTTCGAATTAAGCGAAGCGTGATGATCTATCTGGCGCAAGTGGTGTACCTGCAACCACAAAAAAGACTAAATCGGGGGCTAATGTCCCGGAAAAGCCCTTCGATCATTAAGTCAGATCAGAGAGGAAATATAATAATAATTAATACTAAGTAATAAATATTAAATAATAAATATTAAATAATAAATAATAAATAATAAATAATAAATAATAAATAATAAATAATAAATAATTAATAATTAATAATTAATAAAAAAAATAATAATAAATTATAAAGAATAAAGAATAAATTAGTAACTAATAAATAATAAATAATAAATAATAAATAATAAATAATAAATAATAAATAATTAATAATTAATAATTAATAATTAATAATAAATAATGAATAATGAATAATAGATAATAAAGAATAAATAATAAATAATAAATAATAAATAATAAATAATAAAACTTAGTATCAATAAATTAAATTGATGATCCGGAATCAAAGTCCGAGTTTTACCTTTTAATTGTTGAATGTTGATTGTTGAATAAACAATCACAATCACATACCAATCATTCACAACAATAAAATCCAACATATTCCGATCAATTCATTACATAAATCAAAACAAACAACAAAAAATAAATAATAATAATAAATAATAAATAATAAATAATAAAATAATAAAGAAAGGAAGAATGTTCTGAATACAGCTGATGATCCATAGTTCCCCAAAAGACACGATGTCCGAAATGATAAGAGAAGAAGATAATAATAATAATAATAAATAATAAATATAAGGAAAAATGTACTTAATGTGATATATCAAGTATTGCAACAAAAAAGCGATGTCGCCATGATTAATTAAGAATATAATAATAAATAACAAATAATAAATAATAAATAATAATATAATAATTAATAATGAATAATAATAATGATAATAAATAAAAAATAAATAATAACTAATAAATAATAAAAATAATAAATAATAAATAATAAATAAAAGGAAGAATGTCCTTGTTAAACGTGATCATCTACGCAAGTGGTGTACCGAACCAAAAAAGACTAAACCGGCTATTCCAAAAAGTCCTCGATGATTAATGATCGAAGGTATAATAATATAAATAAATAATAAATAATAAATAATAAATAAAATAATAAATAATAAATAATAAAAAAGGAGAGAATGGTGTACCTCAATTAACGAGCTGATGATCCATCCACGCAAGTCGATGTACCGCAACCACAAAAGACTAAACCGTAAATGTTCCGAAAAGCCCTGAAATAGATTAAGTAAATAATAATAAACTAAATAATAAATAATAAATAATAAAATAAAATAATGGAAAGAGAGAATGGTGTACCTTCGAATTAAGCGAGCTGATGATCCATCCCGCAAAGTGATGTACCGCAACCACAAAAAGACTAAACCGTCGATGTCCGAAAACCTTCGATGATTAAGTCAACGTAGAAGAAGTATAATAATAATAAATAAAAATAATAAATAATAAATAATAAAAAAATAATAAATAATATAATTAATAATTAATATCATGTAAATAACTGAATAAGAATAAAGATAAAAGAATAAAGCATAATTAGTAACTAATAATAATAAAATAAATAAAAATAATAAATAATAAATAATAAATAATAAATAATAATAATAATAATTAATAATTATAATAAATAATGAATAATGAATAATAGATAATAAGAATAAAGAATAAATTAGTAACTAATAAATAATAAATAATAAATAATAAATGAATAATATACTAATAAATACTAAGTAATGATCCGAAGGAATAAAGTCACTGTAGTTCTATGTCATACTTAATGTTGAAGTTGATGTTATTGTCCGAATCATAACAATCCAATCACAATAACACTCACAATACATTCACAATCATTCACAATCAAACCATATATCACAATCATTAAATTACAATCAAAATAAAAAAAATAAAACAAAAAAATAAATTAATAATAATAAATAATAAATAATAAATAATAAATATAAATAATAAAAATGAAAATAAATACATATCATATAATCATATCAACCTAAAAAAGATAAATCAATCGAAATATCCGAAAAGTATATATAAATAATAAATAATAAATAATAAATAATAAATAATAATAATAATAATAAATAATAAATAATAAATAATAAATAATAAATAATAAATAATAAATAATAAATAATAAATAATAAATAATAAATAAAAGAGATAATGTGACTTCGAATCCTGATGACATCCCAAAGTCGATAACTCACAAATAGACTAACGGTCATTCCCGAAAAGCCGAAAGTACAGTTAGAGTATGCAATATAATAACATTAATAAATTAATAATAAGGGAGAAATGTGTACTATTGTCCAGCTGATGATCCATCCGAGCAATGATGTACCGCAACACAAATGTAACGTGACCTGTCCCAAAACCCTTCAGATGCGATCGAGAAAGTATAATAATAATAAATAACAAATAATAAATAATAAATAATTAATAATTAATAATTAATAATGAATAATGAATAATAGATAATAAATAATAAAGAATAAATAATAACTAATAAATAATAAATAATAAATAATAAATAATAAATCAAAAAGGGGAGAGAATGGTGTACCTTCGAATTAAGCGAAACGTGATGATCCATCTACCGCAAGTGGTGTACCTGCAACCAAAAAAAAGACTAAACCGGGGGCTAATGTCCCGAAAAAGCCCTCCGATGATTAAGTTAGATCAGAGAGGAAGTATAATAATAATAAAAAATAAATAATAAATAATAAATAATAAATAATAAATAATAAATAATAAATAATAAACAAAAAAGGTAATAAATAATAAATAATAAATATAACAATAAGTATAAGTGTAAGTGTAAGTGTAAGTATAAGTATAAGTGTAAGTGTAAGTGTAAGTGTAAGTGTAAGTGTAAGTGTAAGTGTAAGTGTAAGTGTAAGTGTAAGTATAAGTATAAGTATAAGTATAAGTGTAAGTGTAAGTGTAAGTGTAAGTGTAAGTGTAAGTGTAAGTATAAGTATAAGTATAAGTATAAGTGTAAGTGTAAGTGTAAGTGTAAGTGTAAGTATAAGTGTAAGTATAAGTATAAGTATAAGTATAAGTGTAAGTGTAAGTGTAAGTGTAAGTGTAAGTGTAAGTGTAAGTATAAGTATAAGTATAAGTATAAGTATAAGTATAAGTATAAGTATAAGTATAAGTATAACTATAACTATAACTATAACTATAACTATAACTATAACTATAACTATAACTATAACTATAAGTATAAGTATAAGTATAAGTATAAGTATAAGTGTAACTATAACTATAAGTGTAAGTGTAAGTGTAAGTGTAAGTGTGTAAGTAAGTGTAAGTGTAAGGTGTAAGTGTAAGTGTAAGTATAAGTAAGTGTAAGTATAAGTATAAGTATAAGTATAACTATAACTATAACTATAACTATAAGTATAAGTATAACTATAAGTATAACTATAACTATAACTATAACTATAACTATAACTATAACTATAACTATAAGTGTAACTATAACTATAATAAGTGTAAGTGTAAGTGTAAGTGTAAGTGGTGTAAGTGTAAGTGTAAGTGTAAGTATAAGTATAAGTATAAGTATAAGTATATAAGTAAAAGTTAAGTGTAAGTATAAGTATAAGTATAAGTATAAGTATAAGTATAAGTATAAGTATAAGTATAAGTATAAGTATAAGTATAAGTATAACTATAACTATAAGTATAAGTATAAGTATAACTATAACTATAACTATAAGTGTAAGTATAAGTGTAAGTGTAAGTGTAAGTATAAGTATAAGTATAAGTATAAGTATAAGTATAAGTATAACTATAACTATAAGTATAACTATAAGTATAACTATAAGTATAACTATAACTATAAGTATAACTATAACTATAACTATAAGTATAACTATAACTATAACTATAACTATAACATAACTATAAGTATAAGTATAAGTATAAGTATAAGTATAAGTATAAGACTATTTTATTGCCTCAAAATTATTAGTTCTCCTCCTATAAGCTACAACCATAAGTTGATATGCCTTAATTCAAATGTTTTAGTGAAGCCATTGAAGTAGTGGCTTTCGACCAAATTAAGATTGGTTTTTGATTTTTTCTAACTTAAGTTTTTGTTGGATCTAGGTTTTCAATTGAGCTGGAAACAGATGCAATGACACATTTTCTAAATAACAAATTGGCTTTTAATAGTATTTGTATTCACAATTGATATTTTGAAAAAGAGATTTAATTTGATGAACCTTTACTACTAATAATCCAAATCTCAAGAAAATGTCCCAAATGTTATTTTTAAAATTTTAAATGTTCATTTTGTTCATTTTGTTAATCCAAATCCCAAATGCTCATACTTACACTACTCTTAATCTTTATTCTGATTTTTCTTTGATAATGTTTGATTATTGTTTTTGTTGTTTGGGTAACTTTTAATTTGTAGTATTGTAAAGTTTCATTTGTTTAGTGTTTTGTAGTTTACATACTTATCCTGGTTTCCATCTCTTTTTGGTTGTATTTTGTATTTTTTTTTATTGCTTCAGGTCTTTGTGAATTGGGTAAAGGTTAAAGATTGCAGCATTTGGAGGTTAATAATTTTATCCATGTATATATTAACTTGAATATGTTGATTTTTTTTGTAATTTTGCTACAGTGTAATTATAGTATATGAAGCTAATATGTCACTAGGTTGGTGCTTCAATGTGTTGAATTGAGGTAGTCAACAAAGATTATGTTTATCTATCTATTCATTATTTTTTGAGGTGGTATTGGTTATAAGATTCCAGATGTTTTAGGTATATTGATTATTGATAATTTACTTTGCTTTGCTTTTCTTTGCTTTTGGTGTTGTCTAGCTTAAGTCTAAATGATGTTATTGCTATTGAAGGTATTGAGCCACTCATCCATGAAGGAAATCAAAAGGTTTGATAGGTAATGTAGTGAGGTTATTACTTTGGCCTTTGATTAGGTTATTGCTTGGGGGCCGCGGTAGAATTTTCCACTTAAAATTGCTCTGCCAAATTGTTTCGAAGACACTACGATTTGAGTTCTTTTTTTTAATTTTTTATTTGGGTTTTACTAATGAGATGGTTGAAGCACTTGAAGAAGTGGTTGAAATACCTTGTATTGAGGGTATTAAAGAAATTGAAGAGGGTGTTGATACAACTTGCATAGAGAAGGAGGTTGGTCTTAACAAAGAGTGTGTGGGAGTAGTTGATGAGGATACAAGATTGGAAGTTGGGCTACTTGTAGAGCAAATTGGGGAGCATGAGTATGTCAAGGTGGATTTTGTGCTTGAAAAATTACCTACATTGGAGCATGTTCATTTGAGTAGAGTTGTGGAATTCAAGCCTACAAAAATTCGAGGTAGAATTTTTACAAAAAATGGGAAAGTGCAACAAGTAAGTTGGAATGGTGGCAACACAAGCAAACTAATCAACTTGGTTAGTTTGTTTAATATTTGGATTTGGTTGATTATGCAAGTAAAGACAAAAGCATTCTTCATTACATGGGTGATGATCATTGGGAACTTGGTTCCTAATTTAATTGAAGTGTACTAGTAGTTGCCTATTGTTGGGGTGTGTTTTTTTTGGAGTTATATGCAACTTGCTAGCATACGAAGGGGTTCAGCATGTGTAGCCAAATCAGAACAGCAAAGTTGTACAGCAAGTCTTCATTTTCAGTACAGCAACAGTAGTAGCAAGTGTGCAGCTGGGTGTGTAATTGGAACAGCAGAACACTGTGCAAATTAAACGTATGTGCAGCTCAATACAGTGGAGTGCAGTAGGTTCATTTGGGTTGTGCCCTGTGCAGATCTGATTTGGTACAGCAGCAACACCATGTACAAATCAGGATATACAGCAACGGTGCAGCAACGTTTGATGTACAAAACAGTGTGCCATGGAACAAAATCAGTAGCAGTCCGTGTGTGCACAACAGCAACTGTGCACAGGTCAATGTGTGGGTGTGTGGATTTAGCAGCAGCTCAATGGGCACCAAGTGTTCTTTGTGTGGAGACAACAAAAAAACAGAATGTGCCACTAAAACAGTACATCAGTAGCATTAGATGTGGTTCAATAGGTGCAATTCAATGTGCAAGGTCTTAGCTCATTATGAACAATAACAAGAAGTCATGGGAGCTCAAGAATTGAGGACAATTCTTTTCAAAAGAGGGAGGAATTGAAACAAATATGGATGTTTCAAGATTCATGTTTTCAACATTTCAATGCATCACAAAGGACAAGAAGACAACAGCTCACATATGGTGAACAGCTGACCTTGGGAGCCACCTCCAGAAGAAATGCATGCGTGTTTAAGGGCTCCAAGGTTATTTCTGGAATCCTTACACATGGGACTTGCCTTGATGGTCAATAGCACTTCTAACCATCATTGGAGGACCATTAGAAACAAGAGTCAAGGTCCCTTGGTCAATTGAAGAAGCTGAAAAACCAAACAGATGCACACGAGAAAAACGTGTGACCAGCCTACCTTGTAGACGTCACCCAGAGCAAGCCTGAGCATATTTTGGGGCATCAAGGGTAGATTTGGAATCTCTGCACTTGGAACTTACTATCAGGACCAAAGACATTCAAAGAACATCATGGGAAAGGCTCGATAAATGGTGCTGAAGGTCGCTTGTTTAGCAGATTTTCTGATTTTTCTATTAATGTGTAATTTTCTGTTTTTGTTCATTTAAAACGTGCACATGTGTCACGTGAGTGCTTTTAAGACATTTCCCTTGTGTTGTGTAATAACCCTATATATAGGCATAGTCTCCCTTGTAATTGATAGTTCACATTGTGTATTCATTTTCAGATTTCAGAAATTTCAAGTATTATATTTTCTTTTGTTTTCTCAAGCCTTGTGTTTGAAGGCAAGTGTGAGTGCACACTTGGGGTCCCTGGTTGTGAGTCATCAGACTAGGGGCAGACACATTCATTCCCTCAAGTGATTCTTAGAGGAAGAGTGTGAGATCCAATCTAGGCCAGATTGCCTAGTGACCATCCAAGAAGCAGATCAGAACTTCAAGATTTGTGTTCTTGGTGCTGTTTCTAAGGGTTTTCCAATTGGGTGAGCATATTTGGGTTACTGAGATTGGGTAGCCTGTTTTGTGTGCAACATCACCTAGCCAAACCACCCTTAATGTGGTGCAAAGTGGTATCAGAGCACGGCACACGAAGAGGGAAAGGTACGCACAGAGAAAGAAATACAAAAACTGAAGTGAAAAAAAATTTCAGAATCTGTCAGTTTTTTGGGTCTGAAGTTTGATCGATTTGGAGGCTATTTTGTGGGAGTTTTTTGAAAACTGTTTTTACCCTATATTGTTCATGGAGTTAGGGAAATGTGGGCTTTGAAATTAGTGGATTTGGTGTAGTAGAGAAGGAGATATCGATTTTTCTTTACCGGCTGCCAATATCAAGCCATTTTCTGTACCTTGGTGAGTTATCTTCGAAAACCCATCAAGAATCTTTCCTTTGGCCTTCATTTTTTACCACATTATCAATAAGTGTCCCATAGTCATTAAGACACATCATTGTTTGCATTTCTTCATACGTTATTTAGGTTTCTTGAAAGACCCATTCATAGGTGTTTTGCAAAGTACAGGACAACTGAATTTTCTTTTAGTCTTCTGTATTTTGTCTTTTTATACATCATTTTGGAGTCTTTTTCATTGTTTCTTTTTTTCAAATTTATTTATTTGAGTCTAGTTTTTTATGAGTCCTTTTGTGCAATCAGTGGAGTTATATAAAAAAAGATGCGTAGGTGTTTGTGACCAAAGGTCACAGACAGAATTCAGATGGTATGTGTGTAGAGAAAAATTGCATTGTGATTAACCCACACAATATTTTTTAGTATTTTCAATTGGAGGAATTGGTAGACATCTTGGACTATATTTTCACCAAATTTCATCATTAGTGAAGATCGTTTGGTGGAATTCAAAGTAGCTAAAGGAGTGAATACAAAATCTGAATTGGTTGGTGATGAGTTTCTGTTTTTCTGTTTTTTTTTGGTTGCACAAATATCCTATTCTTTTCTTTTCTTTCTTTTTACCTTTTTGAGTCTTAGTATATAGAGTCATCCATGGGCATAGATAAAGGAGTTAACAAACTTGGGCGTAAAGTTGATGAACTGTTGTATGCTTTTAATAAAGCTCATCTAAAATCATTGAAGAATGAGGAGGAAAACCTTAGGAGGTTGGAACTATCTTGTATCCAAAAATGTGATTGGGCTATGTACAAACATTATTCTAATCAGTTAGGCCATGTTTTGATGCAAGAACATAAAATCTATAGAAATGTGCTTCTTTATGAAAAGAATAAGAGATTTCAACAAAGATTACAAAAGAAACACATTGATTCATTGGTGATTGTGCATGAATATGATCCTTATACTAGTCCACCTAGAATCAAAGTGGAGATCATTCCCAAACATAAGGAGGAACAAACATCATTGGCTGCTCCTCATGTTGATATTCAAGAATCAAATGGTGAGAATGCTTGTGAAATTCAAGAATCAGAGGATGATGTAGTTGTAGATGCACCTTGTAATGAGATGGTTGAAGCACTTGAAGAAGTGGTTGAAATACCTTGTATTAAGGGTATTAAAGAAATTGAAGAGGGTGTTGATACAACTTGCATAGAGAAGGAGGTTGGTCTTAACAAAGAGTGTGTGGGAGTAGTTGATGAGGATACAAGATTGGAAGTTGGGCTACTTGTAGAGCAAACTGGGGAGCATGAGTATGTCAAGGTGGATTTTGTGCTTGAAAAATTACCTACATTGGAGCATGTTCATTTGAGTAGAGTTGTGGAATTCAAGCCTACAAAAATTCGAGGTAGAATTTTTACAAAAAATGGGAAAGTGCAACAAGTAAGTTGGAATGGTGGCAACACAAGCAAACTAATCAACTTGGTTAGTTTGTTTAATATTTGGATTTGGTTGATTATGCAAGTAAAGACAAAAGCATTCTTCATTACATGGGTGATGATCATTGGGAACTTGGTTCCTAATTTAATTGAAGTGTACTAGTAGTTGCCTATTGTTGGGGTGTGTTTTTTTTTTTTTGGAGTTATATGCAACTTGCTAGCATACGAAGGGGTTCAGCATGTGTAGCCAAATCAGAACAGCAAAGTTGTACAGCAAGTCTTCATTTTCAGTACAGCAACAGTAGTAGCAAGTGTGCAGCTGGGTGTGTAATTGGAACAGCAGAACACTGTGCAAATTAAACGTATGTGCAGCTCAATACAGTGGAGTGCAGCAGGTTCATTTGGGTTGTGCCCTGTGCAGATCTGATTTGGTACAGCAGCAACACCATGTACAAATCAGGATATACAGCAACGGTGCAGCAACGTTTGATGTACAAAACAGTGTGCCATGGAACAAAATCAGTAGCAGTCCGTGTGTGCACAACAGCAACTGTGCACAGGTCAATGTGTGGGTGTGTGGATTTAGCAGCAGCTCAATGGGCACCAAGTGTTCTTTGTGTGGAGACAACAAAAAAACAGAATGTGCCACTAAAACAGTACATCAGTAGCATTAGATGTGGTTCAATAGGTGCAATTCAATGTGCAAGGTCTTAGCTCATTATGAACAATAACAAGAAGTCATGGGAGCTCAAGAATTGAGGACAATTCTTTTCAAAAGAGGGAGGAATTGAAACAAATATGGATGTTTCAAGATTCATGTTTTCAACATTTCAACGCATCACAAAGGACAAGAAGACAACAGCTCACATATGGTGAACAACTGACCTTGGGAGCCACCTTCAGAACAAATGCATGCGTGTTTAAGGGCTCCAAGGTTATTTCTGGAATCCTTACACATGAGACTTGCCTTGATGGTCAATAGCACTTCTAACCATCATTGGAGGACCATTAGAAACAAGAGTCAAGGTCCCTTGGTCAATTGAAGAAGCTGAAAAAACCAAACAGATGCACACGAGAAAAACGTGTGACCAGCCTACCTTGTAGACGTCACCCAGAGCAAGCCTGAGCATATTTTGGGGCATCAAGGGTAGCTTTGGAATCTCTGCACTTGGAACTTACTATCAAGACCAAAGACATTCAAAGAACATCATGGGAAAGGCTCGATAAATGGTGCTGAAGGTCGCTTGTTTAGCAGATTTTCTGATTTTTCTATTAATGTGTAATTTTCTGTTTTTGTTCATTTAAAACGTGCACATGTGTCACGTGAGTGCTTTTAAGACATTTCCCTTATGTTGTGTAATAACCCTATATATAGGCATAGGCTCCCTTGTAATTGATAGTTCACATTGTGTATTCATTTTCAGATTTCAGAAATTTCAAGTATTATATTTTCTTTTGTTTTCTCAAGCCTTGTGTTTGAAGGCAAGTGTGAGTGCACACTTGGGGTCCCTGGTTGTGAGTCATCAGACTAGGGGCAGACACATTCATTCCCTCAAGTGATTCTTAGAGGAAGAGTGTGAGATCCAATCTAGGCCAGATTGCCTAGTGACCATCCAAGAAGCAGATCAGAACTTCAAGATTTGTGTTCTTGGTGCTGTTTCTAAGGGTTTTCCAATTGGGTGAGCATATTTGGGTTACTGAGATTGGGTAGCCTGTTTTGTGTGCAACATCACCTAGCCAAACCACCCTTAACGTGGTGCAATAAGCCTCCAAAAAGAAGAGCCAAAGGTCGAGCATCCACTTGAAAATTCTGACAGAAATCAGAATTTGCACACGATAGACCAGCCCACCTAAATGGGGTTGTGCAGAGCTCAATCAGATGAATTAGAGGAGATGGAAGGAATGGATGAAATCTCTACACTAGGAACTTTACATGAAGCCATTGGGAGCCCATTTTCAAGCACGGAAAGACAGTTAGATAATGGGTAAAAGGTCACTTGGTCACACGAAATAGCTGTCAGCAGCATGGGTGTTTTTTTGGTTCTATTTTGTGTTAATAATTGCACATGTCTCGCACATGACTTCATATAGCCGTTATTCTTGTTTATTTAGGTCCTTAAGAGTTTTAAACAAATGTAGCATGATTCATTAGCCTATAAATAAGAGCCCAAAGGCATGTAAAGGAACAATTCAGATTTTCATAATTGAAGAAATATTGAACATTGGATTCAATTTCCTTTGTTTTTGTTTGAGTGTGTATGAACACTCAAATCAATCTTGAGTAGTCCAAGATTGTCACCTACTATAATTGAGAGTAGTCTTGATCATAGTGAGGGAATTGGTTGCGTTGGATGGTTCAAGATCCAAGTCAATTGATTCAAGAATTATCCCAAATCAGAATATTCTGATTTTGTTGCAAGATCTCGGTGTGGGGCTTTGTGTGAGGGATTTGGGCTGCACGAATTGAAGGTTTAAGGACTTGTCCCTCCAGATCAAGTTGCAAGGAAGACTCCTCATCCCACGTTTCACTCCACAACTGGAGCAACTTTGCAAGCTTTCAGAATGCCTTGTTGCTTTTCTTTATCTGTTTTTTAAATATTTTTTGTTTGTTTCTATGGAGGAGTTGCCCATGGAGTTACTGGCTCTATTGCAACTGGAGCAACTTATTTTGGTTTTATTCACTACTAAAGAGTGTATTGAAAAATCACACCCTGGTCTTGGAGGTCATTAGGTCAACTTCCTTGTAGGAGGCATGGGTAAATGTCTTTGACACTATGTTTTTGTCTTTTAATCATTGATGTGTTGTGGTAGGCATGAAAACAGGTTTTATTACAACTTCTTCTCATTTATAATCAGCTTAAAGTCTGTTATTGTTTTCCTTCAGTATAAGAAGGATCTGCTGAAGATTGTTGATATTATTTTGTTGCATCGGGTACATACTAGACCTCAAAAACTGTGACATGATTCTTGATTTACTATTGCCTTTACTCATTTGAGCCTGGCCAAATTCTTATTCATTTGCACTACATATTTTTAACAAGTAATTAGTTTTGTCGATGAGCCTATGTGGTGTGCTAGATTGTAAAATTAGAGTTTGAAAGGAATTATCACAACTTTATGTAGAAAAGTAAACTTTGCTTGAACATGTGTTCTCTGATTAGAAAATGAAACTATACAAGTCAATTATATATTAGTTCATGTGGGTCTTAGTTTTGAGGAATCGATTGATGCACGAAGAATTTTCTTTAAAAATGTTTTTTGATAGCCATAATTTGATTGGTAAATATTTGATGTAATATGATATTTTAATCCCTACCCTCTTCCCAGGATGCACATTAACACAAAGGTTTTCTACACAAAATCCCCACACATGTGAAAATTCAAAGCAGTACAATGTCTTAAGTGAGCGTGTCACATTGAAATAAATTTAGATATCAACTAACTCCAATGCACATTCTCTATAACAAAATACCCTCGTATGATCATCTCTTATAATACTGACATTTTCTTCATTTGGATATGAAGAAATGAAGGAAAAGAAAAGAGAGGTAAATAGAAGGGTTACATTTTCTTCATTTGAATACCACCATTAATTCTGCAAATAGGTGAAACTTTGCTCTACAACAAGCACTTTTGACCAATATCCTTCCTCAATTGGTACGGTCATCATTTCCGATCATTTTTGATGAATCAATTCAAAACTCCAAATAACCCACTAACCCAGTAAAGCACAAACCCCTAAACAAGGAAAGTTTCAATCTTTAACAAACAAGAATGGATAAAACCCTAAAAATATATCAAATTTAATACTAGAAATGTACGAATTTAGAAGGTGAAAAAAAGAAATACCCGAATACGAGCAGTAGCATACTGACCAGATTGAAGAAGCGTCTCATCTGCCGCACCACCGTTTCTCTCTTGTTCCTTAGCAACTTAATCCTTGATGTTGTCATACGAGCCCATGTCTTGCTGTTCAATTTTCACTGTAAGAAACTACCTAGAAAAAGTTGACATCTTGTGAAAAACTACCTAGAATGTTTTTTTTGTCAAAAGCTACCTAGAAAATTTAATTATGTTATCATTACAATATCTTGTGAGAGCACTCTTCGGTAGACCATCATTGTAAAGTTATAAGTGATCATTTTAAGACTGTGGAAAATGTAGAATAAATGTAGACAATAAGCTTAATAGATTGGGCCTGAATCATTGTAAAGTTATAAGTGATCATTTTGAGACTGTAAATATATATTAGATCGGCTCAATAAAAATAATCTTATTGTAAAACGTCACATTTAAAAGTTTGTGCACAACAATGTATGGATATATGTACAAAATTTCATACCTAATATCTCTTCTCAGCATACTGTTAACCTCTATTAGTTTTCTCTCCTCCTCTAGCATTTGCTGCATCAACGACCATACCCATAATTTAAAAGCTGAGAACATAATTCATGCCATTGCAATTACATTAATTAATTAACCTTCTAAAATGACAAGCTGAAATTTGATATACCATTTTGTTGAAAATACTTCATACGTGAGGAAGATCTCAAATTGCTTTTGACATTACACCCATTATCATATATATTAAGCAAGCAAAATATTCCAATATCTTCCATCAAACAACCAAATCAGACCAATATAAAACCCTAATATCACCTGTAAATGATCAAAACTGGGAATATGATTGAGCGCTGAATAAGGTGTTACCTTCAAGATATGGATAATACTAACAAAAAATTAATAATAAGAATAAGGTGTTACCTTCAAGATATGGGATGATTTGCAGTTGTTGCTGTAGTGTAGATGCCGCCAGTAATGGGTGGGTTACCGGGCTGTTTCTGGTGCTCCATTTCTTCTGGGTTGAATTTGATTGCATCTTCTAATGGAAAATTGGGGTTAATTTTTGTTCAGCAATTTTTGAAGATTTGAGATTATATTTTGTTAAGATTTGTTAGATTATATTTTTGAAGATTTGTTAAGATTTGAGAATAATTTTTGAAGATTACATCTTTATTTGCAAAAATTATACTTTTAACGGTCAAGTTTTCTAATCACAGCTAGTAAGATTTTTGTTCAGCAAAAATTTGGCGCATTTTTATGGTCGGGATTTTAGGTTAATTCGTAGAGTTTTGTGTCTATTGGCCTGAACCTGTAAAGTTTAATATTTTTTTTGAATAATACATGATTTATTAATAAAGAGTCATCTGACATCTATATCAGAGATAAAAACTAGCAAGTACATAGCAACTTTAACCAAATATAATTCAAAATTAACAAAACTACGATCGTTGTGTATAAGATCTGACAATTTTGAATATCTTCTTCCACATCACTGTTTGATATAGCCTTCTACAAGGGGGTCTTAAGATATGACAAGTAAAGTTTAATACTTTGGTGGGTGTAATTCGTAAAAAATAAACATTGAAATCACAATTCGCAAAAGTGCTAAATTTTAAGGTTGTAGTTCATAAATCATTCATTGTATATATAAATAAATTTTGCAAAAACTTCCCTACAAAACGAGGGTTAACACACGAAAAATGATTTGAATACTCCTATCAGTAACGATTAAAAGAACTTGCACTATATTGGTATTTATTATTTATTATTTATTATTTATTATATGTTATTTATTATTTATTATTTATTATTTATTATTTATTATTTGTTATTTATATTTATTTTTATATTATTATTTATTATTTATTATTTCTTATTTGTATTTGTTATCTTTATTTATAATTTAATATTTATTATTATTATTTATTATTTATTATTTATATTTATTATTTTTATGTTATTTATTATTATTTATTTATTTTTGATATTTTATTTTTATTTTTATTTTTATTTTATTTTTATTTTTTATTTTTATTTATTATTTTATTTAATTTATTAATTTATTATTTATTATTTATTTATTATAATTTATTATTTATTATTTTTATTTATATTTATTATTATTATTTAAAAAAAAAAAAAAAAAAAAAAAAAAAAAAAAAAAAAAAAAAAAAAAAAAAAAAAAAAAAAAAAAAAAAAAAAAAAAAAAAAAAATATATTATTTATTATTTATTATTTATTATTTATTATTTATTATTTATTATTTATTTTTTTTTTTTTTTTTTTTTTTTTTTTTTTTTTTTTTTTTTTTTTTTTTTTTTTTTTTTTTTTTTTTTTTTTTTTTTTTTTTTTTTTTTTTTTTTTTTTTTTTTTTTTTTTTTTTTTTTTTTTTTTTTTTTTATTTATATTTTTTTTTTTTTTTTTTTTTTTTTTTTTTTTTTTTTTTTTTTTTTTTTTTTTTTTTTTTTTTTTTTTTTTTTTTTTTTTTTTTTTTTTTTTTTTTTTTTTTTTTTTATTTATTTATTTTTATTTATTATTTATTATTTATTATTTATTTTTATTTATTTTATTTGTTATTTATTATTTTTATTTATTATTTATTTTATATTTATTTTTATTATTATTTATTATTTTATTATTTTATTATTTATTATTTATTTTTCTTTATTTTTATATTTATTTTATTATATGTTATTTATTATTTATTATTTATTTTATTTTATTATTATTATTGTTATTGTTATTGTTATTATTGTTATTATTATTCTTATTATTATTGTTATATGCATCATCGTTGTTATTGTTATTATTGTTATTATTATTCTTATTATTATTGTTATATGCATCATCGGGTTTATGTGTAAAGATCTAACCACTATACGAATGACGAATAGGATCATGGATACCGAACCTTGACAACTCAACACAACATCAACAATTAAAATATAGTACGCAATGAACTACGGGCTTTGATTCCTGGATAATGATTTTATTTCTTTTTTTATTTTATTTTTATTCTATTTATTATTTATTATTTATTATTTATTATTTATTATTTATTATTTATTATTTATTATTTATTATTTATTATTTATTATTTATTATTTATTATTTATTATTTATTATTTATTATTTATTATTTATTATTTCTTATTTCATCATCATCATCATCATACCTAGTATTCCCGCCCATAGATAAATCTATGGTCAGGGTCCGGGGAAGGAAGATCGACGGCGTCTCATACCCATAAGGAGAGGGCGGTCATAAGAGTCCTTCGGCTCTAGAGGATCTTCAAGGATGGACTCAGAAATTAAAACCTCGGATCTTGCACCCACGTTAGAAGCATGGGATCATTTAAAATATACAAACGAAACGTAAAGAGATGAAGAAGCGCTGATTAAAGACGCAGAACAGTAACAAAAAACTCTAGTAATCTAAAACGTGAATAAGGCGCCGCAATTTGGCTCTATCCCTGGTCAGGTCATTAGAGAGGTGTAGTTCGAAGCGTGTCCAGACCGCTCCTCCCACGCCTTCTTAGGTCTTCCCCGACTTCTTGCTCCTCCACTATGATGCGTCGACCTTCTCATCAGGCATGGTGCTTCTCTGCACATGCCCAAACCATCTGAGCCTGTTCTCCCGCATCTTTGCAGAGAGGGGTGCAACCCCTAACTTCTCCCTAAACTCCTGATTTCTAATCCTGTCCATCTTTGTCTTACCACACATCCATCGCAGCATGCGCATCTCTGTTACATCCATTCTCTGTTCGAAGCCTTCTTACGCTAACATTCTCATCTCCGTGACAACAAAGCCGCTTAATTGCAACACTGGATTTACCCTTTAGTCTACTAGGAATCTTTATCACAGCACCCGTCAGCCGCTTCCACTGAGCCATCCAGATGATACGCTAGCAACGCCACCTCCAATCTCCCATTGTTCAATCATCGAACCGATACTTGAACTTGACGCATGCAATAACTTCTCCCCGATGGACACCTCTCGCTCCCTAGCGATTCGTCTCCACTAAGTCACATCGCATGTACTCGGCTTCGAGCGACTTATGCGCATCCCCTTACCCTCCAAGGCTTCCTCCATTCTTCCACTTACTATTAGCCTCCTCCTTAGTTTCGGCTAAGACTATATCATCGGCTAAAAGCATACACCATGGTACTGGCTTCCTGTATGGCTATCATATGTACCTCAATGTATCTTGATGAAATACCTCTTTTCTTGAGGCTATCCCAAACGATGCTTCATGGTATGCTATCATATGCTTTCTCTAGGTCGATGAACACGAGATACAAATACTTCTTTCGCCCCCGATACTTTTCCATCAGTCTTCTCAAAATATGAATCGCCTCAGTAGTTGATCTCCCCGGCATGAAACCAAACTGGTTCTCCCTAATCACCGTCTCCTGTCTAATTCTTTTCTCAATAACTCTTTCCCACAGCCACAGTTGTTATTTGTTATTTCTTATATGTTACTTCTTATTTGTTATTTGTTATTTCTTATTTCTTATTTATGATTTATTACTTATTATTTATTATTTATTATTTATTATTTATTATTTATTATTTATTATTTATTATTTATTATTTATTATTTATTATTTATTATTTATTATTTATTATTTATTATTTCTTATATGTTATTTGTTATTTGTTATTTGTTATTTATTATTTTTTATTTATTATTTATTATTTATTATTTATTATTTATTATTTATTATTTATTATTTATTATTTATTATTTATTATTTATTATTTATTATTTATTATTTATTATTTATTATTTATTATTTTTATTTTTATTTTTATTTTTATTTTATTTTTTTTTTTATTTATTATTTATTATTTATTATATTTTTTTTTTTTTGATAATTTGGAAATATATTAATATCGAAGGAAGCAAACGAAACACTGTGACTTGGTTATATTTTTTTTTTTTTGATAATTTGGAAATATATTAATATCGAAGGAAGCAAACGAAACACTGTGACTTGGTCCTAACTCGCTGGCATAAAAACCCCGCTAGGGAAAAGCTATTAGACCGGGAACAAGAACATGCACACATGAGCTATAGGTGGACTATGCGAACACCAAAAGACACCAAACACCCCCGAAAACACAACCTATCCACAAACACACCAAAAAGTACAAAGGAACAAAATAAAAACACCAAAGATGTTCCAACAGACGACCTTCCACGACGACCATCCAATAGGCCCACTAAGATAGCAATAGAACCACCAAAATTCGCCACCACAATAGCACCTTTACCCACCACAAACACCAACGATACAACGCCGGACGACGAACCCCACGCATCAACCACAAACTTAACGGCAGAACATCTAAAGAGAACGACCCCAACCTCCGAACACCAAAAACCCAAGCAACATAGCTAAACTGAAGGAGTATTACCCATGAACCAAAACGTCAAGAAACCAAAAAGCCTATCAAACAACCGAATCAAACCCAGCATAGCAAAAACCAGTAGAAAACACCATATCATCCACGAATTAAAGTTCACGCATCAAAGGCCCTAGCAGCCCACCAACATGACAACCACTGCAGCTTCCAAAACCTAAAATGAACGCTTTGGCTCTGTCAAAATAAATTTAACACTTTCTAGAGCAAAGCACCATAGCGACCAGGAGCACAACATCCCCACACCCAAAAGAAACTCCCAACCATAAACACCCAGGACGAGACGACACCCAAAAACCGAACGCCTCAAACACAGCACTCCTCCATAATGAGAACCCTCTTAGATTTTTGGAGATTAGAGATTACAGCATGCTCATCGTTAGATGTAACTCCCAATAGTTTTGCAATACGCCATGTATTTTGAGCTTCCTCCAAACCCACAGCAGCAGCACTGTTGTTCGATTCACAAGGAACAAGATTTTTCTTTGGTATTTGTTATTTATTATTTGTTATTTCTTATTTGTTATTTGTTATTTGTTATTTGTTATTTGTTATTTGTTATTTGTTATTTGTTATTTATTATTTATTATTTATTATTTATTATTTATTATTTATTATTTATTATTTATTATTTATTATTTATTATTTATTATTTATTATTTATTATTTATTATTTATTATTTATTATTTATTATTTATTATTTATTATTTATTATTTATTATTTATTATTTATTATTTATTATTTATTATTTATTATTTATTATTTATTATTTATTATTTATTATTTATAAATTTATTATTTATTATTTATTATTTATTATTTATTATTTATTATTTATTATTTATTATTTATTATTTATTATTTATTATTTATTATTTATTATTTATTATTTATTATTTATTATTTATTATTTATTATTTATAATTTATTATTTATTATTTATTATTTATTATTTATTATTTATTATTTATTATTTATTATTTATTATTTATTATTTATTATTTATTATTTATTATTTATTATTTTTAATTTATTATTTATTATTTATTATTTATTATTTATTATTTATTATATGTTATTTATTACTCCCTCCGTTCCTAAATGATTTTCCTATTTGGGAAAATCACACATTTTAAGAAAAACAGAATCTTGGAGGTGAGTGGGTATTATTTTAATTAGAAATTAGTGGGAAGTAATGATGTTATTGGAATTATGAGAGTGAAAATAATTGATGATATAATATAACAATAAAAAAAAATCTGATTTTATTATGAGAGAGAAATACATGGAGGGAAATCTAACGACCTTTCCAAATTAGGAAAGTTTCCAATTTTGGTTCTAAAAAAAAGGGAGGGAATGTTTACAACCTTCTTAAACAAACTCATCCAAAAAATACAAAATTCATGGCTTTGCATTGGCCAAATTTAGAATACATGGATTACTACTTTCAATTACAAGAGGTTTAATCAAGGAAAAATGACCTTACAAATTCTGAATTAGCCTATTAAAGCTGATGATCAGCCTCAAATGGAAACAGCAACCTCAAACAATCAGCTCATATGCCTCAAATCAAACAGAATTTTCGAACCCAAAAAAATCAGCAGCCTCAAATTGAAACAACAGCCTCAAACAATCAGCAC
>CM033456.1:8394559-8428013 GCA_019425755.1 Amaranthus cruentus
ATTTTTATTTATTATTTTTTTTTTTATTTTTTTTTTTATTTTTTTAAAATTTTTTAATTTTTTTTTATATTTATTATTTATTATTTATTATTTATTATTTATTATTTATTAATTTATTATTTATTATTTATTATTTATAATTTATTATTTATGATTTATTATTTATTATTTATTATTTATTATTTATAATTTATTATTTATTATTTATATTTATTATTTATTATTTATTATTTATTATTTATAAATTTATTATTTATTATTTATTATTTATTATTTATTTATTTATTATTTATTATTTATTATTTATTATTTGTTATTTATTGTTTATTATTTATAAATTTATTATTTATTATTTATTATTTATTATTTATTATTTATTATTTATAAATTTATTATTTATTATTTATTATTTATTATTTATAAATTTATTATTTGTTATTTATTGTTTATTACTCCCTCCGTTTTCATTTGTTCTTCCCATTTGGAATCTGGGAAGAAACCAATATAAACTATAATTACAAAATAGATACTATAAGAGTTGAGTAAAATAATATAAAAAATAAAGGTTCTATTGATTAAAGTGTAAGTGTAATAATATCATTAAATTTCATTGGGTGTATGTAAAGTAAATGCATTGGGAATTAACATGTAAATTAATTTTTATAGATTAGAGTTACTAAAATAGAAAGATTCTAAATGGGAAGAACTTTTAAAAATTTCCAAATGGGGAAAGTGAGAAGAACATATGAAAACAGAGGGAGTATTTATTATTTATAATTTCTTATTTAAGATTTATTATTTATTATTTATTATTTATTATTTATTATTTATTATTTATTATTTATTATTTATTATTTATTATTTATTATTTATTATTTATTATTTATTATTATTTATTATTTATTATTTATTATTTATTATTTATAAATTTATTATTTATTATTTATTATTTATTATTTATTATTTATTATTTTTATTATTATTATTATTTTTATTTTATATTATTTTATTTTATTATTTATTATTTGATATTTATAATTATTATATTATTATATTATTTTTATTATTTATTATTTATTATTTATTATTTATTATTTATTATTTATTATTTATTATTTATTATTTATTATTTATTATTTATTATTTATTATTTATTATTTATTATTTATTATTTATTATTTATTATTTATTATTTATTATTATTATTTTATTTATTTATTTTTATTATTATATTTATATTATTTTTATTATTTTATTTTATTATTATTTATATTTTATTTATATTTTATTATTTTAATTTTATATTTATTTATTATTTATTATTTATTATTTATTATTTATATTTTTTATTATTATTTTATTTATTATTATTATTTATTATTTATATTTTTATTTTTATTTATATTATTTATTTTTATTATTTATATTTATATTTATATTTATTATTTTATTATTTTATTTTTTATTATTTATTATTTATTAATTTATTATTTATATTATTTTTATTATTATTTATTATTTATTATTTATTATTTATTATTTATAAATTTATTATTTATTATTTATTATTTATTATTTATTAATTTCTTATTTATGATTTATTGTTTATTGTTTATTGTTTATTGTTTATTGTTTATTGTTTATTGTTTATTGTTTATTGTTCAATAAACTATAAGTCTTTAAATGCTTCTAGATTATTTGGCAAATGAAGAGGGCTGAAATGGTAGTAAAGACAAAACTCCTTTGGCTATGTGCCAGTTCATTTATAGCATGACAAATATCAAGCCTTTGTCAACCGGACAGATCGAAAAACCTAAGCCCTAATTTTCACTGGTACAGATAACAAATTGAAATGGAGCAGAAACCAGTTAATCCACCAAAACCCATCCTCGACTAAGACCAAAGCCACCAAAACACCACCGCCCAAAAACCAACAATGCTCCACACAATCAAGCTCCCCTAGAAGGCTACTCAACACTTAAGTTCCACGCTAGCAAGCATAAAAGTTAGCAAAAGAAAAAGTCAAGTTTCGTGCAATGATATTGCATGATGCTGCAATTATTTTTTACTTGTTCATAGATAACCGGACCGATATGGATGAGCTTGTTATTCCCGATCAAATGAAAGTACTTATGATGGCTTTCACAATCCATGCGTCAAGTCTTGAACAAAAGTTTCATTTACTCGAATGATTGTGATAGCAATCATTGGGTATCAAAAAAAGCAATCGTTGGATATCCAATGATTGCTTTCACAATCCATGCATTATGACTACTTGTTCATCTTTTGCGTGGATTTGATCAATGTAACGTAGTTTAATTCGAATAAGGGATTGGGTATCTAATAGATCTTTTCTTTCCGAATTCTATACTATACTTTCAGAAATGAAACACAAAGAAAAAATATTTATTGAGTATATTAATATGGGTTCTGGATCGTTTCATTTTACAGAAATGATTGAATAAAGCAAATTACCTGATTTAGTCGATTAAACCCTAATTTGTTCATTGCTAAAGCAGACACGAGCATGAAGTGATGAAAATCTGCTTGATTATTGCTGACTTGTTCATCATTTGTTTGATTAACAACTACCTTTCGAAATACATCAAAATAAACAAATTAAAAAACAAATTCAAACAAATTAAAAATTATTACAGAGACTAAAAATTGAACGAAAACATTAGTGAGAAAGAACAGGAAAATGAGAATGAGAAGAAAGAAAAAGGACTGGAGGCAGTGCGAAATAAAGAAGGGAAAGAAAAAGTGGAAAACAATATTTTTATTGTTCATTTGAACAATGTTGTGAATAGTTTTAGCCTCTTGCTCTCATTTTATAGTTAAAGGATAAAGGATAATCACCAAAATTAATCATATCAAATATTGCCAATAACCTGTAAAAGAAACACAATGAGCTCTCAAACAAAAAAATGCAATATGCTTAATAAACAAACATCAACAAAAAAAAGGAAGAACAATGGTAAGAAATTTAAGTAAGCTACTAAGCTACCTTTATAGTATATAGATTTAGAAGTTATAGTTGATCATACCTACAACTACAACTTTTGCTGCCTTTTTTTTCTCCTACTACTATCCTGGAGTAAGATACATTAAGCATTGCTAAGTAGTGCATCAATTTTGCAGCCACAATCCTAGCTTTGCAAGTATTTAATGATTCAATTTATAGTTACAAAATTTATTGACAAAGGAAACAAGTATGAAGTTAAGGCTTTTTGCTGTTATAAGAACATTAATCAGACTTTAAAATGTGGTAGCTGAATAAATTGAGCAGGAAGTTGATGATAACCGTAGCTTGTGCAAGTTAATCAGATCAAAAGAGGGGGAAATGCAACCCCTATGAATGTAGGATCATAATCAGAAAGGTTTTGCAGTAAATGAAATAAAGTATGAGGGCACTTAATATTGCACAAAAAAGGTTTAAAATCGAATATAAAAAATCAGCTGTTAAACCTCATGAATAACTCAATGAAGTCCAATAAAAAAGCAGCTGCTAATCCCATATTTCTAATGCAAAATACCAGAAATGCAACAAGGAAACAACAAAAAAGAAATAAAATGACCTGTTAATATCTGAAATCAGCTGGGTTGCATAAATGTTGGAGCTTACTTTCACTTGCCATCTCAATTCCAAGTACTGAGGACAATGCGTGTTCAAAACTCATCCTCATCCCTGAAAACCAAATAATGATTATGATTGCGTAAACAAATATGATTTTGCAATGTGATCCCTGTTCTTGACTTACCTTAAATGTAAAATAAACGAGCAATGCCTAATTTTTAAAAAAATTACCTTTATACGAACAACACCTCACTGATGAATATATAATTAAATTGTAGAATCAAAGTTTCAAGCACTTCACTTTTTATTTAGCAACATTCGTAAGTGATTTGGAAACCTTACACTGATTTCGCACCATACAACTATCTATGGAATAATAGAAATAATCCTTATAAAATAAGATTCCTTAAGTTGACCAATAGACCTCTCTTCTTATAGCAACAATAATCAAAAGAATATTCTTTTTAGCATACTAATACAGAAGATGATGAAACAGATAAGCCTTTTCACTTTAAAGAACAACTCGTTATAGAAGATGGTGAAAAACTTTTGAATACCTTGCTTATGAAATGGCGAGAAGCAGCAACACGATACAGAAGTAATCCATGAACAGTTGGAAATGCGTGGCATAAAACTCCAAAGCTTCAGTTGAATAGCTAGAAAAATAATCACCAAGTTCAAATTAGCTAACAATGTGAAAGATAGCAGTAAAAATTAAACTTAATTAAGAATGTGACACCCAAAAATGCACAAGAAAACCTAAATGTGACACCCATCAGAACACCTTATCAAAACACCCTTCTATGTTCTCTACCTCAAGTAGAAGTATAAGTAAAAGCAATGAATTTAACACCTTTAACACCAGGAAAAGAAAATTAAGAAAGCGATTTTCTTGTCTCGAATCCTTCAAATTTATTCGAATCATGAACGAAAAATGCAATAAATAACAAAATTAATGAAAGAGATTAAGCCACTAATATATTCATGAACTTGGGTGAAAGGATATATGAGGGAAATGAAGAAGTAGCTAAAAATTTTGCTCAGAAAAAGATAGTGGAGTCGTGATAGCTTTTAATCAAAATGGACATTACACAGAATAATGATCTTGTTATAGAGGAATAGTAATTTATAGCAAAATACTAATCTTATTCAGTAACATACTATGCTAGACTACATTACAATCCATTTAACAAGAAAAAAGAATATTCACTGCTGAAAGTGAGTTCGACATTAAGAGAAAGTTAACAGGAATGAAAATCTCACCTGATTTGGAACTCTATGATACTTTATAGTATTCCTCCTTATATAACATTCAGTCATCTTCCACAATCTGTCTTCATCCTGCACAAAAGAAACAAAATGCAATCAATAAAATCGATTTCACCAAGCAAACAGAACCAAATTTTTTAAAGCATACATTTGACAACGAAATAATGAGGAAATATATCAAATAAATCAAAATTTAGACTTTGTATCACCTTAGAGGTACAAATAACTTCACGAAGATGAATATTTGATGTGCTCGTTTTAGAGCACATTTACCGCCCTACTTTTAGTATCAAGTCTCGCCATTTTGCATCAATTTGATATATTTCACGCATGATTTCTCCTTAATCTTGTGTTCGAGTGTTTTGAGATTGTTTAGGTGATTTTTGGAGATTTCAAAGGCGTTTGGCATACATTCGAGACTTAGGCACCACTCTCGGTGTTTCATAACCGCCAATTGAGACTGTTCCATGACCCCGGCATAGCTCGTGAGATCGAAGAAGAAATCAAAGTGCTAAAAGAAGGAGATTTCATCACGTTCGGCCGAATGAAAGCTCCCATTCGAGCGAATGGGAGTCCAGCACCCTACAACAATTTTGCAAAAGTCTCTGGAAATGCCGAATGCACAACATTCGGGCGAAAGACCAACATTCGGGCGAATGGCCCATGTATTCGGGCGAATGAAGCTTCAGAGCAATGCTGCTCAATACTCACTGGAAATGCCGAATGGAACACAATTCGGGCGAAGAAGCGGTATTCGGTCGAATGGCCTCCACCATTCGGGCGAATGCGACTGTTCAGCGCAGCTGTTTTATTTTAGCATTTTGCCTTCGAGGGCCCTTTTGTAATTTCTTTTGCACTCTTTTTTTGGGGGTATATATACCTACATTTCTGTAGCTTTAGAACTATTCTAGCTTTAACCCTAAACATTCCTTAGTGAATTAATCTGTTAGCATCTATTCTCTCTAGTTTTAAAACCCTAGTTTTCATTTCTCTAGTTTGGTATTTTTCTCCTAAATCGATCTAGCCTTTGACACTTGGATGTAACTATTAACTACTTTTGTGGATGTTCCTCTCTACACCCTTTGAGGTTTTATTTATGGTATGAATATCTTTCTCTCATTTATTTCTAGAGTCATTTAATGTTGTTGGTTGTTACTCTTAAATGCTATTCATGAATCTTTCCTCTTTGTGAGTATTGGATATCTGGATTGTTTGAATATCTAGAATAGGTTTACTTCTTTTAAGTCCTTGTTTCTTTTGTTTTCTTTGTTGTTGCCTATTATTATTGCCTTTGTCTACATAGAAACCTTCTATGTTTAATCTCTTGTTCATGTGGGTTATTATGCTTAGTTTTTCCTTTATGATGTGTGAGTAGTTCTTTAGGGTTTGATTGGTGAAACCCTAGAGTTGAACTCTTATTCATGAGTTAGGGTTTGGTTTAAGCCTATTCAATCATCATAATGATCCACCTTGAATTTTGTCCTGCCACTCCCAAGGAGACATAGGGTGATTATAGGTCGTTCGTTCGGTCTTAGAAGCCGTCAACTTCCTCTCATTGTTGAATTAGTTGATGATTGAAGGTCGCTAATCAACCCTATTGCATGAATTATTGTGGTAATTCTCTAGGGTGGAACCAATCACTCTCGCCCTTCTCCCCTTGATTCATACTAATTGTAGCCTCGCTTTCAATCTTAGTTTTAATTAGTTTTGACCATCTTAACACCCCCCTAATCCCTATATTGAGACCATCTGTTCAACTGATCTTGTCCCTGTGGTTCGACCCCTTGCCTCTGCTATACTTGTGTAGAGTTAGGGTAATATAAATATAGTTTGTGTAACCGGATTTTATTATGCGACCCTAAAAACGGTTATCAAAATGGCGTCGTTGCCGGGGACGAGGCGTTATAGTTAAGCAAGTGTAAATCTTGATATAGTTTATTTTATTCTGTTAATTATTCTTTGCTTGTCAGTACTTACGTGTGGTTAGCAGTTTGGTTTGCATGCGATATAGCACACGCAGGTCCAATCAACCGTTAGTACCGTTCAATCCTGAGGTCCAACGCATAAGAAGGCCTACCCCGCAACCACCTCCCAATCCTCTTCCTGCTGAAATGGCCGACGAACATCAATTGTTCGGCCAATTTGGGACACCTGCGTCCCAAGAGCTCCATAGAGGGGTGGTACTCCCTGTAGCAGCGACCCCGTTCCAAATTTGCCCTCAGTATCTAAGGATGGTGAAAGAGAAACCATTCAGTGGGTTGAAGAACGAGTGTCCACTCCAACACCTTGATGCATTCTCTGAGACCTGTGGATTAGGTCCACAGTGTCCCAACAATCCAGACTACGTAAAGCTACATCTTTCCGATTGAGTTTGGCGGGTGATGCCAAAGATTGATATGATTGTATTGAGCCAAACTCCATCACTACCTGGAGCCAACTGAAAACTGCTTTCTTGGAGAGATTCTACCCAACCGTGCGAACCCAAGATTGGCGAAAGAAAATAGCCGCTTTCACACAAGATGATGAGGAAAACCTAACAGCTGCATGGAGTAGGTTCAAGAGGATGATAAGAGCTTGCCCCCACCACGAGTATGGGGAGAACCATCTTAATACATTCTTCTATGACGGCCTAAACGACTCCACCAAGGCACTTTTAGATGCAGCAGTGGGCGGTCAACTCTCTAAAATTCCCTGCAACCAAGTAAAGGCTAGAATTGAAGAAGTAGCCAAAACCAATTGTTGGAGTGGAAATAGAAACCGAGGATTGCCCGGAGGGATGATCGATACTAGCAACTTAGACACCATCAGTGCAAAAATTGAAGGTCTTAGACAAGAAGCTATCCAAGCTAAACCTCGCCGCTAGTGGTTCTAATGTCTCATCCGCCCGCGAAAAACATTTTGCTTGTCCATTTGCGGAGGAACCAGCCATGATACCTCATATTGTGGGGGCACACTCTCCGAACATGTAGCGGCAGTGGGACATGGGTCTTTCAATCAAGATGCTCCAGTGATGAACTATGATGGGTATGGGTACAATCCAGATAATGTAGCAGCTGTGGGGTACAACAACCACGGTCAAGGGTACAATCAACAGATTTACTTCAATAGCCCATCCTCTAGACCTCCCTTCAATCCCAATGGCAATCAAGGAAACTTCAGTTCAGGATTTAACAGAGGCAACCAAAGTGGGTACAACCCCCAGAGCTTCGTTGGGAATCAACCAAGTGGGAGCGGATCTAGACCTAATCCGATTAGGCCCCCGGGATTTCACCAAGGAACTAGAGGCAACACAAACCTTCATTTCCCTTCTACACAACCTTCATCCGGGAACGTCCAACCGCAACAAGGGCAAGCAACAAGCAATGATTTCTTAGCATCTCAGATGAGCACCCTTGTTCAAATCAACCAATCGCTCGTGCAACAAATGCAACAACTCCAAACATAACAAAGGCTATTTGAGTTCCAACTTGCCCAAATGGCAACACCTACCCCACCATTGCTATTTTCACCTCACCCTCAACCTAACCCGACTACACAACCTCAACCTCCACCTCAAAACCCCAACCCTAACCATCACACCGCCAAGGCCATCCATCTAAGATCGGGAACTCAATATGAAGGCCCGTCGGTTATGGTAGAAAATAGGGAGGAAACAAATGAAGATGAGGAAGGACATGAAGAGGAGTTGAGAGGAGACGGCTTAGGAAAAGAACTTGAGGAGCATGATGTTGAGGAGGAAAAATATGAAGAGGAGAAAGTGAGAAATTTTGTAGCGGAAAGAAGAGCTAGAGTCGAGGAAAGAAAGAGGCTTGAGCGATTGTATGCTCCTCCACTACCCTTCCCCTATAGGAGAGTGGAGAAGCAACTAGATGAAAAGTTCAAGAAGTTCCTAGAGCACTTGCAAAAGATGGAGATGAAGATTTCATTCTTGGATGGAATGGCGCAAATGCCCAAGTATGCCAAGTTTTTAAAAGATTTGCTCTCGAACAAAAAGAAGCTAGAAGGAGAGTTGATAAGCCTTCCCCATCAAGTTAGCTCGATTCTACAAGGGAGTATGCCCACAAAAGAGAGGGATCCCGGTCCTTACAATCTACCGGTGAAATTGGGAAATTTGGAGCCTAAGGGAGCACTTGCCGATCTAGGAGCTTCTATTAGCTTGATGCCGCTATCTATCGCCTAGAGGCTACCCTTTAGCCTTAAGCCCTCCAGGAAAACTATTCAGTTGGCGGATAGAAGTATAAAATTGCCATACGGAGAGCTTGATGATGTCCCTATTCAAGTGGGTGATCTTGTGGTCCCTTGTGATTTCGTGGTCATGGATATGGAAGAGGACCGATACACTCCTCTCATCCTAGGGAGAGCCGTCTTGAAAACTCTTAGGGCTGTGATAAATTGCCATGATGATACCATAACTGTGGAGGTAGCTCAAAGGAAGTTGGTTTTTAAGATCTCCCAATTCATGAGAAAGCCCATGGTAGAACAAGTCAACCAGATTGATTGTATAGATGAGGACTATGAAGAGTTTCGAAAGGAGTGTGGTATGGAGTGTCCAAGTGGGGAAGAATTTTCGTTATATGATGAGGGAGATTGCGAGGGGTATATGCAAGAAGAGCATTTTGAGAATGAGACCGAAGGTTGGACAAGCGACCAAAATAAGTTTGAGCAAATTTGTATGGCTAAGGAGGGAAACGATGATGAGGGGGAGAGTTCTATGCCTCCCCCCGAGGTGAGTTTGAAACCCCTACCCCCTAGTCTTAAATATGCTTATCTTGATATTGATGGGAACAAGCCCGTCATTGTGAGTTCTGAGCTTGATGACACTTCTTTGAAAAAATTGCTTGTTTTACTCAACAAATATAGGAGTGTCATTGGGTACTCACTTGACGATATCAAAGGAATTAGTCCGAGGCTTGTCATGCATAGGATCCAATTGGATGATGAACATTTCTCCTCGATTGAACCTCTAAGGAGGTTGAATCCTAACATGAAGGAGGTGGTTAAAGAGGAAATTCTTAAGCTCCTCAAGGCCGGCATCATCTACTCGATTTCTGACAGTAGATGGGTTAGCCCTGTTCATGTTGTTCCCAAGAAAGGAGGGATTTTCAACCATTGCCAAACCTTTGAATGAATTGCTCCAAAAAGAGGTTGAATTTCTCTTTGATGAACGTTGCCTCAATGCCTTCAATCATTTGAAGCAAGCTTTGATCTCCACCCCTATCGTGCAAGCTCCTGATTGGAGCTTGCCTTTTGAACTAATGTGCGATGCCAGTGATGTTTCTGTAGGTGCAGTGCTAGGTCAGAAGAAGGAAGGAAGGCATCACGTCATATGCTACATTAGCAAAACTCTAGATCAAGCGCAAAGAAACTACACCACTACTGAGAAGGAGATGTTGGCGGTGGTTTATGCTTTTGAGAAACTGCGCCAATATCTCATATGTTCTAAGGTTGTTGTATACACGGACCACTCGGCATTGAAGTTTTTGATGGCAAAGAAGGATGCCAAGCCGAGGTTGCTCCGTTGGGTGCTCTTACTCCAAGAATTTGATGTTGAGATGCAAGATAGAAAGGGGACGGAAAATGTTGTCGCGGATCACTTGTCCCGCATACCGGCGTACCCCCACGACTCCTCGCCCATACGAGACGAGTCGATTGAGGATACCTTGATGATGGCTTTAGTCGTTGGGAAAGCTCCATGGTTTGCCGACATTGCCAACTTCTTGGCTTGTGGGGAGTTACCCGAATTTGAGTCTAGAGCGATGAAGAAGGCATTCTTTGGGAAAGTTGGTAACTTCTTTTGGGATGATCCGTATCTTTTCCATCTCTGCCCAGATGGTATGGTCCGCCGTTGCATAACTGAAGAAGAAGTCCCCATGATCCTCGCTCATTGTCATTCTTATGCTTGTGGGGGACATCACGGAATCACCAATACCGCCGCAAGGGTTCACACGACGGGGTTCTACTGGCCTACGTTGCACAAAGATGTGGAAGAGTTTGTGAAGAGCTGCGAGAGGTGCCAAAAAGTGGGTAATATTTCCATGAGGAATGAGATGCCTCAAAACTACATCCTTGAGTGTGAGATATTCGATTGTTGGGGTGTCGACTTCATGGGACCTTTCGTATCCTCCTGTGGAAATCAGTACATCTTAGTGGGGGTAGATTACGTGTCTAAGTGGGTGGAGGCCATCGCAACGCCCACGAATGATCACAAGGTAGCGATGAAGTTGTTTAAGAGCGTGATCTTCCCTAGGTTTGGTGTTCCTAAGATCGTTGTAAGCGACGGAGGCTCCCATTTCGCGAAAAATGAGTTCAACAAGTTGTTAAGGAAATATGGGGTCGCGCATAAGGTCGGTGCGCCGTACCATCCACAAACCCAAGGGCAAGTGGAGGTAGCCAATAGGGAAATCAAGCGTATGTTAGAAAAGGTGGTGAACCCGAGTAGGAAGGATTGGTCGCTCAAACTTGATGACGCTGTGTGGGCACACCATACTTGCTACAAAACCCCCGTTGGCACCACGCCGTTCCGACTCCTATATGGGAAATCATGCCACTTGTCGGTTGAGTTGGAATGTAAATCTTGGTGGGCTATTCAAACTCTCAATCTCGACCCTACCCTATGCCAAGAAAAGAGAGCCGTACAGTTGAGGGAGTTGGAAGAGTTGAGGCTTGATGCGTTCCACAACATGCACATCTACAAGGAGCGAACTAAGCGTTGGCATGACCAACGAATCTTAAAGCGAGAGTTTCATGTAGGGGATAAGGTGCTACTTTTCAACTCAAGAGCTAGGTTATTTACCGGGAAGTTGAAGTCAAGATGGTCTGGCCACTATGAAATCTTGCAAGTCCTCCCCTATGGCACCGTCGAGCTAAAAGATCCGAGTGGTGGTAGTTTCATTGCAAATGGGCAAAGGATCAAGATCTTCCATGAAAGCAAACTCCATGAGGTATGCACTATTGAAAGGATCCGTTTGTTTGATGTTGAGGAATTTTTGAATTGAGTCTCTCTATTGGGATGTTTGATGTTTGTTTGTAGTTGTTCGATGTTGGTTCTTGTGCAGTAGTGTAGTCTTGTTTGTTTTGGGTGTTGGCCCAGATTCGTCGAGCTCAACGACGTTAAACAAAGCACTTACGGGAGGTAACCTGGTCATCTTTGGTTTTTGTTTCTTAATTTGAGTGGGAGAATATTCTTGTTGATTAGAGGATCAGAGTTGTTTGGGGTATGGGGAGTTGTTTGGAGCCCTTGCTATGGCAAAAGGGTAAATATCAGAGAAAATATGGTCTATTCGGGCGAATATGGCAATACATTCGGGTGAATGGGTTCTGGGCAAAATTGTGTTTCGCAACTTAGTCTCTGGAAATACCGAATGGGAAGACATTCGGGCGAATGTCATGTATTCGGTCGAATCTGCAACAACATTTGGGCGAATGCTTTGTTTGAGAAATCATGGGAAAGTTATTGGAAATACCGAATGTCAGAGCATTCGGGCGAATAGGGGCATTCGGGCGAATGTGATGTTACATTCGGGCGAATGTGGCTTTAGCTCCTAGGGTTGAAAAGGATGAGATATAAGCGAATAGGGCTTTCCATTCGGGCGAATACGGCCATTCGGGCAAATGCGGCATTCCATTCGGGCGAATGCGCTGTTACCGCCCTACTTTTAGTATCAAGTCTCGCCATTTTGCATCAATTTGATATATTTCACGCATGATTTCTCCTTAATCTTGTGTTCGAGTGTTTTGAGATTGTTTAGGTGATTTTTGGAGATTTCAAAGGCGTTTGGCATACATTCGAGACTTAGGCACCACTCCCGGTGTTTCATAACCGCCAGTTGAGACTGTTCCATGACCCCGGCATAGCTCGTGAGATCGAAGAAGAAATCAAAGTGGAGATTTCATCCGGCTAGCTCGTGAGATCAAGAAAATAGAGTGCCCATGTATTCGGGCGAATGAAGCTTCAGAGCAATGCTGCTCAATACTCACTGGAAATGCCGAATGGAACACAATTGGGGCGAAGGAGCGGTATTGCGATTGAATGGCCTCCGGCGTCGAGCGAATCCATTGTACATTGTTTTTATTTAGCATTTTGCCTTCGAGGGCCCTTTTGTAATTTCTTTTGCACTCTTTTTTTGGGGGTATATATACCCACATTTCTGTAGCTTTAGAACTATTCTAGCTTTAACCCTAAACATTCCTTAGTGAATTAATCTGTTAGCATCTATTCTCTCTAGTTTTAAAACCCTAGTTTTCATTTCTCTAGTTTGGTATTTTTCTCCTAAATCGATCTAGCCTTTGACACTTAGATGTAACTATTAACTACTTTTGTGGATGTTCCTCTCTACACCCTTTGAGGTTTTATTTATGGTATGAATATCTTTCTCTCATTTATTTCTAGAGTCATTTAATGTTGTTGGTTGTTACTCTTAAATGCTATTCATGAATCTTTCCTCTTTGTGAGTATTGGATATCTGGATTGTTTGAATATCTAGAATAGGTTTACTTCTTTTAAGTCCTTGTTTCTTTTGTTTTCTTTGTTGTTGCCTATTATTATTGCCTTTGTCTACATAGAAACCTTCCATGTTTAATCTCTTGTTCATGTGGGTTATTATGCTTAGTTTTTCCTTTATGATGTGTGAGTAGTTCTTTAGGGTTTGATTGGTGAAACCCTAGAGTTGAACTCTTATTCATGAGTTAGGGTTTGGTTTAAGCCTATTCAATCATCATAATGATCCACCTTGAATTTTGTCCTGCCACTCCCAAGGAGACATAGGGTGATTATAGGTCGTTCGTTTGGTCTTAGAAGCCGTCAACTTCCTCTCATTGTTGAATTAGTTGATGATTGAAGGTCGCTAATCAACCCTATTGCATGAATGATTGTGGTACTTCTCTAGGGTGGAACCAATCACTCTCGCCCTTCTCCCCTTGATTCATACTAATTGTAGCCTCGCTTTCAATCTTAGTTTTAATTAGTTTTGACCATCTTAACACCCCCCTAATCCCTATATTGAGACCATCTGTTCAACTGATCTTGTCCCTGTGGTTCGACCCCTTGCCTCTGCTATACTTGTGTAGAGTTAGGGTAATATAAATATAGTTTGTGTAACCAGATTTTATTGTGCGACCCTAAAAACGATTATCAATATTCATCTAGGTATCATAATTAACCAAATGCCCATTATGTTGTTAACACCTTAAAGATTGTTACTTTACTTTATAACAAACAATAACCACTTTACTTAATCTAATAAAACTGTCAAAACTCAAATTTACTCAATTCCCACTTCATAAATTCTAAGATTCAACATAATCAAACAATCATCTGTAAAATCTAGGAATCAAACTTTAAAGTGAACATATTATGAACATGGTCAATGAATGAAACATTCCAATTCACCTAATTAATAAAAATCATATATGAGAAATTAAATCAAATATACCTCAATAAGCGCCAAAAGATCTAACAGATGGAAGAACTTACAGCTCGAGAGTGTAACATCGATAGCATTGGAAGACCTCTGATAAGCGACATGATCAACCTGAAATCAGGCATAAATAAGATTTAATACAATGAAAATAATGTGCCGTTAAATTAAAAAAAATCAAAACTACAAAAGTATATTGAAGTTACAGAATGTATTCAACTTAGGGATATGAAAGCAAAAAACATAAATGAATAAAAGAAAATAAATCATCACAGCCGGAGAAACTACACAAGATGTTCTGTAACAATAAGAGAAAGAGCAGTTAAGAGATAAATACTCAATCCAATTAATGATTTGTACATTATAAATCATTCAAAAGCAAATTAACAAGAGAACTATGCCATGAAAGTTCAAAAAATTGGATTCACAAAACAAAAAATGACAAACCGTTCTTCTATAGTGGATCAAAATATCAATGAACAACAACAACTTCTATTATATATAACTCAGTACATAAAAGTCATTGCATTTCTCAATTGAAATAACACCTGCATACAAAGGTTGGAGACAAAATTATGAATAACTTGCACGAAAAATCAACAACTTCATTGACCTACTAATCTAACCCTAGAACTAACCATCTAAAACAAATAAATCAACAGATGCGCAACATAGTATGAAATATCAAAATAGAACATTTATATTAGAAAATTACACTTTTTAGTGCTTATAAAAATCTGAATGCAAAATTAGAGTTTCAAAAATTGAATTGTGGGAGAATAGAAAGGGAACCCTCTAAGAAAGTCGAACCCAAAAAGAGATGGAGATCAAAAATGAGTTACCTTGAGATCGATGCTTCAAGAAGATGCTTGAAAATGGCAACCATGAGGTGGGCTTGGAAGCAGCCATCCTTTGAAGAAAGCGGAGGAAGATGGAAAGAGATGATAGGTGATAGGAAATAATGAATGGCAAAGGAAGAATAAGAGATGTGGACGTGGCTGAGGCAGGAGGACATGGAGTTGACATGGAATGCATTCTGTGTACGTGGCATCTCTGTTGGCAAAAACACTATTCACATCCCAATTGTGAATAGTGTCAAAGCCTTAGCCATGTTTTATAGTTTAAGGATTTGAATGTAACTAAATAAATTGGTTGGACTAGTTAAAATAAAAAAGATAAGAAATTCAAATTGTATAGATGATTTGGAATAGAATAATATCTCTATATTATTCTTAACAAATATATAAGTATTTTAAGTAATTTATTATCCTTCGATTATTGTGTTTCCTAAAGTCATGTGTGTGTATATTCAATAAATATACAATGCAATATTCAAGCAAATAATATACGAATCTTCAAATATAAAACAGATAATATACAATGCAATATTCAAGCAAATAATATATATATACAAATCTTCAAATATAAAACAAATAATGTACCAATATTATGGTGTTTCCTAAGGTCAAATATTTTATTGAATTCGTTCCATATTCGTTTCTATCTTTAAGGTTTGAATCTAATTTTTCAAAATTCAACAGATCTGAATGTGATTTTGGATCCAAAAATTAAATGAAAAATTTACCAGCAATAATACAATATTTTGTTTGTTTCCCTCTAATAATACCAACCTTTGTTTAACCATGAATAATACCAACTTATGGGGATGTTTCCCTATAGTATACCTAACATGAAAATCAAATAGTAGGTGATTATATGACCAAAAAACTTAGTAAATTAGTTAATAAAATAAAGTTGATATTATTCACGTTTAATCAAAAGTTCGTATTATTGTAGAGAAATTAACAAAAGGTTGTATTTATTCACGGTATTTTTTCCAAAAATAAATAAACGGGCTTGGGTCTGGGTTTAGATTCAGACCCGCTTATTGTACCCATATAAGGTCCAAACCTGCTAAATCCATCACAGGCTTGTTAAACCCGTTCTAGACCCAACCAGTTATATAACCCAATATCATTTTTAGATTCGTTATAAACTTATTTTTTCTTAATTTAGACTCAATTTAAATTTATAGCTAAATCATAGACTTAATTTAGTACTAATAAGGTCTTTAGCATGTAAAAAAAAATTAAATCGGAATAAATTAAAACCAATTTAGAATCCTAGACCAATCAACTCCAACAGGTTTGAGTTTAGGTCTAAAATTTTCAAACTTTATATGAGTCTACCAAAAACTGATGGGTCTGAATCCGTGTCCAATTTGAACCCCACTCAAACACAGCTAGAGGTGTTCAACGGAGTGGGACGGGTCAAAATTTAAATGGGCCGGGTCGGGGCAAATGTTAAACGGGGCGGGGCGGGTCAAGCCCGTTTAAATCCGACCCACTTTAACCCATTTTTTAAAAGTTAATAAAAACAATTTATTTATTATATTTTATGACCCATTGGGTCAATCCACTTATGTTTATAATAATATCATTTAAATAAAAAAAAAGTGGCAAATTTTTTTTTGCAATTAATTCTTATAATTGTCCGACCTGACCCGGCCCGACCCTTAACACCAAGGCCCACTAATGACCTGCCCCATTATTGACCCGACCCGCTAATGACCCGTTAAAATGTGATCTGACCCTTAACCCGTTGGGTCGACCCGCCCCGTTAAACACCTCTAAACACAGCCCATGGGCCATGACCATCTCTAGTTTCCACCATGGTCCGTTTGTTTTATTCAAAGTTCAACATTTTTATTTGAGTCGATATCATTGGTCGTTGAGCATTATTATTCAAGAGGATAATTATATCCTCTTCAATCTTCATAATTTTCTCGCTTTATTCATTTGACAATTGACATATTATTTTATCTTTTTTTCACATTATTTTTCACTATTTTCAAATCCTCCTTCATTCTCTTCCTTTTCTATTTATCCTACGTCTAAGGGATACTCTATTTATTCTTTTTTCTCTTTATCTCTGCTACTCACATATACTCCACAATACCTTATTTTTCCTATCATCAAATATAATAATTGTAATTTTTTTAATTATTGAAAGTTAAATATTATTTACCCAATTAATTTATAAAGTTAATTAAATTGCGGATTATTAGTCGTACAAAATTCAACCTACAAAAAAATAGCGTAACTCACGTTACATGAAACTTAAAGAAACAAAATACATACATTATTAAAATACGGAAAACAAAATACATACATTATTATTTACCCAATTAATGTATTTTGTTTCTTTAAGTTTCAAGTATATTTATTGAATATACACACACATGACTTTAGGAAACACAATAATCGAAGGATAATAAATAATCGAAGAGATATTATTCTATTCCAAATCATCTATACAATTTGAATTTCTTATCTTTTTTATTTTAACTAGCCCAACCAATTTATTTAGTTACTCTCAAATAATATGAAAATCATAGATCGTCTTAGTTGCAACATGTACCACTTAAAACACGTAAAACCCTACATTCAATTCTTGATGCTCGTCCCTTAATTACCAACCTTATCGAACAATAATAGTTTATTTAGACACATAGAAAGTTAAACGATCAAACTATCTAACGCTAGTGTTTGGTAAATTAGTTGATTAAAACAAATTATTGTATTGAATAAGATATTTTTGAATAAATGCTTATATATACTTCTTCCGTTCCGAAATATTCTGTACATTATCATTTTTGACATTATTCATCGTTCAAGCTTATTTTATATATTACGGCTTATGTGTAAGAAAAAATATAATCAATTGGAATCTTGATTAAATCGTCTAATCACATATTTTCAAAATATTAAGTTTTTATAATTTTTAGATTTAGATTTAGATATGTATAGTTCAATATATAAATATAAATGATCAAAATAACAAATTAAATTACAAAAAAAGTCAAAAATAACAAATATAACGAAACAAAAAACGTAATATATTTAAAATTAACCGATCAAGTCGCTATAATAAAAAAAAACCTTGGCAATCACTCCTGTACCCATATTCAACCACAAAATCTAATCCCAATCAATCAACATCTCTCCCATATCATTCCCCCTGCAACTGCGTCACACCTAGGGTTGAACACGGTTCGATTTGGTCTTGTTTGACACTACAAATCAGACTAACCAAAAATTATGATTTGGAAAATTTTTAATGGACCGGATCGTTTAAATCACCAGGCCAAACCGGACCAAAAAATTTTTACAACGGTCCGGTCTGGTCTACGGTTTTTGATTTTTATATTTTTATCTGATTAATACATATATTTATGTAGATATTTCACACCGACAATTATTAATAAATATAATAATTTGTAATTAGTTGATAACATGATCATCATTCAAGTATATATTGCTATATAAAAATAACTTTATCTTAAAATATATAGGTAGCAACTTAATTTCTTAAATACAAAATTATAATTTTCGACCATAATACGGTTTGTGGTCTGGTCTGGTCTGAAAAATAAAAACCGAAATCAAACCATAAACCGCAATTTAATTTGAAAAAATCAGACTAGACCATTTAAATCACTAGCATGTATCCCGTGCCAAGCACGGAAAATTTTAAAAAAAATTAAATAATTTCTTAAACATAAACAAATTTAATTTAAATTATCATGTTATTAATTTGATATTTGATAATTATAATAAATATAGAGAAAATAATATTTGACGTGTAAGAGACATTAAACGTATATCAATTTACATTTTCATATGAAGGTAATATAAGTATTATAGTAATTACAATTTAATCTTTTGAATATATATTTCTATGTGTATTTTTGTATATATAATATAATATGTAAAAATCTTAATTTTTTAAAGTCATGAGTGCTTTTGTGTATTTTTGATACTTTTAGGGAAGATATTTCATAAATGATATTTTCAATAGATCTACTTCAGAAAAATTTTGTTAGTTGAGTAATTAAATGAGGCTTATGTATGACGATTGAGAATTCTTACACCTTTTAAATATATAATTATTTAATATGACATTATATATAGCGTGATAACATTAAACATTTCTTTTTTATATAAAAACATATAATTTTTTTATTTGAATCACGTAGCATACAATATAATAAATGAATTGAAAAATGATAAATAACAAACTCTTAAAAATATTTCAAATGAATATATTTAATAGGTTCGAAACTTAGAACTGATTACTTGACATTTTATTAACCTAAATTAACATAATAATTTTCCTTACCTTATTTACTGATATTTTTCGAAATATGCAAATCATGCTTTGATATTGTTCTATAATTTTCTTACCTTATTAGCTGATATTTTCCATTTTATATTCTTATATTATTTTTTATAAATTCCTTTAAATTATTCTATTAATTGAATTTAGTGATGCAATTGACTACTATAGCCTGATTAATTAGGCGGGAAAATTTTCAACCACAGCTTGACATGCGTCAAAAAGACACTTTTTTTTATTCAGTTTTAGTATATTAATTAGTGCGTATTAAAGAGTTGGAAAATAAACAATTCAAATATTGAAGGTTTAAAATTGAGACTTAAAAATAAGATATTTTCCTTTGATTCTCATTCTTTAAAAGTAATTAAGATGTTCATTGAGACCTAAAAATAAGATATTAGGATAGAATGATATTCTCTTACTTGAATTATTTTAGAAAATCTTGATATTCGTGATTAACATCATTTAATGGGTCAAATTTTACTTATCTAATTTTATATTATCATAAATAAAGAATTTTAACTATATATAAAACTATATTCGTGATTAGCATTTAATGGGTCAAATTTTACTTACTCAATTTTTTATTGCCATAAATAAAGATTTTTAATTACATATAAACTATATTTAATTGAATGTATTTTGGAGGGAAATGAGTTAATATGAAGGCGACACGTGTCCTTCTGAATAATGGCTTTAGTATATAGTATAGATAGACCAGACCAAATACTAAAATTCCAATTTGATCCGGTTTAATTTACGGTTTGTCTCAAACTTTGTTCCGCGGACCGAATAATCCTCCCCAAAGGCGCGAGAGCAAATAAATAAATGGGCTAACAGCACAAAGCAAAAGCAAAAGCCGTAGCTGTACACCAATTTAAATATACAAAGACCAGAAATATAACCGTTTTTCCGCCATTGTTTTCTTCCTCCAGAGCTTTGCTAAGCTTCAATGGAGTCGTCTTCTGAGTCATATTCTCCACCGTCATCGTCTTTGCCGACGTCTTCTTCTTCACTCACTTCATCACACTCTTCTCCTGTTGCCCCCAACTTCGCTTCTCTTCTGATCATGGCCATAAAAGACAAAATTGTTGAGAAGATTATGTATAATAGAGTTACTCTCATCATCGGTGAAACTGGTTGCGGTATTGCTTCTTCGCTTATTCTCGATTTTTATTTTTTTCTTATTTGTTGTTGGCTGTTCGAGTTTTAGTACAATTACTTACTGTTGTGTTAGAAAATTCTGCGTTTTTTTTGGTGTTTTCATTTAGTTCATATTTTTTTCCAAAGTTGGAGAATTTAATTGGAAATTTTAAAAGCCGTTAATTTTGGTCGATCGTTTAGGTTTGGTTATGCGGACTACCGTCGGCTAGGATGTTAGTTTTTTTGTGGCAATGCAATATTAATTTTGATGTTAGATTTTGTAACAATGGACAATTATGGCTTGTGGTTTATTCTATTTTTAGCCTTTTTTTCGTCCCTGAAAAATTGTGGTTTGGTAAGGAAATTTATGAATTTATGATGTCTGAAGGGGAGGAATAATATATCTTCAAAAAAAAAAAAAGAAAAAAAGGAGAGGAATAATATTATGTAACACCCTGCCTTGTCCAAGTAGGCGACACTACCCAAGTACCCATGGGGTTGCGGACCCACAAACCAACACAAGAGTGCACTTTATTCTCACCCATTGTAAGACTATTCCACACCGTATGCACTCTACAAATGGGCTTCCCGAAAAAAAGCACTGTTGATATGGTTAGTTGATCAATTTTTCTTAAATCTCCTTTGTTTTCGTATCAATCTCAATTTGGGTATTATTGATTGTTCATGAATAGATTTATATTGTAACTACTGCCAGTTGTGCTATTTGTAATGGCATAAAGACTCTTTCATTTTGGATTTTATTAGAAGTAAAAAACATGTGCAATGGCTGAACTTGTTCTATCACAAGAAATAGTGAATCATCTTGACACAAAGAATCTTGATGGTAAGATAAACTTGTTTGAGATGAAGAAACTTGATGGTCAAAACGTGAGTTACTGGCCATAATTGAATACTTCTCCCTTTCTCCTTTCCCCTTTCCTCTATTTATCTAGCTTATAATCAAAGTTTCTACATCATAATATCCAAAATATCACTAACTAATAGTGTATTATCTAAAATCCCTATTCACTACACACCTTTAGATATTTGGTAAACCCTTAGAACAACAATTGTATTAGTTTAAATTTAAACTTGATCTATGCATTGGTAAAATTTAATTAATCCTCTGCGCTAATCGAATTTAATTTTGAGCTCTTCCCAAAATATATCATTCCATGATTTCTATATTTTAAATTTGATATGTACAATTAATGATTGTTGTAGTTTTTAAGCACTTGTGATGAGTTTATAATTGATGCTCCCCGTTAAAGGGACATCTTCAATGTTATCAAGAAAGATTGTTTCAGTACACCAAATGTTTCTTTCATAAAAGCTAATAATAAACAATTGGAAAATCTAGTCATGTTAAAGACATGGGGGGTTTAATCCTCCATACATGTTGAGGGTTGAGAGTGTTGAAGCTCCAGATTCTTTGTGTCAAGATGATTCACTATTTCTTGTGGTAGAACAAGTTCAACCATTGCACATGTTTTTGACTTTTTCTAAAGACTGTTGATAATAATTGATAGTAGTGACTTAGTGAGGATGAATTTTAGTACTAGTGTAATTGTAAATTTCAATTGATGTTCATTAGAAACTTGAATCCTAGAATGTCCAGGTTTTTTGAATTGTTTTGAGTGCTTGCCACCTCAAAAAAAAAAAGAGTCACAATCATATGAAGTATGACCACAAATCATACAGCTCCACTACCCTTGCTTGAATCTATGGGGGATTTTGTTGTCTTATACCTGCAAGTTTGTACCAAAACGTCAAACACTTAAACCTACTTAATTTGTTTGTTGATTTTTTAAAAAATTGATTCTCACAAACGTGAATCATTTCTCGGGTTTGTGGGGAAAAGTTCACAAGTTCCATTGTTTCTCCGTGAATCGAACTTCACCCTTGTTGTACACAACCTCGAAGATTCGCTGTTGTTGCTGTGGCTAAGATGGTTGCAGATGTTGTTGATGTGCTTTATTTTATTGTTCCTCTTGGCTTTTGCCTTTTCGTTTGAGCTCTCCTGTTTTCATCATCTTGCTTTGATTGGTGGTTATGCATTGCATAGAATGCACTACTTGCTCACACTAGAATTGTATAATTACTGCAATTTAGTTTGTTGTGTACACAGAAGTATAACTGACAAAGTTTAACTTGTTGATCCTATACATTACTTCATTTTCTTGTGTTGCTACTGTAGAAACTAGAAGTCAAAAAGACTTATGCAACTAAGAACACAACTTCTAATTGTTGCACATTGTTAATGAACCAAATATGCATTGCACACATGGTTCAAGTATAGGAGAAGCATCAACATGAGAGGAAAACATTGAGCTAAGTAATAATACTCAGCCTAGAAAACAATTCCTACAACAAATGCCCAAAGAAAACAAAGCAAACAGTCAAAGTGACCAGCCACGATTTTCCATTGAGCAGGCCACCTTACACTTATCATCTACAGCACACCGAAGCCTTTTGGAAGACACTAAGGATAGGAATGGAATCTCCCTACTTGAATCTCACTATGAAGAACCAAAACGCCTGCTAAAAATCACCAGAGAGCCACTAGAAATGGAGTGGAAGATCGCTTGGCCAACAGAAAACCTGACAAAAATGGTCCGTGCACACTTTGACAAATCCGCTGACCAAGGGACCTTGCAGAGCTTGTGCAGATCAGGTCCAAGCTCCTTAAAGGACACGAAAGCCAAATTTAGAATCTCCATACTGGAAACTCACGTGCACAACCCAAGCCTTCCTCCCACAACCTTGGGAAGACCATTGGAAAAGCGGTTGAAGGTGGGACAGTCGACAATTTTGCTGTCAGAATTTTTCAGCACCTGTTTTGTTGTTTTTCGTGATTTAAAACGTGCACATGTTTGGCACATGTCCGTTTTTGACCGTTATTTCTTGTTAGCCTTATGTTCTTATCTTGTGAGAAGTATTTGATGTATCCATAGGCCTATAAATAGGTAAATAAAGCGCTTGTAATAACCAATTCAGAATTTTAGAAATAAAAATCACTTTCTTGTTTTTTCTTTCAACTAAGGTTGTTTGAAGACTTGAGTGTTAGTCATACACTCCACATCTTGGGTTGTTAGTCACACAGCCCCAAGGCCTATCCTGCACACCACAAGGTAGTCACTCCTTGGGTTGCAACATCGATCACACAAAGACACGTGTAAATGCGTAAGGTGCTCTGACAGCCTGAAAATCAAGAAAGGTGTTCTTGATTCTGATTTCATGGCTGTGTTTGAAGGCTTCAACTAGACTTCTTTTGTGGAATTCTTCATCACCCAATTAAGGAAAATTAAAGTGTGACATACCCACCTAATTTGGTGCAAATTGGTATCGGAGCGGAAGTAACGAGAGGGCAAGAGGAGGCGCACAAACACACAATCAAGAACAATCAATTGGAGCGTTTCCGGAATTCTGATTTGTGCATCTTTGGTGAGATCTTTCTAACTCCTTTGATTATGTTACTAAGTAATCATAGCGTGAGTCCTTTTGATTTTTTTGATTGTTTGAGGACTGTATAATCTTTGTGTTAAGTGCATACGCAAGTTCTTGAACATACAGTCAGGAACGAATTTTTTTTGTATGGTTCAAATCTGATTTTTTTTTCTTTGTTGTTTTTTGATTCATAGTTTTTTGTTGATTTTCTTTGTGGTATATTTGTAGAACGCACTGTTAAAAATTAGAATTACTCCTTGCATTGCTGAAAATCAAAAAAAGAAAAGAAAAAAAAACGCAAGAACAAAAAAAAAAAAAAAATCTGATATGTGACTGTTGTGACCTGCTGTGTGTACTGATTTTTTGTTCAAAAAAAAAAATTGCTGCACATCTGATTTTTTTTCGGTTGTTTGTTATTACCCACGTTTCATATTAAAAGAATCATCGCATTAATAACAAAAACAAAAAAATCAGAAATTATATTCCACATTCTGACAGAATTTTGTTTGTGCCATCATAGATCAAATTGCTTGAATTTGGTTGCTTGTTTCTTTTGTTTGTTGTGCACATTGGAAAATTGAATTTGTTGTGCACATCTTGATCAAATTGATTAAATTTGCTATCCAAAGAAAACACAAATATTGCTGTCAATTTGTTTCTTGAATTTGTTGTCATCCGAAATAATTGGTGCACATTGGTGTGCAAGTATATTGTTGTTAGTAAAGTATCAAAATTGATTGAATTGATTCTTGAGTCATATTGTTGCAGCCTTGGATATTGGCATTTAGTGATAATTACATACCTACTGTCAGCATTCTTCTTGTGCCAACATCTTCATGCATTGCTGCTAAAATTTTTTTTTTTCTTCTGTTTTTATATCCTGCCCTTTAAAATCTTTTAAAAAAAATCTTCTTGTCTTTGTGCTGTATTCTGTGTTTGATCACAGCAAGATATCCATCTTTCCTACACATTTAGGGTATTTTCTGTTGGATCTTGAATTTTTTTGTTGAACACAAACAGGTTCGGTTTTTGCTGTCAGAATATACTTGTGCAATAGCTGCTCTAATTCGTTTTTTTTTTACTTCTTTTGTTTTTCTGTGCATAACCTGCTGCTTTCGTGCACAATTACTGTTTGTCGTTTTTTTTTGTTTCTTTGTGAGTACAATTGATCAGAACTTGTGGTACAACTTACACATTTGTATCACATTTGTTTTGTTGGTTTGAGATTACTAGTTCCTGTATTGTGCACATTTTCTATACACAATTGCATCACATTTGGTACAGCTAATCCGTACACATCTTATGTTCTTGTGATTGGTATAATAGTAATCACATATTGTTGTTGCAAATTAGTTGTTGTCACAATCATTGGGCAACTTGGTTTCTGAATTTTTGTGCAATAAGTTAGATTGGATTTTAGAAATTTGTAGTGCAAATTTGCAAATTCCTGTTTCTTGTCTTGAGCACACACACTTAGAGTGCTATTATAAAATCATCATTGATTGCTGATTTTTGTGTTTGATTCATTTGATTCTTTGTTGTGCTAGTCTTCTCTGTTGAGACTTAGAGCCATGGATGCTAGAATGAATAACATAGAGAACTCATTAAGACAAATCACTCAGGCTCTAGCTAATGCGGGATTAATGCCTACTGAGAGACCTAATACACAACCCAACCATCCCATACCAAGAAACCATGAAGATCGGACTATAAGAATAGATATTGATGATTTTGATGGTTTGACACTTGACCCTGAGGTATACATTGAGTGGGAGGCAAGCCTAGATAGGTATTTTGAGTTTTAAGACACACCTCCTGAAAGACAATACCAACTAGCAAAGATTAAGCTCATTAAGATGGCCGCTATATGGTTAGAGGGGTTGCAAAAACAAAGAAGAAGGGACGATAGGTCTAAAATTAGCACCTGGGATAAATTGAAGAAACACCTAAGGAAGAAGTATGTCCCTGCAAATTATAGGCAACAACTTTATCTTCAATGGAATAGTCTTACTCAAGGAAATAAAACAGTAGCTATGTGCAAGAATGGGAGAGGTTGTCTTTACTTTGTGAGGTCCCTGAGACAGAGGAAATGAGGAGAGCTAAGTTCTTAGGGGGGTTAAAAGAGGAGATAGCTGAGAAAATGATAAACACTACTAACCTGACTTTTACTGAGATGTGTAGTTGAACCATATGTGCATCCGTCAAACAATGGTTCAAGTAGAGATCACAACGACTCAATCAAGATCATAAGGACACGAAAACATTAGCCACAAATCATGAAGGCACGAAAAGAATAATAGCAATCACCTCGCGACCAGCCCACCTTGCACCACCCGTGGAGCCTCCACCTATCCACCAATGACTTGGATAAGAGTGGATATGACATCTTGGCATATGGGCCTCGCCATAAAGGGCCAAGAATCCTCCTAAAGATACTCCCAAACCCATGAAAAACCAAGGACAAGGTCCCCGGGTCAACACAGCATTCTGACAGCACACCAGCAAAACATTGCTGCCAAGCGACCTTTAGCAAGTTGAAAGTAAGGGGAGGCATCGTTTTCTTGATCAATCCAAGAGGGGTAAAGTTAGAGTGCATGCCAAGCTGCAAATAGAAGCATTAAACAAAGGAAAAGGTGGAAACCACGAGCCAAGACGCCACGCCCAAACTGCCATGTCGCACAACCAATATCAAAGGGCTGCTGCTCCTTTTTTTTATTACTGTTTTCTGATTTTTAGAGGAGCACGTGTATTAGGCATGTGTTTTAAAGAGTGCAACGGCTTCTTCTTGTTTCAAAATCTTCAATTCAAATTGTCGGTTTTATTTTCTCTTTCTCTGGTATATACAAGTAAAATCAGCGCCTCTCCCCATTACTGTCCAGCAACATTCACTCCTCAACAAAACTAAAACCGACCGTTAAGAATTCTACTCCAATCCCCAAATCATATACAACTATTATGCAGTGAGAAGCCATTGCAGGAAACTCGCCAAGTTGGGTTCCTTTTTCCGACGGGATTTCAATTCTTCCAAATGGTTTTACTCTTTTCTTCGTATTTACTTCGATTGATTTGTTTTCCGTTTTAATTACAGAGTTTTGTGTGTGAAAATTGAACAACAAGACATGGGCTCGTATGACAACATCAAGAATTAAGTTGCTAAGGAACAAGAGAGAAACGGTGGTGCGGCAGATGAGACGGGATGTTGCCTTGCTTCTTCAATCTGGTCAGGATGCTACTGCTCGTATTCGGGTATTTCTTTTTTTCACCTTCTAAATTCGTACATTTCTAGTATTAAATTTGATATATTTTTAGGGTTTTATCCGTTCTTGTTTGTTAAAGATTGAAACTTTCCTTGTTTAGGGGTTTGTGCTTTACTGGGTTAGTGGGTTTATTTGGAGTTTTGAATTAATTCATCAAAAATGATCAGAAATGATGACCTTACCAATTGAGGAAGGATATTGGCCAAAAGTGCTTGTTGTAGAGCAAAGTTTCACCACCTATTTGCAGAATTAATGGTGGTATTCAAATGAAGAAAATGTAACCCTTCTATTTACCTCTCTTTTCTTTTCCTTCATTTCTTCATATCCAAATGAAGAAAATGTCACTATTATAAGAGATGATCATACGAGGATATTTTGTTATAGAGAATGTGCATTGGAGTTAGTTGATATCTAAATTTATTTCAATGTGACACGCTCACTTAAGACATTGTACTGATAAAAAAATAAGTCGTTTTTCTTCTTTGAATTTTCACATGTGTAGGGATTTTGTGTAGAAAACCTATGTGTTGATGTGCATCCTGGAAAGAGGGTAGGGATTAAAATATCATATTACATCAAATATTTACCAATCAAATTATGGCTATCAAAAAACATTTTTAAAGAAAATTCTCTCGTGCATCAATCGATTCCTCAAAACTAAGACCCACATGAACTAATATATAATTGACTTGTATAGTGTAATTTTCTAATCAGAGAACACATGTTCAAGCAAAGTTTACTTTTCTACATAAAGTTGTGATAATTCCTTTCAAATCTAATTTTACAATCTAGCACACCACATAGGCTCATTGACAAAACTAATTACTTGTTAAAAACATGTAGTGCAAATGAATAAGAATTTGGCCAGGCTCAAATGAGTAAAGGTTGTAAATCAAGAATCATGTCACAGTTTTTGAGGTCTAGTATGTACCCGATGCAACAAAATAATATCAACAATCTTCAGCAGATCCTTCTTATACTGAAGGAAAACAATAACAGACTTTAAGCTGATTATAAATGAGAAGAAGTTGTAATAAAACCTATTTTCATGCCTACCACAACACATCAATGATTAAAAGACAAAAACATACTGTGTCAAAGACATTTACCCATTCCTCCTACAAGGAAGTTGACCCAATGACCTCCAAGACCAGGGTGTGATTTTTCAATCCACTCTTTAGTAGACTGAATAAAACCAAAATAAGTTGCTCCAGTTGCAATAGAGCCAGTAACTCCATGGGCAACTCCTCCATAGAAACAAACAAAAAATATTTAAAAAACAGATAAAGAAAAGCATCAAGGCATTCTGAAAAGAAAGCTTGCAAAGTTGCTCCAGTTGTGGAGTGAAACGTGGGATGAGGAGTCTTCCTTGCAACTTTATCTGGAGGGACAAGTCCTTAACCCTTCAATTCGTGCAGCCCAAATCCCTCACACAAAGCCCCACACCGAGTTCTTGCAACAAAATCAGAATATTCTGATTTGGGATAATTCTTGAATCAATTGACTTGGATCTTGAACCATCCAAGGCAACCAATTCCCTCACTATGATCAAGACTACTCTCAATTATAGTAGGTGACAATCTTGGACTACTCAAGATTGATTTGAGTGTTCATACACACTCAAAGAAAAACAAAGGAAATTGAATCCATTGTTCAATATTTCTTTAATTATGAAAATTTGAATTGTTCCTTTACATGCCTTTGGGCTCTTATTTATAGGCTAATGAATCATGCTACATTTGTTTAAAACTCTTAAGGACCTAAATAAACAAGAATAACGGCTATATGAAGTCATGTGCGAGACATGTGCAATTATTAACACAAAATAGAACCAAAAAAAACACCCATGCTGCTGACAGCTATTTCGTGTGACCAAGTGACCTTCTACCCATTATCTAACTGTCTTTCCGTGCTTGAAAATGGGCTCCCAATGGCTTGATGGAAAGTTCCTAGTGTAGAGATTCCATCCCTTCCTTCCATGTCCTGTAATTCGTCTGATTGAGCTCTGCACAACCCCATTAAGGTGGGCTGGTCTATCGTGTGCAAATTCTGATTTCTGTCAGAATTTTCAAGTGGATGCTCGACCTTTGGCTCTTCTTTTTGGAGGCTTATTGTGACTGATAATAGGCCCTTTGGGTTTTGATGAAAATGTCCATGTGCAAAGGTTCCATTGCTATCCTCCATGCCTCCCAAGTCCTTCAGGTTAGCCTTGGCCAAAGCTTGCAAGGTCGGTTGTTCGCTAGTTGTGTTGCTGTTCTGTTTTGGGCCATTTGTCTTATTGTTGTCTTTGTCTTGGTCATGGTCTTGCACTCGCACATTTGTTCCAAGTTGCAAGAGAGCCAGTAACTCCAGGGGCAACTTCTCTATAGAAACCAACAAAAAATATTTAAAAAAACAAATAAAGAAAAGCAACAAGGCATCTTGAAAGGAAGCATGCAAATGATCAAGCAATGATTACAATTATTGCTGTAATGTGGAAAAATAAAAAAATCTACATTTAGAATATGATAAATCAAGAAAAACATAGCTTTTGTTGAATCAACATAGTAGACCTCTTATTCCATCAACAGTCCATACAGTTCTAATCATCTATAACACAGTTTTTTGGTGTTGCGAGTAAACAAATACAATACTAATAAATATTAAATTTACCAATATGCATCATACAATTACCAAGCACCTACAAAGGAGGTTATCAACATATAGGATAAAAAAGACTAACTTCTAGGCTTTCTAACAAAGTTGTATTACATTGAACATGACAAGAAGATATTCCACAGACGAAGGTACACCATTCTCTCCCCTTTTTTCTTTATTATTTATTATTTATTATTTATTATTTATTATTATTATACTTCCTCTCTGATCTGACTTAATCATCAGAAGGCTTTTCCGGGACATCAGCTCCGGTTTAGTATTTTTTGTGGTTGCAGGTACACCACTTCCGGCACATGGATAATCATGCTTCGCTTAATTCGAAGGTACACTATTCTCTCTTATTTATTATTTATTATTTATTATTTATTATTTATTATTTATTATTTATTATTTATTATTTATTATTTGTTATTTATTATTTATTTATTATTATTTATTATTTATTATTTATTATTATTATACTTTTTCTTTGAACTGACATAATCATCAGAGGGCTTTTCCGAGACATTAGCTCCGGTTTAGTCTTTTTTGTGGTTGCAGGTACACCACTTGCGGCAGATGGATAATCACGCTTCGCTTAATTCGAAGGTACACATTCTCTTTTTCTTATATTTTTATTTATTTATTTATTATTTATTATTTATTATTTGTTATTTGTTATTTGTTATTTATTATTTATTATTTATTATTTATTATTTATTATTTATTATTTATTATTTGTTATTTGTTATTTATTATTTATTATTTATTATTTATTATTTATTATTTATTATTATTATACTTTCTCTCTGATCTGACTTAATCATCGGAGGGCTTTTCCGGACATCACTCACTAGTCTTTTGGGTCAGGTACACCACTTCCATGCGATGGATCATAGCTTGCTTAATCTCAAGGTACACCTATTTCTCTTTTTTCTTTATTATTTATTATTTATTATTTATTATTTATTATTTATTTTAATTTGTGATTGTGATTGGATTGATATGATCCGGATTTGATCTATCGATTGGATTTGTGCATTGTCGGTCTTGTGATCATCGTGTACTATTAGGAATTTTTATTATTTATTAATATTTATATTTAATTTCTTTTTTGCTGCTTTCTGCTTGTTCGACTTGTGTATTTGATTGTAATTCTGATTTTGATAGATGATTTGTGATTTTGTATGGATTGTGATTTTGTTTATTATTTTGTATTTTGATTTATTATTTATTTTATTATTTATTATTTATTATTTATTATTATTATTATTTATTCTTAATCTATTTAATCATTAGGTTTTTCCTGACATCACTCCTGATATTCTTTTGTGTTTCAGGTACATACTTGCTGCGATGATCATCACGCTTAATTCGAAGGTACACCATTCTTTCCCCTTTTTTCTTTATTATTTATTATTTATTATTTATTATTTATTATTTATTATTTATTATTTATTATTTATTATTTATTATTATCTTTTTTTTGATCTAATTTAATCTATCATAGACTTTTCCTGACATCTGCTGCTTAGTTTTTTGTGTTAAGCGTACACTATTTGTGTGAGTATGGATAATCATGACTAGCTTATTCAAGGTTACAATATTTATTTCTTTTTTCTTTATTATTTATTATTTATTATTTATTATTTATTATTTGTTATTTATTATTTATTATTTATTATTTATTATTATTATACTTCCTCTCTGATCTGACTTAAATATCTGAGGGCTTTTCCGGGACATCAGCCCCCGGTTTAGTCTTTTTTGTGTTTGCAGGTACACCACTTGCGGCAGATGGATCATCACGCTTCACTTCATTCGAAGGTACACCATTCTCTCCCTTTTTTTCTTTATTATTTATTATTTATTATTTATTATTATTATACTTCCTCCCTGATCTAACTTAATTATCGGAGGGCTTTTCCGGGACATCAGCCCCCGAATTAGTCTTTTTTGTGGTTGCAGGTACACCACTTGCGGCACATGGATAATCATGCTTCGCTTAATTCGAAGGTACACCATTCTCTCTTATTTATTATTTATTATTTATTATTTATTTATTTTTGTTTTTTTTTATTTTGATTATTGTATTTGTAATGTATTTATTATTTTGTTTGTTTTGATTTGATTTATTTTTATTATATTTATTTATTATTTATTATTTAATTTATTATTATTATCTCTGATCGCTTAATCATGGGCTTTCAGGACTGTCGGTTTGATCTTTTGTTCTGGTACACCACTTGTGGATAATCATCCGTGCTAATTGAATAATTCTCTCTTTATTATTTATTATTTATATTTATTATTTATTTTTTATTTATTATTTTATTTATATTATTATTATTATTTTGATGATTATCATCGATGTCGATAGTGTTACTTTTGTGTTAGTACAACTTCTGATTATATAATTGAATTTATTTATTATTTATTATTTATTATTTATTATTTATTATTTATATTATATTATTTATTTTATTTATTGTTTGTGATTTGTTGGATTGTGAGTTGTGTTGTAATTGTGATGTGATGGTTGTGATTTTATTTATTATTTATATTTATTTATTATTTAATTTATTTATTTTGTTGTTGTTTATTTTTTGATTTATTTATTGATTTATTATTTATTTATTTATTTTTTTTTTTGTTTTTTTATTGTATTGTATTTTAATTATTTATATTTATTATTTTTATTATTTATTATTTTATTATTTATTATTTATTATTTATTTTTATTTATTTATCTCTATCATTGAGTTTGGACATGTTCGGTTTAGTCTTTTGTGTTGGTTCACTTGCGCGGATGGATCATCCGTTTGCAATTGAAGTACACCATTTCTCCTTTTTTTTATTTATTATTATTATTTATTATTTTTATTATTGTCTATTGGTTTGAATATGTGTTTGTGTTGTTGTATATAGAATTGAAATTTCTTTTTTTTTTTTATTTTTATATTTATTATTTATTTATTTGTGATTGGTGTGTGATGTATTTTTTTATGATTGTATGTGATTTGATGGATTTTATTTATTTATTATTAATATTAATTTATTTTTTTGTTGTTGTTTTTTGTTATTGATTTGTGTGTGATTTGATTATTGGATGTATTGTTGTGTTGTGTGTGTTGGTTTTGATTTTATTTAATTATTTATTATTATTTATTATTTTATTATTATTTATTTTTAATCCTACTAATCATCGGGCTTTGGAATGTGTTCTTTTGTTTGTATTTCGTGATGATATCACTGAATTAAGTACCATTCTCCTTTTTTTTTTATTATTTATTATTTATTATTTATTATTTATTATTTATTATTTATTATTTATTATTATTTTTATTTTTATTTATTTTCTCATCGATTTATATGGAGGTTTTAGGATATGTAGGTTTGATTTTTTGTGTTGTACCATTGGTGGTTGATCAATTTTATTGAGGTACATTTTCCTTTTTCTTTATTATTTATTATTTATTATTTATTATTTATTATTTATTATTATTTTTATTATTTATATATTTATGAAT
>CM033456.1:8428513-8453954 GCA_019425755.1 Amaranthus cruentus
AAATAATACATAATAAATAATAAAAATAAAAATAAATAATAAATAATAAATAATAATAATAAATAAAAATATTAAATAATAAAGAAAAAGGAGAGAATGGTGTACCTTGAATTAAGCAGGGATGATCCATTGCAGATGTTACACAACCACAAAAGACAACTGGATGTCGAAAGCCCTAGATAATAAAGCATTGAGAGGAAGTATAGTAATAATAAATAATAAACAATAAATAAATAATAAATATAAAAATAAAATAAAAGGGAGAGAATGGTGTACCTGAATTAAGCGCGTGATGATCCATCCTAGCAAGTGGTATACCCAGCCACAAAAAGACTAACAGGGATGTCCGGAAAAGCCTCGATGATTAAGTCAGTCGAGAAGAAGTTTAATAATAATAAATAATAAATAATTAATATAAATAATAAATAATAATAATAAAGAAAAAGGAGAGAATGGTGTACTTGAATTAAGAAGCGATGATCATCTCGCAAATGGTGTACACGAACCACAAAAGACTAACGAGTCGATGTCCGAAAAGCCCTCGATGATTAAGTCGATCGAGGAGAAAGTAATAATAAATAATAAATAATAAATAATAAATAATAAATAATAAATATAAAAAAGAAAAAAGGGGAGAGAATGGTGTACCTTAGATTAAGCAGCGTGATGCCATACGCAGAGTGGTGTACGAACCAAAAAGACTAACGGCGATTCGGAAAAGCCTCCGATGATAAAGTCGATTAGAGAGGATAATAATAATAAATAAATAATAAATAATAAATATAAATAATAAAAGAAGAAATTAACAATACGAATCACACGCAAGGACCACACAAAAAGACTAATCCAATCACAAACCTCAATATTAATCACAAATAAAAATAATAAATAATAAATAATAAATAATAAATAATAAATAATAAATAATAAATAATAAAGAAAAAAGGGGAGAGAATGGTGTACCTTCAATTACAAGCGTGATGATCCATCACATGCAGAGTGTACCGCAACCACAAAAAGCTAAGCAGAGTGATTCCGGAAAAGCCCTCTGATGATTATGTCAGTTCAAAGAAAAAGTATAATAATAATAAATAATAAATAATAAATAATAAATAATAAAGAAAAAAGGGGAGAGAATGTTGTACCTTCGAATTAAGCGAACCGTGATGATCCATCTGCCGCAAGTGGTGTACCTGCAACCACAAAACAGACTAAACCGGTGATCTCCGGAAAACCCGATGATTAAGTCGAGTCGAGGAGGAGTATAATAATAATAAATAATATTAATAATAAATAATAAATAAAAAAAATAATAAATAAAATAAAAAAAAAAGGAGAGAATGGTGTACCTTGAGATTAAGCGGCGTGATATCATCTGCGAGTGGTGTACTCAACACAAAAAGACTAAATGTGATGTCGGAAAAGCCCTCGATGATAAATCGATAGAGGAAGTATAATAATAATAAATAATAAATAATAAATAATAAATAATAAATAATAAATAATAAATAAAAAAGAAATGTCCTAATCAAAACACAGATATCCATCCGAATGGTGCACAACCACAAAACTAACCATGTCACGAAATCACAATAAAAGTCAGAAAGTAAATCAAATAAATCACAATAATAATAAATATAAATAATAAATAATAAAAAAAAAAAGGGGAGAATGGTGTACCTTGAGATTAAGCGAGCGTGATGATCCATCAGCTGAAGTGGTGTACCGACACCAAAAAGAGCTAGCGGGGATGTCGGAAAACCCGATGATTAAGTCAGATCAGAGAGGAAGTATAATAATAATAAATAATAAATAATAAATAATAAATAATAAATAATAAAGAAAGAAAAAGGAGAGAATGGTGTACCTTAGATTAGAAAGCGTGATGATCCATGCGCAAGTGGTGTCACGCAACCACAAAAAGACTAAACGGGATCTCCGGAAAGCCCTCAGATTATCGCGGGAGATAATAATAAATAATAAATAATAAATAATAAATAATAAATATAAATATAAATAATAAAAAATAATAAATAATAAATAATAAATAATAAATAATAAATAATAAATAATAAATAATAAAGAAAAAGGGAATAATGGTGTACCTTGAATTAGCGAGCGTGATGATCCATCGCCTTAGATGGTGTACTGCAACACAAAAGACTAAGCCGATGTCGGAAAAGCCTCGATGATAAGTGTAGAGGAGTATAATAATAATAAATAATAAATAATAAATAATAAATAATAAATAATAAATAATAAATAATAAATAATAAAGAAAAAAGGGGAGAGAATGATGTACCTTCGAATTAAGCGAAGCGTGATGATCCATCTGCCGCAAGTGGTGTACCTGCAACCACCAAAAAGACTAAACTGGGGGCTAATATCCCGGAAAAGCCCTCCGATGATTAAGTCAAATCAGAGAGAAAGTATAATAATAATAAATAATAAATAAGAAATAATAATGATAAAAATAATAAAAATAATAATAATGATGATGAGGAGGAGGAGGAGGAGGAGGGAGGAGGAGGAGGGGGGGAGGAGGAGGATGAGGATGATGATGACGACGTTAAGGAGGAGGAGGAGGAGGATGATGATGATCATATAAACTGTAAACTGTTAACTGTTAACTATTATGACCTGCTTCTATTTTGGTCGACTCATATTAGACCTTCAATCGTTCTGGCTCGACTTACTCTTTTCCCACCTTGAGGACAAGGTGGATTTTTTAGGGGCCGGTATGTCATGAATGGCTAGGATGGGGTAATATGGGAATTAATAATAAATAATACTTGGCAATTAGTTAAGTTGGGGGAATTAAATATAAAGATAATTAGTATAAATAGAGGGGAAGAGAAGGGAATTAGTCATTCGCTCAAGTAATAGTTTTAAGAGGAGTATTATACTCATTGAGAGAGAACAAACCTCTCGAAAGCTTGTAATTCTATCTTTTGTAATTGTTCTTTTATTACATTCAATCTTCTATATACATTTCCATTTTACATTCAAATTGTTACATTCTCTTTACATTTTCTGTTTGATCTTTAGTAATTACATCTCATGGCTTATCCAGTCCATAACAGAAGTACCTTCGAATTAAACGAAGCGTGATGATCCAACTGCCGCAAGTGGTGTACCTGCAACCACAAAAAAGACTAAACCGGGGGCTAATGTCCCGAAAAAACCCTCCGATGATTAAGTCAGATCAGAGAGGAAGTATAATAATAATAATAATAATAATAATAATAATAATAATAATAATAATAACGTTAAGGAGGAAGTACCTTCGAATTAAGCGAAGCATGATGATCCAATTGCCGCATGAGGAGGAGGAGGAGGATGATGATGATAATGATGATGATGATGATGATAATAATAATAACGTTAAGGAGGAAGTACCTTCGAATTAAGCGAAGCGTAATGATCCAACTGCCGCATGAGGAGGAGGAGAAGGAGAAGGAGGAGGAGGAGGAGGGGAGAATTCACCTTGGGATAGTCCAAGGACACATGAGGCCAACCAAGACTCAAATCAGCACAAAGAAGGCACAGAAACTGATGATTGCACAGTCCAGCAAACACTGAGCAAAACTAACGACCAAGGGACCTTGCTGACTTCTCACAGACCAGCCACTAAGGATCCAAGGGGCATGAAGGATAATTTTGGAATCTTGACACTTGGAACATCATGTCTGGCCCCAAGAACACTACTACAAAGTATGAACAAACCAAAAGAATCAAGGGTGAAGGTCACACAGTCAACAGAGATTGCACAAACTGTACAGCAGCAATTTTGTGAAACTGCTGAGCAGCCCACCTACAAGGGGTTGTGCAAGACAAAATATGCAAGCCTGGGGGGTATTGAAGATGGAAATAGCATCTTTGCACTAGCATCTTGCCATAAGAACCCTTAACGCTTGCAGGACCACTCAAGAAGGCAGCTGGAAGTAATGTTGAAGGTCACCTGTTCGCGAGGAGGGCCTGACAGCAGCTGCAGGCTGTGTAGTCCTTCTGTTTCTTTTTTTAATGAGTGCACGTGTTTGCACGTGAGTACTATGAGGAAGAGGAGGAGGAGGAGGATGATGATGATAATGATGATTATAATAATAATAATAACGTTAAGGAGAAAGTACCTTCGAATTAAAGGAAGCGTGATGATCCAACCACCGCAAGTGGTGTACCTTTTTCTATTTTGTTTGATCTTTTTCTATGCTAATTGAATGAAAAACTTTAGTTATTTAACAAGATTAACGTTACGGAAGTTCAAAACAAACTCAAGATCGACGGTAAGGTATAATTGAAGTTAGAAACTAATGAACAAGATTGAGCAAGGTAACGTTACATGTTGGTTGACAATGGAATACATGGTGTGTAATTTACTTTGATTCAAAATGCGGGCCACGTTCTGAAATCAGCAACAACAATACAGTTAATCAAAAGGGTGGTGCAAATAAAGATGTGGCATTGTGTTGGGTGTTAAAATCAGCAATGTGTTGAAGGGAGTGTGCAGCAGCATGTTGATTAATGTGCAGGCCATAGTAATAACATAGATATGGAACAACAACTCTACAAATTTCAGAACAGCAGCACAAATCAGTAGCATTGGTTGATGTTGGGGGCAGCTATCAATTGATTAACAGCAGCTCACAGATTACAGCACAGCAATTCAATGAATTACAGAACAACAACTAGTAGAATTCAGATTAGCAGCTAACAAAACACAGAACAGATTACAGCAAGTGTCGTTAAGTGTTGTGTTTGTATTCAAAATGTGTGTAGGTTAGTGTGTAATCGGCAGGATGTTTGTTCAAGATCAGTAGGGTGTGTGTGTGTGTATGCAGCAAGGTTAAAGAGTTGGGTTGGTGTTAAATAGGTGTTAATTTGATAGGGCATCCTCAAGAAATGATTATAAAGATGTTGGGCTGTGCTAACTTAATTGTGAATGAAGTATTGTTGACAGCAAACATACATGGGAGCTCAAGAATTGAGGACAATTCTTTTCGAAAGAGGGAGGAATTAAAACATATGTGGATGTTTCAAATAAAGACAATAAAGCAAGCCCAAATGCATGATCAAGCCCAAATAAATTGTCTTCCTTTAATTACCTTCATCTTTTCCTATCTCATTGATGCTCTAACATATTTGCTACCTACAAATCAAACTAAACACCATCAGAGTATTAGAATCTAACTAACCTTCTCAAATGAAACCAATTCTACTTCATAATATACGGTGGAGCTAGAAAGAACCACATACATCCTCCCAATCTTGAAGGTGTATAGCCAAAACCGTAAATAAATAATCTAGATTCTTATTTCAAGAAATTCAAACAAATTGCCCAAATAAATTGTAGAATTAAAGTACTATTTAATTCAAACTCTAATTATTTCCAACAAAACAAATTTGAGACCCTAAATTTATAAATTTACCACTAATAAAGCCAAAATCCCGTAAGATACATAAAAAAACCCCAAGAAATTAATTGGAAAAAAAAAGAGAAAATAGGAGAACAAAAAGCAGCAAAATCGATCGACGTTAAAGAAATCGATCAACGTAGTCTCGATGAAATACGAAATTATAGATATGGAATTGGAGTCCTATTTTGTTTGATCTTTTTCTATGCTAATTGAATGAAAAACTTTAGTTATTTAACAAGATTAACGTTACGGAAGTTCAAAACAAACTCAAGATCGACGGTAAGGTATCTTAATTGAAGTTAGAAACTAATGAACAAGATTGAGCAAGGTACAACAAGTCAATATAAACAAGTTAATATAAGATACTAACAAAACTCCATTGTTTTCCAACATTTTACAGAAACCAAGAGAAAAAAATGTAAAAGGAACTTTCAACAAAAAAAAGGAATTATACCTCTTCAATTTTGGACAACTTGGTCAAGAACCCAATTCCAAAACTATGGATTTTTATATAAGTACAAACAATATAATGGGCAAGCCTGTAAATCTTGCTCTATTGATTATATAAGTACAACCAATTATATAAGTACAACCAAAAGTTCAACAAAAAATGGAATTTCTTGCTCATCGGACTAAAAGCAAGCCTGTAAATCTCAAGTTAGCATTGATTTGAGTGAGAAACTATTTTACAGGTAATGGGCACGAAGAGAAAACAGTTCATTTTAATAGTTTCGTCTTAATGGGCAAGAAGAGAAAACATTTCTTTTTAAGAGTTCCGCCTTCCATAGCTGAACGAATTGAACGCTTATTGAATAACCTTCATCATCTGATTCGATGTTCATTTTTCAAACTAAACCACATTTAATCACAATCGAAATCAAACCGAATTATATGGTCCAAACAAACCACTTTAATTCGATGTTCATTTTTCAATCTAAACCACATTTAATCACAATCAAAATCAAACCGAATTATATGGTCCAAACAAACCAAATCATATCAGATGTTCAATAAAGTAAATCTAAATGCAAACTAAGTAATGAAAGCCAAAATATCAAATCAACAAATTTGGAAAAACTACAATAGCATGAAGTTTAAAAACGAAACTTAAACTTTTGATGGCACACCTACAAAGCAACAAGTACTTAAGGTCAATTAAACGGTGAACTACTAATTAAATTAGATTGAAATTTTTATTGTGAATTTTTAATAATAAGATATCCCTAATCCAAAACCCAAAAATTACTTTGCTTTTTAATTTTTCAACCTCATTTTATAAATTCAATGCGTACTTCTTAATCAATTTAGATAGCTTGATTCAACTCTCTTACTCTACTTTTAATGAAAGAAAAAAGAATAACAAGAGAAAAGCTCAGAGAATTTAGTTTAATTAGATTATTGATTTCAAGAAAAAAAATGGAATTATGGTACTAATGAAAACGTAATGAAAATTCAGAAGATGGAAGATGGATGTGCATGGTGGAATGTCAGTAAATGCACCAAATATGGGTGCAGAGATATCAAACCCTAAGGAACCACCTTGGAATGGCACTGTGCATCTGCATGAGGCAAATCAATATGATGCAACAGAGAAAGCCAAGGAAGAAACACATGGGACCAACCAAGGTGCAGAGAACACAGTTCAGCAGCCACTGACCAAGGTTGGTGGCACGCTGACATTTCTGACATGGCACTGTGCAGCCTCTAAGGATCCAAAGGTCATGGAAGAGAATCTTGGAATCTTGGTATATAGAGCTTCACACCTGGACCCAAGAACACCACAGATCATCAAGGGAAACCCAGCAAAATCAAGGTTGAAGGTCCTACAGTCAACAGAGGTTGCACAATCTGTACAGCAGCAATTTTGTGAAAATGCTGAGCAGCCCACCTACGAGGGGTTGTGCAAGACAAACTGTGCTAGTCTAGGGGGTGTTGAAGATGAAAATGGCATCTTTGCACGAGAATCTTGCCATAGGATCCCTCAACGTTTGCAGAAGAACACAAGAGGGCAGTTGGAAGAAGGGTAGAAGGTCACCTGTTTGTAAATAAAACTGACAGCAGCTACAAACTTGAATGCATTCTGTTTTCTTCTTTTTTTAAGGTGCACGTGGTTGGCACATGTCATAAATAGCCGTTAATAAGTAGTTAGGGTCTTGGCTTATATTTGTATGATTTCCCCACCCATTAAAGCCCATAAATAGATGGCTTATAGATTGTAAGAAACAACTTTAATTTGGAAAATAAAATACATCATAGGATTTTTCAATCCCTTGTGTTTCCTAAGTGTGTATGAACACTTATTGATCTTGAGTAGTCCAAGATCTTCACCTAGTGCATTCAAGAGTAGTCCTTGGGTGTGTTAGGGGATTGTTGGCCTTGGATAATCAAAGATCCAAGTCTTTCAATCCAAGATTCATCATTGAAGTATTGTTGCTGTTTTGTGAAGGCAATCACTGTGTTGATTGTATTTGGGGCTTGTTGGCTATCAAGTTGTGAGGGATCAAGGGCTGGGCTTCTTCTCTACATTGCAATAAAGTGTTATGCCATACAAAAGGGAAGGCTCGGGGTTAATCACTTATCACAGGAGACGCAAGAAAAATGACGCAAGGGTAGACGAGTAAATTCAGAGTTGGTTAAATCAGTGGGGACTCATGCTGTATGTATGGGGTAGTAAAGTCTAGAAGGAATAATTCTGTTATAGTAGTAATGATGAGCTGGTCATATAGGCAAAAGTGCATTATATATATGCTGCTGTAATACTCTTTGTTTTGAGGCAAAAAGAAGTAAAAAGGGAAGTACAAGGAGTTAGCTGGTACTCGAAATCAGTAGCTATTTTGCCATTTTTGTTTCTTAGCTTTTCTAGTCCTATATATCTTGCTTGAGTGCAGGTCATTCATACCAAACCTGATATCAGAGCAAGATGGTGAACAATTCTCAAAGAATTGATCGCCTGGAAGGAGAGTTGAGGGCCATCCCACATTTAATCAATGTCGAAATGGAGAGAGTTCGTTCAGAGCTTAATCTCACCACCCAAAACCTTAACACCCAAATCCAAACCATTACCCAAGACCATACTAACCTCACCACCGAAATGACCAACCTAACCAGAACCATTGAAAAATTAAGTGAGAGACTCACTAATCCTGACTTCATCAACCCACTCTTCCAAACCCAACCACACACATACCCACAAAATACCCCAACAAAAAATACACCCACAATGGACCCATTTGATGAAAACCCACAAGAAGAAGAAGAGGAGCAGAGAGGAGGTTGGAGACAAAGGAGGTTAGAATTACCTATGTTTGGCGGAGAAGATCCCGATGGTTGGATAATACAGGCGGAACGGTATTTTTCTTTTTATGGGCTGAATGAAAAGGAGAAAATGGAATCAACCATTGTTAGCCTTGAAGGGGCTGCACTTCATTGGTTCTATTGGGAGCACCAGAGAAGGCCGATCCGGCGGTGGGAGGAGTTGAAAGGGTTGGTGTTGAGGAGATTTCGATCAGTGGAAGAAGGGACACTTCATGAGCAATGGATGACTGTGGAGCAAAGGAGGTCTGTGGAGGAGTATAATCTGGAATTTATTGAGAAGGGGAACCCATTGGGAGTGATACCCGAAAAATATGCGTTGGGAGCCTATTTCAAAGGATTGGATGAAAATATAAGGAGAGAACTGAGGTTGCTTGAACCAGTGAGTATTGACCACGCTATGTCACTAGCAGTGATGATAGATTTAAAAAATAACCCAAAACCCACCTATACCCAAAATACCCCTAAGAGACATGTGTTAAGAAGTACCCCCCACGTGCCGGCCCCACCACCACCTTATCACAAAAATACTTATAACCCATCCCCATATATTACCTACCCACAAAAACATCCAGTAACCCAAACACAAAACCGTTCCCTCATCAACCCAAATCACCACCAAAATCCACCCATGAACACCGACGTCAACAAGGGTAGGGTGAAGTTGACTCACCGTGAAATGATGGAAAAAAGGGTCAAGGGAATCTGTTTTACCTGCGATGACAAGTGGTCCCATAACCACGTTTGCAAAAACCGACGAGAACTTAACATCATCCTCGGAGAAACAGAAGATGAACCGTTGGAGGTAGGTGAAGAAGTGTTTGAGGAGGAGGAGCTACAACCCTTGGCTGAGATTTCGCTACAATCCGTAGTCGGAATATCGAGCCCTAAAACCATGAAACTAAAGGGAACAATAGCGGGGCAAACCGTGGTGATAATGGTCGATTCCGGCGCAACCAACAATTTCATTTCCACCCATACGGTACGAAAACTTAACTTGCCATTTAATAGCCAGGAAAGGTTTGGAGTTATGCTGGGCAATGGTGAGCGAATTAAAGGGGTGGGAGTTTGTCAAGGACTCACAATAGCGGTCCAAAATATAGACATCACAGAGGATTTTTTGATGCTTGAATTGGGAAATACCGATATGATATTAGGGCTTCAATGGCTCGAAAAATTGGGGGAAATAGTAGTTAATTGGAGAGAGCAAGTGATGAAGTTTCAATGGGGTTGTGAAGTAGTAGAGCTCAGGGGCGATCCTTCTTTGGGTACATCCCAAGTGTCCTTGAAGAGTATGATATGGACACTTCGTAGAGAGAAGCATGGGTTGTGGATAGAGATGAATGAGATGAGTGGAGGCTGCGGAGATTCAACAATATCTATTCCTTCATTTTTGGAGTCTGTCATAAAGGAATTTCAGGATGTGTTTGATGATATTACTACTCTACCTCCCTCAAGATCACATGATCATGCCATACATTTGAAGGAAGGTGCCAATCCCGTTAGTGTTCGTCCCTATCGGTACCCACAAATACAAAAAGATGAGATAGAAAGAATGGTGCGTGAAATGTTGCAAGCACAGGTCATTCGGCCATCAACGAGTCCCTTTTCGAGCCCTATAATCTTGGTGAAAAAGAAGGACGGCTCCTAGAGATTCTGTGTCGACTATAGGGCACTCAATAAAGTGACCGTACCCGACAAATACCCTATCCCCATGATCGATGAATTACTAGACGAACTTCATGGCGCGAGAATTTTTACAAAGCTTGATTTAAAATCAGGCTATCATCAGATTCGGATGCGAGAGACAAATATTGAGAAGACGACATTCCGAACTCACGAAGGGCATTATGAGTTTGTGGTAATGCCGTTTGGGTTAACAAACGCGCCCGCTACCTTCCAATCACTCATGAACGAAATTTTCAGGCCTCATCTCCGTAAGTTTGTACTTGTTTTATTTGACGACATTCTCATTTATAGTAAGACCCATGAGGAGCATAGAAATCACATGTCTGTTGTGCTGGGATTGTTGCGTCAAAATCAATTACATGTCAACCAACGTAAATGCAGTATAGGGGTGTCAGAGGTTGTGTACTTAGGGCATGTGATATCGGGAATGGGGGTAGCAATGGACCCTTCGAAAGTAGAAGCAGTACTGTCATGGCCTATACCTAATAACCTTCGAGAATTAAGGGGATTTTTGGGGCTCTCTGGTTATTATAGAAAATTTATTTGGGGGTATGCAGGCATAGCTAAACCACTTACTGACCAGTTGCGAAAAGATTCATTTGGATGGAATGAATTGGCCACTGGGGCTTTTCAACGACTCAAAAATGCTGTCACTCAAGCACCGGTGTTGGCATTACCTGATTTTACCAAAACCTTCTTTGTAGAGACGGATGCCTCGGGGACCGGGGTGGGTGCGGTATTGATGCAGGAGCAACACCCTATTGCTTTCTTCAGTAAAGTGTTAGGAGTACGAGCTCAATTAAAACCTATCTATGAGCGTGAGTTAATGGCAATTGTGTTCGCAGTCCTTAAGTGGAGACATTATTTGTTGGGGCGGAAATTCGTGGTAAAAACAGACCAAAGTAGCTTAAAGTTCTTGTGGGAACAACGGGAAGTCGGGGCTGAATATCAACGATGGGTCACTAAATTAATGGGGTTCGACTTTGAAATAGTTTATAACCCAGGGGCTTCTAATAGGGTGGCGGATGCGTTGTCACGTAGACACAAGGAGCAGGTGGTCTTAGGGGCCATGTGGAGTTCACAGCAAGTTAATTGGGAGGAATTGGATGATGAAATTAGGAGGGATCCATTGTTGACTACTTTAAGAGAAAGAGTAGCTAGTGGGGAGGAAGTTTTGAAGGGATTCCAGTTGATTAATGATCATTCCAAAAACCTCAAAATTTATTTCATTACTATTACAGGAATGTCATGATTCACCTATTGGGGGACACGCCGGTGAACATAGAACGTATGCACGCATCGCAACTCATTGGTTTTGGGAGGGCATGAGGAAGCAAATCAATGAATATGTGAAACAATGCTCAACATGCCAGCAGCAAAAACATTCGCATCTCAGTCCAGCTAGGCTTCTCCAGCCATTACCCATTCCGGATCGCGTTTGGGAACACATATCAATGGACTTCATTGAAGGGTTGCCTAAATCTCATGGTAAGGATACAATCTGGGTGGTCGGGGATCGCCTTACCAAGTATGCGCACTTTATAGCCCTCAAGCATCCCTTCACAGCTCACTTGGTTGCTCTTGAATTCATAAAGGAGATAGTTCGCCTCCACGGGTTTCCTACTTCTATAATTTCTGACCGAGACAAGGTGTTTTTGAGTTCTTTTTGGAAAGAGCTTTTTCGTATGCAAGGTACGGAGTTGAAGCGTAGCACGGCATACCACCCTCAAACGGATGGACAATCCGAGTCCGTAAACAAAACACTCGAGAACTACCTACGGTGCTTCATTGATGGGCAGCCTCGTAAGTGGATGGAATGGCTGCCTTGGGCAGAATATAGTTACAACACTGCCACACATTCGTCCACCAAGACCTCTCCCTTCTTGGCCTTGTATGGAAGAGAACCACCACACTTAGAGAGGTCCAGCCACCACAGTACTAAGATCGGCAGTTTGGAGGAGATGATGCAGGAAAGAGATGCCATACTTGATGAATTGAAATTCCAGCTCTTAAGGGCACAACAAATCATGAAACACAATGCTGACCAACATAGGCACCATCTTGAATTTAATCCTGGAGATATGGTTTTCCTCAAGCTACAACCGTATCGCCAAAGGTCGCTTGCTCGAACTCACAATGAGAAGTTAGCACCTCGTTTTTATGGTCCATACAAAGTGATAGAGCGAATTGGGGCTACAGCTTATAAGCTAGACCTTCCTCCACATAGCCGCATTCACCCTGTTTTTCATATTTCACAGTTAAAGAAGGCCATCGGAAGTCCTACTGCCTTGGAACTACCTTCACAACTAACTGAGACTAAGGAGCTTGAATTACTACCAGCCAAGCTTCTTCATTGGAGGTACACTGTCGATGGGCGTTTGGAAGTCTTAATTCAATGGGAGTCCGAAACGGAAGAAGAAGCTACATGGGAAGATGCTTTACTACTCAACAACCGCTTTCCTACCTTCGACCTTGAGGACAAGGTCAAGCTGCAATCCGGGGGTATTGTTATGCCATACAAAAGGGAAGGCTCGGGGTTAATCACTTATCACAGGAGACGCAAGAAAAATGACGCAAGGGTAGACGAGTAAATTCAGAGTTGGTTAAATCAGTGGGGACTCATGCTTTATGTATGGGGTAGTAAAGTCTAGAAGGAATAATTTTGTTATAGTAGTAATGATGAGCTGGCCATATAGGCAAAAGTGCATTATATATATGCTGCTGTAATACTCTTTGTTTTGAGGCAAAAAGAAGTAAAAAGGGAAGTACAAGGAGTTAGCTGGTACTCGAAATCAGTAGCTATTTTGCCATTTTTGTTTCTTAGCTTTTCTAGTCCTATATATCTTGCTTGAGTGCAGGTCATTCATACCATAAAGATCACCCACCCCAAATTCACTCCAATTGGTATCAGAGCAAGTTCGTGGAAGGGCCAAAAGGACACGTTCTTCCAAGAAAATCAAGATTTGCTGTTTTGAAGAATGTTTGGGCAAAAACGCATGTGCACTTGGTGAGATCTTTCCAACTTTGTTTTGATTACGTCAGTAAGTAATCATAGTTGATTTTGTGATGGTTTGCATGTGTTGTGGAAAGTATACGTCCAATTGTTGATGCATACAGTAGGCGTGAATACTTTCTGTCAGAAGCAAGAGTTTTCGTGCATTTCCTGTGTGTTTTGTGTCTATTGTTGTTTTCTTTTCACTTTTAAAACCAATTATTGCTTGGTGTTGTGGTAATTAACACTAATTGCAGCATCTTAGTAGTTCATAACAGGAGCCCAAATTTCAGAATCATCAAACATAGTTTATGTCCTAAATTGCTGTGCACCTTCTGAATTTTTTTTTGGTTCTTTTCTTGTTTTGTTCATAGCCCTTAATTGGTTTGTAAAATCAATTTTTGCACATTCTTTTCTTGTTGTGAGAAATACCAATGATCTTGGTACAAGAGTGAATCATAACAGTAGCATCAAGAAATTTTTAAAAAACAAAAACAAAAATTTTCAGAAACAACAGAATCTGGAATTAACAAGAGCCTTTGTTCTGATCAGCACTTGGTTTTCGATCATACTAAAAATCTGTGTAATAATCCTTGTGAATGCTTTTTGTCTTATTCCCTATTCCATTCTCTTGCAAAGATTGTTGCTGCACTTTGAGGATTAGATCAGAAAACACAACGTTCAAAATTAACCAAGAACATTACCATTTTTACTGTGTTGAAAACAGTGGCTGTACATTATTCTTAATTTTGTGTCACTCTTGTTGGTTTTAGTTCTAAGACAGTAATCTTCAAAAATAATTGTTCTATTTGATTTGTTGTGGCATTTAGCATCTACTCACATAGAGAAGTAGGACTTTGGAAAATTGATTACCCTTGTCGTGTGTTATTTTCCTTGTGACCAATCACCATGAATGCAGAGGACAGGAGATTATTAATTGAGGAAACTTTAGAAGCCTTGAACCATAAGTTGGAGACTTTAGGGCTCACTAACCAGGATAGAACCCCACAACATAGGACACATGAGGATAGAAATTTAAGGGTAGATGTAGGGGAGTTCACTGGACAATCCTTGAGCCCTGAAGAATATTTGGATTGGGAGTCTAGTGTTGAGAACTATTTTGAGTATAGAGACACACCAGTGGAACAACAATTTAAGGTGGCTAAGGTGAAACTAACCAAGCTAGCTGCAACTTGGTTAGAGGGAATCCAGAGACAGAGGGTTAGAGAAGGCAATACTAAGATCAACTCTTGGGACAAATTGAAGAAAACCCTTAGAAGGAAGTATGTCCCTAGCAATTACACCCAACAATTGTCTCTGCAATGGAATATCCTTAGTCAAGGCAATAAATCTGTGGCCCAATATATTCAAGAGTATTGTCTGTACTATGTGACATCAGGGATTCTGAGGATATGAGGGTGGGCAAGTTTTTAGGGGGACTGAGAGAAGATCTTAGGATAAAACTCACCACTATACCACACTTGACAGTTGCCCTAGCTGGAGAACAGGCACTACTCCTAGAACAATACTCTAAGAAAAAAACCTACCCTAACAATGGACAACTCTTGCCTAGGACTAACCAAACTAATGACACAAGGAATGTGAGTAGCACCACTCCCACCTCCAGAGCACACACTGGTGAAACCAAGGGAAAGAGTGTGAACCCTATCAAAGATGTAGTCTGCTTCAAGTGCCATGGTCATGGACACTTTAAGGTAAATTGCCCCAACAATAGAGCATTCACCCTAGCTGAGTGGCAGGATATTAGGAGTAGGGAGAAGCCTAAGACCATACTTGTGAGCATCAATGGTAGGGAAGAAGAGATGGGTACTGTCACTAGTGAGGAAGACCCAGATGGCAACTACATAGTTAAGGAATCAGGGGAAGTCACACAGTATGTATCTGATTCTGAGTCTAATAGGGAACTCTTATACCCAGAGGAGGAAAGACCTAGGGCTTTAGTAACTAGGAAGAGTTTTCACAGCACCTCTAAGGAACCCAAGTCTGATCAAAGGGAGAATATCTTCCAAACTAAGTGTAGGGTAAAGGACACACTTTGTGATTTAATCATAGATGGGGGTAGTGAGACAAATGGTGTGAGCCAAGACTTAGTGAAGGAGCTGAAATTAAGGACACAAGCACACCCTCATCCCTACAAACTTAAATGGGTAAACAATAAAGCTAGTACACCAGTAGACAAACAATGCTTGGTTACATTAGCCATTGGTTCATATCAGGACCAAATACTTTGTGATGTCTTAGACATGAGTGCCTGTCATATTTTACTAGGTAGACCTTGGCAATATGACAAGAGAGTGAGTCATGATGGGTTCACAAACACTTACACTTTGAGGCATGAGGGCAAGATAAAGGCCTTAGTTCCTTTACCCCCTCATAAGGCAATACCTCCTTCCAAGAGCAAACAGCCTACTCACTTGCTAAATAGAAAAAGTCTTGTGATGGGGCTAAAACAGGCAAGTCACTGTTGTGTGAATGGAAGGAACTCAATGTTGTTTTTAGCACTAATGGAGCTATCTGAATTGGACAGGTATAGCACCATTGTTCAAAGGCAAGCTGAAGGCATAATGAAAACTAATGCAGAATCACAAGAATTGAGGACAATTCTCTTCAAAGAAGGGGGGAATGCACCAAATATGGGTGCAGAGATATCAAACCCTAAGGAACCACCTTGGAATGGCACTGTGCAGCTGCATGAGGCAAATCAATATGATGCAACAGAGAAAGCCAAGGAAGAAACACATGGGACCAACCAAGGTGCAGAGAACCGTTCGGACCACGACTAAGGTTGGTGACAGCGACATTACGACAGGCCTATGCGACCTCTAAGGATCCAAAGGTCATGGAAGAGAATCTTGGAATCTTGGTATATAGAGCTTCACACTGGACCCAAGAACACCCGATCATCAAGGGAAACCCAGCAAAATCAAGGTTGAAGGTCCTACGCCCAGCGAGAGGTTGCACAATGCAATGCAGCGGCAATTTTGTGAAGCTGGCGAGCGAGCCCACCTCGAGGGTTGTGCAAGACAAACTTTGCTAGTCTAGGGGTGTTGAAGATGGAAATGGCATCTTTCCACGAGAATCTTGCCATAGGAACCCTCAACGTTTGCGAGAAGAACACAATAGGCGTTGGAAGAAGGGTAGAAGGTCACGTTAGTAAATAAAGCGCGGCGGACTACAACCTTGAATGCATTACTTTTCTTCTTTTTAAGGTGCGTGGTTGGCACATGTCATAAATAGCCGTTAATAAGTAGTTAGGGTCTTGGCTTATATTTGTATGATTTCCCCACCCATTAAAGCCCATAAATAGATGGCTTATAGATTGTAAGAAACAACTTTAATTTGGAAAATAAAATACATCATAGGATTTTTCAATCCCTTGTGTTTCCTATCAATTAAAGTTTTTAGATCCAAGTCTTTCAATCCAAGATTCATCATTGAAGTATTGTTGCTGTTTTGTGAAGGCAATCACTGTATTGATTGTATTTGGGGCTTGTTGGCTATCAAGTTGTGAGGGATCAAGGGCTGGGCTTCTTCTCTACATTGCAATAAAGATCACCCACCCCAAATTCACTCCAGTAAAGGGTTGTATACTTTTTGACTAAAGTGGGGTTTCAAGAGATTCCATCTTTGAATTCATTTTTGAATGATATCCATAAGCATAATAAAAGAGAAGGAAAAAGGATGTGCCAGAAGAATTTTTCTTGTCCCCTAGCTGCAATGCTATACCATTGACATACATACATACATAATTTAGTAGTTTAGTATTGACCTTAATTTTCTGAGTTCTTAAAATGTTATAACTAAGTGGTTGCTAACTATATTTGATAATTTACCATCCTTGTTTTTAAATCTTAGTAGGGTCATCCTAAGAAGTAGTCTTAGATTCTTGTTATTCTACCCTTAAGTTCAAGAATTTTTAAAGCAAATCCTTAAACTGGGAACATAAAGAGGGGAGTCTACATTATACTGGACATACACCAGGTTCGATTTCAGTTTGACTTTTACTGGTTGATATTCGGTTTGACTTCAAAGATATCAAATTTGTATGCCCTTCAGGTTGATTTTTGTTTAGGGAAATTAAGCACTTAGGTAAGCATAATTATGCTTAAGAAATCAGTAATGACGTCTAAAAATGAAATGAATGACCCTTAAGGTTATAGTCTTAAGAACTCAGCAATTATATGAGCAGCTGATTTCTCAAGAAATCTGTCTGCATTACCTTAAATAATTATTTATTTCACAAATTGCTCAATCGGTCTGCACTACCTTAAGAAATCAGCAATTATATGTGCAGCAATTATTTATTTCAGAAATCTGTCTGCAACTTAACAAATTGCTCAATTGAAGTGTATCATTATGTGCATGCAACTACACTACTCCGAATTGAATCAACACATGCAACTACCACAACACCAACCTAAATCTCAATACACTACTCATCGGCCATCTAATCACTCTTCGTGACCTCTCCTCACCTTTGCAAGTTGCAATGCCTTTGTAGTTGTGCAACAATATAGAGCGTAAGAAGGAAAATAGTAGATTAGTTTAGAAAGTCAGTATTAAAGAATAAAAGGGAAAGAAAGAAAGAAAGCTAAGAATGATAGAGAGCAGATTTCGAGCAACAGCAAGACTCAGCCTGAGTTGCAGTTTCTAGCCAAATTAGGCTCATGTGGTCAGGATTCTACCAGCTCAAGTATAGGTCATTACCTGTAGTGAAGACATGCCACTATGATATCTCTCTTAGCCAATTGTAGTCCAAGAAGGGAGCCCCGGGATTTGTACCTAAATCAGCAAGACCAGAGAAATTCGACATCAGTCACAAGGGCTGCAAATATGAAATAAGTATATGAATCAGACATTAAAGATCACAATTCCAAAATTGAAAATCAAAATCTATAAACCAAATGCAAGAACAGCAAGACAAAAATCCAAAATCCAAAATAAATGGCAATTGACAAAATCCAAAATCCAGACGATCACAATTCCAAAATTAAGAGTATATGAATGAAACAGTAAAAAACAGTAATAAAAATGAAAAATCGAATCAAACAGTACTAACAATTCCAGACGATCACATTGAATTGAAAGGTAATCCAGACGCTCCAATTCCAAATGCAAGAACAGCAACCCATTGAATTGTTAATCCATTGAATTGAAAGTAATCGAATCAAAATGTACACTGAAGCATAGACAAAATCCAAATCAAAATCCATTGAATTGAATTGAAAGTAATCCAAAATGTACACTGAAGCATAGTAATCCGAAATCAAAATCGAATCAAAACGAACCGACAATCCAAACTCCAAATGAAGCATAGAATCCGAAATGAAGCATAGACTCATTAACATCATATTAGTTTCTCCCCTCATTAAAATTGCCTTTTTGGGGGTTGAATAGCTTGAAGAATTTGTGTTCTTTGACCCACTTCGATCGAACTTAACACCAACACCTTTTCCATGAATTCCATGCCTAAAATTCTTAACAACTTGAATACCATCATTCCCAACAAGAAAACTGTTATCAAGAGCACCTAATGCTAAACTCTGAATCCCAGAATTGGTAACTTCTTCGATTTCTTCGAGGAGGTCTCGTTGCAATAGAGACGGAGTAGATGCAGAACCAGGAGTCTTACTTCCACTTCCAAATTGTTCATCATCAACTGCATCCCACATTGTATCATCAGCATCATCAGGATTAAGCCACCCAAGAAAATCTTTCCCATAAACTTTAAGCTTATTATTCTCAGTAGGTTTTAACCCATGAACATTCTCAAATAAACAATCCTGGAATTGAGCCAGAAACAAAGTATAATAATTATTCTTCTCAAAAAATTTCAACGCCCAAACACCATTACACACAAAATCAACCCTTAATTGATCAGGAAACATCTTCAATTGTAAATCCGTGGAAACCCTAACCCTAATTTTAGACCCAACCCGCAACTCCCAATACCCTTTTTTCTCCTCCTCCTCCTCCTCGTCCTCATCATCATTAGATTTCACAAACAAGTAAGAAGTACAACCATCAGCAGTTTTCCATTTAGAATCAGAAGTATCACCACCCACATGCCGATAAAGTTTAACAGCATTTTTCCGACCTAACCCAGAAGAAGTTTGAATTGGAGTAGATGAAACAGGGTATTTTAGCTTAAGAGCCTTTAACCTAGCTTCAACATCATCTAAAGAAGACGATGAAGGAGTAGTAGGTTGACGGGAATGAAAATATAACCGTTGAATTTGAGAGAATCTTAGATTGGGCAAAAATTTGACGGGAATGAAGGAGTAGTAGAGAATCTTAATGTGTGAGAGAATTGAGATTGAGATTGTGATTTGAAATTTAAATTTGGGAAATGGAAATGAAAATATAACGTTGAATGATAGTTACTCAAATAAATGGATTTTAGAGCGAGAATGAAATTTGAAATAAAATTGGGCAAAAATGTATTGGATTTTTATATAGGCCCAATGGCGGTTGTAGATTCGGCTTATTTTTAACGCTAATACACTTGGTTAAGAAAAGGAAAAGACGAGAATTGGGTATTATTTCCGTTAGAACACGTGTTGTTTTCTCAGATAAATGTCCAAAATTCGATTCACATCACGTTATTTTTCTTCCGACAAAAAACAACAATCTCTATTGAGACCGTTACATTGTGAGACGATTTCAATTAGGTCAGCCTAAACTATTACAAAACTGTTTTTGTACAAGTGGACGTTCAATTTTCATTGTTTTTTTTTAATATTTTTTGTTAATCAGTTGTTCTTGTGAGAGATCGTCTTTTAAATAGACTTCAAAACAAAAGCCCACATTCTTATTTTCTCTTTAATTTGTATTAATTGGGTTGTTTAACCCATCTATTTAACGCGCCTTTTGGAAAGACCGTCTCTCATAACAATTTGCGTTTGTTAATATACCTTTTATATGGACTCATCTCACGGTGAAACGGTCTCATACAAGAGTGATTGAAAAATAAAGGAGAAAGACAAAGTACAAACAGTTCGTCTTGTATAAGACTGTCTCATTATAAGACAAACCCATATAATTATTTTATTTCTCTAATTAATCACCTTAAAATTATGAGTAATACTTAAGGACACTAAATATAAATAAGTCAACCGAAAAAATAATTTTCACAATAATAACGTCTCATATAAATATTTGTGAAACCCAAAATAGCATGCTAAATATGCATTGTTTGTCTTGTCCGTAAAGGTATTCTTTGGTCTTATTCCAAAACTAAAGATCAATGAAAAAAATACTAATATTTATGTTTGTTTGTTTTTTTTTTGTCTCGTCAAATTGGTATAGTGGGAAAATTTAAAAAGCAATCAGAGAAAATATTCAAATGAGATAATTTATGAACACGAATTAAGAAATTATAGAATATAAGGCAAATGTATGAACGAGAAACAATAATTTGATAAAATAAATTTCTAGGAAATTATAAATATTTTCATAGGATTTTACTTTATTCTAACTATCAAAATAAAATACTAACAAAAAAAGAGATCACTATTAATAAACTAAAAATATGTAGTATAACATATATATACTCCCTTCGTTCCTTTTTGATATTTCTATTTGGATTTTTCACCAAGATTAAGAAAAATGGAATCTTTGGTGGTAGTGGGTACTATTTTAATTATATAAGAGTCGGAAGTAATGATTGTATTGGAAGTATGAGAGGAAAACTAATTAAATAATAATGTAATGTAATGATTGTATTGGAAATTTGGAAGTATGAGAGAGAAAATAATTAAATAGTAGTGTGGAGTAAGGAAAATGGGGTTTTAAGGGGTAAAAGTGGGATGAAACTTTCCAAAAATGGAAAGTATTCTAAAGTGGAAAAACTTATGAAACTACCCGTTTTAGTAAGGTGGAAAAACAAAAAGGAACGGAGAGAGTAATATATAATATATAATATATAATATATCCTCTAACAATAAATTGTTTATAAGGCATGAAAACTATTCATGATCCCTCCATGAACAGTATTTTTGCCAAATCAGCAATTTCCTTGCCCTCTCAGCTCCATCTCACTGCTTGATCATTACATTATTATTATTATACTTCCTCTCTGATCTGACTTAATCATCGGAAGGCTTTTCCGGGACATCAGCCCCCAGTTTAGTCTTTTTTGTGGTTGCAGGTACACCACTTGCAGCAGATGGATCATTACGCTTCGCTTAATTCGAAGGTACCTCTCCCCTTTTTTCTTTAATATTTATTATTTATTATTTATTATTTATTATTTATTCTTTATTCTTTATTCTTTAATATTTATTATTTATTATTTATTATTTATTATTTATTATTTATTATTTATTATTTCTTATTTCTTATTTCTTATTTGTTATTTGTTATTTGTTATTTGTTATTTGTTATTTATTATTTATTATTATTATACTTCCTCTCTGATCTGACTTATTCATCGTAGGGCTTTACCGGGAAATCAGCCCCCGGTTTAGTCTTTTTTGTGGTTGCAGGTACACCATTTGCGGCAGATGGATCATCACGCTTCGCTTAATTCAAAGGTACACCATTCTCTCCCCTTTTTTCTTTATTATTTATTATTTATTATTTATTATTTATTATTTATTATTTATTATTTATTATTTTTATTTGTTATTTGTTATTTGTTATTTGTTATTTGTTATTTGTTATTTGTTATTTGTTATTTGTTATTTGTTATTTGTTATTTGTTATTTGTTATTTGTTATTTATTATTTATTATTATTATACTTCCTCTCTGATCTGACTTAATCATCGGAAGGCTTTTCCGGGACATCAGCCCCCGGTTTAGTCTTTTTTGTGGTTGCAGGTACACCACTTGCGGCAGATGGATCATCACGCTTCGCTTAATTCGAAGGTACACCATTCTCTCCCCTTTTTTCATTATTATTTATTATTTATTATTCATTATTTATTATTTATTCTTTATTATTTATTATTTAGTATTTATTATTTATTATTTATTATTTATTATTTATTATTTATTATTTATTATTTGTTATTTATTATTTATTATTTATTATTTGTTATTTGTTATTTGTTATTTATTATTTCTTATTTATTTTTATTTATTATTATTATTTTTATTTGTTATTTATTATTTATTATTTATTATTTATTATTTATTTTATTTTTATTATTTTTAGTTTATTATTATGTATTTAATTATTTGTTATTATTATTATTATGTTATTAGTTATTTATTATTATTTATTATTTATTATTTATTATTTATTATTTATTATTATTTAATATTTAATATTTATTATTTATTATTTATTATTTATTATTTATTATTTATTATTTATTATTTATTATTTATTATTTATTATTTATTATTTATTATTTATTATTTATTATTTATTATTTATTTTTATTATTTATTATTTTATTATTATTATTTATTATTTATTATTTATTTTTATTATTTTTTATTATTATCTTATTCTGATATTTTAATAATCATCTAGGGCTTTTCAGGACATGACCTCGGTTTAGTCTTTTTGTGGTTGCAGGTACACCACTTGCGGCAGATGGATCATCACGCTTCGCTTAATTCGAAGGTACACAATTCTCTTCCATTTTTTCTTTATTATTTATTATTTATTATTTATTATTTATTATTTATTATTTATTATTTATTATTTATTATTTATTAATTATTATTTATTATTTATTATTTATTATTTATTATTTATTATTTATTATTTATTATTTATTATTTTATTATTATTATTTATTATTTATTATTTATTATTTATTTAATTATTTATTATTTATTTATTATACTTCTCTAATTTACTTAATCATTGGGCTTTGGGACATCGCCAGGTTTAGTCTTTTGTGGTTCGGTGTACACCACTTGGGAGATGGATCATCACGCTTAACCGAAGGTACACCATTCTCTCCCTTTTTTCTTTATTATTTATTATTTATTATTTATTATTTATTATTTATTATTTATTATTTATTATTTATTATTTATTATTTATTATTTATTATTTATTATTTATTATTTATTATTTATTATTTATTATTTATTATTTGTTATTTGTTATTTGTTATTTGTTATTTGTTATTTGTTATTTGTTATTTGTTATTTATTATTTATTATACTTCCTCTCTGATCTGACTTAATCATGAGGCTTTTCGGACATCGCCGGTTTAGTCTTTTGTGGTCTTGGTACACGACTTTGGGATGGATCATCACGCTTACATTGAAGGTACTCTCCCTTTTTTTATTATTTATTATTTATTATTTATTATTTATTATTTATTATTTATTATTTATTATTTGTTATTTATTATTTATTATTTATTATTTGTTATTTTTATTTATTATTTATTATTTATTATTTGTTATTTGTTATTTGTTATTTATTATTTATTATTTATTATTTATTATTTATTATTTATTATTTATTATTTATTATTATTATACTTTCTCTCTGATCTGACTTAATCATTGGGCTTTTAGGACATCGACCGGTTTAGTCTTTTGAGTTGTGACTGACTTCGTGAGATGGATCATCAGCTTGCAATCGAAGGTACCTCTCCCCTTTTTTCTTTATTATTTATTATTTATTATTTATATTTATTATTTATTATTTATTATTTATTATTTATTATTTATTATTTATTATTTATTATTTATTATTTATTATTTATTATTTATTATTTATTATTTATTATTTATTATTTATTATTTATTATTTCTTATTTCTTATTTCTTATTTCTTATTTCTTATTTGTTATTTGTTATTTGTTATTTGTTATTTGTTATTTATTATTTATTATACTTCGTCTCTGATCTGACTTAATCATCGGAGGGCTTTTCCGGGACATCAGCCCCCGGTTTAGTCTTTTTTGTGGTTGCAGGTACACCACTTGCGGCTGATGGGTCATCACGCTTCGCTTAATTCGAAGGTACACCATTCTCTCCCATTTTTTCTTTATTATTTATTATTTATTATTTATTATTTATTATTTATTATTTATTATTTATTATTTATTATTTATTATTTATTATTTATTATTTATTATTTAATATTTATTATTTATTATTTATTATTTATTATTTATTATTTATTATTTATTATTTATTATTTATTATTTATTATTTATTTATTATTTATTATTTATTATTTATTATTTATTATTTATTATTTATTATTTATTATTTATTATTTATTATTTATTATTTATTATTTATTATTTATTATTTATTATTATTATACTTCATCTCTGATCTGACTTAATCATCGTAGGGCTTTTCCGGGACATCAGCCTCCGGTTTAGTCTTTTTTGTGGTTGCAGGTACACCACTTGCGGCAGATGGATCATCACGCTTCGCTTAATTCGAAGGTACACAATTCTCTCCCATTTTTTCTTTATTATTTATTATTTATTATTTATTATTTATTATTTATTATTTATTATTTATTATTTATTATTTATTATTTATTATTTATTTATTATTATTTATTATTTATTATTTATTATTTATTATTTATTATTTATTATTTATTATTTATTATTTATTATTTATTATTTATTTATTATTATTTATTATTTAATATTATTATACTTACTCTCTAATATTACTTAATCATCGTAGGGCTTTACCGGGACATCAGCCCCCGGTTTAGTCTTTTTTGTGGTTGCAGGTACACCACTTGCGGGAGATGGATCATCACGCTTCGCTTAATTCGAAGGTACACCATTCTCTCCCCTTTTTTCTTTATTATTTATTATTTATTATTTATTATTTATTATTTATTATTTATTATTTATTATTTATTATTTATTATTTATTATTTATTATTTATTATTTATTATTTATTATTGGGAAAAGTGTCAAAAAGTACCTAATAAAAATTTATTTTTCAAAAAAGTACCTAATAAAAATTTTCTTTCAAAAAGATACCTAATAAAAATTTTTCTTTTCAAAAGAGTACCAACTAACAGTAAATGTTAAGTTGGCCGTTATCTTTTTTGCCCT
>CM033456.1:8454351-8507492 GCA_019425755.1 Amaranthus cruentus
TTTTTTTATTTTTATTTTTTATTTTTTTATTTTTATTTTATTTTATTATTATTATTATTTATTATTTATTATTTATTATTTATTATTTATTATTATTTCTTCTCTTTACAATCTTTATGAATCCTTTTATCTTTGTATACCTTGTTACCTTAATTGATTCCCTTTCTCTTTTTTTTTTTTTTATTATTTTTTATTTTTATTTTATTTTTTTTTATTTATTTATTTTTATTTTTATTATTATTTATTTTATTTATTATTTATTATTTATTATTTATTATTTTATTTATTATTTATACTTTTTTTTATTTTTAATTTAATAAGTTATAGGCCTGGTTTATCTTTTGTTAATACACTTGGTGATGGTATCCCATGAATTCCTTTCTTTTATTATTATTATTTTTTTTTTTATTATTATTATTATTATTTTTTTTATTTTTTTTATTATTTATTTTTATTATTTATATTTATATTTATTATTTATTTATTATTTATTATTTATTATTTATTATTATTTATTATTATTATTTATTATTTTATTATTTCTTTTCTGATGATTACTGGATTTTCGGACAGGTTAGTCTTTTGTTGGTACACCTTGGTGATGTATCAGCTAATTGAACCCCATTCATTTTTTTCTTTATTATTTATTTTTTATTTTTATTTATTATTTATTATTTATTATTTATTTATTTTATTATTTATTATTATTATCTTTCTCTTTATACAATTGAGCTTTTAGACATCGCCCGTTTAGTCTTTGTGTTCTGGTCACCCTGTAGGGTTATCACTTTACTTAGTACCTTCTCTCCTCTATTTTTTTTTTATTTTTTTTTTTATTTATTTTTTTTTATTATTTATTATTTTTATTTTTTTTATTTATTATTTATTATTTATTTTTTTTTAATTTTATTATTTATTATTATTATTTTTTTATTTATTATTTATTGATTTATTTTTTGTATTTATTTATTATTTATTATTAATTATTATTCATTTATTATTTATTATTTATTATTTTTATTATTATACTTTCATAATTGGCTTCGGGATGGTTTATTCTTTTTTTGGTTCGTCACCCTTTGTGATGGTACGTCAGATCTCAATTTTTATTTTTATTTTTTATTATTATTTATTATTTTTTTATTTTTATTATTTATCTTTCTCGTGCTAATGGGCTATGCCGTTTGTCTTTGCGGTACACCGTTAGGTATCCGATGGGTCATGCTCTCTTTTTTTTTTTTATTTTTTATTATTTTTATTTATTATTTTTATTTATTATTTTTATTTATTATTTTTACTTTATTACTTTCTCTTTGATCTGTAATTATGATTTTCAGACATAACTAGGTTTAATCTTTTTTTTGTTTGTACACTTGTGATGTATCCAACTATTATCCATTCTTCCATTTTTCTTATATTATTTATTATTTATTATTTATTATTTATTATTTATTTATTATTTATTTTTTTTTTATTTTATATTTATTATTTATTAATTTATTTTTTTTATTATTTTTTTTTTATTATTTTAATTATTTATTATTTAATTTATTATTTATTATTTTTTTATTTTAATTATTATTATTTGTTATTTTTATTTATTATTATATTATTTATTATTTATTATTATTTTATTATTTTTTTTTTATTTTTATTTTCTTTATTTTATTATTTATTATTTATTATTTTTATTATTTATTATTATTATTTATATTATTTATTATCTTTCTCTATGCAATTCTTGGAATCAGTTTATTTTTGTCGTACTTGTGATTATCCCGCTTAAGGAACCATTTCTCCATTTCTTTATTTTATTTTATTATTTATTTTATTATTTATTTTATTTATTATTTTTTTTATTTTATTATTTTATTTTTATTTTTATTTATTATTTTATTATTTATTATTTATTATTTTTATTTATTATTTTTATTTATTATTTTATTATCTTTCTGTCGACAAAGATAGGACATAGCGGTTTATTTTTGGTCGGTCCACTTCGGTATGTAATCGCTTATTGAATAACATTCTCCATTTTTTTATTATTTATTATTTATTATTTATTATTTATTATTTATTTTTATTATTTTATTATTTATTATTATATTTTCTTTTCGAATCTAACATTTTTCTTTTGATTTGATCTTTGATGGGATGCTTATGTTATTTCCATTTTCTTTATTTTTTTTTTTTATTATTTATTTTTTTATTTATTTATTATTTATTTTTTTATTTTATTTTTATTTTATTATTTTAGTTGTACACCATTCTCCATTTTTCTTTTTTTTTTTTTTTTAAAAAAAAAAAAAAAAAAAAAAAAAAAAAAAAAAAAAAAAAAAAAAAAAAAAAAAAAAATTTATTTATTATTTATTATTTATTATTTATTATTTATTATTTATTATTTATTATTTATTATTTATTATTTATTATTTATTATTTATTTATTAATTTTTATGTATTTATTTATTATTTATTATTTATTATTATTATATTTCTCTTGACACTTAATTATCCGGCTTTTTCCGGACATACCCCGCTTAGTCTTTTTGTGGTAGTACACCCCCCCCCCCCCCCCCCCCCCCCCCCCCCCCCCCCTTATTCAAGGTACACCATTCTCTCTCATTTTTTCTTTATTATTTATTATTTATTATTTATTATTTCTTATTTATTATTTATTAATAATTATTATTCATTTATTATTTATTATTTATTATTTATTATTTATTATTTATTATTTATTATTTATTATTTATTATTTATTATTATTTATTATTTATTATTTATTATTTATTATTTATTATTATTATACTTTCTCTTTGATCTGACTTAATCATCGGAGGGCTTTTCCGGGACATCAACCCCCGGTTTAATCTTTTTTGTGGTTGCAGGTACACCACTTGCGGCTGATGGGTAATCACGCTTCGCTTAATTCGAAAGTACAGCATTCTCTCCTATTTTTTCTTTATTATTTATTATTTATTATTTATTATTTATTATTTATTATTTATTATTTATTATTTATTATTTATTATTTATTATTTATTATTTATTATTTATTATTTATTATTTATTATTTATTATTTATTATTTATTATTTATTATTTATTATTTATTATTTAGAATTTATTATTTATTATTTATTATTTATTATTAATTATTATTCATTTGTTATTTATTATTTATTATTTATTATTTATTATTTATTATTTATTTTTTATTATTTATTATTTATTATTTATTATTTATTATTTATTATTTATTATTTATTATTTATTATTTATTATTTATTATTTATTATTATTATACTTTCTCTCTGATCTGACTTAATCATTGGCTTTTCAGGAATAAGCCACGGTTTAGTCTTTTTTTTGAGTTCTTGGTCACCACTGTGTGATGGGTCAATCACGGCAGTAATTCGAAGGTACACCATTCTCTCCCATTTTTTCTTTATTATTTATTATTTATTATTTATTATTTATTATTTATTATTTATTATTTATTATTTATTATTTATTATTTATTATTATTATTTATTATTTATTATTTATTATTTAATATTTATTATTTATTATTTATTATTTATTATTTATTATTTATTATTTATTACTTATTATTTATTATTTAATATTTATTATTTATTATTTATTATTTATTATTAATTATTATTCATTTATTATTGATTTTTTATTATTTATTATTTATAAAATTAAAAGAATTTTATAATTCAAGGGTCTAATTTTTTTTTTTAATTTTTAATTATAGTAACATACTTTCTCTGTTCTGTTTTACTTGCTACAAATGCATGAGCACACATATTAACGAAGTATTGTGCAATTATTAGGAGCATGTGGGGGTTTCTTTTTAGGGATTTTTTTAATATTATTTGATGAAAAATGAAAAAGAACAATAGTTTTTTTAGATGATTGAGAATATTATAAAGATTAAATAATGGTAGGCATAAAAATTAATGAGGTAAGATACTTTTTTTGGACTAGCTTTTTTGTATTGATAATGGTTGATTAGGGTGTTAGATTTAACTATTAAAGGAGAATTTTTAAGTTATGGGTATAATTAGGGTTTGAATAGAAATTAACACTGTGTAATAGATTTATAAATTGTGACGTGTGACTAGGGGTGCACACTAAAATCAAACCAAACTAAAAATTTCGGTTTGGAAAATTTTCAGACCGGACCGGACCGTTTAAAATGTCTGACCGAACCAGACCAAATCGATCTGCAACGGTTTGGTTTGGTCTGGTTTACGGTCTATATTTTTATTTTTTTTTCAAATTAATATATGTTCTATGAAATATTTCGTACTTACAAACACTAAATAAACATAATTTGTAATTATAGTTGATTGCATCAATATTATTCAAGTATATATTACTATATAAAAATAAAAACATCTCAAACTATCTAAGTGGAAACCCGTTTTTTATAAAAAAATTTATGGTTTTTGGTCAAAGTACGGTTTACGGTCTGGTCTGGTCTGAAAATAAAAAAACTGGGACCAGACCGTAAACTGTAAATTTTTTATAAAAAAACCAGACCAGACCATTTAGACCGTAGACCAGACCAATTACTCAAATTACGGTTTGGTCCGATTTGGTTTGCGGTTTAGACCAAACTTTGTTCAGCCCTACTTGTGACCGATTCAAGAAAATAGAGTCTATTTTTATTATTAAATAGTTACTGAAAGCTAATTCAAGATCTAACTACAACTATTAAAAACGGAGGCTATTTTTAGTATTAAAACTAATTTATAAAATAATTACTTTGAGTTTGTTAGATTAATTTTGCAATTTATAATTATTTATAATTATCAATATTAATTTGCAATTTCTATGGGTATTTTTTAGAGAATATAACAACTTTGAGTCTTTGACATTAAAATCACAACGTCAACAAACTGCAAAAATTTATAAAAATATACTTTATCTCACCCAAACGAGTTCAAAGAAAAAAAACAAAGATATGGGAGTTAGAATTTTAATAAAGAAAATAATTCAAATAGAAAAAAAATAATCTTCCTTCAACTTGCTTGTATATAAGACGGAGGAACAATCGCAAAAAAAAGACGGAGGAGCGTTAATTTAGTCAATTAATATTAATATTTTTTATAATAATAAATATCACTACATTAATTAGAAAAGTTTTAGATCTCAATTCTCAACAAATAAATCTCTATTTACGGGTTGTTATTAGTAGTCCTATAGTTATGTCCATAAAATTATACCCTTTTTTTTTTATTTCCATTCATTGTTTTCACCAATCTTAATGTTAAGTTAAAGCCAAATAATTTTAATAATTGGTTTTAAAAATTCTAAAGATTGAGACGAATATATTAAGATCCACATAAATATATTTTTTCATATAAATCAATAAAATCATAAGCAAAATTAAATAAATTATTTTTGAGAATAACATATAAAAAAACGAAGTGATTAGTAAACCCCTAAGGAAAAATCATAAAAAAATATAACTTTTTATACGTATATACTTGAATGATTTATAAAAAAACAAAAAGTGGAATAAATTACCTTCTTCCATATTTATCAGAAACGAAACCCCAAGAAGAAGAACCAATAAGCATGCCGGCAAAAACAGTAGTGGTGATGAGACTCTCTTGAGTATCGGTGAGATTCCATTGAGATTGAAGAGCAGGTCCCGCAAATGATAAAAGCATCATCTCCATGGCTTCTGCAATCCAACCCATTCCCGCGTACGCTAATATCAAACACTGCATTTTTCCGAATCCCATTTTTAGAAGTGCATCATCTACACTGTATCTCTTCTCAACCGCCGCCGCTGCCGCCGCCGCACTCCTCATTGTTGGGAATTCTTTTTTTAGTTAAAACAACACGATACTTAGTTATTATCACTTAACACTCTTTACAACGAATTAACATCTATATATAAAGAATGGAAGAGGTTGTTATTTAGACTTTGTCAAACATCTAGTTTTAAAACTAATTTATATGTGACCTAAAGAATAAGTCCGGCCCACTACTTCCCATTTAAAACATCCAAATACATGCTTAAGTTAACGCTTTAAACAAATTCTTTATCAAGAACGTCTTTATCGTGAGACCACCTAATTTTGGCTGGCCCAATATTATGTTTAAAAAACAGAACAAAAAAACTGTTTTTAAATTACTTAATAAGTTGTTTTTTTATAAAAAGCATTAATCGGGCTGCTTGTATGGGCCCGTTTTACGGTGAGAGGGGCTTATACAAGACATGTTGTTTATAACATAAATTTAATATTTTAAGTCTTAAATTTAGTATAAAAGTATTAAAAAATTAGAAAAAAGGGCCCAAACAATTTGGCCTATGTATGGATGGTTGCACCCATGAATTCGGAAACGTCAGTTGTAACAAATCTTTAAAAAAATTCCATAGTGTAACATTGTACAATTGTACTTAAAGGCTTAAAGCTACAATTGTAACATTCGACAAATTTAATCTGGAATTTAAAATAAATAAATATATAAATAAATAAATAAATATATAAAATAAAAATACATGTGTTGATAATAATAATAATAAAAAAATAAAATAAATAAAATAAAACCCCACACCCTCCTCCTACCTCACTCTTTCGAAAAAATGAGTGAATGAAATACCCAAACTCCCTCCTTCTTCCTCTTATTCAGGTGAACCCAAAGGAGCAAGCATTTTCTTCTTCCTCTTTTAAGCCATTTGAGTGAATCTTACAATCACCTTCTTCCCCAAATCTTCCAACAATCTTTTCCTTCACTCTGACCTTCGAAAAATCAGTGGACTCTCCTTTCTTGCCTGACTTTTTCCCAAATTCTCCTTTCTTGCGCCTTTGAATCTGCCGCAAACACCAACTTTGCTTCTAATCAATCATTGTTACTCAAATGGAGAATCATTCGATCTAAAAAAAACAAAATGCAGAATGATATTGATAAAAGAAAAGATTAAAAAATCAAAAATATTAAAAATTAATGATTGTTTTTGAGTCATTGCAAAAATTATATTTAATAATAAATAGAGTTAAAGCTTCCCTATAATTATTATTTTTGAAAAAACTAAGTGTTTTTGACTCCATATATTTGCCTAATAATTCTCCAAAAAAACCACAATTAAAATTAAGATAGATAAATATAAACACGCATGAATAAGGATGAATGTTAAATTATATAAAATAAATAGTAATGACATTATAGTATAGATCTATTAGTCTAGAAAAAAAATGTCTTAATGAGATTTGATTCTTTAACCTTAGATTATAAATGTATTACTCCAACCATTAAGTTATAGTAATTTTTGTTATATTTTACTCTCTTTAAACTATATATATCGTATTAGTAAGGGGGGCCAAAACCAAAATTACAAAGACTCGCATTTTAAGGGTGGCCTCCAACGCTCCATTGATAACTATCATATATATATATATATATATATATATATATATATATATATATATATATATATATATATATATATATATATATATATATATATATATATATATATTTAAAATTTATTAGAAATAATAGATTTAATAATGTTTTTAATTAATTAATTAAATTAAAATTTAAAAAAAATAAGGAGTCTAACATGGAATATTTTAACTAGTAAAAGTATAAATATTTTGTTTTTTTATCATTATTGCTATTAATTCCCTTTATTATATTATTAATTTATTAGAACAGTAGAAGTTTGTTTGTTAGTACATAAATTTGATTAAAATTTTAAACAAATTCCTTGATAGTATACAAGTGTTTTATGTAGTTTAAATAAATAATTTAAAATTAAAAGAATTTGGGAAATTCTACATGGTAAGCACCAGTTTAAGGGAAACGCCTATAATAACTAATCTTGTTTTCGTTTCTACATGGTAAGCACCACGTTAAGGGAAATTATCTTCCGTAACTATATGGGCTAAAAAACGTTAAGTGGCTGTTAATGGGTGAAATTATCATATTGCCCATGTTTAATTCTAATAAAGGAAGCTCCATCTTCTTCATTTCACACATTTCATTTCATTTTTCTTACCCACAGAGGCAAATTCATCATCAAATGAACTCTTACTAGTCTAACACTTCACTCTGTTGTTCTTTAATTCTCTTCAGTTTCTTAGCCGATTTTCGACCCGCAAAAATCACTGTCCTATTTTCGAATTTCTACATCACAGATACAAAACAAAGCAATTTAATTTATTTCCAGTAAAAATTATCATCATCAAATAAAGATTGATTAACAATTACAAAACAAAACAATTACATGCATGATGCAGTAAAATTAAAAAATTTTAATTACATGATTATAATCTTACATGCATGATGCAGTCGGGAAGAACAACTACCCATTGAACCATTGATACCACAATGAAATTGGCCTAAAAATATAATCTCAATGTTCAACAATGTACCCTAAAATTGCAAAATTTGAGATTATAATCTAGGTTGTAATTGAATAAAAAGAATTGGATTTTACAAATTTGAGATTTTAAGAGCAATAACTAGCCTTAAATTAGCATGTTAGAGATTTGGGTAATACAAAATTTTGAAAGGGTAAGAGGAAACTAACTCAATAGCCTTAAATTAGCATGTTAGAGATTACAGATGAAGAACAAAACAACAAACTGATGATTGTTGTTTCTTTGTGTTGCTCTCGTCTCATGTTCATGTAGGAGCTGTGAACGAAATTTTATGGTTTTTGTTTAACAATAACTAACACTTTATATATGATAAAAAATAATCATTATTTTGTAATAATCAATAAATAATAAAAACAACATAATGAAGATCACTACAAAAAATCAAGATAGTTCAATCCTGTAGAGTATGCAACATACTCACGCTTGCATGAAGATACCAACGAATGAGATCACTACACGGGCTTATTTTAGAAATGCCATCGGAAGATTATTTGGCTACGCCCACTAACCGTAGCCATCCCGTAGCCATAGCTTGTTTTTCTTCCGAAGCCATTTGATTTGCACAAGTTTCCAAAAATTTTCTGCAATGACTTGCCTTTTCAACTTTTACCCGGTTTTTTTCTTTCCTTCTTCATTTATTCTTTACACTTCCTTCCTCATTAATCTACTTTCCTAAAAAAATTTACTCTCAATCTTCATTCTTGGTGGTATTTTCAATCTTCATACGAAATTTTCACCATCTTCAACCGTGAGTGTTCCAACATTAACCCTCAAGTTTCAATCTGCATTCCTCAATTTTCGGTTAGTTTTCCTTTTTTTCAGTTTTTTTATAGTTCAATCATGGTTTTTTGTTTTGAATTTTGTTGTTGTTGTTGTATATTGCTTTTTTATTTTTTCAATCTTGCTGTTGATATTTTTTATAGAAGTTTTTTTTTCGGTTATTTTTTTGTATAATATTTAAGGTACTTTTATATTAGGGTTTTTGTATTAGGTTTTTTTTTTGTATGATTTTTAAGGTACTTTTATATTTGGGTTTTCTTATGATTTTTAACGTTGTTGTCAAATGCAGTGGATATTTTTTGGTTTTTGTGTATATTTTAGGGTTTTTCTATGATTTTTTTTATGTTAGTATGTTGTTGTTGTTGATTTGTTTGTTTTGTATGTTATGTCTTATTTTTTGTTTGTAATATTTTTTTTTTATAATTTCTGATTTTTTTGTTTTATTGGTTTATAATGTGTTTTTTTTATTTCTGAATTTTCAAGTGGTTTGGGCGCTCATGGTGGAAGTCCTGGTGCCTCTCATGGATCTCATAACACGCGTGCTTCAGGTGGTTCAGGTGGATATCGTATTAGGCGTGGTGGTGGAAATGGTGGCGGTATAATTAGATGATTTAGGAAGTTCAATATTTTGTCAAAACAATTTCTAATTAAATTTAGTTATTTTATAACTTTTGTAATGTATTTGTGAATATTTTCTTTATTTATATATTTAGTTTGAAAACGAAAAAAAAATAATTAGTTAATTATATTTTTTTGTCGTATATATTTTATTTGTTATTTTAGTTTTGTTGATTTTATTTCTTTATTTATTGTTATTTTAAAAAAATAAAACTTAAAATCTAAATTTTAATAATTAATATTAAAATTTTATTAATAAATAAATTAATAAATAATATTAAAATATTACTAATAAATAATAAATAATAAATAATAATAATTGTATAAAAAGCTGGGTAATGGATATGGCGTCAGAATGGCTACTGATATGTATTCTGACGCCAAAGATCGCTTCGGAATGGCTACGCCACTTTTGGCTTCGACTTTTGACAATAGTCATTTCGACGCCAAAAGGGTGATGGCTTCGAAATGGCTTTGATTTGTTGCCGTAGCCATCTTGGTTTTTTTTTTTGTAGTGGATTAGTTTGCGACGATAAACATCACTCGAAAACTTGATATGAGTAGAAGGCGTTCATGCAATTTCCTATTGTGATATTTCTCCCACAAAGGTGTTTGGGATGATAAATGAAATTCACAATGAGATACAATCTACACAACAAAATCCTAGCACAAGGAAATTGCAATAGTAAATACAATTGTTGTGGTGAATTAGGAACTTTGGTGATATTGAGAGTTAATTACTCTCTCAATATTATCTCATGAAAGGAAGAACAAGAATGGGAGTATTCTTAAGATAGAAAATAAGAAATGATATGGAAAAATGGGATGGAATGTCCCTTGGCATGCAACCTCTATTTATAGAGCTATGCATCAAACAATACCTCCTTTTGAAACAAAAGTGTTTCACCAAGCAAAGCTTATGAATCAAAGTAATGTTTCACCAAGCAAAGCTTTATGAACCAAAGTAATGTTTCATCAAGCAAAGCTTATGAACCAAAGTAATGTTTCACCAAACAAAGCTTATGAATCAGAGCTATAATTCATCAAACAAAACTTATGAATCAAAGTAATGATTCATCAAATTCTTTGAGGCATTTAATTGGACTTATGATATATTTATTTAGTCTCATACTACTATACTAAGTATGTAGTATATACAAATATAGGTCTATAACTCTTCCAGATTGAACTTTGTGAAATCCTTGGATTCCTGTTTGGCTATAACTTTGGCTCTCCAACGGTCATCTTGAGGTAGACTCCTGAGGATTTTCCTGACCTGTTCATTTGAGGGAATAAGCCTTCCAAGTGAGACAAGTTCGTTTGTTATGTTGGTGAACCTAGTGAACATTTCTTGAATACTTTCTTTAGGTTCCATAATAAATCTTTTATACTTTGACATTAGCAAGTCAATCTTAGAGCGCTTTACTTCACTAGTTCCTTCATGGGTAACTTCTAGCAGATCCCAAATCTACTTAGCGATTTTGCAACCCATTATACGATTGTGACCACAGTGAAGTATTTTGATGGCAAGAGAATTCATCTCCATTTTCTGAAAATCTTCTTTCTCAAATTCAGTGATTGGTTTGGGAACAGTTTCGTTATTGGAGTTGGTAGTTGTTACCTCAAAGTCTCGAATTTCGATAACTCTCCAAACCTGATAATTTTCGACTTTGATAAAGATTTTCATCCTATTCTTCAAGTAAGTGTAGAATTTTCCATCAAACATGGGCGGTCTTTGAGTAGAGTAACCTTCCTCCATTCTTTCATTCATTTGAGAAATGGTGTACCTTCGAATTAAGCGAAGCGTGATAATCCATCTGCCAAAAGTGGTGTACCTGCAACCACAAAAAAAGACTAAATCGGGGGCTGATATCCCGGAAAAGCCCTACGATGATTAAGTCAGATCAGAGAGGAAATATAATAATAATAAATAATAAATAATAAATAATAAATAATAAATAATAAATAATAAATAATAAATAATAAATAATAAATAATAAATAATAAATAATAAATAATAAATAATAAATAATAAATAATAAATAATAAATAATAAATAATAAATAATAAATAATAAATAATAAATAATAAATAATAAATAATAAATAATAAATAATAAATAATAAATAATAAATAATAAATAATAAATAATAAATAATAAATAATAAATAAGAAATAATAAATAATAAATAATAAATAATAAAAGAAAAAGGGAGAGAATGGTGTACCTCAATTAAGCATGATGATCCATCGCAAGTGGTGTACCGCAACCACAAAAGACTAAACCGGGCATGTCCCTGAAAAGCCCTACGATGATTAAGTCCGATCAGAGAGGAAGTATAATAATAAATAATAAATAATAAATAATAAAGAAAAAGGGGAGAGAATGGTGTACCTTCGATTGCGCGTGATGATCCATCCGCGTAAGTGGTGTACCAGAACCACAAAAGACTAAACCGGGATGTCCCTAGAAAGCCCTACGATGATTAAGTCAGATCAGAGAGAAAGTATAATAATAATAAATAATAAATAATAAATAATAAATAATAAATAATAAATAATAAATAATAAATAATAGTTAAAAATAATAAATAATAAATAATAAATAATAAATAATAAATAATAAATAATAAATAATAAATAATAAATGGACTTGAACTTAGTATCACGAAAAAATACTAAGCTGCCTACGTATCCCGAAGGAATCAAAGCCCACGTAGTTCTTTGTCGTACCTTTTACTTTTAACTGTTGAATGTTGATGTTGATTGTCCGTGGTCTGGTTTCCATGATCCTATTCGTCATCATCATATGCTTGGTTACATGCTTCCGCCGACACTCCTCCCGACGATGATGCAGATAACAATAATAATAAGAATAATAATAACAATAACAATAATAACTATAACAATAACAATAATAATAATACTAATAGTAATAATAATATTAAATATTAAATAATAAACAATGAACAATAAACAATAAACAATAAACAATAATAATAATAATAATAATAATAATAATAATAATAATAATAATAATAATAATAATAATAATAATAATAATAATAACTTTAAGGAGAAAGTACCTTCAAATTAAGCGAAGCGTGATGATTAAGTCAGATCAGAGAGAAAGTATAATAATAATAATAATAATAATAATAATAATAATAATAATAATAATAACGTTAAGGAGGAAGTACCTTCGAATTAAGCGAAGCGTGATGATCCAACTGCCGCAAGTGGTGTACCTGCAACCACAAAAAAGACTAAACCGGGGGCTGATGTCCCGGAAAAGCCCTCCGATGATTAAGTCAGATCAGAGAGGAAGTATAATAATAATAAATAATAAATAATAAATAATAAATAATAAATAATAAATAATAAAGAAAAAAGGGGAGAGAATGGTGTACCTTCGAATTAAGCGAAGCGTGATGATCCATCTGCCACAAGTGGTGTACCTGCAACTACAAAAAAGACTAAACCGGGGGCTGATGTCCCGGAAAAGCCCTACGATGATTAAGTCAGATCAGAGAGAAAGTATAATAATAATAAATAATAAATAATAAATAATAAATAATAAATAATAAATAATAAATAATAGATAATAAATAATAAATAATAAATAATAAATAATAAATAATAAATAATGAATATTAAATAATAAATAATAAATAATAAATAATAAATAATAAATAATAAATAATAAATAATAAATAATAAATAATAAATAATAAATAATAAATAATAAATAATAAATAATAAAGAAAAAAGGGGGGAGAATGGTGTACCTTCGAATTAAGCGAAGCGTGATTATCCATCTGCCGGAAGTGGTGTACCTGCAACTAGAGCTGTGCAATGGGCCGGAGCCCCATCAGAGCCCCGGATCCGACCCGTAATTTTAAGGGTTTAAAGTGGGGCGGGCTAAATACGAGGCGGGCTACAAACGGGCCTTATTTAATATGCAAGGGGCGGGTTGGATAAGGGTTCTAGTAAGGGTTTAATATGAGTTATACGGAGCCTTATATGGGATTTGGTAGTAGTATCATTCAATTATTAGTAACTTAACTCATGTCTGGTAAGTTAATACCAACTCCCATACAACATTTGTGGTAAGTTACTAATAATTGAATGTTGTTCTTTTTATAATCACTTTCTTTGTAAGTTAATTTATTAAATTCATCATCAATTAAATGTTGTAATTAAGTTTATGGTAGAGATATTATTTTATTGATTGATAAATTTAATGGAGGATAGTGGGGACCAAACACATTAAAAAATTATTTAAAGAAAGTTAACGAAAAAAAATGGGAATCATAATTATCATAAAAATATTTTTTTAAAGTTAGCGGGAAACATGTGGGGCCTTTAAGTAATATAAAAATATAAAAATGAAATTAGTAGAAAATACATAGGGACCATAAATATTATTAATTATTAAGATATTAAAATGAGGATAAAAGACAAATGGAACAATGAACAGAGGAAATATTCTTTGACGGGCGTCTCTCAGACCAAATTCATTAAAACTTAATTGAACTAAAAGATGATAACGGACTGACCAAATTAGAGATGCTTTCTCAAAGAGACCGTCTCTTACAAGAATTTGTGATTAATTTTTCGTCTTATTTTGTTATAATGTTTTATACGATTAGTTATATTATTCAATTATAAAGTACTTGCATTTATACGGACAAAAATATGAAGCAGAACATAAAACCATTTGAGGAAAAAAATCAGTTACAGTTGCATTTGAGCATAATATTTATTTCTTATTTTTATTACCATGTAATAGCTTTGATCATCATAAATAATCAGTGTTCTAAAATTAGGTAATCAATATGATTTTGATTGAGGTTTTTAGTGGAAACGGGGTGGACCGATCGCTTGATGGGCCCACGTAAAGCCGCTTCCTATATTGAGCTCTCCAACCCGCTCGCTTTCCACAAGAACCCGATCCGGCCCTTATCCGGCCCATTGCACAGGCCTACCTGCAACCAAAAAAAAGACTAAACCGGGGGCTGATGTCCCGGAAAAGCCCTCCGATGATTAAGTCAGATCAGAGAGAAAGTATAATAATAATAAATAATAAATAATAAATAATAAATGAATAATAATTAATAATAAATAATAAATAATAAATAATAAATAATAAATAATAAATAATAAATAATAAATAATAAATAATAAATAATAAATAATAAATAATAAATAATAAATAATAAATAATAAATAATAAATGGACTTGAACTTAGTATCCCGAAGAAATACTAAGCTGCATACGTATCCCGAAAGAATAAAAGCCCACGTAGTTCTTTATTGTACCTTTTATTTTTAATTGTTGAATGTTGATGTTGATTGTCCGTTTCCAAGATCCATGATCCGATTGCATCGCCATATGCTTGAATAGATGCTTCCTACACACTCCTCCGAGCATGATGATAACAATAATAATAAAATAAAATAATAACAATAATAATAACAATAATAATAATATTAAATAATAATAATAAATATTAAATAATAAATAATAAATAATAAATAATAAATAATAAATAATAAATAATAAATAATAAATAATAAATAATAAATAATAAATAATAAATAATAAATAATAAATAATAAATAATAAATAATAAATAATAAAGAAAAAATGGGAGAGAATGGTGTACCTTCGAATTAAGTGGTGTACCTGCAACCACAAAAAAGACTAAACCGGGGGCTGATGTCCCGGAAAAACCCTACGATGATTAAGTCAGATCAGAGAGAAAGTATAATAATAATAAATAATAAATAATAAATAATAAATAATAAATTATAAATAATTTATAATTAATAACTAATACTACCTCCTGTTCAGCCTAAATGTCCCATATTTGTTTTGGCACTATTCACTCATCACTCTTAATTTGTATTTTACTCTTAATCTATAAGTTAAAACATAGTCATATGAGATCTTGTTTGATTCGTCTCAATACAAGGATTATTAATATCAAATTTTTATAATTTTTAATTAAGAATAATTTGAGATATTAAGGGTTAAAATGTTGCCTCGGCAAGTGTGTAAAACTAAATGGGACATTTAGGCTGAATAGGAGGGAGTAATAAATAATAAATAATAAATAATAAATAATAAATAATAAATAATAAATAATAAATAATAAATAATAAATAATAAATAATAAATAATCAATAATAAATAATAAATAATAAATAATAAATAATAAATAATAAATAATAAATAATAAAGAAAAAAGGGGAGAGAATGGTGTACCTTCGAATTAAGCGAAACGTGATCATCCATCTGCCGTAAGTGGTGTACCTGCAACGACAAAAATGACTAAATCGGGGGCTGATGTCCCGGAAAGTATATTAAATAATAAATAATAAATAATAAATAATAAATAATAAATAATAAATAATAAATAATAAATAATAAATAATTAATAATTAATAATAAATAATAAATAATAAATAATAAATAATAAATAATAAATAATAAATAATAAATAATAAATAATAAATAATAAATAATAAATAATAAATAATAAATAATAAATAATAAATAATAAATAATAAATAATAAATAATAAATAATAAATAATAAATGGACTTGAACTTAGTATCCCGAAGAAATACTAAGCTGCCTACGTATCCCGAAAGAATCAAAGCCCACGTAGTTCTTTGTTGTACCTTTTATTTTTAATTGTTGAATGTTGATGTTGATTGTCCGTTGTCCAGTATCCATAATCCGATTCGTCATCGTCATATGCTTGAATAAATGATTCCGCCGACAATCCTCCCGACGATGATGCAGATAACAATAATAATAAGAATAATAATAACAATAACAATAATAACAATAATATTTACAATGATAATAATATTAATAATAATAATAATAAATATTCAATAATAAATAATAAATAATAAATAATAAATAAAAAATAAAAAATAATAAATATTAAATAATAAATAATAAATAATAAATAATAAATAATAAATAATAAATAATAAATAATAAATAATAAATAATAAATAATAAATAATAAATAACAATCACAATCACAATCACAATCACAATCACAAATCACAAATAACAATCATAAAATTATAAAAAACAACAAAAATAATAAATAATAAATAATAAATAATAAATAATAAATAATAAAGAAAAAAGGGGAGAGAATGGTGTACCTTCGAATTAAGCGAAGCGTGATGATCCATCTGTCGCAAGTGGTGTACCTGCAACCACAAAAAAGACTAAACCGGGGCTGATGTCCCGGAAAAGCCCTACGATGATTAAGTCAGATCAGAGAGAAAGTATAATAAATAATAAATAATAAATAATAAATAATAAATAATAAATAATAAATAATAAATAATAAATAATAAATAATAAATAATAAATAATAAATAATAAATAATTAATAATAAATAATTAATAATAAATAATAAATATTAAATAATAAATAGTAAATAATAAATAATAAATAATAAATAATAAATAATAAATAATAAATAATAAATAATAAATAATAAATGGACTTGAACTTAGTATCCCGAAGAAATACTAAGGTGCCTACGTATCCCGAAAGAATCAAAGCCCACGTAGTTCTTTGTTGTACCTTTTATTTTTGATTGTGCTTCTTAAGCATTAAGCCAAGCACGTCAAACTGGATTTTTTTATCAACGAATTAACTTTGCAACTTTCAAGTTGAACAAAGTCCACTCTGTAATGTCCTTTTTTTTATTTTTATATTATATATATTCCCTCATCTCGACCTACATATATATAATTGAAAAATAATTTACAATAATGAAATATTTCTCTCTCTCCGTTTTCATATGTTATTCTCAAATAGAATCTACCAATTTTAGTATTAATCTTTGACAATGATTTATCATCGATTTTTATGACAAAAACATATTCATTTAAAACTTTGATAGATTTGTGTCAATGTATATTATCTCAATATTAACTTTTTAGAATTTTAAAAACTCACACTTTAAATTAAGGAAAATTACCCCAAATATAATTTTTCAATGATTTTCCTACGATATTTTTAACTTTTAATTGATTATAAATAATAACCCAACTATTAATCACTTACTCAAGAATGTTGTTATTAATTCAAATAGAACATGTTTTTAATATTTTATAGGTTGACTTTAAAAAAAAGGTAAATTTAAAAAATTAATAAAAGTAGTAAGTATTTTATCGAATAGTGTATAATATAAAGGGAGGAGTAGATATTCATAAAATTTTCTTTTTCTTTCAAACCAGTAGAAAAATTACTTGCTTTACAAGTAGTAGGTTATTGAGGTTCACCTTAAACAAACACCATTCAGATTTTGGGATCATTTATGATTAATTAAAAGTTAAGATTATTATAGGAAAATCAGTAAATTTTGGATTATTCGGTGTAATTTTTCCTGAAATTAATTGACTTTTATGTTTACATTGGAATATGCGCAAAAAAAAAATGAAAAGAATAAACGAAAATAGAGAAAATATCGAGCTCCCTTTCAATTATTTTATATATATATATATATATATATATATATATATATATATATATAATATTTTTTGTCAAATGATATATATATATATATATATATACATATATATATAATATATATATATATATACATATATATATATATATATACTATATATATATATATATATATATACTCATACTCTTTATTTTCACTTACTAAACTATATTCATATATTTTACTTTAATTTATATAAACCCATATATATTTATAACTATATTTTAATTATTTTATTCATATACAATTACATATACATATAATATTATTAATTATTATTTTACTCTATATTCAATAAATATTACTTCCTCTTCATCTATAAACTTAATATAGTTTCCACTTACCCCTAAAATCTCCATTTTTCCCTTACTCCACTAAAATTCAATATTAATATCAAAGCTTGAATACAATATTATATTTATACTCTAATTATTTTTTTTATTAATAGTGATCTTCTTGTAGTATTTTATTTTGATAGTTAAATAAATAAAAATCTATGAAAATATTTATAATTTCCTAGAAATTTATATTTATCAAATTATTGTTTCTCGCTTTTTATACATTTGCCTTATATTCTATAATTTATAATTATGTTTCATAAATTCATCTCTATTTTGAATATTTTCTCTGATTGCTTCTTAAATTTTTCCACTATACCAATTTGACGAGACAAAAAAACAAACAAACATAAATATTAGTGTTTTTTTCATTGATCTTTAGTTTTGGAATAAGACCAAAGAATACCTTTACGGACATGACAAGCAATGCATATTTAGCATGCTATTTTGGGTTTCACAAATATTTATATGAGACGTTATTATTGTGAAAATTATTTTTTCGGTTGACTTATTTATATTTAGTGTCCTTAATTATTACTCATAATTTTAAGGTGATTAATTAGAGAAATAAAATAATTATATAGGTTTGTCTTATAATGAGACAATCTTATACAAGACGAACTGTTTGTACTTTGTCTTTCTCTTTATTTTTCAATCACTCTTGTATGAGACCGTTTCACCGTGAGATGAGTCCATATAAAAGGTATATTAACAAACACAAATTGTTATGAGAGACGATCTTTTCAAAAGGCGCGTTAAATAGATGGGTTAAACAACCCAATTAATACAAATTAAAGAGAAAATAAGAATGTGGGCTTTTGTTTTGAAGTTTATTTAAAAGACGATCTCTCACAAGAACAACTGATTAACAAAAACTATTAAAAAAAACCAATGAAAATTGAACGTCCACTTGTACAAAAACAGTTTTGTAATAGTTTAGGCTGACCTAATTGAAGTCGTCTCACAATGTGACTGTCTCAATAGAGATTGTTGTTTTTTGTCGGAAGAAAAATAACGTGATGTGAATCGAATTTTGGACATTTATCTGAGAAAACAACACGTGTTCTAACAGAAATAAGACCCAATTCTCGTCTTTTCCTTTTCCTAACCAAGTGTATTAGCGTTAAAAATAAGCCGAATCTACAACTGCCATTGGACCTATACAAGAATCCAATCCAAATTTTTACCCAATTTTATTTCAAATTTCTTTCTCTCTCTAAAATCCATTTATTTGAGTAACTATCATTCAACATAATATTTTCATTTCAATTTCCCAAATTTAAATTTCAAATCACAATCTCAATCTCAATCTCAATTCTCTCACACATTAAGATTCTCTACTACTCCTTCATTCCCGTCAAATTTTTGCCCAAATCTAAGATTCTCTGAAATTCAACGGTTATATTTTCATTCCCGTCAACCTACTACTCCTTCATCGTCTTCTTTAGATGATGTTGAAGCTAGGTTAAAGGCTCTTAAGTTAAAATACCCTGTTTCATCTACTCCAATTCAAACTTCTTCTGGGTTAGGTCGGAAAAATGTTGTTAAACTTTATCGGCATGTTCATGGGTTAAAACCTACTGAGAATAATAAGCTTAAAGTTTATGGGAAAGATTTTCTTGGGTGGCTTAATCCTGATGATGCTGATGATACAATGTGGGATGCAGTTGATGATGAACAGTTTGGAAGTAGACTCCTGGTTCTGCATCTACTCCGTCTCTGTTGCAACGAGACCTCCTCGAAGAAATCGAAGAATTTCATTTTTCTTTTCTTTTTCTAAACAATAGTGTTACTATTTTGTGTTAGGGTTTTTATATTGATTTTATGATAAATTGTAAATCTTTGTAATTGACTTTGATTGCTGATCACATTCTTTTTCAGATATGTTAGTGCAAACTTCTCGATGCAAGTAATACACTTCTGGATTTCGGCATACGCAATAATTCTCAGGTATCCATTTTTGTTGTTTTTGCCAACTTTCAAGTCCGTTAAAGTATGCTCAAGTAATGGCTACACTTTCTTGTTCCATTCGACTTGGCTGTTTTTGGAACAAGCAAAGCAACACTTGCAGGTGCTTTAATAATTTGTATCCTGTTCCTGGTTGATACATTTGTTTGAAAACTTCAGGCTTTAACAGGCTTTCAGGCAAAGATGATTCGAGTTTTACCACCCAGACCCGGAAGCTCATATCTGCCGTGCTATATGGGTAGAGTTATCATTATGGTCCTAATCATAAGTTTTGTCTGCAGTGCTATATGGTTCGAGATTTTGCTGGTTTTGGTATGGTCAATTTAGCTTCAAGAAACTGGTACGCACCTTAAATTTACATAGGAGCAACAAATTTGCAACATAGTTTCTGGTTCAATTGGTCATTTTGTGTGGTTCTAGAACCAGATTTCATAATACCTTAGGCTGTTTGTGCTTGTTACATTGACTGGGTTCTTAATTTGAGGACAAAAATTTGAATCAGAACGGAAAATAGAGCACCAGAAATACTTAAAATTATGGCACACTGGAAACTGGAGCAAGCATACAGACACATACAACTATACAAGGGCAGAGCAAAACACAGGTCTTGTTTATTTTATATTTTTTCAAAATTTTGAGACCTATAAGCAAGTAAGTAACAATAACAATGTTAGAGCTTTAATCCTAAAATTTGGATCCGTTGCATGAATCCATATATAATTTTTCGTGGTCGTCCATATGGATAAACTAATGTAAACTAATATGGTTATATGGGGCTATATGCAGTTGAACATCTTGCACTACCCAGAATTACCCTTATACATATACATATTCAGATTAGTATTCTGTTTTTTTTCTCAAGCTGTGCCTTATGTAAGTATTGGTGTATGTCCAACTATGATACTTCTACTCAACAAATTCTTGTGAGAGACGGTCTCTTTGAGACACCATTCCGTATTTGTCAGTCCATTATCATCTTTTAGTTTAATTAAGCTTTAATGAGTTGGGCTTAAGAGACGGTCTCTTAAAGACTAGCTGTTATTAATATGAACACAAGTATAGTTAAACCATGCAACCCAAATATTTTTGTTTAAACATTCAACCCATTATTCACAGTATGTAGCTATAATGCTTAATGGTGAATCCATTATACTTGTATAAGATGGGTCAAACGCTTTCCTCTGCATATATGCTCAACCAATTTAACCACGATTCTTGTTTGTTATATGTTATAAGAATTCGATATTAATAAAAGTTTTAATTAAATGACATAGATCATTAACTAGACAAGTCCAAACCTAGAATTCCTTATTGATACACCAAAAAAAACATATTTAGACAAAGATGTGACGATAGCAGATAATTTTTTCACTAACATTTGAAACAATACATAACGATAATTAAGGAGTAACACATCATGCAAAGATGAACATCCCCGCTTTATTTTAAAACTACATATAATTAACACATACACTTAAATTTACACTCGAATTTATTCACTGCTCTCGTAGTTTATTTAAAGTTCACGTACGCTATTTTAATCATAGGTGTGCATCTCATAAGGGAATTTCTTGGGAACACAGGTTCGATAACCAAAAAAGGATTTATTGGCAATGGTGACGGAGTACTCAATATTGCATTGGTTTAATTGGCAACGATTGTGGACAACTTCACCTGGTATGTGTGTTTATTGGCTCCATCATTGCTTGCTTTGTTAGGAATAAAGTATGCTTTGTTGTTCTGAGAGCGAAAAATGTTTGAGTATATATATACATGTGTGTGTGTGAAATGTACATGCGTATGCAAATGAGTAAGTTTCGAGTATGATATCTCGGGTCTATTGTTAATTATATCATTTTTATGATGTATCTAGACATTTTGACATTCTAATTTGATTTTTATGTGGTGATTTTTGATCGTGTCGAGTCAAGAGCATTTTCACTTATTCGGATCAATTTTAAATAACATACCATTCTTAGAACTACAAAATAATAAATTGGACTATTATTATATTATACCATGCTTTCTATATAAAGAAGTGTTGTGGATAGGCTTTTGCACTGTCTAGAAGCCATTTTTAGTGTTTCTCTATCATCTTTCTAGATTTCTTTCATAAAATTTAATTAATGTTTGATTAATTAATTAAGAGTGGTGGCAATTGCTTTTGGAAGATTTGATGATTCATAGGTGGTCCTCAATCAATGTTCACTTTACTCTTTGTCTTTGCTGGACTGGGCTCTTGCATTGCTTACAATTAGTACATTTTTGTTTCTCTTGTTTTGGAAATTTTGCAAATCTTAGTAATACATCTATCTAATTAGATATGGCAAAAATAATATAGCTTAGGCTTAGCTTGCATATTAATTCCATACAAGTAGATAATTTAATACTTGTTATTTTATTAATCTAATTTTATTGATAGTTATTAACTTAGCGGGATATGCAACGGCATTACCCTATTTGAAATGATAAAAAACTTCATTTTTAATGGACCATTTTTGTTAACAAATAACTATTTGCTAGGTTTTAGTTAGTTTTTCTTTCATATTAGCTAGATTTGTTATTTCTACTGTTTAAGATTAAAATTTACAAGAAAAAACAAATAGGTGAAATGTTTTGTTGTCTATATTTTTTATCCTTTGGATTTGGATTTCATATTGAGTGATACTTACTTGATGTTCAAATGAAAGAGCTAGCCATCTAAACCGATGAACAAATGACCACATTATCGTTCAATGTTTTGGGAGTGCTTTCTAAATAGAGACAAATGAGTTAATTTCATTCAGTAAGTTAGACTTTCTAGCAAGATGTGTCTACACTACACGGTATAAAATGACGTTCACTAAGATATAAGTTTATACATTATTCAATTAATGAACAACTACGGGGAGTATTGGGTATACTTTGAGTTCTAATACCCTAGCTTTAAAATATTATTTTGCTTAAAATAGACTAGAGAGGGCGACACTTTAGTTTTAAAATGATCCAAAGAGGTACAAGCACTGAATATGTTAGTTTGTGGTAAAATATCCCCAAGGATTTTACCTTTCAATCTATGAACATTGATATTTGTCCCTCCCGTCTTTGCTCTTGGGTAATTTCTCGAAGAAACAAGAAATTCAACATGTGTTACGCTTACAATTTGTGATTTAAGCAATTGAAATTCTATTTCGATTCCTTCTCATCATCTCAATCTCACTCGGTATGTTATATTTCAATTTCATCTAAGATCATTGTTATTAAAATCATTTGTCAATTAACCTAAAACATTACTTTGTAGTTTTTATTGGGAAATATTTATTGATGAAGTTAAAGCTTTGTCTAATATTAATTTTACGACAACAATGTTGCTTTTCAGTGGTTGTTGATTGTATGTTGGCATGAATTTATTATGATTTTATTTGAATTATTTGAGTTTTGCTTAAGTATTGACATTTTTTAGTTTTATTGATTGATATTTTTTCTTTCTATGTTGCAGATCTTTTAGGTTGATCTTTTGTTGATCTTTTCTTCTATTCATCATTTCATATACTCTGTGTTGTTCCTCCTCCCTTGCTTCTGATCTGTGCTTTGAATGAAGAAGATGGATGCTTATCAAATCAAGAAAATTAATTTCCTTAGTTCCAATCGAAGGTAATTCATTTCCTTAGTAATCATCTGCTCCATTGTAGTTCTTTTGAGGTACTCAATTATTTTGATTTTGGATATTTGAGAAATTATTTTTAGATATTTGAATAATTGTCATCAGAAAGTCAAAATCTTTTTCACAGTTCCTTACTTTTGCTTCTGCCTGCTAACTGATTTCATAAACTCGGTTTGTTTTTGTAACAGAACGCCTCTGTTACTTGCTGATTTCTGCACTAAATTATACAAAAATATAATAGTTGATGATCAAACAAACAAATGAACGGTAGTATTCGAGCCACTACCAAGCGCCCTCCAAGAATTCCTTTATTTATTTATTTGATACTTACAAGTGATTACAATATGTCCTTATATAGGCATAAGCCAACAACTAAAATAAAATGACACCAAAACATACAAGAATACTAGACACTTATTCTAATTGTTCTAAAATATCATTACTTGCCGGTTGTCCCTCTTTTTATTCCTCCTTTGGTATGTTATAAGTACCGGTTTACCCGGTTGCCCATTCGTTACAATACCCCCCGCTAAAACCTTCACCTTGTCCTCAAGGTGAACAACAAGATAAGCGGCAAAGAACGTCTTGCTATCTTTCCACTTTGCATCGGCCGGATCTAAACCATCCCAAGAAACCAATATATCTTTGGTCCTCGTAGGAGTCACACGTATATCCAGAATGCGAAGTGGTTGGGCAGCAAACTCTAAGTCCTTGTCGATCGGAAGTGTAATTTGTGAAGAAGTCGAAGCTCCCGTGGCAACCTTTAGTTCATTCCCAATCAACTACTAAAATATAACAACTAATCTAATCGCAAAATACAATGACTAATAGATTAATATGAAAAGACGATAATGCCCTTTGACCCCTTGATCCGAGTCATTACATTTTTCTTGGAGCAGCTGTTGGATTTCAAGTGCTCAAATCTTTCTTTCCCACGTTGCGTCAGCCAAATCTAAACCATCCCAAGAAACCAATATATCTTTGGTCCCCGTAGGAGTCACAAGTATATCCTTTTCCCTCTTTCATAGCTGAACATTTTCCTAATTTCTCGATGTTACACATGTTTTATGCCCACACCCTCTTCTTTTACTATTGAGTATCCTCAAGAATCTTCAATGATCTCTAATTTTCTCCTTCACGTGCTTTACTTTTAGCCAATTCCGCACAAATCATTATTTGCTAATGATATATACAAGTATCTGGTTGGTTTTTTTATGTCAAGATAATCGCCCTTTTGCAGCTGTTAAACTTTTAAATAGAATGTTAGAAGATGGTTACTAGACATACGAGTTTATATATGATAACTTGATTAAATTATTTTGTGATACTAATTACCTAGAATAGAAGCATTGCTATGTAAAATTAAGATGCTAGAAAGGGATATAAAACCATGTTTAGGCATATATTAAAATCTTATAAGATGCTTGTGTAGTTCAGGAACAGTAGCTCTACTCTCTTCTCCTGCTCCTCCATTTACTTCATCTCAACTACTTCATCTCAGCATAAGCAAAGTCTCAATGATGTCCACAAATTTTAGGGCTTTCCTCTCATTTGTATTTCTCTTTGATTGTTGTATTAGATTTAGGAATGTTTTTTTGGGATGAAAATTTGTGGATTTGTAGTAATTTTCTTGTGTTTTTGATGAGATGATAGCTAAGGTGATTGAAGAAATTTTTAGACAAGTAATTTTGGGATGAAAATTTGTGGATTAGTATAGCAATTTTCTTGTGTCTTGATCATTTTCTCTTGTTTTAGCATATTGTATGTGTAGTTTTTGGACCTTTGCAGGTGGGTAAATGCATAAAATTTGTAGTTTTGATAGATGTGGTTGAAGGCACGGATGGTGTACCTATGATTAGGCCCTTATATTCGACACCCATAACGAATTTGATTTTTTAACTCATATCTATGGTAAATTGACAAATTATGGAATATAAGTTTCAATACAACCCTTAATATTGAGCACATTACACATGGAGAACTAATGCTGAAGTACCTAACTGATACCTCAAATTAGCCTTTTGCTTCAAATCTCAAAATCTCATTAGAGTTGGTGTCACCCCTACTTTCCAAGCAACATCTCGTGATCAATTTCTAAGCTCAATACTTGAACAAACTACGCCCATCAAAATAGTGTACACTCATTTATTTTACGTAAATATCTTTATTCTACTTTTTAAATGGAAAGGTGTGTGCTATTTTAGTGTAGACTATAACACCGTAGCCGCATGGGAGACAATAAAGTGTGAATTGTGGAAGACAAAGGAATTTGTAAGGTTGTTATCTTCCTTTGAACAACGTAAAAGCTCTAAAGTCTAAGGATGTTGGGTTGAAAGACTTAAAACCTTGCAAATTGAATTTCAAAAGTTTGATAATCTTACGAACCTCCAAATGGAAAACTGGCTTACTTTGACACTATAAATGCAACAACACTTATACCAGGATCATCATGCACCAAGTAACACAATTCCTCTCGATCTTATTTTGAACATCTTTCTTATTACCTCTTCCTCGTTGCATAGTCAAGTTTACCTTCCAATATGCTTGATTGTCCTGAGATGTGTAGCAAATGCACAAAATTGTCCAGACTGCTTTGTTCAATCACGCATCTCGCATTACCCAAACTCTATCAAAACGGAATAGATAGTGAGTATACACACATATATATACATTATACAAATACATAAAGTTATGATGATAGATAAATTAACTGCATAATTGAAATGAAATGCAGATGGAGCTTTTGGGTTTGGTGAATTTGGAACTATAGTCAATGGTGGAGACGTATTAGCATCCTCAAATTTATACCGCAGTGGGGTAGGTTGCGGTGCTTGCTATCAGGTAAACAGAATAAATGTCTTGAGTAAAGATCGTTAATCTGTTCTTTACGTAGGTGAGCTGTAAATTAAGCATTTGATGTTCATGTAGGTGAGGTGCACCAACACCAATTACTGCTCGGACATGGGGTTTTGATTTTATCCTCGACGAACATGCTTTTGCTAAGATCACTCAAATAGCAGATGCGGTTGCAAATTTAAGATCTCTTGGTGTTGTGGATGTAGAGTATTAGCGGTATGCATTTTATTAAAAACCAATCTATTTAAGCATATATATTGCACATAACAAATCGACATTCTATTAGTATGGGCGAATTCAAGATACTAAAACATAGAGTGGGCCAAACACTCATCTCTGCAAGAACCAACCCGCCTGTCATTTTTTTGTTATGTTTTACACAATTGAATATTGATAGGGTTTATAATCAGATGACTCAAAGCATGGCCTAAGCAGACCCAAGTTTAGATTATCCCCTGCTTGCACTACTTTAATGAGAGCTTTTCGTCAACAGATCATAATCAATTATTTACTGTCTCCTTGATACAGAGTGGCATGCAACTATGCGGGGAAAACATATCATTCAAGATTGAAGAGAGCAGTTCGACTTATAATAATTAATCAATGATAACATATCTAAAATCGATTTAATGCTTTAGATTCGATATAAGATTTGAGAGCATTCAAAATGCTCAAAAATAGTGGACGAGCAAAAGCTTGTAGTTATTTAAGTGTTGATTCAAAATGCTTGTAGTTTTAAATGAAAGTAGGCCTTTCCATTATCTTTTCAAATGAAGATGAGGTCTAATTCAGCATGAAAAATCAGGGTCTGTTAATGAAGATGAGGTTTATCTATTAGGGTTTTCATTTGAATTCGTATGAGAAATCAGGGTACAATTTGTTTGAGTTTGCTTGGATTGTCGTTTGGTTTCTTTGATGAACATTCAGGTACTTACATTTTCCTTTTCGTAATTGCTTTGCAAATTTTTTTCAGCTTGTACTTCGATCTTATTCAATTTGTTACTCCATCATTTGTACTTTGATCTTCATTATCTGTCTTTCTTATGTTTTTTTCTTGATTTTGTTCTCCAGTTGCTTTAATTGATATTTGATGTTTTGTTAGTTTATATGGGTATCAATCTGTTTTAATTTTAGAGTTTTCAATTTCAATTGATTTTTGTTTGGGTTGTTTTGTTTATTTGTTCCTTTGTGTTTTAGTACTATATTACCTTCCGAATGAATTGCTTGTGTGTATGACAAGTGCTCTCTAACATACTATGATTTTACTTTAGTTAAGACACTTGATTGATACTTTTCCTTAGGCAAAATGTAACTGCGATGTATGTAAATATATACATAGTTACATACATCTTTAAACTATTCTATACTGATCATATGAAACAATACAAGACCCAATCTATATTGATCATATGAACCACTTACAAGCCTCATAATATAAGAGAGAAAATTGAGACATCCACATTTGTATCAACTCCTCCCTCTTTGGAAAAGAATTGTCCTCAATTCTTGAGCTCCCATGTATGTTTGCTGTCAACAATACTTTATTCAGAATTAAGTTTGCACAGCCCAACTTCTTTTTAATCATTTCTTGAGGATGCACTAGCAAATTAACACCTGCACACATTTTGAATACGAACACAACACTTAACGACACTTGCTGTAATCTGTTTAGCTGTTGTTCTGAATTCTGCTAGTTGTTGTTCTGTAATCTGTTGAATTGCTGTGCTGTGATTTGTGAGCTGCTGTTATGTTTTCTATTCAGCTGTCCATACCGTATTCTGAAGCATAGAACATTCTTGTTAGGACTGACACTTTTCTAAATTGCACCCATGTTACACATACTGGAAAGAAACTTTTCTAACTTGCACCCACTGATACAAAACGATCTTCCCACTGATTTCCGCCTTCAACTACTGTTCAGAGTGTAACCCATCTACTGTTGATGTTGTTCAATGTTGCTGATCCAAGGAAGACACAACCCAAGCTGCACATGCTGCTGCACATTCTGCTATGGATGATTTTTTTGCGTGCTGATTGTTTGCTGCACTACAGTCTTGCTGGCATTTGTTGCGTGCTGCTGATCTAAACACAAATGCACTTTGATCTGAGGTATTGCTTGTTGCTGTATTGCTGCATACATACTCTTGCTAGTCATGCTTCACCAACCTAAATTTAAGTAGACAAAATGAGGAACACAATGGGAGGTAAACAGTAAATAAATCCCAAATTTAGGTAAAATCAATACCTAAACACCCTAAATTCAAGTAGCCAAAACAATCTCTTGCATCGTACTCCGAATAAACTCATCAAACAAATCAAGTTGTTGTCTAACTAAAGTACTAAACCCTTTTCTTCAAAAAAAGCACTAATAACAACCCACGCATCTTCTTATGTGATCTCTTCTCCGTGTCGTCTTCATCATCATCTATCATCATATGACTCTCGTTCTCATTCTCGTACTCATATTTACCTTCGTTAATCCTTGCTTTTACAACTTACCCTAAATACAAATTCAAATTAATTCAAACCCAAAAACATAGTAAAAATAATACAAATATTAATGAGAACCTAGTAAACAAGAACTTTTAGCCAAATCTAAATTAACATAGAATCAATCAAATAGAAGACATATACCTTGATCCTCAATAAAATATGGGTCGAGCAACCTAAAAGACAAAATAACAAATGTTAAACAAAACCCATAAAAAAACAGCTAAAAATAAATTCAAACCCAAAAACATAGAAAGTGACACTTATTTTGATAAAAAAGATCAAAGAATGCCAGCTTCAAGTAAATTCAAAATGGAAAACTACATGAGCAGAATAATAAAGGTTAAACTTCGTGAATAAGGAATTTTTTATTAGTTTATGACACATTCACACACTTGAGCATCCTAAGAATGGAAAAAGTTTCAAAGAAGGGTGCTACAAGAATAAACTATCTAGAGTGTATCTAATAGAGGGTTTTGAGCAGTAAATTGAGGCGGGTCATATCCTGAACTATTGAGTCATATGTTAGTGACTGGTACGTTTCTACCAAAAATCACCAAGAACAATTACCATCCTTAAAATGATGAAACCTGTTGATATCTGGAACAATGATCTCTCGCTTTACATTATTGCTTATGAATTTCAGAACCGCATTACAATCTACACAAGTCCGTAGATTTTTTTACTATGCGTATGACAACACCAGGAGCATATTTTGGTAAGCCATATGCGATAGCCCATCGCTCAATATGCCACAATAAATGTTTCTCCTTTGACTATTAGCTTACAAAGTTCATTTACACTTTCATAACAAAGCATAAGTAAAACAATTGCAAAAATCTCTAACAAATTAGAAGTATAATCATCTTTTCCTTAAATTCCAAAACCCTAAAAGAAAGGCAATTAATTATCAATTTCACACTAATGTGGGTCACTTGGGTCCAATCTCCCACAAAATTTACATTCAATTGAGCCAAATCAACCTAAAGCAAAATAAACAAATATATTTTGATTGATTTATTTCAAATTATTCCCAAAATGCACTCAAAATCAGCATTTGAACAGCATAGAAAACCAAACCAAAAACAAATCTAGCACTTAACATCTAAATACAAGTAGAAAAGATACAAAATTTAGTAACTTCACCTCAAATAAGCAACAATTAGAGATGGGTTTGTTCAAATGACCCCAAAATCAACACTAAACCTTCTTAACCTTGACAATGTGCTTAGAGCTAAAGAAAAGGAGGAAAAAAAGATTAAAAGTAGATGAACTAACAAAAATGGGGAAAAGGAAAGAGCAAACATAAATCAACACCTCTCTATTTGAAGACAAATCTTTAAAATCTACATTAACACACCAAATCACAAAAATCAAATAAAAACACAAAAGAATCATAAATTACCATATAAAGCACTCCTAGAACAATGTTGTCATACCGATCAAAGAATCATAAATTACCATATAAAGAATCATAAACAAACCAAATAATCAACCGATCAAACGTATCAAATTGCTTTGTTCTTGATTAGCACGAACTTAGAAATACATCAAGAACTGAAAAAATGAGAGGGATGGAAGCAAAAGTGTTGGCAGTCTACGCGTGAAGGAGGGAGACTTTTGTTAAGCCATAGGTGAAAGAAGCAGAGTAAAAGCAAAGTTAAAGAAACCATGAGATATACAACGTTTTTTCTCTTGTCTTTTTATCAAACACCTTATCCATATCCTTTATATTACTTCCTCAAAATTTCCTTAAATTTGATTATCAAAGTGAAATTCACAAAAATCACAACAATAATCCTATGACATTCCCAAAGAAAAGTAAGAAAGCAAAATTTACATGGAAATACAAACAAATTGGACAAGAAAAGCACAAAGAAAAGGCTTCATTTTCTACTCTCCCCAAAAACAACAAATCTGATCTAACCAAAAGTTACTGCTTTTTATCAAGTTTTTAATACACCCGAAAAACATCTTCACCAAAAGCCAAAACCCATTTCATCAATGGTAGCCACGAAAACATGAGTTTTTAATTGTAGATTGGAACTAAACTACAAATTTACGAAGAGTTTACATAAGTTGAGTAAAATTTACAAAAATTAAAATCAACCCATAATTCAAAATAAAACACTTATCACCAAATCATAAACCAATATAGGAACTAAACTTCAAATTAATGTAAACACTAAACCAATAGAACTTTAGGGAACTGTCACCTGCAGAATAACAAGAATGGAGTTAAGTCTAAGCATGGAGACAAAGTGCAAGGCATACATTTTAAGAATGATACTGATGAAACCCGTGATGACCTGTCAGCTGTTTTATTGGCTAATATGGCTGTAGAAAAAGAAGTGTTGAATTGTCTTAGGGAACAGTTGGAGGATCTACGCAGGCAATTATCCGAAAAAGATCAACTTTTGAAAGAAGCGGAGGCGGCTAAGAATAAGATCAATACTATACAATCACAAGTTAATGAGTTGAAACAATTAGCTGCTGAGAAGGATTCTCTTACTAAGTCAAGTCAATTGAAGGCTTGCAGCTTAATGATGCAAAGGTATCTCTGCTTGCTTCTTTAATCTCTTAGTTTATTTTTGGATCTTTTATACCCTATGATGAAATTCCTGAGGATTACAACTGTTGTGTTAACTTCTTTATGCTATAGTTGATGAGTTAGTAGTTAGTAGTTAGTATTTAGTAGTTAGTAGTTAGTCCTTTTTCTACTTAAACCCAAATTGATGTAGATTATATCGTTTTTCCATGTAATTGTGTCACTTCAATTTTTAAATTTCTCTAATTTATTTTAATTTTGTTTTTTAATACCATTTATGTTTTTTTAGAATTTGTAAAGCCCAAGGTTTATTAATGATGTTAGTTCAATAGGTCTTGGGGTAACTTGCTTAAGATCTTAAAAATTTTTCTACTTGTTGGGGTTAAACATGCAAAAAAAACCAATCTTTCTCAAATCTTAATTTCACCCCAAACCCCCCTTTTTTTTTAAAGACTTGATGGGGAAAATTTTATAAATTAAAGTTAAATTCCCCAAAATATTAAATTCAAAAAGAAACAAATTTTAGTAATCCATCTTAGGTTATTTTATTATTATTATTATTATTATTATTTTTTTTTTATTATTATTATTATTATTATTATTATTATTATTATTTATTATTATTATTTGTGTTGTGTGTGGTATTATTGTTTGTTGTTGTGTTATTTTTTTTTTTTGTTTTTTTTTTTTTTTTGTGTGTTTTTATTATTATTATTTTATTTTTTTTATTATTTTATTATTGTATTATTTTATTATTATTATTTTATTATTATTATTTATTATTATTATTATTTTTTTTATTGTTTTTTTTGTTGTTATTATTATTATTATTATTATTATTATTTATTATTATTTTATTATTATTATTTATTTTTTATTATTTTATTATTATTTATTATTATTATTATTTATTATTATTATTTTAATTTGTATTATTTTGTATTATTATTTTATTATTATTATTATTTTTTATTATTATTATTAATTGTTTATTATTTATTGTGTTATTATTATTATTATTATTATTATTATTATTATTGTTTGTGTATTTTGTTATTATTATTATTATTATTTTATTATTATTTTATTTCTCGTGGCTTAATCATGGGCTTTTGGCGTAAGGTTTAAGTTTTTTTCTTGATTTTACCTTGGGGTTGGATTCGGAAAATTTTATAGTTATTTATTATTGTGTTTATTATTATTATTGTTATTGTTTTGTTATTGTTTTGTTTTGTTATTTTATTCTTCTTATTCTTTTTAAAGTTTTTTTGTGGGTTTTGGGGCCCATCCGAGTTGGATTTATTCATATCATCATCATATTTTATCATCATCTCATCATCATAATCATCATCTCCTCCTTCCCCCCTCCCCCCCTTTCCCCCCATTCCCCTTATTTCCCCCCTCCTCCACCCCTTCTTCCTCTCATTATCATCATCATCCAATCCTCATCTCATCATAATCATATCCTCCCCCTCCCGTCTTCTCCTTCCCCCTCCCCTCCTCCTCCCCCCCCTCCCCCTCCTCTCATCATATCTTCCCCTCCTCCCCACCCCCCTTCTCCTCCTCCCTCATCTAACATCTCATCATTTTTCCTCTCCTCCTCCTCCTCCCCTCCTCTTGGGTGTTGGATCCTCTGTCAATTATTCTTTTTCTTCTTATTATTATTCTTATTTATTATTATTTTATTATTTTATTATTATTTTATTATTCTTTCTCCGTCGATTATCATGGAGGGTTTTATTACATCACCCCGGTTTAGTTTTATTTGTGTTGCGGTACAAACTTCGGTTGGATCATCGCGGGAATTATATCGTCCTTACACTTACACCACAAATTCACCTTACACCACTTACACTTACATTATATTATAATTAATTATTATATACTTATTTGTTATTTCTTATACTTATACTTATACTTATAGTTATAGTTATAGTTATAGTTATAGTTATACTTATAGTTAGGTTATATTATAATTATATATTTACTTTATACTTATACTTATATTTAATTATATCCTTCACTTACACTTACAACCCCTTCTCTTTACTTCACTACATTTGTTATAGTTAATTGTTATATTACATATATTATCTTATCTTATAGTTATCTTATTATAGTTATAGTTATTTTACTTTATTTTATATTATACTTATACTTATACTTATACTTATACTTATACTTATACTTATACTTATACTTACACTTATACTTACACTTACACTTACACTTACACTTATAGTTATAGTTACACTTATAGTTATAGTTATACTTATAGTTATAGTTTTACTTATAGTTATAGTTATAATTATAGTTACACTTATAGTTATAGTTACACTTATACTTATACTTATGCTTGTATTTATACTTATACTTATACTTATACTCATACTCATACTAATATTATTTATTATTTATTATTTATTATTTATTATTATTATACTTTCTCTCTGATCTGACTTAATCATCGGAGGGCTTTTCCGGGACATCAGCCCCCGGTTTAGTCTTTTTTTTGGTTGCAGGTACACCACTTGCTGCTGATGGGTCATCACGCTTCGCTTAATTCGAAGGTACACCATTCTCTCCCATTTTTTCTTTATTATTTATTATTTATTATTTATTATTTATTATTTATTATTTGTTATTTATTATTTATTATTTATTATTTATTATTTATTATTTATTATTTATTATTTATTATTTATTATTTATTATTTATTATTTATTATTTATTATTTATTATTATTATACTTTCTCTCTGATCTGACTTAATCATCGGGGCTTTTGGACATGCCAGGTTTAGTCTTTTGTGGTTGGGTACACCACTTTACTGTGGCGATGGTCATCACGCTTCGCTTAATTCGAAGGTACACCATTCTCTCCCATTTTTTCTTTATTATTTATTATTTATTATTTATTATTTATTATTTATTATTTGTTATTTATTATTTATTATTTATTATTTATTATTTATTATTTATTATTTATTATTTATTATTTATTATTTATTATTTATTATTTATTATTTATTATTTATTATTTATTATTTATTATTTATTATTATTTATTTATTATTTATTATTTATTATTTATTATTATTATACTTTCTCTTTGATCTGACTTAATCATCGGAGATCTGTTCCGGGACATCAGCCCCCGGTTTAGTCTTTTTTTAGGTTGCAGGTACACCACTTGCGGCTGATGGGTCATCACGCTTCGCTTAATTCCAAGGTACACCATTCTCTCCCATTTTTTCTTTATTATTTATTATTTATTATTTACTCAGAAAAATGTGAGTGCTTCACACTCGTGGACAAAGGCTGATTTAAGACACTCACTCACACACAAGGGAATAAGAAGAGAGAATTTCTGAAAAATGCAATGAATTTTATTCAATATCAAATCTAATCAAAATGTAATGTCCCCTTTATTTACATGAGAGGGCATCTATTTATAGGCCTAACAATAAGGGAGAGACGTTGCACATTTAAAAACCCACGCTTAATACACGTGATCTTCAAAAAAAACAGAAATCAGAATAAAAAAAAAAAAACGCAGCAGCTCTATCGTGCGACATGGTTGTTTGGTCTTCAATTATTGTGATTGTTCTACTGATTTCAATTGTTGTGATTTCAAATTCAACATGAATAAGATGAAGAAAAGAGGTGAGGTGTTGGCTATTTTGTCGTAGTCTTTTTTTTGTTCATCTTAACCTAATTTTCTTTTTTGGATTCGTTCCTCATATTTTTGCGTTGTGTTTAGGGTTTTTGTGGCATTGATTCATCTAAGTTTGTTTTTTGTTTCTTTTATTCATCTATAAATGTTGATTTCTTCATTAGGGTTTATTGTATTTGATAGTTTTGGGTCTAATTCTCAATCTTTTGTAAAATGTGTGGGTGGAGTTGATTTAAGAGGAATGAAATGAATGGTCTAGAAGCTTATCAAGTAAGTCATAATGAGGTGAGGAATATATTCAACTAGCAACCTGTGTTTATCAAAGCTTAAATTTCAATTAATTTACTTATGTGTTTTTGTAATAGAGGCTTGTTCAATATTCAGCTAGGTTTTGCTCGGCAGAGAGTTTCAAGCAGTGTTAGAGGATAAAATAAGCGACAAATCTACATAAAAATTGCAAGATCTCCATCCATCTCAAGCTCAGGTGAGTAATACATTCAGCTAGCAATCTGTTAGTTGTTGGGTAAACTAAAATATGTGGTTAACTAAAATATGTTTGGTTGATAAATTTGAAGTCTTGGGTTCAAGATCATGCATACCAATTATAAACAAGTACTGTCTGCTGTTTTCTTAAGTTCCATAACTAGCTTCTTTTATAGGGTGTATATCAATTATAAAGTAATTAGGAATGACATTGTTGTTGAAATTTTATAGTTGAATTAATGGGTAATAATACAAACGAGTTTATGTGGTGCTTGATGGCTTGTTGTGCATACAATCTATGAGATTCTTGCATTTGCATACATTTTTTAATACCAAGAAAAGGGCTTTTTTTTATTTCAATGGAGTATGACATATGGTTACAGAGATTGTTTTAACTTTCCAGTTTTGCTAGCTAAATTTCACATATAATAGCTTGGTAACAAGATACATACATTCATAAAGACCATGACAATCGGATCAAAAATTGGAAACAATGAACTCATCGGCTTCTTTTTGTGATTTTGATCTGTTTTAAACGTTGATTTTTATTATTATTATTATTTATTATTTATGTTCAAATTATTATGTTCAAATTATTTATTATAAATTTATTATTATTATTATTATTATTATTATTATTATTATTATTATTTGCACCGTATTTGGAGTCAAGGATCCTCCTAACACAGTGATGAATCAAATCCAAGAAGTCTTGATACAATCTTGGATGCAAAGAACCAGATATGATCAGTGCAATGCCTGATCTTGATGCAAAACCCTTCTAGCTTCACTCACTAGTTAGGCCCAACACCCCTCACTTCTAGATTGGCTTCACTCACCAAACCTCCGTGGGATCTTGCTTTGATTCTTGAATGCTTCACTCACACACAAGACTCAAAGTGATGGAACTAAACCCTCTTAATTCCCTAAAACACTTCTTGATGAAATGAAGAACTTTTTATTAAAAATCAGAATAATCCCATATTACAAGCTAATGAGCCCTTTATATAGAGTCTCATATCTAATGAGCCCTTTATATAGAGTCTCATATCTAAGATGACAACTACATGGGTTTAACAACCCTTACATCTATTAAGAGACACGTGCCAAGTCATGTGCACTTTAATTAAAGCAAAATAGAACCAAAATGAAACAATGTTGCTGTCAGACTTTTTGTGCGACCAGGTGACCTTGTGCCCATTCTCTAGCTGTCTTCCCATGCTTGAAAATGGACTCCCAATGGCTTGATGGAAAGATCCTAGTGCCAAGATTCCATTTCTATCTTCCAAGTTCCATAAGTCCTCAAGATCTGTCTTGAACAACTCCCTCAAGGTAGGCTGGTCAATGGTTTCTGATTTCAGCTGCTGGTCATGTTTTTCTATCAACTGGGTGACCTTCAGCCCTTCTTCTTGGTGTCTCGTATTGATTGTAAGGATCCACTTTTGGTCTTGATAGGAAGGCCCATGTACAGAGATGCCACTTCCATCCTTCATGACCTCCCAAACACAAGTATCACCTATTGCACCAAGATTGGGTCCTTCGGACTCCACATCTTGCACACAATCAGCCTTGGTAATGAGAAAAGGATTGTGTGCCTTCCAGACACACAAATTAGCATGCAAATCAGTCCAAGAAACCTCTTCTTGGCTTCAAACAGTCCTTCAATCTTTCCTTCAGTTTTGGATCATCAATGGGGTGATTTCCACACGTTTTCCTTGGAGTTTCACTCAAGGATTGGAAAGATGACACTCCAAGTTGTTTCACAACTCAGAAAAATGTGAGTGCTTCACACTCGTGGACAAAGGCTGATTTAAGACACTCACTCACACACAAGGGAATAAGAAGAGAGAATTTCTGAAAAATGCAATGAATTTTATTCAATATCAAATCTAATCAAAATGTAATGTCCCCTTTATTTACATGAGAGGGCATCTATTTATAGGCCTAACAATAAGGGAGAGACGTTGCACATTTAAAAACCCACGCTTAATACACGTGATCTTCAAAAAAAACAGAAATCAGAATAAAAAAAAAAACGCAGCAGCTCTTCCGTGCGACATGGTTGTTTGGTCTTCAATTATTGGCTTATATCTTCCGTCTTTTCCTATGCTTGATGCTCCTATTTGTAGCTTGCAATGCACCCTAACATTAATCGATCAATAAAACGATTCCTCCCCTTATTTTCAAATCGCTAAAGGTCGCTTGGCAGCAATGTTTTGCTGGTGTGCTGTCAGAATGTCGTGTTGACCGGGCCACCTTGTGCACGTGTTCTAGCCATCTTTGTGCACCACCAACATGATTCTTGGGCTTGGATGGCTTGGACCATGTGTAGAGATCACGTTGTTATGGATCCGGATCAGCCCAGGCCCGTGATTACACACACTTATGCAAGGAGAAAGAAAATTCAGCAACCGAATTCTGTTATGCCTCTCTCTTAGTCAGCTTTTCACAAATACATGATGTCAGTAGGGAATATTTTTGTGAGCTGTACTTTTCTAAGGCTTTCTAGAATTTGGTACTTTACTATATATAGCTAAGTGGAAATTAGATTTCATTCATGCTTGTATTCATCATTTGGGTCTTGTACCTTGGGAGTTATCGGGCCACTCGAAGAGCTCGAGGGGACACCACGTCCTCTAATACATAATTACAAGCATTCCACTCTAATTTCTTTCTCTCTTCTTTATTCTACTTATACTATACTCTGTATTTGCTGTTCTTATAATTGTGCTGTTTGTATACTGTGCTTTGGGGCGAGGTTGCTGAACCAGTGGCTACAACAGTGGTATCAGAGCAACACCGGTCATGGCACCGACACAAGCGTCCCGACTGGACGAATTGGAGGAAGTAGTGGCTGCGCTACAAGGTGAAGTACCGGAATTAAAGGAGGCTATGGAGGATCGATTTAGGGATCTTAAAAAATGCTTCGAAGAATCTCAGGCGAAGGTGGTGGCGGAGCAGAATAGGAAAATGGATGAGAGCGCCAAAGAACAAAAAAATATTACGGCGGTGTTGGCGGTACTCATGACGGAGGTTAAAACCATGAATATGAAGTTGGGAGAAAAACGTGGGGAAAACACGCCTATTAGCATTCCTGAGAGATCGGAGATGGAACTGGGACACCACGATGAAAGAGACACGGCTGCGTTAATGGAGGAATTTCGGCGATCCGTGGAACCACATCTTGATAGAGGTAACTGTACTGTCCGTAAACTTGATTTTCCTATATTTTCCGGCGTTGATCCCGATGGTTGGGTGGGTAAAGCGGAACGATATTTCGAAGTTTACCAGTTATCCGAAAAAGAGAAAATGGGGGCCGCTTGTCTTGGGCTTGAGGGAGATGGGTTAGCTTGGTTTCAATGGGAAAATAAACGGCGAACTATCCCCAACTGGCGAACATTTAGGAGAATGCTTTTGAAACATTTTAGAGGGCGAAAGGGAGGCTCTCTCATGGAGCAGTGGATGAGTATTAGGCAGGAAGGAAGTGTTGAGGATTACGAAAAAATATTCATACAGTTTGCATCGAACCTTGAGGAGGAGGTGAGTGAATCATGTTTGTTGGCCAACTTCATAAAAGGGTTGGAATGGAGGATACAGACGGAATTGCGTTTAATGGACCCGGTGAATGTTGATGAAGCCTTGGACTGGGCTGTTAAAATAGAAGAAAACTTAATTGCCTTGGGTTTATTAAATAATCCTGAAATTGACAACCGAAAATTACCCATATACCCCCACCGCCCAAACTATTACCCAAAACACCACCCACCCTCTTATATAACCAAAAATACCCAGAACACCCAAACACATTACCCTTCACAAAATCCTTCCCACCACCGTAACCCACATCAAAATACCACCCACCCAAATCGACAACCACCGTACGACAATACCCGGAGGCTTAGTGACCGAGAATTTCAGGATAAGAAAGCTAAGGGGTTGTGTTACAGATGTGATGAGAAGTGGAGAATGGGGCATGTTTGTAAGAAGAAGGAGTTGAGCGTTTTGCTCGTAGCGAATGAGGAGGAAGACGGGAGAGATGGGGCGGAGGAAGAGGTGGACTGTCTTAAGGAGGAACCGATTTCAGCAGGGATTTCTCTAAATTCGGTTGTGGGTATTGACAATCCACGAACTATGAAGCTGGAGGGAACCATTAAAGGGAGTAAGGTGATTGTGATGATAGACCCGGGGGCCACGCATAATTTCATTTCACCAGAAATCATCCAGAAACTGGAGTTATCCATGGAGCCGACTGAGGAGTTTGGGGTAACGCTTGGAACGGGTGAAACACGAGTAGGTTCGGGGCGATGTAAAGAGGTAGAAGTTGATTTGGGGGCTTTATGTATAGCTGAAAATTTTTTACCCTTGGAATTGGGACATGCTGACATTATTTTAGGAATTGAGTGGTTGGCGAAGTTGGGTACAATCTCGACAAATTGGAAAACACCACTTATGCAATTTGTGTGGCAGGGGAGCAAGGTGATTTTGAGGGGTGATCCGTCTCTTGAACGATCGAGGGTGACTCTTAAATCAATGATGAAGGTGATACGAAAAACGCAAGGTGGAATGTTGATCGAGTTTACTGGGATGGAGGGGGATGATAAGGAGGCAGAAGCTGGGTCAGAGGACCAAATTCCTTTGGGATTGCAAACACTATTACAGAAACATCATGGGGTTTTCGAGATGCCTATGGGGCTGCCACCTCTGCGTTCTCAGCAGCATCACATCACCTTGAAGCAAGGGTCGAATCCCGTAAATGTTAGACCGTATCGGTACCCGCAGATACAAAAGGACGAAATCGAACGGATGGTCAGTGATATGCTAAATGCTGGAATAATTCAGCCTTCACGGAGCCCTTTTTCGAGTCCGGTGTTGTTAGTGAAAAAGAAGGATGGGTCGTGGAGATTTTGTATTGACTATCGGGCATTGAATAAGGAGACCGTGGCGGATAAGTTTCCAATTCCAGTGATTGAAGAGTTACTAGATGAATTGAATGGTGCAACTGTATTTTCCAAATTGGACTTGAAGTCCGGTTATCACCAGATCCGAATGGGTCACGATGATGTGCACAAAACGGCCTTCCGAACTCATGAAGGTCATTACGAGTTCCTTGTAATGCCTTTTGGGCTGACAAACGCGCCGGCAACTTTTCAATCCCTTATGAACGAGGTGTTTAGACCTTATTTGCGGCGATTTGTTCTAGTATTTTTTGACGACATTTTGGTGTATAGTACTTCATTGGAGGAGCATGAACAACATTTAACAGTAGTTTTGGAAGTGCTAACGCAACAGAAATTATACGCCAATATGAAGAAATGTGTTTTCGGGCAGCCTCAAGTAGCTTATTTGGGCCACATTGTTTCGGGAAAGGGAGTATCAATGGATCCTGAAAAAATAGCAGCCGTTCAAGCTTGGCCACTTCCCAAGAGCTTGAAAGAACTCCGAGGATTCTTGGGCCTCACCGGGTATTATCGTCGTTTCATTCATCATTATGCTCAGCTGGCAACTCCGTTAACAAATCAGCTTCGGAAGGATAGTTTTCGGTGGACAGAGGAAGCCACGGCAGCCTTCGAGAAACTCAAGGAGGTAATGCTTAATGCTCCTGTTTTGGCTATTCCAAATTTTGCACTTCCATTTGTTGTTGAAACTGATGCGTCCGGGAAGGGATTAGGTGCGGTATTAGCCCAAAATAAGCATCCAATAGCTTATTTTAGCAAGGCCTTAGGAGTACGGGGGGAGGCAAAGTCGATTTATGAGAAGGAATTAATGGCGATAGTGTTGGCCGTTCAGAAATGGCGACATTACTTGATTGGGCGACATTTCATAGTCTTGACTGATCAACGTAGCTTGCGTTTTATTTTGGCGCAACGTGAAGTGGGGGTCGAGTACCAGAAATGGGTGACGAAATTGATGGGATATGATTTTGAAATACAATTCAGACCCGGTCTTAGCAATCAGGCAGCGGATGCCTTATCACGACATCCTTTGATTTATTTCGGGGCCTTAATGACTACTCAAGGGGTTGATTGGGGATTCATTAGAGAGGAAGTCAGTAAGGATGCTGTTTTGGGTAAACTTTGTAAGGAATTACAGCAGAATGGGGGTTCGTTGAATGGGTTCACATGGCATCATGATTGTTTACTTTATAAAGGGCGTGTGGCGATACCTCGGTCTTCACCCTTAGTGGCGAAACTTTTGCTGGAATATCACTCGACGGCAGCTGGTGGACATAATGGGGAATACAAAACATACCTCCGTTTAGCGGAGGATTGGTTTTGGGAGGGAATGCGTAAATCGGTCACCCGTTTTGTGCAACAGTGTACGGTTTGCCAACAGCAAAAGGCCTCTCACCAACAACCCGCCGGTCTTATCCAACCATTACCAATTCCATCCCACGTTTGGGAGGATATCACTATGGATTTCGTTGAAGCATTACCAAGGTCCGGGGGATTTGATACGGTACTTGTGGTTGTGGACAGATTGACTAAATTCGCTCATTTCTTGGGACTGAAGCACCCTTTTACTGCTGTTACAGTTGCTGAACTTTTTGTTCGTGAGATCGTTCGTCTCCATGGATTCCCATCTTCCATCATCTCCGATCGCGACAAAATATTTATGAGCAATTTTTGGAAGGAACTTTTCCGCTTACAAGGCACCGTTCTTGCTCGTAGCACGGCATATCACCCGCAAACCGACGGCCAAAGCGAAATAGTTAATCAAGCCTTAGAAACTTACCTCCGCTGTTTTGTCAATGGCCATCCTCGCAATTGGGCAAAATGGCTCCATTGGGCCGAGTATTGTTACAACACCGCTCCTCATACGGCCATCAACATGCCACCTTTCAAAGCTCTTTACGGCCGTCCTCCTCCAGCTGTGATTCGCATTGGGAATAATTGCACTCCGGTGGATAGTGTTGATCAATTGTTACGGGAACGCGATGCGGTGTTAGATGATCTCATGTATAATTTGATTCGTGCCCAACAACGGATGAGACAGCAAGCTGATTTGAAAAGGAGGGAAGTTACATTTGAGATTGGTGACTTGGTGTTTTTGAAACTTCAACCTTATCGACAAAATTCGCTAGCTCGGCGTCCTTGTGATAAATTGTCACCCCGTTTTTATGGTCCTTTTTTAATTGAAGCTAAGGTGGGAGCTGTAGCATACCGGTTAGCCTTGCCAGAAGGAAGCAAAATTCATCCTGTATTCCACGTTTCGCAACTTAAGCGTGCCTCCGGAGCTGCCTTTAATCCAACTGATTTGCCTTCCTCTTTGTCTTCCACATTGGAGCTGCAGGCTCACCCCATAGCAGTTTTGGGAGTTCGTAAGGATCCTACACAGCCTTGGTCTACTGCTCAGGTCTTAATTCAGTGGCATGGTATTCCTGTTTCAGAGGCGACTTGGGAGCTCTATGACAATATCCTCACACTTTTTCCCGAATTCCACCTTGAGGACAAGGTGTCTCTCGTTGGGGCGGGTATTGTTATGGATCCGGATCAGCCCAGGCCCGTGATTACACACACTTATGCAAGGAGAAAGAAAATTCAGCAACCGAATTCTGTTATGCCTCTCTCTTAGTCAGCTTTTCACAAATACATGATGTCAGTAGGGAATATTTTTGTGAGCTGTACTTTTCTAAGGCTTTCTAGAATTTGGTACTTTACTATATATAGCTAAGTGGAAATTAGATTTCATTCATGCTTGTATTCATCATTTGGGTCTTGTACCTTGGGAGTTATCGGGCCACTCGAAGAGCTCGAGGGGACACCACGTCCTCTAATACATAATTACAAGCATTCCACTCTAATTTCTTTCTCTCTTCTTTATTCTACTTATACTATACTCTGTATTTGCTGTTCTTATAATTGTGCTGTTTGTATACTGTGCTTTGGGGCGAGGTTGCTGAACCAGTGGCTACAACACACGTTTCAACCCTTATCTAGTTCATTGGTGCATAAGTGGAGGCTCCACGTAGTGTGCAAGGTAGGCCGTTCGCAAGGTTGGCTGCTGGGCTGTTTTGAGCCTTTCTTTGATTTTGTGTGCTGTTTTGCTGCCCTAAGGTATTCTTCTTGGTGCAATTGAGATGCATCCTCCTCATAGGCATATGTTAAGTCACGTTCTTGGATTGAATTATGAATTGATGAGTCATGCTCTTCTTGCACTTGAATTGAACCATGAGTTATTGATGGGTACACACATGGTTCAACTCCTCCTTCTTGGGAAAGAATTGACCTCAATTCTTGAGTATGCTCGGCCAAATGTAGATCTCCATCCTTGTCCCTTATCTTTGCTCGCTCCACTGCATCTTTTGCTTTCCTGTCATCATGATTAGCACAAATAAGAGAAATATGTAGAAGTGGGTTTTCCCCATGTATACTTTCGAAGGGCGAGTGCTTGGTGGCATAGCTAAGACTTCTATTGTGGGCAAACTATGCTTTCCCACTTCTCTTTTCCTCTCATCAGTCTCTTCACTTCCTTTCTTCCTGCTTACTGATTTTCATATGGATTAAAGTCATCTGCAAGTTCTCTAATCTAGCTATTATCTGTTTATTGGTTTTTATTTTAGTAAATATTTTAAATAAAATAGGCGAGTTTGGCTAAGTTTAAGATGTTGGATTTTGGCTACCATAGGAGGTTTTATGCATGCTTAATTCGATTAAGATGTTGAGTTTGGCTAAAAGTTATAATTTAGATTTTGCATATATTTAATTGTAAAGACAGTAGTGCACTGTTTTTTTTTTCATTTGCTAAAATAATAATTCTTATTTTTCTTATAGAATTTGATGAATTTGATAGATAGTTAGTGTAGGTCTCATGAATTGATTTCTTTGATTTCCCCTGAGCAAATAGCTGCCTGCTGTATAATCAGAAATTGGGAACAAAATGTTCAGTGATTTTACCAATTCTTGTGTTGTCTTTGTATTTTCTAGCTCACAGCTTGCTGCTCTTTGGGTTGTATCATTTGTGTATAAAATCATTGATAGGGAAGTTATGAAGCTCTTAGGGTTCACCCACACAAAATGTGGAAGCGATATTATTGTCTTGACCTGTATAAAATGAACTCTTGATTTATTTATATTAAAACTAGATTTCATGAATTTTCTACATCTTTTGCAGTTATGCAAAACTAATAGTATTCTCTTGATAAGCTTACTAAGGATACTCTCCAACATGCATGGTAAGTGATGCAGATTACTACTAGGCACTAGCAAATGATTGTTCAATGCTTAAATTAGCTTTTAGTTAAGTCCTATTGATCCTTCTAAGCTTTTAATCATGGTAATTTTGGTACTGTTGATCGTGGTGTTTATGATGGTCTTGATGCTGCTGGTTTTTCTTATTTCATCATTTACTTGTGCTGCTTAAATCTTTGCATTCATTTAATTATTTAAGCATTGGTTTACAATCTTAATTTTTTGGGAATGCTTTAAAGTATTTTTCATTTAATTATTTAAGCATTGGATTCATTTTCTGAAATTTGTAAAATGTTAAGAGTTTCCTTTTCCATAGTTGACTTGAATTCACTTTCTAAATTTGTAGAATTTTAGATTTAGCAATTTATCAATTTTAAGAACGTGAATCTCGGTCTAAAAATGTTGATTTTTGTTGTCAATTTGTTTTAGAAACATGAATCTGATTCTCAACCTTGGTATTTTACTACTTCTCTCTATTTTTTTCCACTCACTAATACTGCTCTTTTATTCCTTAATTTGATTGAAGTTTGCATCACTGACACTGGCAAAGTAAGATGGCATCACTGACCCGTTTGTATTCAAAGTTTTGGGTAAGGGTGATTTTCATTTAAGTTCAAAAGCTTTTATGGAGTTCAGTGGGAGTAAAAAATGGAATTGTGTTTGTTCAAGCATATTCAAAGCAAACAATAACTATTAGCTGCATATATTTTGGTTGATATTAGAGATGTCAATTTCACACCATGTATTCCAATGTCAACCAACATGTAAGAATCAAGGTTCTTGCTCTTACTTGCATTATTATCCACACCCATATCTATTACCTATAAAAAGAGAGCAAAAAGAAAAACTGTTCATTTTTAATCTAATGAATAGTTTACTTCCAACACACGACACGTGCCCCTGCTTTCGTTGAGATTATTCCACGTGCCTTATGCTCTAACACGCTTCATACTCTTCTCCCTACTGCTACACTCCATCTTCTTCTCCACCTTCTTTTCTTTCTTTCCCTGCTGCTACATGCTTCCATCTTATTCTAGGCACATGAATAATCACACACCCTCTATTTTGGCTTCACTCACCAACGAGAATTGACCCCACACACCCTCCCTCGAGTTCCACTCAAATAAGGGAAGATGACACTCTAAATTGTTCCACAATTAGAGGGTAGAAGTGCTCCACACGTTCTTGCAAAACTGAGATTGTAATGACAAAACACATACAAAAAAGAGAAATGTAACTTTGAGGAAAATGAAGAGAATTCTTATTAATCACTTAAAAACTGAGTTTATTTACATGAGAGGTCATCTATTTATAGCCCATTTTAATTATCATAATGACTATAGGCACGTGCCTCTCATGAGGCATTTAAAAAAAACTCAAAACAGAAGGAATTGACATGCACAGCTGCTGCCGTATTAACTCGATGACAGGGGAACCTTGCACATGGATTTCAGAGAGTTGTGTGAGTCATCAATAGGGTTCTTGGACCTTGATGTCTAGGATCATATGCCAAGATTCCATTTCCACTATAGCCCAGGTCCTGGATGCACCCGGTCGGTCTCCACGTGTCGTTCAAGGTGGCCTGGTCACTGATTTTTGATGATGTGCTGATCTAATCTGTTTGACAGGGCAACCTTGTGCTGGATTTTTAGAGAGTTGTGTGCACTATTTAGCATGGCTCTTGGACCTTTATGGCTAGGCCCATGTATAAAGATGATGTCCCCATGGTTGGATAGGTCCAGATCTCCATGGTCAAGGCTCGAGTCACGCTGCAAGGTAGCTTGGTCGCGAGTTAACCTGCTGTACTGATTTGTGGCTGCTACTGCGTTCTTTTTGTGTGCACCTGTTTTCTTCCTTTGTTCTTGGGCTTGATCTATGCTAGTTGGTGTGAAATATCCTTGCTTATGATGGTCATGGTGGGTTGCATCCATATTCATGTTGTCAAGGTCATAATGTGCTAAACCATGTGTTGAAATGTTTTTGATAGTTCAACTATTTTTTAGGACTTGGTATTGGATGTTTTGAAAACATGCACCATGTCAAACATGGTGCAAACCCCCCTTCTTAAGAAAGAATTGCCCTCAATTCTTAGCCCCTTTATAATTTCACGAATCAAACAGCAAACTAGTTTCCCTACTACACTAATGAACTATCAGGTTCTGCCCAACACCAATGGAACTGAATCTAAATACTCTAACTCTGCTGTATTGCTGCACTAATAATTTTTCTTCAGTGTTGCACCTTTAACAAATTGATTTTTGTTGCTGCTGTTGTTATATCGCATAACCACCCAAAACTGAATTGCATACGAACACCCATACTACTGCTGTACTTGTTTAATGGCACTCTATTCTGTCTTGCACCTATTGATCCAGAACAATCTGCACATATTGAACCCAAAATTGCTGTTCAAATGTACTTGTTCTGCTGCTGCACTAACACTAAGCTGATCATAACGCATAACCACCTTCTGAGCTGCTACCAATACTCTTCCCAAGGATGCTCAATCAATCCTTCTAATTTTGTGATCAACAGTTGTTGTACATTCTGATCTATACACACAAGTGTTGCTGCTGGCTGATATAACGCATAACCAACCAAACTGATTTTGTTTTAAAATGCATGCACTGAGTTGTGTACAGTTGTTGCTAATAAATTTGTACGCAAACACACTGATGTGCCTTGCTGCATAGATATACAAGCTTGTTGATTCTGCTGCCCCACAATCGTTGCTGCACCTGATAGCAATTGTGAGTTGTATACTCCACCCAAACTACACGACTACTATTCTATAGTCCTTGAATATGCGCATTACATGCTGATATGCTGATGCACTATTGCTGTTATATGATCAGTGTGCAGATTTGTTGCACTGTTGCTGATGAGAACCTTTGTTATTTTGTCGGTATTGAGTTGCTGATCATCTGAACACAGCTGCTGCAGATGCTGTTGTAAATGCACACAACCTATTCTTGCACCCACTAACACAAAACGACCTGCACACTGAATTGCACCTATTGGATCGCACCTAGGCTGCTGCTATACTGGTTTGATTGCACGTTGTTATGCTATTTTGAATACACAACCTCCTTCATCTCCTCCCCTTTCTCCTCCTCCTCCGGCAGTTGCGGTAGTTGGATCATCACGCTTCGCTTAATTCGAAAGTACTTCCTCCTTATTATTATTATTATTATTATTATTATTATTATTATTATTATTATTATTATTATTATTATTATTATTACTATTATATTTCCTCTCTGATCTGACTTAATCATCGGAGGGCTTTTCCGGGACATCAGCCTCCGGTTTAGTCTTTTTGTGGTTGCAGGTACACCACTTGCGTCTCCTTTATATTTCCCCTTTTTTAATTAAGGTTTCCCCTTTTTTTTTTTTTTATTATATTCTCCTCTTCCTCCTCCTCCTCCTCCTCCTCATCATCATCATCATCATCATCACCATCATCATCATTCTCCTCCTCCTCCTCCTCCTCCTCATCATCATCATCATCATCATCCTCCTCCTCCTTATGATCATCCTCCTTCTCAGTGGCGGATCCAGGGTTTAAAGTCACCAGGGCACCAACGAATGGGCGAAAATTTGATATTCCAGCAAAATGAGTTGTAGAAGCGCAATAATACCAAGAGTTCAAGCCAAATCCAAATTAATATAAAATGATGTAGATTATATCTGTATTTTCCATGTAATTATTATTATAGTCCAGTTGCTACTTGAAGCCTAAAGTGATGTAGATTATATCTGCATTTTCCATGTAATTCAGTGTCACTTCAATTTCTAAATTTCTCTCTAATTTAGTTTGATTCTGCTTTTTGGAATACCATTGATGTTTGCTTAGAATTTGTAAAGCACCAAGGTTTATTAATGATGTTAGATTGCAATAGGTCTTGAGGAGTATGACTTGCTTAAGATCTATACAATCTTTCACTACTTAGTTCAGACTTAAGCATAGCAAAGCACAACCATCATACTACCAAATACTTAATGTATCACCCACAAAGCCACCTTTTTTTAGAAAAGACTTGATGAGAAATTTGATAAATTAAAGCTTAAATTCCAAGAATATTAAATTCAAATCTGAGCAATTTTCATGTAATCCTTCTTCATATGTTGGGGTTTGGGTTTTTAAATTTGTATTAGTTTCACGTTGTTTCTCTTCAACAAACACATTAACAATTTAACATTAACAAGTTTTCAATTACACATAACACAATACACAAACAACATAATTACATAAACAAAAAAATTCAAGAAACAACATTCTAAGTTCAAACAAAATTCAAAAATCAAGGTTAAAACAAAACAACAAATCAATAAGATACACGAGGAGTCTGGGATTAAAACTATTTAAAAGATTAGAACAAGATATACCTTCAACAAAATCATCATCATCATCATCATAATCATCATCATCATCATCATCATCCTCCTCCTCCTCCTCCTCCTCCTCCTCCTCCTCCTCCTCCCCTTCCTCCTCCTCCTCATTATCATCATCATCATCATCATCATCATCATCCTACTCCTCCTCCTCCTCCTCCTGCGGCAGTTGGATCATCACGCTTCGCTTAATTTGAAGTTACTTCCTTCTTAACGTTATTATTATTATTATTATTATTATTATTATTATTATTATTATACTTTCTCTCTGATCTGACTTAATCATCGTAGGGCTTTTCCGGGACATCAGCCTCCGGTTTAGTTTTTTTTTGTCGTTGTAGGTACAACACTTGCGGCAGTTGGATCATCACGCTTCGCTTAATTCGAAGGTATACTTCCTCCTTAATTCGAAGGTATACTTCCTCCTTACACTTACACTTACACCACTTACACTTACACTTACACTTATAGTTATAGTTACACTTATAGTTATAGTTACACTTTATACTTATACTTACACTTATAGTTATACTTATACTTATACTTATACTTATAGTTATAGTTATAGTTATAGTTTTATTTATAGTTATAGTTATACTTATACTTATACTAAAACTTATACTTATAATTATACTTACACTTACACTTACACTTACACTTATAGTTATAGTTACACTTATAGTTATTGTTACACTTATACTTATACTTTCTCCTCCTCCTCCTCCTCCTTCGGCAGTTGCGGTAGTTGGATCATCACACTTCGTTTAATTTGAAGGTACTTCCTCCTTAACATTATTATTATTATTATTATTATTATTATTATTATTATTATCGTCTCTCGATCGACTTAATCATGAGGCTTTTCGGACATCGACCGCCGGTTTAGTCTTTTTGTGGTTGCAGGTACACCACTTGCGGCAGTTCAGTCATCACGCTTCGCTTAATTCGAAGGTACTTCCTCCTTAATGTTATTATTATTATTATTATTATCATCATCATCATCATCATCATCATCATCATCATCCTCCTCCTCCTCCTCCTCCCCCCTCCTCTTCCTCCTCATCCTCATCATCATCATCATCATCATCTCCTCCTCCTCCTCCTCCTCACCTCCTCCTCCTCCTCCCCTCCTCCCCCTCCTCCTCCTCCTCATCATCATCATCATCATCATCATCATCCTCCTCCTCCTCCTGCGGCAGTTGGATCATCACGCTTCGCTTAATTCGAAGGTACTTCCTTCTTAACGTTATTATTATTATTATTATTATTATTATTATTATTATTATTATTATTATTATTATTATTATTATTATTATTATTTCTCTCGATCGACTTAATCATGGAGGCTTTTCGGATATCACCGGTTTAAGTTTTTGTGGTTGGTACACACTTGCTGGATTGGATCATCAGCTGGAATTCGAAGGTACACCATTCTCTCCCATTTTTTCTTTATTATTTATTATTTATTATTTATTATTTATTATTTGTTATTTATTATTTATTATTTATTATTTATTATTTATTATTTATTATTTAATATTTATTATTTATTATTTATTATTTATTATTTATTATTATTATACTTTCTCTTTGATCTGACTTAATCTTGGAGGCTTTTCAGGGACATGCTCGGTATTGTCTTTTGTGGTTGGGTACACCACTTGCTGATGGGTAATCACGCTTACTAATTGAAGTACACCATTCTCTCCCATTTTTCTTTATTATTTATTATTTATTATTTATTATTTATTATTTATTATTTATTATTTATTATTTATTATTTATTATTTATTATTTATTATTTATTATTTATTATTTATTATTATTATACTTTCTCTCTGATCTGACTTAATCGTCGGAGTGCTTTTCCGGGACATCAGCACCCGGTTTAGTTTTTTTTGTGGTTGTAGGTACACCACTTGCGGCTGATGGGTCATCACCCTTCGCTTAATTCGAAATTACACCATTCTCTCCCATTTTTTCATTATAATTTATTATTTATTATTTATAATTTATTATTTGTTATTTATTATTTATTATTTATTATTTATTATTTATTATTTATTATTTATTATTTATTATTTATTATTTATTATTTATTATTTATTATTTATTATTATTATACTTTCTTTCTGATCTGACTTAATCATCGGAGAGCTTTTTTGGGACACCAGCCCCCGTTTTAGTCTTTTTTGTGGTTGCAGGTACACCACTTGCGGCTGATGGGTCATCACGTTTCGCTTAATAAGAAGGTAAACCATTCTTTCCCATTTTTTCTTTATTATTTATTAATTATTATTTATTATTTGTTATGTATTATTTAATATTTATTATTTATTATTTATTATTTATTATTTAATATTTATTATTGATTGTTTATTATTTATTATTTATTATTATTATACTTTCTCTCTGATCTGACTTAATAATCGGAGGGCTTTTCCGGGAAATCAGCCTCCGGTTTAGTCGTTTTTGTGGTTGCAAGTACAACACTTGCGGCTGATGGGTCATCACGCTTCGCTTAATTCGAAAGTACACCATTCTCTCTCATTTTTTATTTATTATTTATTATTTATTATTTATTATTAATTATTTATTATTTATTATTTATTATTTATTATTTATTATCTAATATTTATTATTTGATATTTATTATTTATTATTTATTATTTATTATTTATTATTTATTATTTATTATTTATTATTTATTATTTATTATTTATTATTTATTATTAATTATTATTCATTTATTATTTATTATTTATTATTTATTATTATTATACTTTCTTTCTGATCTGACTTAATCATGGAGGCTTTTCAGGACATCACCCAGGTTTAGTCTTTTTGTTCGGGTACACCACTTGCGGTATATGGTCATCGCGCAGCTTAATGGTACACCCCTTCCCCATTTCTTTATTATTTATTATTTATTATTTATTATTTATTATTTATTATTTTTATTTATTATTTATTATTTATTATTTATTATTTGTTATTTATTATTTATTATATATTATTTATTATTTATTATTAATTATTATTCATTTATTATTTATTATTTTTCTTATTTATTATTATTATACTTTCTCTCTGATTATTTATTATTTATTATTTATTATTTATTATTAATTATTATTCATTTATTATTTATTATTTTTATTATTTATTATTATTATACTTTCACTCTGAT
>CM033456.1:8507992-8525273 GCA_019425755.1 Amaranthus cruentus
GCTCTGAATTTCTTTCAAACGTTCCTCACAACTCTTGATTGGAAGCCAATCATCCAAATCAAATGCACAAGGCCTCAATAACCTTTTGAGTTTTGCTTCCTCCTTTTCCAATTTCTCAAGCTTATCTTTTGTCAAACCACAAACTAAATCCCCAATTTTAAGCACAAGTTTCTCAATTATTTCATCTGTGCTCATGTGTATATTGGATGACTTCATATTCAAAGACTCAATAAGGATGCAAAGGAAATGAAAGAAAGAAGAAGAAAAGAAAATTTGTGTAATAACAAGAAAGTCAGAAAATCAGAAACTTATCACAACAATTTCAGATTCTGTGTGTCCCCTTTTGCTATTGTTAATCCAACCAAACAACCTCCACTATCGGTGAAATTTGGTCACAATAACCTCCAAGATGTCTTCAAATTTCTCCAATTGAAAAGACTCTGAGATATCATATGGTTTAATCACAATGCAAATTTTTCTACACACATGTAGTCTGAGTTTTTTTCTGTGACCTTTGATCAAAGACACTTGCGCATCTTTGATCATTTCTTGAGGATGCACTAGCAAATTAACACCTGCACACATTTTGAATACAAACACAACACTTAACGACACTTGTTGTAATCTGTTTAGCTGTTGTTCTGAATTCTGCTAGTTGTTGTTCTGTAATCTGTTGAATTGTTGTGCTGTGATCTGTGAGCTGCTGTTATGTTTCCTATTCAGCTGTCCATACCGTATTCTGAAGCATGGAACATTCCTGTTAGGACTGACACTTTTCTAAATTGCACCCATGTTACACATACTGGAAAGAAACTTTTCTAACTTGCACCCACTGATACAAAACGATCTTCCCACTGATTTCCGCCTTCAACTATTGTTCAGAGTGTAACCCATCTACTGTTGATGTTGTTCAATGTTGCTGATCCACGGAAGACACAACCCAAGCTGCACATGCTGCTGCACATTCTGGTATGGATGATTTTTTTGCGTGCTGATTGTTTGCTGCACTACAGTCTTGCTGGCATTTGTTGCGTGCTGCTGATCTAAACACAAATGCACTCTGATCTGAGGTATTGCTTGTTGCTGTATTGCTGCATACATACTCTTGCTAGTCATGTTTCACCAACCTAAATTTAAGTAGACAAAATGAGGAACACAATGGGAGATAAACAGTAAATAAATCCCAAATTTAGGTAAAATCAATACCTAAACACCCTAAATTCAAGTAGCCAAAACAATCTCTTGCATCGTACTCCGAATAAACTCATCAAACAAATCAAGTTGTTGTCAACTAAAGTACTAAACCCTTTTCTTCAAAATAAGCACTAATAACAACCCACGCATCTTCTTATGTGATCTCTTCTCCGTGTCGTCTTCATCATCATCTATCATCATATGACTCTCGTTCTCATTCTCGTACTCATATTTACCTCTGTTAATCCTTGCTTTTACAACTTACCCTAAATACAAATTCAAATTAATTCAAACCCAAAAACATAGTAAAAATAATACAAATATTAATGAGAACCTAGTAAACAAGAACTTTTAGCCAAATTCAAATTAACATAGAAGCAATCAAATAGAAGACACATACCTTGATCCTCAATAAAATATGGGTCGAGCAACCTAAAAGACAAAATAACAAATGTTAAACAAAACCCATAAAAAAACAGCTAAAAATAAATTCAAACCCAAAAACATAGAAAGTGGCACTTTATTTTGATAAAAAAGATCAAAGAATGCCAGCTTCAAGTAAATTCAAAATGGAAAACTACATGAGCAGAATAATAAAGGTTAAACTCAGTGAATAAGGAATTTTTTGTTAGTTTATGACACATTCACACACTTGAGCATTCTAAGAATGGAAAAAGTTTCAAAGAAGGGTGCTACAAGAATAAACTATCTAGAGTGTATCTAATAGAGGGTTTTGAGCAGTAAATTGAGGCGGGTCATATCCTGAACTATTGAGTCATATGTTAGTGACTGGTAAGTTTCTACCAAAAATGATGAAACCTGTTGATATCTGGAACAATGATCTCTCGCTTTACATTATTGCTTATGAATTTCAGAACCGCATTACAATCTACACAAGTCCGTAGATTTTTTTACTATGCGTATGACAACACCAGGAGCATATTTTGGTAAGCCATATGCGATAGCCCATCGCTCAATATACCACAATAAATGTTTCTCCTTTGACTATTAGCTTACAAAGTTCATTTACACTTTCTTAACAAAGCATAAGTAAAACAATTGCAAAAATCTCTAATAAATTAGAAGTATAATCATCTTTTCCATAAATTCCAAAACCCTAAAAGAAAGGCAATTAATTATCAATTTCACACTAATGTGGGTCACTTGGGTCCAATGTCCCACAAAATTTACATTCAATTGAGCCAAATCAACCTAAAGCAAAATAAACAAATATATTTTGATTGATTTATTTCAAATTATTCCCAAAATGCACTCAAAATCAGCATTTGAACAGCATAGAAAACCAAACCAAAAACAAATCTAGCACTTAACATCTAAATACAAGTAGAAAAGATACAAAATTTAGTAACTTTACCTCAAATAAGCAACAATTAGAGATGGGGTTGTTCAAATGATCCCAAAATCAACACTAAACCTTCTTAACCTTGACAATGTGCTTAGAGCTAAAGAAAAGGAGGGAAAAAAAGATTAAAAGTAGATGAACTAATAAAAATGGGGAAAATGAAAGAGCAAACATAAATCAACACCTCTCTGTTTGAAGACAAAGCTTTAAAATCTACATTAACACACCAAATCACAAAAATCAAATAAAAACACAAAAGAATCATAAATTACCATATAAAGCACTCCTAGAACAATGTTGTCATACCGATCAAAGAATCACAAATTACCATATAAAGAATCATAAACAAACCAAATAATCAACCGATCAAACGTATCAAATTGCTTTGTTCTTGATTAGCACGAACTTAGAAATACATCAAGAACAAAAAATGAGAGGGATGGAAGCAAAAGTGTTGGCAGTCTACGCGTGAAGGAGGGAGACTTTTGTTAGGCCATAGGTGAAAGAAGCAGAGTAAAAGCAAAGTTAAAGAAACCATGAGATATACAACGTTTTTTCTCTTTGTCTTTTTATCAAACACCTTATCCATATCCTTTATATTACTTCCTCAAAATTTCCTTAAATTTGATTATCAAAGTGAAATTCACAAAAATCACAACAATAATCCTATGACATTCCCAAAAACAAGTAAGAAAGCAAAATTTACATGGAAATACAAACAAATTGGATAAGAAAAGCACAAAGAAAAGGCTTCATTTTTTACTCTCCCCAAAAACAGCAAATCTGATGTAACCAAAAGTTACTGCTTTTTATCAAGTTTCTAATACACCCGAAAAAACATCTTCACCAAAAGCCAAAACCCATTTCATCAATGGTAGCCATGAAAACATGAGTTTTTAATTGTAGATTGGAACTAAACTACAAATTTACGAAGAGTTTACATAAGTTGAGTAAAATTTACAAAAATTAAAATCAAACCTTAATTCAAAATAAAACACTTATCACCAAATCATAAACCAATATAGGAACTAAACTTCAAATTAATGTAAACACTAAACCAATAGAACTTTAGGGAACTGTCGCCTGCAAAATAACAAGAATGGAGTTAAGTCTAAGCATGGAGACAAAGTACAAGGCATACATTTTAAGAATGATACAGATGAAACCCGTGATGACCTGTCAGCTGTTTTATTGGCTAATATGGCTGTAGAAAAAGAAGTGTTGAATTGTCTTAGGGAACAGTTGGAGGATCTACGCAGGCAATTATTTGGAAAAGATCAACTTTTGAAAGAAGCGGAGGCGGCAAAGAATAAGATCAGTACTATACAATCACAAGTTAATGAGTTGAAACAATTAGAATGATGCAAAGTATCTCTTCTTGCTTCTACTCTTTATACCCTATGATGAAATTCCTGAGGATTGCCACTGTTGTGTTAACTTCTTTATGCTATAGCTGATTAGTTGTTTGCATTGAGATGCTTTATGAGTCAATGATATAGATTATGAGTACGTATTATATTGATGCTTTGATGACCAAACATTGACCTATGTTGCACGAATAGGGTACCAAAGTGAGATACAAGTTAATAGTAAATAGTTAATAGTTAATCGTCAATAGTTAATAGTTAATAGTTAATAGTTTATAGTTATAGTTATAGTTATAGTTATAGTTATAGTTATAGTTATACTTATACTTATACTTATACTTACTCATTCATACACTTACACTTACACTTACACCACTTACACTTACACTTATAGTTATAGTTACACTTATAGTTATAGTTACACTTATACTTATACTTATACTTATACTTATACTTATACTTATACTTATACTTATACTTATACTTATAGTTATACTTATACTTATACTTATACTTATACTTATACTTACACTTACACTTACACTTACACTTATAGTTATAGTTATACTTATTCTTATATTTATAGTTATAGTTATAGTTATAGTTATAGTTATAGTTATAGTTATAGTTATAGTTATAATTATAGTTATAGTTATAGTTATAGTTATAGACTTATAGTTATACTTATAGTTATACTTATACTTATACTTATACTTATACTTATACTCATACTCATACTCATACTTATACACTTACACTTACACTTACACTTACACTTACACCTATAACACTTACACTTACACCACTTTCACATACTTCCTCTCTGATCTGACTTAGTCATCAGAGGGCTTTTCCGGACATCACTCTGCAGTTTTTTGTGGTTGCGTACACCACTTGGCGTGAGATGGATCATACGCTCGCTTAATTCAAGGTACACCATTCTCTCCCTTTTTCTTTATTATTTATTATTTATTATTTTTATTTATTATTTATTATTTATTATTTATTATTATTATTTTTTATTTATTATTTATTATTTATTATTTATTATTTATTATTTATTATTTATTATTTATTATTATTCCTATTTATCTATTTAACTAATCATGAGGGTTTTCTGACATCATTGTTAGTCTTTTTGTGATTCTGTACACACTTCGCTAGATGGATCATAACGCTTCGCTTAATTCGAAGGTACACCATTCTCTCCCCTTTTTTCTTTATTATTTATTATTTATTGTTTATTGTTTATTGTTTATTGTTTATTGTTTATTGTTTATTGTTTATTGTTTATTGTTTATTGTTTATTGTTTATTGTTTATTGTTTATTGTTTATTGTTTATTGTTTATTGTTTATTGTTTATTATTTATTATTATTATACTCTTTCCCATAATCATCGAGTTTCCAAATTACCGTAGTCTTTTGATGACACCACTTAGATGATCATACCACTTAATTCAGTACATTCTCCTTTTCTTATTATTATTATTATTATTTATTTATTATTATTTTATAACTTCTCCGACAATTATCGGTTTTTCGACCGATGTCTTTTGGTGGATTATCAGTTGCAGTACCACTCTCCTTATTATTTATTATTTATTATATATTTATTATTTATTTATTATTATTTATTTTTTATTATTTTTATTTATTATTTATTATTTATTATTTATTATTTTTTTTTTATTTATTTTTTATTATTTATTATTTTTTTTTTATTTTTTTTATTATTATTTATTATTTATTTTAATTTATTTTTTGTTGTTTTGTTGTTCATAATGATTGTGATAGAATTGTAATGATTGATGGATTGTGATTCGTTATGATCAATTATTTATTATTTATTATATTTATATATTAATTTATTTTTGTTGTTTTATTGTTTTATGGATGTGAATGTGATATGATTATTTGATTGATTTGATGATTGTGTAAGATTATGATATTTCTTTGGGTGTAAATTGCATGAGGATAATCACGCCTTAATTCGAATTCTCCTTTTTATTTATTTTTTATTTTATTTTTTTTTTATTGTTATTTTTTATTGTTTATTGTTTATTGTTTATTGTTTTATTATTTATTATTTTTATTTATTATTATTATACTTCCTTTTGCTTCTGACTTAATCTGGGAGCTTTTGAGAATTAGCTGTTTAGTCTTTTGTGATTGAGTTACACCTACTTGCGTAATGGATATTTTACCTTCACTTAATTAAGTACACCATTCTCTCCTTTTTCTTGTATTTTTATTATTTATTATTTATTATTTATTATTTATTATTTATTATTATTAATTTATTTCTTTTGTTTTTTTTATTGTTGTTCTGATTGTGATTTTGATTGTGATTGTAATTATGATTGTGATTGTTTATTATTTATTATTTCTTATTTATTATTGATTATTTATTATTTATTATTTATTATTTATTATTTATTTATTATTTATTATTTATTATTTATTATATATATACTTCCTCTCTGATCTGACTCAATCATCGGAGGGCTTTTCCGTGACATCAGCCCCCGGTTTAGTCTTTTTTGTGGTTGCAGGTACACCACTTGCGGCAGATAGATCATCACGCTTCGCTTAATTCGAAGGTACACCATTCTCTCCCCTTTATTATTTATTATTTATTATTTATTATTTATTATTTTAAATTTATTTTTTTGTTGTTGTTTTGATTGTGATTGTGATTGTAATTGTGATTTGTGATTGTGATTGTGATTGTGTTTGTGATTGTGATTCTGAATTATTTAATATTTATTATTTATTATTATTAATTGATTTCTTTTGTTGTTTTTATTGTTGTTTTGATTGTGATGTTGATTGTGATTGTAATTGTGATTGTGATTGTGATTGTGATTGTGATTGTGTTGTGATTGTGATTGTGATTTTGAATTATTTATTATTTAATATTTAATATTTATTATTTATTATTTATTATTTATTATTTATTATTTATTATTTATTATTTATTATTTATTATCTATTATCTATTATCTATTATCTATTATCTATTATCTATTATCTATTATTTATTATTTATTATTTATTATTTATTATTTATTATTTATTATTTATTATTTATTATTTATTATTTATTATTTATTATTTATTATTTATATTTACCTTCGACTAATCAATCATCTGAGGCTTTTCCGGACATCACCGTTTAGTCTTTTTTGTGGTTGCAGGTACACCACTTGCGGCAGATAGATCATCACGCTTCACTTAATTCGAAGGTACACCATTCTCTCCCCTTTATTATTTATTATTTATTATTTATTATTTATTATTTTTAATTTATTTTTTTGTTGTTGTTTTTGTTGTTTTGATTGTAATTGTGATTGTGTTTGTGATTGTGATTCTGAATTATTTAATATTTATTATTTATTATTATTAATTTATTTCTTTTGTTGTTTTTATTGTTTTTCTGATTGTGATGTTGATTGTGATTGTAATTGTGATTGTGATTGTGATTTGTGATTTGTGATTGTGATTGTGATTGTGATTGTGTTGAGATTGTGATTGTGATTTTGAATTATTTATTATTTATTATTTATTATTTATTATTTATTATCTATTATCTATTATCTATTATCTATTATTTATTATCTATTATCTATCATCTATCATCTATTATCTATCATCTATCATCTATCATCTATCATCTATCATCTATTATCTATCATCTATTATACTTCCTTTCTGCTCTGACTTAATCATCGTAGAGCTTTTCCGGGACATCAGCCCCTGGTTTAGTCTTTTTTGTGCTTGCCGGTAAACCACTTGCGGCAGATGGATAATAACGCTTCGCTTAATTCGAAGGTACACCATTCTCTCCCCTTTTTTCTTTATTATATATTATTTATTATTTATTATTTATTATTTATTATTATTTATTTATTTATTATTTATTATTTATTATTTATTATTTATTATATATATACTTTCTCTCTAATCTGACTTAATCATCGGAGAGCTTTTCCGGAACATCAGCCTCCGGTTTAGTCTATTTTGTGGTTACAGGTACACCACATGCGGCAGATTGATCATCACGCTTCGCTTAATTCGAAGGTACACCATTCCCTCCCTTTTATTATTTATTATTTATTACTTATTATTTATTATTTATTATTTATTATTTATTATTTATTATTTTTAATTTATTTTTTTGTTGTTGTTTTTGTTGTTGTTCTGATTGTGATTGTGATTGTGATTGTAATTGTGATTGTGATTGTGATTTGTGATTTGTGATTGTGATTGTGATTGTGATTGTGTTGTGATTCTGATTGTGATTTTGAATTATTTATTATTTATTATTTATTATTTATGGAGTATTTATTATTTATTATTTATTATTTATTATTTATTATACTTCCTTTCTGCTCTGACTTAATCATCGTAGAGCTTTTCCGGGACATCTGCACTTGGTTTAGTTTTTTTTGTGGTGCAGGTACATCACTTGCGGCAGATGAATCATCACGCTTCGCTTAATTCGAAGGTACACCATTCTCTCCCCTTTTTTCTTTATTATTTATTATTTATTATTTATTATTTATTATTTATTATTTATTATTTATTATTTATATACTTTCTCGAAGGTACACCGTTCTCTCCCCTTTATTATTTATTATTTATTATTTATTATTTATTATTTTTAATTTATTTCTTTTGTTGTTGTTTTTGTTGTTGTTCTGATTTTGATTGTGATTGTAATTGTGATTGTGATTGTGATTTGTGATTTGTGATTGTGATTATGATTGTAATTTTGATTGTGTTTGTGATTGTGATTCTTAATTATTTTTTATTTTTTATTTTTTATTTATTATTATTAATTTATTTCTTTTGTTGTTTTTATTGTTGTTCTGATTGTGATGTTGATTGTGATTGTAATTGTGATTGTGATTGTGATTTGTGATTTGTGATTGTGATTGTGTTGTGATTGTTATTGTGATTTTGAATTATTTATTATTTATTATTTATTATTTATTATTTATTATTTATTATTTATTATTTATTATTTATTATTTGTTATTTAATATTTATTATTTATTATTTATTATTTATAATTTAATATTTAATATTTAGTATTTATCATTATTATATTTCCTCTCTACTCTAACATAATCATCGGAGGGCTTTTCCGAGACATCAGCCCCCGGTTTAGTCTTTTTTGTGCTTGCAGGTACACCACTTGCGAAAGATGGATCATCACTCTTCGTTTAATTTGAAGGTACACCATTCTCTCCCCTTTTTTCTTTATTATTTATTATTTATTATTTATTATTTATTATTTATTATTTATTATTTATTATTTATTATTTATTATTGATTATTGATTATTGATTATGATTATTGATTATTGATTATTGATAATTGATCATTGATCATTGATCATTGATCATTGATCATTGATCATTGATCATTGATCATTTATTATTTATTATTTATTATTTATTATTTATTATTTATTATTTATTATTTATTATTTTTTTTTTTTGGCAAAGTAAATTTTATTAAGTGTCAGAAAAATAGCTGAAGCTTACAACGGGTCAAAAGACTGAGAGGTCGAAACAGACGAAGCTCCAAGGGACATACCCCTTATCATTCGCGATGTCTGGATCGACGTCTCCAAAAAGAGAGAGTATCTCCTATACTAACCAAGACATTGGTTCACATAAGCATATACATTTGGCTATCATTACGATCAATACTACAAAAAAAGCTATGTCCAGCATTATAAAGTTATAAATCAGCAGGCGGCTTTCAAAATGACTGAGTTTCGAGCTAGCATATTCGGCCTTCAAATCAGTCTAGCAGCAAGTCCAGCAACAGCATGAAGCAAGCATTTGTTTGTCATCCCATCCACATACAATTGGGGACTATCCATAACTTAAAGCATCCAAGTAAACCAGCTGCAATACCATGGCAGCTGCACTACACAAGCTTCAAAATATAATAACCTGTCTTCTTTTGCTCCAAAGGATCCAACAACATCAAAAATAGCAGCTCTTTTAATTTAAGAATATCACAGAATCAGCAGCATAAAACTGATTGAGCCTAGCATATGTCACAAATACAACCATGATGCATAAATACTACCTTTGCCACATACAATTTAGTATCTCAAAAACAGTCACTAATATAATTCACAATACTCAAGGCAACAGGTAAACACAACAGAGCAACGGCCAATCAATTGGACTACTCCTAGCTGCCAGCACCTTAAGACGCAACAAACACCCAGCAGTCTGCATCTTGAATGCCCCACACAGGGGATCCAGGAGTCTTGCCCAGGCAGCAGCATCCTTCATGGCTGAGCAGCACATGATTCACCTGTAATGGGTACACCACAAGTAGCAGCACAATCCCAGTATCCTGATTTCCAATCAAAGACAATAGACAATAGACCAGCACAGTCCCAGCATAATCCCAACACCATACCAGACCAAACATCAGAAACAATACATTTCAGTATCACATTTCAGTACTCAAAGACTTAGGGTAAGGTCTTAGTCCAAGCTTCCACGCATAAAAGCTCGATCCAGAACCTACAATACATCCCTTAGACGTTGAGTGAGCAACCTGAAATAGCTTCTTGAAAATGCTTCTAGAAGTGAATGAAACGCTACGAGGTTCCTTCCTCGAGAGCAGGAATATCAAACCAAATTGATACCCTCAAATACTAAACTGCATTGTGCAGTTCAAATTGAAGGAATAATTAGTAAAAGTTATCCTCAAAGACATAACTGTAGCATACAGTTCATAACCTTGAAATAAGACCCTTGAAATCGACCACGAAGGCAATCAATCTCAAACCTAGAAGGTTCTTAAATATCATAAACTATTCCCCCTAATTCAATTGGGGTAAACAAGAGCCTTTCGAAATCTCTAAATTAGGGTTCAGAAATTTCGAAATCTAAAACAAATTAGAAACAAACCAAACCTGGGCATTACTCCAAAGTCGTGGTTTCATGAATCTCAAACAGCCTTGAAAGCCACCTTTCGAATACCGGAAGTTGACCGGTACAGATGGGGTTCAGCAGCACCATGAATTCGCCATTAACTTTAAGCCCTAGGCGTAATGCTCGATCTGAGGCTAGAAACCCCCAAAAGACAAATGAAACACGAACCTGGGTTGAGCTCCAAAGTTAGGGTTCTTCGCTGTTCGAAGAAGGCGTTTGAAATCCTTCGATTTCGTCGAATCCAACCTATCGATTCAACAAATGCAGACCCCAATCTTCAAACTCAAACCCAGTAAAGGTGTTCCTTCAAAAACTGAGGCAATCTCCTCTAAAACAGAAATTATAATCGAGATTTAGGGATTCTCGAAATTGTGGATTTAGTCAAAAACTAAAACTACCAAGGCGTTTTAGTAGGTAAAAACCACCGCCGGGAAGACGGAGGTCCGTTAGCACACCTGTGTCTCTATCCTTCTCGGTGATCGGCCCCGCCTCCTGCCTGCCATGGCGAGGCAAATCTAGGTCGCCCAGCAGAGAGGAGGGTGTAGAGAGTTTATTATTTATTATTTATTATTTATTATTTATTATTTATTATTTATTATTTATTATTTATTATTTATTATTTATTATTTATTATTTATTATTTATTATTTATTATTTATTATTTATTATTTATTATTTATTATTTATTATTTATTATTTATTATTTATTATTTTTAATTTACCTCTCTGCTCGGACTTAATCATCGGAGGGCTTTTCCGGGACATCAGCCCCCGGTTTAGTCTTTTTTGTGGTTGCAGGTACACCACTTGCGACAGATGGATCATCACGCTTCGCTTAATTCGAAGGTATACCATTCTCTCCCCTTTATTATTTATTATTTATTATTTATTATTTATTATTTTTAATTTATTTCTTTTGTTGTTGTTTTTGTTGTTGTTCTGATTGTGATTGTGATTGTAATTGTGATTGTGATTGTGATTTGTGATTTGTGATTGTGATTGTGATTGTAATTGTGATTGTGTTTGTGATTGTGATTCTGAATTATTTATTATTTATTATTTATTATTTATTATTATTAATTTATTTCTTTTGTTGTTTTTATTGTTGTTCTGATTGTGATGTTGATTGTGATTGTAATTGTGATTGTGATTGTGATTAGTGATTTGTGATTGTGATTGTGATTGTGTTGTGATTGTGATTGTGATTTTGAATTATTTATTATTTATTATTTATTATTTATTATTTATTATTTATTATTTATTATATATATATACTTTCTCTCTGATCTGACTTAATCATCGGAGGGCTTTTCCGGGACATCAGCCCCCGATTTAGTCTTTTTTGTGGTTACAGCTACACCACTTGCGGTAGATGGATCATAACGTTTCGCTTAATTCGAAGGTACACCATTCTCTCCCCTTTTTTCTTTATTATTTATTATTTAATATTTATTATTTATCATTTATCATTTATCATTTATCATTTATCATTTATCATTTATTATTTATTATTTATATACTTCCTCTCTGCTCTGACTTAATCATCGTAGGGCTTTTTCGGGACATCAGCCCCCGGTTTAGTCTTTTTTGTGGTTGCAGGTACACCACTTGCGGCAGATGGATCATCACGTTTCGCTTAATTCGAAGGTACACCATTCTCCCCCCATTATTATTTATTATTATTTATTTATTATTTATTATTTATTATTTATTATTTATTATTTATTATTTATTATTTATTATTTATTATTTATTATTTATTATTTATTATTTATTATTTATTATTATTTTACTTCCTCTCTACTCTGACTTAATTATCGGAGGACTTTTCCGGGACATCAGCCCCCGGTTTAGTATTTTTTGTGGTTGCAGGTAAACCACTTGCGGAAGATGGATTATCACGCTTCGCTTATTTCGAAAGTACACCATTCTATCCCTTTTTTTCTTTATTATTTATTATTTATTATTATTATTATTTTTTTTTTTTTTGAAAATTTGGAATATATAGATAATAAAACATAGGAGTGGACTATGCAACACCAAAAGTTTTCGAGATTCTACACCAAACACGCCAAAAACAAATTAAATTAAAAGCAGCACCACCAAAACATCTTCACACCAAGGAGCAGCAAATCACCGGCGCACTGGAAACACACCAAGAGGCACACCAAGTCGTACACCATTCACACCACATTCCAAGAAGGCCAAGCAAGCACCCCAGATAATTTGTAAAAACAAAACTTGCAGACAACCCCCAGTAGGCACTGTAGAATAGCAAATTGTATCCAAAAACAGACGACACACCATCAGCCAACAAGGACCGAAAACACCAGATTGCAATAAGCAAGATTATCTTCAATCCACCAGAGTCACCATTTTAGAGTTCTAACAATCAAACACCAGTGCACCACCAAGACCACCAGTCAAAACACCACAACTAATGCGGGAAAACCCCAAGAGAAACCCCCAACACAAACAGAAACCCCGACAATCAATAATACCACTTCACCTTTGCATCCCAGCACCATTCCAAAATGAGATCAGCATCTAGACAGAGAAATTCAGTCAGGTAACCCCCAACAAAGCTCCCACCATTTGCAGCCCATCAAAAACACCAGAGAAAACTTGACCACCAGAAGCACCACGCCCAGGCCTAAAAACACCAGAAAATTGAACAGGGATCCAAACAGCTCCCACCATCGGCCACCGTTTACACCACACGCCCAAAGCACTAGGAAGCCTTAGCTTGACACCCCACAAGACCACCAACAAGAGCTTAAAAACAGAAGAAACCCCCAACAAAGCACGAAACCAGAAACCCATTGATGAAAACGCACCAAAACAGCAACTAGGGGAGACAGCATTCGTCGAGCCCAGAAACAACCATCAAACAAAACAACACCAGACGCTGCTAAAAACGCGTACACCCGACAAGAAAATATCCCCACCGTCCAAGACACCACACCTTCGAACACCACCAGCACCCAACCAACCCCCACCCCACCTAAGCACCCAGCCTAGGTTAGTATTTTTGGGAATTTTCCGCCGGATAGGGGCCGCTTGTGAAGAAGCCCAAAAACTCAGCAATTTCTTTCGAATTTAGAAGTGCACGCTTACCTTTAGACTTCTTAGTGGGAAAAATCTTGGTAGTTTCACTCCTTTTTGGTTGCATCGTGATTGTATCCAGTGCGGCCACCGAAGAAAGTTTGGGGACTGAATGCAAACCAATAGTTGACGGAGCCGGTGAAGACTCGTTTCCATGACCAGCTGGATGAGGCAGTTTCCCATTGACGCCCAACTTTTCTTTATCATTCTTGTTACCATTAGATATACTCTCCTCAGCACCCACGCCTTCAGATTCGGGATTAAAACTTTTTGCTTGGCATGACCCCTGCACAGCGCTTGTTTGCTTTGAAATCTCCAGAATATCCTCAACTACCACAGATGACTGGTCAGGGAAGACCTTTTCACTCGTTTCCACTATATGTCTTCTTTGAGAGCCTTTGAGAAAATCCGTGAAGGATTTATTGTTACTGCCAGAGGGTGCTTTAACCCACCTTTTGTTTTGTGACCAAATTCGAACCCTCGGCCCAATCTGGTTTCTCGACGTAAACGATGACCCATCTCTAGAGAATCTTGCTAGAGACACCTTAATCTCACATTTTTTTATTTTCGACCCATGAAGGAGTTTTATGGCAGCCATAGCCTCCTCCCTTCTCTGATATCGAACAAACCCAAATGCAAGATTGTTGTTCTTCCTCTGTTTTTTTGAAATGTAGACATCAACTACTTTCCCAGCGCCGGAAAATAAACCATGAATCCAAGTACGCGATATTCCGACGGGGAGGAAATCCACGAACAAGGAGGTTGGTTCTTTTTGTTGTTGACTAACGGAAGGCCATAGGTGGTGGTGGAGCTTTGAACCGCCCGTTGAAGCTTTTGAGAATGGCTGCAGCCTGTTTGAATTCCAAAAGTAACCGTTGCTTTTTTGAAAATTTGAAAGAAGAGCTCCACTCCCTCTCTCACTAGAGATTCTCACACTACCCCACATTTTTTATATATATATTATTTATTATTTATTATTTATTATTTATTATTTATTATTTATTATTTATTATATATTATTTATTATTTATTATTTATTATTTATTATTTATTATTTATTATTTATTATTTATTATTTATAATTTATTATTTATTATTTATTAATTATTATTTATTATTACTTATTATTTATTATTATTATACTTTCTCCCTGATCTGACTTAATTATCGGAGGGCTTTTCCGGGACATCAGCCCCCGGTTTAGTCTTATTTGTGGTTGCAGGTACACCACTTGTGGCATATTGATCATCAGGCTTCGCTTAATTCGAAGGTACACCATTCTCTCCCCTTTATTATTTATTATTTATTATTTATTATTTATTATTTATTATTTATTATTTATTATTTATTATTATTATACTTCCTCTCTGATCTGACTTAATCATCGGAGGGCTTTTCCGGACATCCTTGAGACTTTTGTGATTGCGTGTACACCACTTGCGAATGGACTATAACGCCGCTAATTCAAGGTACACCATTCTCTCCCTTTTTTCTTTATTATTTATTATTTATTATTTATTATTTATTATTTATTATTTATTATTTATTATTTATTATTTATTATTTATTATTTATTATTTATTATTTATTATTTATTATTTATTATTTATTATTTATTATTTATTATTTATTATTTATTATTTATTATTTATTATTTATTATTTATTATTTATTATTTATTATTTATTATTTATTATTTATTATTTATTATTTATTATTTATTATTTATTATTTATTATTTATTATTTATTATTTATTATTTATTATTTATTATTTATTATTTATTATTTATTATTTATTATACTTCCTCTCTACTCTGACTTAATCATCAGAGGGCTTTTCCGGGACATCAGCCCCCGGTTTAATCTTTTTTGTGGTTGCAGGTACACCGCTTGCGGCATATTGGTCATCAGGCTTCGCTTAATTCGAAGGTACACCATTCTCTCCCCTTTCTTATTATTATTTATTATTTATTATTTATTATTTATTATTTATTATTATTATACTTCCTCTCTGATCTGACTTAATCATCGGAGGGCTTTTCCGGGACATCAGCCCCCGGTTTAGTCTTTTTTGTGGTTGCAGGTACACCACTTGCGGCAGATGGATCATAACGCTTCGCTTAATTCGAAGGTACACCATTCTCTCCCCTTTTTTCTTTATTATTTATTATTTATTATTTATTATTTATTATTTATTATTTATTATTTATTATTTATTATTTATTATACTTTCTCTCTACTCTGACTTAATCATCGGAGGGCTTTTCCGGGACATCAGCCCCCGGTTTAGTCTTTTGTGGTCTGGTACACCACTTTGCGATATTGGTCATCGCTCGCTTAATGCAGGTACACCATTCTCTCCCTTTATTATTTATTATTTATTATTTATTATTTATTATTTATTATTTATTATTTATTATTTATTATTTATTATTTATTATTTATTATTTATTATTTATTATTTATTATTTATTATTTATTATTTATTATTTATTATTTATTATTTATTATTTATTATACTTTCTCTCTACTCTGACTTAATCATCGGAGGGCTTTTCCGGGATATAAGCCCCCGGTTTAGTCTTTTTTGTGGTTGCAGGTACACCACTTGCGGCATATTGGTCATCAGGCTTCGCTTAATTCGAAGGTACACCATTCTCTCCCTTTTTTTCTTTATTATTTATTATTTATTATTTATTATTTATTATTTATTATTTATTATTTATTATTTATTATTTATTATTTATTATTTATTATTTATTATTTATTATTTATTATTTATTATTTATTATTTATTATTTATTATTTATTATTTATTATACTTTCTCTCTACTCTGACTTAATCATCGGAGGGCTTTTCCGGGACATCAGCCCCCGGTTTAGTCTTTTTTGTGGTTGCAGGTACACCACTTGCGGCATATTGGTCATCAGGCTTCGCTTAATTCGAAGGTACACCATTCTCTCCCCTTTATTTTTTATTATTTATTATTTATTATTTATTATTTATTATTTATTATTATTATACTTCCTCTCTGATCTGACTTAATCATCGGAGGGCTTTTCCGGGACATCAGCCCCCGGTTTAGTCTTTTTTGTGGTTGCAGGTACACCACTTGCGGCAGATGGATCATAACGCTTCGCTTAATTCGAAGGTACACCATTCTCTCCCCTTTTTTCTTTATTATTTATTATTTATTATTTATTATTTATTATTTATTATTTATTATTTATTATTTATTATTTATTATTTATTATTTATTATACTTTCTCTCTACTCT
>CM033456.1:8525566-8583066 GCA_019425755.1 Amaranthus cruentus
ATTATTTATTATTTATTATTTATTATTTATTATTTATTATTTATTATTTATTATTTATTATTTATTATTTATTATTTATTATTTATTATTTATTGTTTACTGTTTGTTCTTCTTTTAGTGGGTGTTTTGATTATTATTTTACTAATTTTAATGTTGTTTCCTTGTTTGTAGAGTTATTCATGTATCTGACCTTCAATGATGTTCGATTGTGGTTATGTTCAATAATGTTCTTGGTGTTTGATTTTTTTTATATGTATACGAAAATTGTAAATTGTAATTAGTTTTATTGTAAATTTGTTCATCATCTATTTACCATTAGTAAATTTGTTCATCATCTATTTACAATTCGTTCTCCAGATCTGGAAGTTAGATGATGTTTGAATTCTTAATGTTCCTAATTTGTTTATTGTTCTTGCAATTAGTATAAAACCAAATTTAAAAAAAAAAATAGGGCACTAAAGGCTGCGGTTTTTTTGAAAAACCGCAGCCTTTAGTCTCCTTTTTTTGTTCCTAAAATTGTCTATAGGCTGCGGTTTTTATAACCGCAGCCAATAACATTTTCTCATCTGCTGCTATTACAAATGCTGCGAGTCAAAACCGCAGCCTATACCCCCAAAAAACCGCAACCTATCTTGTTTTTTCCACTAGTGAGAGAATAGAATACTCTAATACTTGAAAATTCTCTACTCCTCATCCCAAGTGGGCTTCATTTAAAGCCTAGAGCCTAACAACTTCTTTTTAAGGATATTTTATGTTGTCATTAGAACATACAAATGTCAATTTCTTTTTATTCTTTTTATTATTTTCTCAAAAAATAATTTCATTAGCCATATGATGTGCTCGATTTAGAGCACATTTATGTCCCTACTTTGGTGTCGAGTCTCGTTGTTTTATATTGGTTTTATACACTTTACACTCGATTTTACCTTGTTCTTGTCTCCATGGTGTTTAGAGGTCATTTCAGGTGTTTTCGGGAGATTTCGAGGTAAATCGGATCGAGCTCGAGGCTTAGACTTCAAAGTCGAAGAAGAGGCATGCGTTTTGAGGTGCTCACAAGTGTTTCGGGTCATCCCCGAAGATATTGCGAAGGTCGGAACTCGTTTGATGATGGATTGAAGCCCCAAATGGACCAAAAGGCTTGGATTCGGTCGAACCCATGGTGCCTTCGGTCGAATGGGTGTGCTGATGCCCAAGTGAAGCCTACAAACCACTGGAAATAACGAAGGAAGATCAATTCGGTCGAATCTCATCAAATTCGGTCGAACCTAGGTCGAAGCCAAGTCGAACCTGGGTCGAAGCCAGGTCGAAGCTAAGCACTGCAGCTCAATCAGAAGCCCAAAACTCGCTGGAATGGGCGAAATCGACCCAGATTCGGTCGAATCTGGCTGGCTTCGGGCGAATGTGAGCCCAATTCGGGCGAATCTCGTTTAAAACCTGCGATTTGTTTTTCTCTTCGAAGCTTGCCACGTAGGATTAAGTTAGGGCTTTTGTTCCTTCTTTGTACACCCTATATAAGGGTCTTACTCTGAATGTTTAGGGTATGCTTTAGTAGATAGAAACCCTCTCTTCTATTAAAGATCACTTTATTGCTTTCTTTCAATTTCCTTTGCCCTAGATTAGTGTTTAATGCTTTCATCTACATTTCTATCTTTGTAATTTCAATTCCTTTCACTCAAGCACTTTGGTTTATGTAAGTTTATCTTTCTTATTCTCTTTATTGCTTTTGTTTATCTTTCATTTATGCTATTTAATGCTTTCCTCTTCTATGCTTTGTTTATTGCTTTGAATCTTGTTCATTTACTTTCCAATCTTGTTTTTGTTGCTATTAATGCTTTCTAGTGTAGTTGGTAGTTAGAGTTATTGTTTTATCTTTCATTATTGTTGATTTCTCTCTTGCCCTAATGCTTTCAATCATGTTTTTCTTCTTGTTCTTAGTTGTAGTTGCTTTCAATATGCTAGAGTAGATTTCTTAGGGGTTTAGGTTTGGTGAAACCCTAGGTTTGGTGAATGTTGTTCATGTGTTAGATTAGGGTTGAGGTTGTTGGGGTTTGTTTGATTGATATTCGATGCATATCTTGTCCTGCCACTCCCTTGTGAGACATAGGGCGATTATGAGTCGTTCGCATGGCTATAGGTCATCAACTTCCCCATGCTATCTAGAGTGTCTCGATTGAGCCACGCTCAATCTCCCTTGACCTAGCTCTATATGAGAACATAGTATCGACCTAGGGTGGATCCTTACCATCCCCGTTTGTCTCTTATTGTCATCTCAATCTTATTTATCGCTTTCTTAGTTTAGTCTTAACACCCTCCTATATACACACACCATACTTCTCTACACATAGCACTTAATCTTCCTTGCCCTTGTACCTTGTGGTTCGATCCCCAACTTACCTCTATACACGTTATAGTTGTATTTAGGGTGTTTATAAATGTGTTTGATTTGCTTGTGTTTCTAGCATTAAACGACGCGTTAGAAAATCGGTTATCAAAATGGCCCGTTGCCGGGGACAAGGCATTTTAGTTAGGTTTTGTGCTTGTGTAGTCCATTTTATTGCTTTCTTTAGTCCAAATAATTTTTGCTTGTCAGTGCTTACGCTTGGTTTCTAGTGTTGTTTGCATGAGCTATAGCACAAGGAGATCACAACTATAGCTTGTTCCGTATAACCCAGAGATACAAAGGGTCACTAGACGATCTCCTCCTCCTACTCCACGTCAACCGTCTATACCCAACCCACCTCCTACACCAATGGCCGACAATCAACCTCTCTTTGGGCAATTTGGGGCCCCGGGGTTAAGAGAATTTCAAGGGGGCGTGGTCCTACCGGATGCCCCACCAAACTTCCGCATAGACCCACAAAACACAAGAATGGTAAAGGAAGCTCCATTTTGCGGGTTGAGAAACGAATGTCCTCTCTTACACTTGGAGGCATTCACGGAGACTTGTAGATTCATGCCTCAATGCCCTAACCACCCCGATTATATCAAGTTATGCCTCTTTTCGGTTAGTCTAGCGGGGGACGCCAAGGATTGGTACAAGTGCTTAGAGCCCAACTCCATCACCACATGGGCTCAACTTAGAACGGCGTTCCTCGAAAGGTTCTATCCCACGAATCGAACACAAGATTAGCGCAAAAAGATCGTGCTTTCACACAAGAAGAGGATGAGAACCTAAGTGCCGCCTGGACTAGATTCAAGGGTATGCTTCGAGCTTGCCCCCATCATGAGTATGGGGAGAATCATGTTAATACCTTTTTCTACGACGGGCTTGATGATTCGACAAAAGCACTTCTAGATTCCGCATGTGGAGGACAACTTTCTAAAGTCCCATGCAACCGAGTGAGGGAGACGATTGAAGAGATTGCTAAAAATAGTGCTTGGGGTGGGACGAGGAAGAGCAAGCAACAGAGGGGTGTGATCTATGAAGCCAACCTTGATTCGATTGGTGCAAAAAATAAAGCGATCATGGACAAGAAATTGTCCAAGCTTAAGTTAGCCCAAGGAAGCTCTAATGTCTCCGCCGCTAGTGAAGCCAAGCGTTTTTCATGTCGTATTTGTGGGGGCACCAATCATGACACATCTTATTGTGGGGGTTTGAATCCGGAGCACGTGGCGTCGGTTGATTACGGGTCAAGTGCTTATGAAGGGGTCCAAGCAACGAACTTCGATGGGTATGGGTCCAATCCCGAACATGTAGCGGCTATGGGTTATGGGAACCAAGGTCAAGGGTACCCTCAATACACCTTATTCAACAACCCGACCTCCCGACCTCCCTTCAATCCGAACAACGGTTAGGGAAATTTCAACCAAGGCTATAGCAACAATCAAGCCGATGGTGGTTTTCCTAAGCCCAATGGAAATAGGCCTTACCCATAAGGGCCACGCCCCAACCCCAACCAATCATACCCGAATCCCGCTCCTAACCACGACTTCATGACTACCCAATTGAGCACCTTAGCCCAACTCAATCAAACTTTGATTTCTCAAATGGTGCAACTCCAAGCCCAACAAAAGCAATTTGAGACCCAACTTGCACAACTAGCTCAACCACCTCCACCGATGCTATTTCCATCCAACCCTCAACCTAACCCATCCACCCAACCTCCACCTCCTAACCACCATCAAACCCCAACCACCACACGTGCAAGGCGATCTTCCTTAGATCGGGTACCTCTTATCCGGGTCCAATTGAAGCTCCAAGTGATGATTTGGGTGATGGTTCTTCTATGGGTAATGAACTTCAAGAGAATGATGAGCATGAGGATGAGCTTGGGGGAGGGGTAGGAGAAGAGATTTTTGAGGAAGTTATGGAGGAAAGGAGGGAAGAAGAGGTTGAGGAGAAAGATGAAGTTGATGAAAAAGAGAAGAAGAAGTTGGAGCAAGAGGATAAATGGAAAGAAATCCAAGAGTGGCGAGCTCGCGAGCGTTTACATGGCCCACCGCTTCCTTTCCTATATAGTGCGGTGGAGAAGCAAATGCAAGCCAAGTTTGTTAAATTTCTTGAGCATATGAAGCGATTGGAAATGAAGATCCCGTTCTTAGAGGCAATGGAGCAAATGCCTCAATATGCCAAGTACTTGAAGACGCTCTTGGGGAACAAAAAGAAGCTAGAAAGCGAGGTTGTCAATTTACCGGAGCAAGTTAGTGCCATTGTTCAAGGTACTTGGGCTAAGAAGGAAAAGGCTAGAGGACCCTTTGTGCTTCCCGTTACTCTTGGGAACCAAAAGCCCAAGGGAGCACTTGCGGATTTGGGGGCCTCAATTAGCCTCATGCCGATGAGTATTGCCAAACACCTTGCTTTTGAGCTTAAGCCATCAAAAAAATCCATCCAACTAGCCGACCGGAGCGTCAAAGTGCCATGTGGAGAGTTTGAGGATCTTCCAATCCAAGTGGGGAGTGTTGTTGTCCCTTGTGATTTTGTTGTTCTTGACATGGTGGAAGACCCCTATACTCCCTTCATACTTGGGAGAGATGCATTGAAGAGTTTGGGTGCCCTAATTGATTGTGAAGCCGAGACCATTACTATACGGGTACCCAATGAGCAAGCGGTTTTTGGGTTTGCTAAGTCTTCAAAAGAGCCCATGGTCGAGCAACTTTTCTCTCTTAATTTGGTGGATGATTCTCATTGTGATAAGATTGGAGGGCTTGATTTTCTTGAAGCCCATATGCATGATGATGTGATGATTACTGATGATGATGTGAGGAGATATGACGATGAGAAAAAGAAGAAGTTGGTTGATGTTGAGAAGGAGAAGTTTGTTCTTGTGCACTCCGAAAATTATGATGAAGTTGAAAGTGTTGACAAGCAACCCCGCAAGAGGAATTGGGTGAGAAAAAGGAAGGAAATGTTTTACAAAAAGAAGAAGAAGGCTCCACCTAAGCTTGGGGGAGCCCCATGTTTGAGTGCCCATCCGGGTGGCCCCGGTTCTACATTGCTTACCTCCGCCACCGCTACGAGGTGGAGAGTTTTGGGTCACCATGTTCGAGGTGATGGGGATGCTAGAAGTGAGTCCACTCCTAGCTCAGGTATGGTTTCTTTCCCTAGCTTTTCATTTGTTGTTTGAGCTGGTGGTTAGCTGGGTCGAACTTAACGACGTTAAACAAAAGTACTTGCGGGAGATAACCCGGTTCTTGGTGTTGTTTGATGATGCTTGTTTTGTTTTCTTTAGTTCCAATAATGCCTATCTTTCGGTCTTTTGGTTTTTCTTTCGCCTTCCCCATCGCCGAGACGGCTCTTGAGCTAGCTTGGGGGAGGATGCGCTTACGCTTTAAAAACCCCGAAAGATTTGCATTATTGTAACTATTGTTTAGCTTTTCTTATAGTTCTTTGCATGTTTAGTTTGTTTAATTTTTGTTTCATGTTGCCTGTATAGTTTCATGTTTAGGTTGTATAGTTAGTGTTTATCCTTGCTTTCAATAAATGGTTGAGTTGTGAGACTAACATGCGAGCTTCTGTTGTGCCCATTTACGTACCTATGCAAACTCGTATTTCCTTAGCCTTGTGCCTGTTTTGGGACCTAGATCTTGACTGTTTTCCACATAGCTTGGGGGAATTGGGGTTTGCTTGGTTGGTGGCTTGGATGACTACCTTTAGAGGCACATTTCGACAAGCATGTGAGTATTGAGCCTTCTTGGACTCCTCGCGAGTTCCATCCATTTTGTGTGCTAGTTAGGGGATCTAAGTATTGTGTCGGTTCTTCTCCAACATAGTCGACTTTTCTTGAGACCAAGGATGATAACACGTTCGCTAGAATTGAGCTACATAGCCAAATAGCCTACCTTGTACGTAATTTGACATTAGGATAAGCCAAGTTTTTGCCTTTTCCTTTTCTTTTGTAGCCACATTATTTAACCTCCACATGAGCCAAATTGTCCCTCTTCTTTACCTAGAGGATAGCTTTGTGATGGTGGGTTTGTTGCGTGCTACATTGATGAGTAGGTTTTTGGTTATGATATTATGGTTGTTGCTCTATATGACTTTATTCATTCATGTCCAGCTCTTATTGTTTCTCCCTTCATCCTCCAGTGCTTATATAGTGATCGTTTACACACATTCTTTGGTTGAGGAGACCTTTCTCTTGTTCTTTATTGAGTTTTCATACACATATATCTATTTGAGTGAGAAGGTCTATATGTCATTTTGGGAAATGAGCTTGGAAACACATGTTATTATGAGATTTTACATTTTTTGATAGTGTTTGATGATAGAGATCATTTGTGTTTATATGAGTTTATTGGGTTATTGATGGTTGTTGGATATAGTATTTGTTGATTTATCATGAGATGTTTGTGAGTGTTTCGTATAGGGTCACTAGCTATCCTCTACTTAGCTCCACATTCCCAAATGTATCCCACCTTAACCCCAAGCCAACATTACAACCCTATGCTAACCTGTTCGACTTGGTTCGATGATGCGGGTGGAACAGGTGAAGGGTTCGTATCAAAACCAGTGTGTGTAGGGGATGGTTGTGAGGTAAATGGTGGTGGAGAAGTTGCTATTGGTGATGGTGGTGGAGATGGTACATGGGACATTGGTTGTGGTGAGGATGGGGCATTGGTTGGTTGCTTAGTGGGCATTGTAGAGGTGTCTTCATCCTTACCAACTGAGAGTTTCGAAGCAAGCCTCCTGCTTTTCCTAGGAGTATTCTGAGATTCTTCTTTTATCGGCTTTGCTACCTCCTCATCACCAGAACTATCACTGGAGTCAACCTCCTCAAGTTCATCTCTTTCTTCTACTGACTCTTCCCCCTCACTACGAGCTTTTCTTTGTTCCTTATTCGCCTCTGCCTTATCAGTGCTGGCAGAGGGAACAACATCTTGACCCTCCTTTTCTTTTTCTTCTTTCTCCTTTCCTTCTTCTTCAGTTTTTCCTTCTTCTTCCTCTTCTTCAACTATCTTTTCGACTTCCTCCTTCTCCTCCTCAGAACTTACTTCCTCAATTTCAATTAGGTCCTCCAAAATCCCCTTTTCATTTAAACTTAAGTGCAAGTTTTTAAGACATTTTGCACTTATTCTATTATTACCGCTCATAGGGAATTGAAGGCCATCCAACGGTACACCAAATTTCTTAAAGATACTGGTCAGCAAACCTCCATAACCAACCATAAGGCCCTTTTCAATGCATTCAGACAAATGTGAAACCATCATAGACGGAAAATTAATTTTTATGTGGTTAGCCATACAATAAATTAAGGTGGCGTCACGAAGATTAACTTCACTTCGCTTTGAATTGCGGGGTAAAATAAATCGGCGTGCAATGTTGTAAAGAAGTTTATGAAGCGGTGACAACGACTTGTGACTAAATCGTTTCTTATCATCTTGTCCAAGAAATTTTAATACAGTCTTTTCTGTGATACCTGAAAACACAATTTTCGAACCCACATAATAAGTGTCAAACCCTACAGCTGGAACATCAAACCATTCTCCTATCATTAAGCTATTAAACTCAATTTTGATTTCTTTAACGGTACTTGAACAGACTCCATTTTCAATGGTGAAATTTTTAATAAATTCACGCATTAGATTAGGATAAATGGGGTTGCATGAGTGATCGTACATTAGGTTTTCCCACCCTTGATTTTGTAAAATAGCATGTAATTAGGGAAAAGATGTAGATTCATACCAATATTTGTCGAGTCCGGACCCAACTGTCATCTCTTTTGCTACTTCCTCAGCACTATCAGGGTCTACTCGCTTGATCCTTTTCAGTGGTTTGGATGAAGAGGTACCTTTTGGTGTAGAACAAGGTCTTTTGGTTCCGGCATGCATGGCTGATTTAGGGGTGTTTGATTTTTGTGGTTCTTGAGATGATGATGGTGGTGCATCTACTGAAGGGGAAGGATATACGACTTATAGTGGTTTAGGTTGTGAAGATTTGGGCGTCTTTTTCTTTGGGGTCTTACTAGAGGATGAAGATTTTGGGGTTCTCATGGTTAAAAGAGAGAGAGAATGAAAGATTAAGGGAATGATGAAAATGGTGAAATGAGGAGACGGTTTGCGTGCTTTACTTGACGTGAGGAGTGAGTGATGTGATGTGAGGGAGTGGGATTTTAATGAGTTGAAAGGACGGTTACTTAATGGTTGTACCATTTAGTTTTTCTTTTCATTTCATTTGAATGTGGAGTGTAACGAACAGTTCGTGGTTAAATTCGTTGAATGTGGCGGTTTACATAACTGATTATCGAAACACCCCAATGATCCGTCTTCCATTTTTTAAATTTGAGTTGACCACAAAATAAAATAAAGTAAAATGCTGGAATTTTGTGAAAAGATAAAATAACTTTTTGTGATTTTTGTTTAAATAAAAAATAATTTATAATATGTGACTAATATAATAATTTATAAAATAAGATAACTAAGATAAATTATGCTACTAGGTCTATTCAGTTAAGCAAGTAATCAAGACCATATTCATGACACATACTCAAATAGATGCATACCTAAATCTCGCAATGATTGAATGTTTAATCTTGGTTGTTGTGGTTGATCTAACCCTTCCAATTTTCATGTTGCTTGGAGGAGGAATACTAGCATTGAACTTTTAATGAAGCTTGATCATACCTAGCTCCAACCTCATCTTTTCGAATTGTTCCCTTGGAAGCGGTTTGGTCATTATGTCTGCAACTTGATCACTAGTATTGACATGTTTAACAATAATATTTTTATGCTCTACGTTATCCTTAAGAAAATGATGCCTAATATGAATATGTTTAACTCTAGAATGATGCACCGGATCTTTAGAAATGCAAATGGCACTAGTATTATCGCAATAAACAGGAACACATTCAAGTTTAATACCGAAGTCTCTTAGCTGTTGTTTTATCCATAGCATTTGGGAACAGCAAGCTGCTGCTACCACATATTCAGCTTCTGCAGTGGATAAAGCTACTGTGTTCTGTTTCTTGGAACTCCATGATACCAAGCAAGAGCCAAGAAACTGTACCATTCCTGATGTACTTTTTCTATTCACAAGATCACCTGCATAATCTGCATCACTATACCCTTTCAAGTCATAGACATCACTTTCCGGATAGAATAGGGACAAGTCATCTGTTCCCTTTAAATACCTTAGAATTCTTTTTACTGTCGTATGGTGTGATTCTTTAGGATTTGATTGAAATCTAGCACACAAACCAACACTAAAAGAAATATCGAGTCTACTAGCAGTTAAGTATAGTAGTGATCCTATCATGCCTCTATACATTGTTTGGTCAACACTAATTCCATTAGAGTCTTCATCTAATCTAATGTTAGTGGCCATGGGTGTGTGGTTTGTCTTAGCATTATCTAGTCCATATTTCTTTAAAAGTTCTTTTATATATTTTTGTTGATGAATGAAAATACCGTTAGCAGTTTGTTTAATTTGCAAACCAAGGAAGAAATTTAATTCTCCCATCATACTCATTTCAAATTCAGCACTCATTAGGTCAGCAAATTCTTTACATAACGATTCATTAGTAGCACCAAAGATAATATCATCAACATATATTTGAACAACTAAAATATCCGAACCTTTATTCTTAAAGAATAAGGTCTTGTCAATTTTACCTCTTATGAACTTGTTTTCAATCAAAAATTTAGATGATCTCTCGTACCATTGCCTAGGAGCTTGTTTTAGCCCATAAAGAGCTTTATCAAGCTTGTAGACGTGATCCGGAGAAATTGGGTTTTCAAAGCCAGACGGCTGTTCCACAAATACTTCTTCTTCTAGAAACCCATTTAAAAATGCACATTTCACATCCATTTGATATAATTTAAAGTTCATAAAGGCAGCAAATGAAATAAGAATTCTAATAGCTTTTAATCTAGCTACTGGAGCAAAAGTTTCAGTATAGTCAATACCTTCCTGTTGAATGTATCCTTTTACCACCAACCTTGCTTTATTCCTGACTATTGTGTCATGCTCGTCCAGCTTGTTCCTAAATACCCATTTTAGCCCAATTATCTTTTTGTTCTTGGGTTTGGGTTCCAAGTGCCACACTTTATTTCTTTCAAACTCATTTAATTCATCTTGCATTGCAACTACCCAATCAGAATCTTGTAATGCTTCTTCATGATTCTTGGGTTCTAACGTTGATAGAAATGCAAAGTGTGCACAGAAGTTTCTCATTTGGGACCTTGTTTGTATGCCTTTTCCCATATCGCTTAGAATCAAGTCTAGTGGGTGTGACTTTTGTTGTTTCCACGGCTTTGGGACAAAGTCTCTTGTGGAGACAGATGTGGACGCAGGCTCACTGACTTGATTCTGATTTGTCTCAGCTTCAATTCTTTCATCTTGTATGTCTCTCAGAATATCTGGATTGGGAACGTCAGACTGTTCCTGATTTGCCTGTTGTTCCACTTCTTGATTTGGTTCACCATTCTGAACCTGTTGTTGTTCTTCTTGATCTTGCTCCTTAAGTATGTTTTCATCATCTTCTAGGTTTGCCAGACCTATCTTAAAGTCACCTGTTTCTTGTTCACTTGTTGTAAAATTTGTTTCATCAAAGATAATGTGAACAGATTCTTCAACACACATAGTTTTCTTATTGTAAACTCTGCTTTACTATGAGATGAGTAGCCAAGAAATACTACTTCATCACTCCTTTCATCGAATTTACCTATATTTCGTTTTCCATTTACATGCACAAAACATCGACATCCAAAGACTCGAAAATACGAAATATTAGGTTTAATTCCTTTAAATAGTTCGTAGGGGGTTTTAGAAGTGATCGGTCTTATTAATACACGATTTAATATATAGCATGCAGTATTGACGGCTTCGGCCCAAAAATTTCTAGGTAAACCACTAGCTATTAACATGGTTCTAACCATTTCCTCTAAAGTTCGATTTTTACGTTCCACCACACCATTTTGTTGTGGTGTTCTAGGTGCGGAAAAATTGTGATTTAAACCATGCTCATTACAATAGTCCATAAATCTTGAATTTTCAAATTCCTTACCATGATCCGATCTTATGTGGACAAGTTGATTGTTACTAGATTTTTGAATTTTAGTGGCAAATGCAACAAATTCATCAAAAGCCTCATCTTTGCTAGATAAAAATAATTTCCATGTAAATCTACTGTAATCATCAACTATAACAAATACATATCGCTTACCGCTGCGACTTTGGATTCCCATTGGTCCACAAAGATCCATATGAATTAATTCAAGTGGCTTTGAGGTGGTCACGAGATTTTTTGTCTTGAAGGACGACCTTACGTGTTTTCCTTTTGCACAAGGATCACATACTGCATTCTTTTGAAATTTTAGGGACAGTAATCCTCTAACTAGGTCTTTAGATCGTAACGTATTAAGCAATGAAAAACTAGCATGACCTAATCGTTTATGCCAAAGAAGAGGGTCATCTTCTATAACGCTCAGACACGTTAGACTGGTTTTAGGAACAGTGTGCAGGTCCACCACATAGGTGTTCCCTTTTCTGAATCCTTCCAGTATGATGTCTCCTGTGTCGTTCCTAGAAATGATGCACTTTTCAGAAGTAAAGTTTACAGAGTTACCTTTGTCGCAAAATTGAGAGATACTTAAAAGATTGTGTTTTAAATTCTCGACTAAAAATACATTATCTATAGCATGGGAACTTGACCTTCCTATCTTTCCTTTTGCAATTATTTCTCCTTTCATGTTGTCGCCAAAGGTCGCAGTTCCTCCATCATAGGCTTCTAGTGAGAGAAACTTTGATCTATTTCCTGTCATCTGCTTGGAACAACCACTGCCGAGATACCATGAGTTGTTCCCCCTCACTAGAACCTGCAAAACGAACTTAGTTGTTAGAGGGTGGAACCCAGCCATCCTTGGGTTTCATGTCGATTATACATGAATCATATTTCTTAATCCAAACTCTATCGACATATATTTGGTTCGTTTTGTTATGCTGTTCCTTTTTTAAACATTGATGTTTCAGGTGCCCCGTCTTGCCACAAAAGGAACAGACCTTGCTACTTGGGAGATCAACATAGACCTTCTTCTTTTTATTATACTTGTTATATCCTAAACCTTCAGTTCCTTTAGTTTTAGCGTCAAGAATCCATTTGGGAACCTCTTTGATTTTCCCTTTTCCTCTTGAATTTAATTCAAGCTTGAGTTGTTCATTTTCATTTTTAGCGGATTCTAGGTCTAGTTTCATTTTATTAAAATCATTTTTAGACTCTTGAATGGTTTCGGTTTTTAGTTCTAATCCTTGCAATTTATATTGATTTAATTCAATATTTAACATGACATTTTCTTGTTTTACCTTTTCTATAGCTTCCTTTAACATCACGTTTTTATCAAGCAAATCAAAAAACCGTGTTTGCATATTGGACCTAAAAGAATTTAAGTAGGATAATTGGTCTTTGCTAGTCTTAAGGTCTTTCTCAATTTGGAGACAGATGGCAGTTTGTTTTTCTAGTTTATCTTGTGTCTCCAAAATCATTTTAATCAATTTATGTTTATCCAATTTGAATAGGTAATCAGGAAATGAATTAGAAGACAATACCTTTTTTTCTTTGGACTTCTCATCATGTGTAGCCATGAGACAGAGATTGGCTGTTTCTTCTTCAACGGGAGCTTCGGTTTCAGCCTCGCTTTCAGATTCTCCCCATGCAGCTATCATGGCTTTGCGAAAATCAACTTTGTTGAAGTTCCCTTTTACTGGTTGTCTTCCTGTTTCCTTTGCCTTCCCTTTACCCTTCTCGTTCTTCCATTGAGGGCATTCTTTGATGAAGTGATCGGTACTTCCACATTTATGGCATTCAAAGTTGGCTTTTGAATTTGTAGTTCCTCTTTCTTTGAAGTTTCTTTGATTATTATATCTGCTGTTCCTGAAGAACTTCTTGAATTTTCGCACCAACATTGCTGCCTCCTCCTTATCATCTTCTGACTCTTCTTGATCATTCGCTGTCAGAGCCAGGCCTTTGTTCCTGGAACTGTCCGCTGTTCCCAGATGTAATTCATGAGTCATCAGGGAACCAGCTAACTCTTCCAGGTTGAATTTGGTGAAATCTTTAGATTCTTGAATGGTAGTGACCTTAGCTCTCCAACGATCATCTTGAGGTAGCCTCCTTAGGATTTTTCGTACCTGTTCATCTGAGGGAATTAGCCTTCCAAGAGAGACAAGCTCATTTGTGATGTTAGTGAATCTAGTAAACATTTCTTGAATGCTTTCTCTAGGTTTCATAACAAATCTTTCATATCTTGACATGAGCAAGTCAATCTTGGAACGCTTTACTTCACTTGTTCCTTCATGGGTAACTTCCAGCAGATCCGAAATCTGTTTTGCTGTTTTGCAGCCCATAATTCGATTGTGTTCATTTGGGCCAAGCCCACATTGAAGCAATTTGATGGCAAGAGCATTCATCTCCATTTTCTGAAAATCTTCCTTCTCATATTCTGTTATTGGTTTGGGAACAGTTTCGTTATTGGAGTTGGTAGTGGTTACCTCAAAATCTCCAACTTCGATGACTCTCCAAACTTGATAGTTCTCGGCTTTGATGAAGATTTCCATCCTATTCTTCCAATACGTGTAAAATTTCCCATCAAACATTGGTGGTCTCTGAGTAGAGTACCCTTCTTCCATGCGTTCATTCATTTTCAACATCTCTAATACACCAAGATACGGCTCTCAGGGTTTCCTGATCAAATGAGGAACAGGGCTCTGATACCAATTGTAGAAACACTTAGAGATAATGAACGCAACAAGAGGGGGGGGTGAATTGTTGTGTAGCCTTAAGGAGTATTTTTGCCCTATTTCTTGCGGAATTTTAGAATGATAAAATACTCAAAGCAATATAAAGAAACGTAAAAGAACACAAAGATTTAACGTGGAAACTTTCTTGGCCTTGTAAGAAAGAAAGCCACGACCTCTTGGGATTTCAACTTCTCTTATTAAACTTTATGTAATTTACAACTCTATTACATAAAATTCTTCTCCTTCTCTTTTCTAGGCCTAATTCTCTATTTCTCCTTCTTGGTTCTCCTTCTCGTTTCTTTTCTCTCTTTTACATAAATTTCTCTAAGTTCCCCCTTAGACTTCCCAAAGTCTAAGTTTACACACTCAATAAAACCTTTACAAAAAGAATTCTCAAATTGGATGAAAAACAAAGAAAAGCACAAGGAAAAATTAAATGAATTAATTGGCAATTAAGAACAATTAAATTTTTCCTCTTCTTGATTTAGATCTCACGTAATTCTTAATGGGGCACTCGACAATATTAATGAATGTCTCTCCCAATTGTGCCGGCTATAAAATTCTATTTTATATACCCATAAGAATAATTTTAGCCATAAACCCATGTTCCAAAATGTGGGAGTAGTGGGCATGAAACTTGGGGGTTACTCCAAGCAAACGGTTAGGGTTAGGCCAAAAATAGGAAGTCCTATTTTTGTGGAGATAAAATAGGATCTAAAATTTTAAGTTCTCTTACGTGGTTAGTTATTAATTGCCAATTAAAATCCTTATGCAAATCAGATTTTCATCCGTACAAGTCATTAAAAGAAAATTTAAAATTAAAATTTATTTCCCTTATTTCTCGTTGACTTTTTCTCTGACTGGTTGCGTTGGGAACACCGTGTTGTCTCCGTCTGGACAGTCTTCGATTTTGACCAATCTGGAACTGGTCCATGTGACTTAAGTATTTGACGTAGACTTGTAATGTTCTTCCACACCTTCTAAGGTGCTATCGACGATCTTTGATAATCGGATATATGACCTATCAAAACAATCTCAAAAATAATTTGTTTGTTTATAAAAGTTAAGTCATCATCAAAACTCAAATGGGCCAACATTACATATTTCTCACATCTTTTGAGAAATTACCTGGGGAGCGTAGACTTGTGACCTCTCTAGGTAGTGGGTGGCATAGCCTGTGATGTAGCTTACTCTAGTGATCTCAAGCTTGTGGAATTGGTCGTTCTCTTTGGTATTGCGCTCTATTGAGACCATTGTACTTGCACACCTATGGCTAGGGAAGAGTTTTGTTATTGCACAGCTTGTATTGTTTTGTTCTCCGATCACCATGTTTGTTTGCTTTGGATTTGTGGGTCTCCTTCTGAAAACCCTCACGAGACCTTACTCGTCCTCTTTGGGAGACCTTGAGGTTTAAAGGGCTTGTCGTACGTGCTAAGTGCGACCGTGAATCCTACGACAGTGAGTTTTAGGTTTTATTGCTTTCATAGTTTAGTTTAGTTTTGTTTTTGTAGTTAGTTGTCTTGGGATGCCCTGTGCTTTCATGTCGTTCCTACCTAGTCTCTTTGCTAGGGACTAGGCATCCAAGTATAATTAAGGGAAATTATCAATGGTGCCCCTGAGTTATGCGTTATTCTCAATGCTGTATAAACTTATTTTTTTTTCCAATGGCACCCCTGAGGTTTAGTGGTAATTACAACCGTGACCTTTTTGAGTATTTTCCGTTAAAATTCCGTTAAGTTTTCGAAATTAACCTAACTAGGGTTTGTTTCTTCTTCTTCTTCACTCCTTCCATAGGTATCTTCCATCCATGGTTGTCCTTTCTTCAAAACCCAGAAAAATCCATTTTGGAAGAGAAATTGAGAAGGGTATTTTCATGGGTAACGTAATTCCTCATCATCAATGACAATACCCTTCTCAATTTCTCTTCAAAAATGGATTTTTTTAGGTTTCAATGACAATACCCTTCTCAATTCCTCATCAAAACTTTCAATTTGATCGATTTAATGGGTACTCTTTCCCTAAAATTTCGTGCTTCCCTGAAATTTAATGGGTAATGAAATTTCTTTCAAATGTCTTCTAAGAGCACCACCAAAAGTCTCTGGGTTCTGGGTTTCAAATGAAACTGGTTGTAAACTGGAAAGTTATTTAATGATTTTGCTCAAATCTTAGTATGAAGTACATCCTGAATATTGAAGTAGGCATGTGAATACAAAATTACTGTACATGGTTTGTGTTCATGTGTCTTGATTTTGGAATTATTTAATTTATCGCTTAGGATATGGATTATCTTCTTCTTCTGTGAGGTGTGCTGCCCTTTTTGTTGGTTATTTCGTGCTTTCATTTGAAACCCAGAAACCCAGAGACATCCTATAAAGAAATTTCATTACCCATTAAATTTTAGGCCTAGCTTGGTTTTCAAAATCAAGAAACTTATGTGCAGAAGTAACTTCAAGACATCCTATAGAGAAGAAACTTAGATTTTCATGAGGAAAGCTTGAAGGAGAATGAATTTTCATGGATTTTTCTGGGTTTTGAAGAAAGGACAGCCATGGATGGAAGGTAGCCATGGAAGGAGTGAAGAAGAAGAAGAAACTAACCCTACTTAGGTTAATTTCGAAAACTTAATGGAATTTTAACGGAAAATACTTAAAAAGGTCACGGTTGTTATTACCCCTAAACGTCAGGGGTGCCATTGGAAAAAAAAAGTTTATACACCATTGAGAATAACGCATACCTCAGGGGCACCATTGATAATTTCCCTATAATAAAACACGTGATAGGACACACATATTTATCGATAAATATGCAATAATACACAACTTAGAGAAAAAAAACGCGTGAAAATGCGCGAAATTTCGTCGTATTCTACCCCCCTTAAAAACTTAGTTACGACCTCATTACTCACTAACCTCAGAAAAAAGGTGTGGGTATTTCTCACGCATGGAATCTTTAGTTTCGCACGTTGCCTCCTATGTGCGCTGGTTAGTCCATAGAACTTTCACCGTCTTTATATCTTTTATCCTCGTACTACGCACCTTAGAATCTAAGATCTCGATAAGCTTCTCTTCATAAGTCAAGTTTTCATCAAGATCTAATGGTTCAGGATCAAGCACGTGAGATTTATCAGGGATGTATCGCTTAAGCACGTGAGATTTATCAGGGATTTATCAGCAACACCCACGACCATATAGAGCTTCAAAAGGTGCCATCTGTATGCTTGCCTGATAACCATTATCATAGGAGAATTCTACCATATCGAGACACTCATCCCAAGATCCTTGCCTCTCTAAGGCTACAGCACGCAACATATCCTCAAGAGTCCTATTAGTGCGCTCGGTTTGTCAACCGGTGGCCGGGTGAAAAGATGTGCTTCTTAAAAGTTCTATACCCAGAGCTTCCTGAAAAGCTTCCCAAAATTTTGACACATACCTAGTATCACGGTCAGAAATTATTGACCTAGGGACACCATGGTATCGCACAACATTCTTAAGGTAAGCGCAAGCCAACTGATCCATACTCCACTGATTATTCATAGGAATGAACCTTGCACTCTTGATGAGTCTATCCACAATCACTCATAACGCTTCATTTCCCGACCTAGTCCTCGGTAAACCCAAAACAAAGTCCATGGATATATCATCCTATTTCCACACAGGAATATCCAAAGGTTAGAGTAAACCTGCAGGCCTCTTATGCTCACTTTTTACCTTCTGGCAAGTCAAACATTTAGAAACAAATTCAGCGATATCTTTTTTCATCCCAGACTACCAAAATGTTTGCTTCAGGTCTTGATACATTTTATCTCCTCCCAGGTGGACGCAATACTTCGAACTATGAGCCTCTGTCAATATTTTATCCTTGAGTTCTGTACAAGAAGAAGGTACACACCATCTACCCTTGTATCAAATGCTACCATCCTCAAATATCGTGAATCCTTCAGCTTTTCCCTCTTAACATGTTCCCTCGTTTTCTCTAATAAGGAGTCACTCACTTGATTTGCTAGGATTTCCTCGAAAATTGAAGGTCGGATGAATAAGGCGGCTAACCGAAAGCCAGTCAATGAAGCTACAAAATGATTGGTTTTCCTACTCAAAGCATCGACTACTACATTAGCCCCACCCTCATGGTAATTAAACTCCACGTCATAGTCAATAATCAATTCTAGCCATCTTCGCTGCCTGATATTCAAATTTTGTTGTGTATACAAGTATCACAAGCTCTGATGATCAGTATAAATCTTGCACTTCACTCCATACAAGTAATGTCTCCAAATTTTCAAAGCAAAGACAATGGCTGCTAACTCCTGGGTATAAGTCAGGTAATTTACTTCATGTGGTCTAAGTTGCCTCGATGCATAAGCAATAACCTTTCTGTTCTTCATCAACACACACCCTAACCCATTTTTCGATGCATCAATATACACGAGGTATTCTAATGTGCTGTCCGGGAGGGTTAATACTGGTGCGGTAGTCAATCTCTCCTTCAACGTTTGAAAGGCTACTTCACAATACTTAGTCCACTCATACTTCTTATCTTTCTTCATCAGATTGGTCATGGGGCGAGCAATTTTTGAAAAATCCTTAACAAATCTTCTGTAATAACCCGCTAAACCCAAAAAGCTTTGAATCTCGATCACATTTTTCGGTGTAGGTCAATCTCTCACTGCCTCAATCTTAGTTGGATCAACGAAAATACCCTCTTTGGAAATAAAATGGCCTAGGAATGACACTTGTTCAAGCCAGAACTCACACTTAGAAAACTTTGCATACAATTTATTCTCCCCAAGTATCTGCAATACCTTCCTCAAGTGTTGCTCGTGTCCTTCCTTATCCTTCGAATACACCAAGATATCATCGATGAATACCACGACGAACTTATCAAGACATGCACTAAACATCTGATTCATCAAACATATGAAAGCTGCTGGTGCATTTGTTAGTCCTAATGGCATTACCGTAAACTCGAAGTGTCCATAACAAGTCCTGAAAGCTGTTTTCGGTACATCTCTCTCTGCAATCTGTAGCTGGTGATAGCTAGATCTCAAGTCAATCTTGGAAAACATTCTAGCTCCCTTAAGTTGGTCAAACAAGTCATCAATTCTCGGTAGAGGATATTTGTTTTTCACATTAACCTTATTCAACTCACGCTAATCAATGCACAGTCTCATGCTTCCATCCATCTTGCGAACGAACAACACTGGTGCACCCCAAGGAGAAACACTATGTCGTATGTACCCTTTTTCTAACAACTCTTCCACTTGCCTTTTCAGTTCTTCCATCTCCGCTGGAGCCATCCTATAGGGTGCCTTCGATATAGGTCTCGCCCCTGGAACTAAGTCTATGGGTAACTCAAAGTTTCAAGTAGGTGGCATCCCCGGTATCTCCTTTGGAAAAACATCCATAAACTCATTTACTACAGGAACAGATTCAAGTGTCAGAACCTCATCCTCTATTTTCCTAACATGACATAGATAGCATGCCAGTCCCTGTCTTAGAAATCTTTTCATCTTCAGCGATGATACCACCTTAGCTTGTAATCTCGAAGAAACTTTACGATATTTAATTCTCTTTCCCTCAGGCCCAAAAAGTCTTACTTCTTGCTTTTCACACTCAACTAATGCTTTATATCGGCCCAACCAATCCATCCCAAGGATAACATGTAGATCATCTATCTCTAACTCGTACAAGTCACTAGGAAAAGCGGTCCCCCTGATGGTCAATAGAACTCCCTAATATACCATATTACATTGATACAACTCTCCCGACGGAACAACCACTGTGTAAAATGAGGGCTCGAGATTCTTTAATCCCAAACTTTTGATTTTTGATGCAGACACAAAAGAATTTGATGCTCCAGTATCAAATAATACCTTTACAGGCATCGAATTCACATGGAGCGTACTTGTCGCTACGTCTTGTGCAGCCTCTACCTCCTTTGTGCTAATGGCAGTCAATCTCCCTGTTGTCGGATGTGTTGCAAGTGGGCTTGGTCCTACGCTCTCGGTGTTCTGCCCATTAGATCCCCCGGCTTTATAGTTGTTTTGAGTGGCGCGATTACCATTCCCATTCCTCTGATGATGATGATTTTGGCCATGATAGTCACTCCCAATCTTCAAGTTCCCAAGGTGCTTTTGCTTGATATTTTGATATCCCCCACTTTGCTGATTAGGGTATCTATGTTTAGCATAACATTCGAACTCTCGATGACATAGTTTGCCACAAAAACGACAGCCCACCAAGTTCCCATCACAGTCCCTTCCCGGGTGGTTGTTGAAACACTTGCGGCATATGAAAACTCTTTCCTTGGCGTGACGGTCCCTATTCTTCCTTTGATTACCGAAACCCCCGTGTTGAGGCTTAACATTCCTATTATTTCTGTCAAGATGAGCAAAGTTCTTATGTTTCTTGTTCTGGTGGAAATGATGTTGCTGCTGGAAGATATCTTTCCGCTTCTCTGCACCGCTGGTTCCCACATTGCTCGTCTCGGGTTTCTTTCCTTTATCCTTCTTAATCAAACTCCCTACTTGAGTAGCCCTTTGGTACATTGCATCTAGACTGGTGTACCTATCACTATCAATATGCACTTGTACGTCATTGTCCAGCCCTAGCTCAAACTTTTGCATTTTCTTCTCTTCTTTAGGGACATTGCACCACATTAAAGATCTTATCAAACTCCCGTAGCCAAATCTCCAAGGCTGCGGATTCTCTAGCTCCTGTGAAAACTAGAGGCTTGTTCTGCGAAATCCTCATGCTTATAAAGGCAGTCGTCTGAACATTGGACTCAGACTTAAACCTTCTTTCCTCGGCAAGCTCCATAGGCACTATCTAGTCATTTAATATATTAGAAAACAATGTATTTTATTGCTTACTTTTTATTATTCATAAAATCTTTTCAATTTTATTTATCAAATGATTATAAAATCTTAGTTTATACAAATATGTCAGAAATTTTAATACATTTGTGTATTGTAAGGTACTATCTAATTGTTATAATTATACTCCATATTATACCTAATTTAGATCTAATTTAAAAATAATTAAATTCTAACATAGGTAAATAAATTATACTACGTATTATACTTAATTTAGCTCTAATTTTAAAAATAATCAAATTCTCAATTAGATAAATAATGTCATTAATCAAATATCATTCACTAAAATAGTTACATTTCTCATGCCTCCCTAGCGGATGACACTTGAAATTTTCCAATATTTTTATAGTCTTGTATAATTCTAAATTAGGTAATAATCGTTATAATAAGTTATACTACGTATTATACCTAATTTAGCTCGAATTTTAAAAATAATCAAATTCTAAATTAGATAAATATTGTCATGTTATCAAATATCATCCACTAAAATAATTACATTCATGCTTTCTTAGAGGATGACACTTGAAATTTCCCAACATTTTTATAGTATTGTATTTTAAAAATAATCAAATTCTAAATTAGGTAAATGTTGTCATGTAATCAAATATCATCTACTAAATTAATTACATTTGTCATGCCTCATTAGAGGATGACACTTAAAACTTTTCAACATTTTTATAGTATTGTATAGTATTATTGTATTCTATGATATGATTCACTCATCATTCTTAATTTGTAATTAATTCTTACTTTATAAGTTACAACATACGTAATTGGAATCTTGTTTGATTAGTCTCGATACAAATATTATTAATATCAATTTTTTATAAATTTAATTATATATAATTAGATATATTAAAAATTAAATTAGTTCATTAAACTAAGTAAATGTTACAAGTAAATACTTCTATGTCAGTCGTCCCATGACAAATGACAATTGACAAACCACTAAACAATTTTATCTAATTAAATGCTTTTCTTTTGAAAGAGAGAATAATAATAAATTGCATTAATACACACTCTTCTTGTTAGGGCTGGCAAAAGTTGACCTGACCTGCTAACCCGACCTGAACCTAACCCGGAATAAGTGGGTTTGGGTTGAGACTTTTGACCCAATTAATTAAATGGGTCGACCCGACCTGATCTGTTTATTAAATGGGTTAGGTTCAGGTCAAAATTTTAAACCTGAAAAAAACCTGTATAACCCATTTAATTAAATATTTTAATTTCGAGTTAAATCAATAATTATAAGCAAACTTAGTTTATTTAATATTTTCTTATTTTTTCATAGTAAATACAAAATAAACAACAAAAAAACATAACATTAAAATTAAAGCCTAAAAAAATTAGATTTAAACATCGTTAAAAACCTTAAAACGTAAACAAAAAAATTATAAACGGGTTAAGTGGGTCAAAATCAGGTCAACCTGATCTGTTCCAGGTCGGGTCAAGGTTGTGATTTTCGACCCAATTAACTAAATGGGTTGGGTCTGGGTCAAGGATTTTCTGACCTGTTTATATATGACCCGAATCCGAACCCGACCCAACCTGATCTGTTTGACAAGCCTACTTCTTGTACACGTTTGTTAATAAGCTGAACAAAGTTTGCTTTATTAAATCATAAACCACACCCAAATTTTAGTATTTGGTCCGATCTACGATTTAAATGGTCCGGTGCATTTTTTTTCAAATTAAATTACGATTAACGGTCCGTCTCGGTTTTTTTTTCAGAGCAGTCCGGACCGCAAACCGTACGATGGTCGAAAATAATAATTTTGTATTTTAAAAATTGCGTTACTTCTTAGATATTTTAAGATGTAGTTATTTTTATATAGTGTTAGGATTATTGGTGACTTGAGTTACCAAGTAATCAAAACAAGATTAAGTTAATTAATCTAGTTAGTTAGTGTAGTAAGAAGAGGACAATTCACTTTGTTGTGATTGGGTGTTTGGGTATCTTGTAAGTACCATAGTACATTGTACTAATGGTAGTGGGAACTTGGATGAGTGTATACTTGTTGGATGCAAGTTCTTGGGCTCCAAGACAACCATTTAATGTGTAAGGGACCAAGGGACAAGTGGCAACCTCATGGAAGAGGAAGGAAAAAAATCAGAAGCAATTAGAAAGCTCCCCTGCTGGTCGCTCGACTGAACCACTCGACCGAGCAGGGGGTCGAGCAAACTCAATGCCTTCATTTCGTGAGTTGCTGGGCTGCTGTACCATTGGTTCTTTAGTTGCCTTCTTATTACTACCCTTATGCACTATACTACCTTATATATATCCACTTAGATACATGCTAGAAGGTGCACCAAAGTCTCATTATAAGAGCAACCCTTCTTACTTAGTTTTCTCCCTCATTTAGCTCCTCTCTTCTACACATAACCTCCATTGTAATTCCTATCAAGTTTGTATTTCTCCTTTGAACACATTAATATAAATCCTAGGCTAGATGGTGGATGTAGCCACATTGGTGAACCACCTTAAATTCTTGTCTTGATTATTTAGTTTATTTTAACCATTCATTTACTACTTGCATTATTTTGTTCCTAACTTTGACACAACACAAACATTCATTTAAACTTCACATTTTGATCCTTGAGTGAGGTCTTAGCCTCTCCTTTCATATAGCAATATATACTTAAATGATGTTGATGTTATCAACTAATTACATATTATTATATTTATTAATAGTAGGTGTGAAATATTTGCATAAATACATATATTAATTTGCACAAAAATATAAAAATAAAAAACCGTAGACCAGACCAAACCAGACCGAACCGTTGTAAAATGAGTTCGGTCCGGTCTGGTGATTCAAACGATCAGGTCTGGCAAATGTTCAAACCGGAATTTCTGGTTTGGTTTGATATTAATGTCAGACCGCACCAAACCGGACCGTGTTCACCCCTTTTTGCTAACGTAATCATTGAATCCTTGATATCAAAACGTGTATAGCTAAAAATAAAAAAAATAGATATGATAGTATATTCATGCGTTGATACGAAACAAAAAATATCTCACTTAACTATATTTTAACTTATAGACTAAGATTAAAATAATAATTAAGAGTGAAATATAAATAATCTTAAAAATAAATTGGGATAAAGTCACTTAAAACTGAAAAAGTATAAAATATATTAATGATATAAAAGGCCATTCATTTAAGCACATTTGTTGCCTACAATATGACAATACTTGTTACCTACAATTTACATGACTACTTATTGTCCATAAGAGAGATGGACAAAAGATTGATGGAGATTGCACAATATAAATCAAGAGTTTATTTTTTCTTTAAGACAACTAATTTTTTTAATTGGGTGATCTTAGGCGCTTGCAAAATAATAAATGTAATAATAAAATTGATATTTTAATCAAAATTAAATTTCAAGATGTGTTAGCAAAACATAAAATACACTAAAAACTAATATGACTTTATTAAAATTTTCAATTGCATTTCAACATAAGTTCAAATCAATGTCAACCTTCTACTTAAAAACTATACTACCCTTCAAATACTTTCTAATTGAACTACAAATGCATGAAGTATCTTAACTTTTAATCGTTACATGAATTATTTCAAATAAATCAAATTCATATTATATTTCAATATATATCTAGGATAGCAAATATTTTTGTATTTATCATGAGTTATATTGCTTAATATTAAGGAAAATAAAATATTTTTGATGATATTTTAAAAAATTTTACCTTTTTACTATTGAATTTTAGGCGAGAAAAAAAAAAAAACTTAATTGCAACATGTGTCATTAATATTAACCGCTCTAGTATATATAGAAGTATATAGTATAGATTTATTTATCAAAATATTAATATTGTATTTTATCCGTTAATGTTGAAGCATACAACATTTTTAAAATAATTCAATATTAACATTTTAAAATAAGGACTTGTTTGTTTATAGAATCTTTTGTGAATTACAGCCTCAAAGTTTAGTCGTTTTGTGAATTACAGCCGCATAGTTTTTTTTTATGAATTACAGCCGCAAAGTTTTTTTTTATGAATTACAGCCACCAACTTTTAAAAATGACCACCATTACGGCCAAGTGACCGGTTGTCACCGTTGACCAGCATTTTTACCTTTGACTTTCCATTTTTCTGATTTTTCCTTTTTTTTTTAGTTTTCTATTTCTTTTTCTTTTTTTTTGTTTTTTTTTTCTTTTTCCTTTTTTTAATTTAATTCTTCATCCCCAATCATCTTTCTCTCTCTTCCTCCTTCTTCTCCATCATCTTCATCCTCCATTCATATTCAAGGTCACCATTAATCTTCAAAGATTCAATTTCTCTCCAAAGTACAAACTCTAAATTTCTTTCCTCTTTAAACTCCCCTTTTCAAGAACCCTAATTAAAGAACCAATTACACCTAAAACAATCAAAAATTCCTCTGTAGGATTCAAACCCAGAAATCACTGATGAGTATGACGTGGAGTTACCAATTTGAGTATAATTGTACTTCGAATGAACAAATCGTGAATAATGACTGAAAATTGTAAATCTACAGAGGAATTTGCTCTAAAAACTGTAAATCTACAGAGGAATGTAAATCGTGAATAATGACTAAAAATTGCAAGTTTTCTGGGGTTATGGCACCTCTAAAGCTGCAGTTTTCATTTTCATTTTCTAAAGGGTATTAGTACTTCTCACTGAAAGTAAGAAAAGAAAGAAAGAAAACTTCATTAATTGAAGATAACTTGAGTTACCCAGATCAGTAATCGTACTAATTTTAATGGGTATGTTTCAATTTTCTCAAATTTAATTCTTTTATCTACCCATCAAAATCAAATGATAATGGATTCGGAACTTCAATGGAAACCATAACTAGAAACAGTTGATGGAATTGATTTTTGTAAATTGTGAAGAACTTTAATGGAAACAGTTGAAATGGGTTTGAAAAAGAATTGATGGGGACTAAATGGAGGTACTATAACTGGAAACAATGATAATGGATTCGGAAGTTCGCATTTGGTGGTCTTCTCAGTTGAAGCTGTGAAAGCTATTTTTGTTTGGAACTTGATTTCAAAATTCAGATGGATAGCCTTGAATTGAAAGAAATCTAGATGATGGAGAAGAAGGAGGAAGAGAGAGAAAGATGATTGGGGATGAAGAATTAAATTAAAAAAAAGGAAAAAGAAAAAAAACTCAAAAAAAGGAAAAAGAAAAAGAAAACTCAAAAAAAAGGGGAAAAATCAGAAAAATGGAAAGTCAAAAGTAAAAATGCTGGTCAACAGTGACAACCGGTCACTTGGCCGAAATGGTGGTCATTTTTAAAAGTTGGTGGCTGTAATTCATAAAAAAAACTTTGCGGCTGTAATTCACAAAACAACCAAACTTTGAGGCTGTAATTCACAAAAGATTCTTGTTTATAAGAAAAATTATCAATAGCTCCACCTTCGAATTGCACAATTATACCATTGTTTTACTTTCAACCCTAAATTCATACTACATTTTCTAACCGTATGAGGTATAGTAATGAGGCACTCCCACACAAATTCAGGATTCGGAAAGGAAAGGTAGCTGAGAGACAATACATGTACTATTTCCATAGAAAAGACAAAAAAATGCTCACAATCAATTAAACCTCAAAATAAAGAGAGTCCCGCGAAGAGAAAAATAAGTGACTCCTATACCAACCACATAAGAATAGCTACATCTAAATCACAACGTAAGCTAGACTAGGGTTGAGCCATTAGAATAATTAGTTTAATAAGTAACAAAAAAAATTTAGTACATCTATTAAATATCTAAATAGGACATACTGAGATAAATAAAAGGAAACACTCAAAAGTCTAAGATACGAATTCAACGTCTCGAACTACTACGATCCCTCATCAAGTCCGCAGAGAATTGTAAGTCACGATATTCAATCTTTATATTATTTACCCCTCCCACTTTCTCTTGGACTACATTACCTCACGAGGAAACCCCTAACCTCTTCCTCAACTCCTAGTTTCTACCTAGGAACTTATTTCTTCAATGCTACATCCTTCTTTTGTTCAGATGACTTCTTAACGGGCCAGCATTTGCCCCGTATATATAACAAGGTCACCTTGATTGTTATTCTGTAGAATTTGCCTTTAAATCTAGTGAGAAATTTTTTATCACACATGAAGATTCAAGTCTCCTCTTAAATGATGAAAGTCAAATACACATCATATATCAAACATATGATTCTTTATTATTATGATCTTTAGTTGTTTATTATATTTGTTTTTAAAATTATTTATATTTTAAAAACCAAAAAATCTTGTTTAATAAAAAATTCAATTACTTTGAATCACAATATGGAAAGATGCAAAGAGTTCAAAGATGGCCAACAAACAAAATTGGTATCAGATACAATAACCTTAAACACACTAGAGCCTTCCTATACACCAAATTTAAGTACAGTAAGGGGTTAAGACTATTTATTATAAGTTCCTATGGTTGGGGCTCTGATAAGAGCCACCATGAAACTATACATTCTTTACCTATGACGACCCAAACAAGCCAAGCAACGTCTTAGGTCGGGAGTTGTCTTTGAATTAGCAACGTCAAAATTTGGGGATTTTAATAATGTAGATATTAGTATCAAATAAGGGATCAAACTAAAGCCTTTGTGTGCAAGGATGAACTCATTGGTTTCCTTAACCTTTTTCATTGCTTATGCATTATGTCTTTGACTTGTACTTGTTGCATTTCTTCTTATAAACCTTTAATGATGTTGTCAAATTGACGACTAGCAAATGGATCATAGGTTAGGAAAAGACAAGTGTGTAGGAATATGTAGGAAACCTTTGTTTTGCATTACCTAATAAACCTTGTTATGAAATATATTATGTTCACATTGCTATTAAGAACTATTTAAGTTTACACTAATTCTCAAATGAGACGGTCTCACGATGAGACCATCTCTGTTGGGCTGGCCCAATATATATATTTTTGTCTTAAAATGATCACATTTGACTCTAAAGTGATCACTTATAATTTTAATATAATTACTTTTTATTATCTTATAATTATTATTTATAACCTTAAGACGATTACTTATGATCTTAAAGTAATCAATTGAAGAAATGAGCTATTATATGGACCCGTCGCATGGTGAGACGGTCTTATACAAGACGAGCGGTTATGTTTAAAAAGTACTTCAGTTTTATTTGTCGAGGAAAAATGATTCTCAAGTTGTAACGTAATCTTTCTATAGTGATTTATGTTTTTGTTTAATTATCCTTTGTTATTGGAACATTAAATAATTCGCTAATGGTATGTTTGCCAATTTGAAATTCATTTCCAAATATTGAATTGGCCCAAATACTATGTTGGGCAAATTTTAAATTTGAAAATGTTGGAATTGGGTCAATTCCATAGAATTCCAACAAAAATGTAAAATGGGTCATGTATCAAAATTTGCAAATTCCATGTATATAGGTGTCATTTACAATTCTTAAATTTGAATACTAAATTCAAATTCCCTATTTTCAAATGAATTCTATGTTTCCAAACACTACCTAAACGAATTAACTTATGGTGGGCAGATGTACCACTTGAATTTATGTAATGCAAATATCTCGGTCATCTTAACTCGGATCATTATACTTTGTTAAAGACGACCAAAAATGAAAATGTTTTAGAGGGAATGAATTCAAGTCATCATCCACACATGGTGATAAATTCTGCGATGTTTTGATCTCAAAGGTAGATGGACTAATTTGTTTGATGGAGTAAAGTCCAATGATTGCAAATGATTTACAAATTGAAAATAGATAAGGAAGGAAATATTATGTTTTTGGATCAAAGTTTTAAGCAAGTTCGTGGTTTTGACTATGATGAGACCTTATCCCTAATTGCTATGCTTAAATTCCTATAATTTATGATTATGAAATATGACAAATGAATGTCAAAATTGCTTTCTTGAATGGGTTCTTTAAAGAGGATGTTTAAAAGAAATAAGCTGAAGGTTTTATAGTTCCAAATCATCCAGGGAGTGTATATAAGCTTACATAAGCAATTTATGGCCAACAAGTTTTGAGGAGTTGGAACCTTTGATTTGTTGAGACAATCAAACAGTTAGGTTTCCTAAAAAAGGAAGATCAATTTTGTGTTTAAAAGAAGTTAAGTATCAACATCACATTTCTTGTACAGTATGAATTTGACATACTACTCATTGAAAACAATATTCCTATGCTTGATTAATGAAGGATTGGCTTAAAAATTGTTTCTCTGTGAAAGATTTGGGAGAGGTCAAATACAATATTGGGATTAAGATCCATATGAATAGATCTTAAAGAATGATTAGAATTGATCAACAAACTTATTAGGATAATATTCTCGCAAAGTTTAACATGGAAAACTTTAAGAGAGGTTTCATTTCAATACAACATGTCTTATCGCTTAGCAAGACTTTGTGTCCAGTCAACACTGAATAGGTTGAACAGATGAGTAAAATACCTTATTTATTGGCAATGGGGTCGATCATGAATGTAATGATTTGTACTCGATCAAATCTTGTGCTTGTTTTGAGCATGTATCGAAGTTACCAGGCGAAACAACCTGGACAAGTCCATTGGACAAGTGCAAAAACAATCCTTTACTTCATTATTTATTGAATTGTTCTGACTTTAACTTCGTCAAGCGTCGCCTTAAACTGTAATTATAAACATAGTGATTGGGCCAGACCTTGCCTCAGTAGGAGAATTGAATAACAAAATTGAATAAGTCATTCTATTTTAGTAGGATTGATACCTAGGCCACTTACGAGTAAGAACTAAAGCATGATGATGTGTTATGGGATAATTTATAACTCAGATAATGTTGCTTGCTAAAGAATAACATATTTTTTTTGGACGTATAAGATTATACCAAATAAACTTAAATGTATCTAAGAAGCCACGCCAAAATAGATAAAAGATCAATCTTGACTAGGTTAATAGTATTCAAGGTTAAAGTACGCAGTTACCTTTAATAGTCAAATAAGGCTTATTTGAAAAAGAGTTTTCAATTTGAGTATTAACCTTTTTATTATAGATAAACCTAATAGTCAGATAGAAATAAATGAGAAAAGGAGGTATTTTCTTTCATTCTAATTTAGCACACCAATGATTTAGATCTGTGTGGAGTAATTAGAGGTATCCTTCGATATTAATCTCTGATTCCATAGTAATTTACAGTGTTCAGTCCTTACGTTGTCGTAGAAGTCACTTAACAAAAATTATTACCTCCTTTTATTGATTTATAAAGTATGATACACAAGATACTTCCTCTGTTCCAAAATACTCGCAACTTTTGACTTTTCATGTAGTACAATGTCAATTTAATTCTTAATATCTTTAATTATGTAAAATAAAAAAATTATAAAAATATGATATTAGTTATCTTTGTATTGAGACGAATCAAACAAGATCCAACTTTACTATGTTTTCACTTATAGATTAAAAGTTAGTCACAAAAAAGTTGATGAATGAATAGTTCATCATCCTAAAATATAACAAGTAGTATAAAACATATAAAGTAGATAGGAGTATTTAATAATTGTTGTTACATTTCACATGTTTACTTAAATCTTGGAGTCCTTACAATATTCACAAATCACATAGTACACCATCCCTTTTATTCTCATTTACTGTTTGTATTGTTTTCAAAGTAAATTTTGAACCTTAATATCTCTAAATACACATCATAAAAATTATAAAGAAGATATAATAATAAAGTATGCATTAAGACGAATCTAACAAGATGTCACATTCATATATTCTATCGTTTATATATATTTTAATAATTTTAATCAAACTTCTCTTTCCACAATAAAATATACTCCCTCCGTTTCAGGTTACTTGTCCCATTTCCTTTTTGGCAATTTCATACTACTTGTCCCATTTTCTTTTTTGGCTAACCTTTTCTTACCTAAATACCCCCACTTTTCCAATTCCCAATACTCCACTACCACCTTTACAATTAATTTAATCAATTAAAATACCCAACTATCACATTTTTAATGGACCCCACTCAACCCTTAAAATCCGTGAAAAGTCAAATGGGACTAGTCAACTGAAATGGAGGGAGTATTAAACGAAGAGCAATATTAGAAAACAAAGGAAATATACGAGAAATTACAATTTCACAATCACAAATCACAATTTCACACATTAATCAAGACTCAAGAGTCAAGGTTGAGACATTTGAGTCCAACTTTTTCCTAATTTAATGGTCGCAATTAGCATAGTCAATTCATAGCCCAAATATCTAGCAATGCATCCTTTCAATTCAATTCATTTCTTCATTTCTTGTATTAACCTGATTTGCTGATTGCCGTCCAACTTTTTTTTCCCATTACAAGCCTACTTTTTCTTCATTCTCTTGTCTCTTTACTCTTTTCTCTCTCCCCCATTTCCCCTTCACTTAAACTTTCAATCCTTCCATTTATTTCAACACATGAATTAGCTGACTATATCTCCATCAATCATCTCTTCTCTTTCCCCTCTTCCATTTTTACTTTTCTGAACTCATATCTTTATGCTTTTCTTCTTTGACAATCTGCCATAAGGCCCATAACACTCCCAAAAACCTTGATCTACTATTCATTAATCTCAAGATTTCATCTTTTTGTGTTGTAATCATATTTTGATTCACCATCCTTCTTATATCTGTTCAATTTCATAAGCCCTGTTCAAATCTCCAATTGTGTTTTGTTCATTTTACCAAAATACTTGAATTCAGTGTTGAATTTGAACACCCTTTGACCCAAATCTCCTAAAACTTGTTTTTTTTCCTCAAAACAATAATGGGTATTTGTGCCAGCAAAAACAAAGATTCAAAGCCAGGACAAAATGGGTATAGCAGACCAGAAAATGAATACAATCAATCATCTGAACAAAGTCATCAGTATCCTCAACAACCACCATCTGATAGACCAGTTGCTCAACCACCAGTTAGAGCATCAAGTCCAGCAAAACCAGCACAAAGAACCGATCCAAACACAATTTTAGGAAAACCCTTTGAGGATGTTAAGATGCACTACACATTAGGGAAAGAATTGGGTAGAGGTCAATTTGGGGTTACCTATCTTTGTGTTGACAAAAACACTGGTAATGAATATGCTTGTAAGTCAATCTCTAAAAAGAAGCTTGTAACAAGAGCTGATAAGGAAGATATGAAAAGAGAGATTCAGATCATGCAACATTTAAGTGGTCAACCTAATATTGTGGAGTTTAAAGGTGCTTATGAAGATAAGACATCTGTGAATCTTGTTATGGAGTTATGTGCTGGTGGAGAGTTGTTCGATCGGATTATTGCTAAAGGGCATTACAGTGAGAAGGCTGCTGCCACTATTTTAAGGCAGATTGTGAATGTTGTTCATGTTTGTCATTTCATGGGTGTTATGCATAGAGATTTGAAGCCTGAGAATTTCTTGCTTGCTAGCAAGGATGAGGACGCTGCTATTAAAGCTACTGATTTTGGTCTGTCTGTCTTTATTCAAGAAGGTAAATTGTCATAAAATGAAATTTTTTACATATTTTCTGTTTTTCATATGTTTTGTGTTGTTTTGAATGGTGCTAAGATGGTTGTTTATGTCTACTAAGATCATTAGATGACAATGTTAAAGCACTTTTTTTGAATTGCCTCTTGCTCATCAACATATTTGTTCATCACTTTTTTAACTTGAAATTTGCAAATTTTGTTGAGGATTCTGATAGATTGAGCTGAACCAAGGGTAAAGCAAAAATAGACCATGATGTTTGTAGTCCTGTTTAGTTCACTTTGTATCGAATTTGTGGTCTAAAAACAACTAATCAACTAAAGCAAAACTACTGTCCTTTTGAATTAAGGGACCATGTAGACCCAGAAAGGCCAGAACCACCCATAAGCTGAAGAGGATTGTGGAAAATTATTGCTAAGGAGACTTATCTTTATTGAATTACAATATGCAAGATGTGCTGAAATCTGTTGACCTATAGAACCATCCCTTAACCGAATAGCATTGTGAAAAAGTACTGCTAAGATGATTGAGCTTTGATTGAATTACATTATGCAAAATGTGGTGCTGTAAAATCTTGTTTTGATTCATTTTGTAGGTAAAGTCTATCGAGATATAGTCGGAAGTGCTTACTACGTTGCCCCTGAGGTATTACGTCGTAGGTACGGGAAGGAGATTGACATTTGGAGTGCTGGAGTCATGTTGTACATTTTACTGAGTGGTGTTCCACCCTTTTGGGCAGGTATACCTTTTTCTTGTTTCTTTAGCTTCATCTCTATCTGATGTTATCATAAGTAATGTTCATGAAAATTAAGAAAAGTTGATCTTTTTAGCGGTGGAGATATTATTTTATTGAATAATAAAGTTAATGGAGAAAAAGTAGCGACAATAAACATTAAAAAATGTATTAAATAAAGTTAGTGGAAAAAATATGAGTATCACACACTAACAAATGTAAAAATAAAGCTAGTCGAAAATATGAGGAAATTATAAGCATTATGAAAGTGTTAATATAAAGTTACGGGAAAAATATGTGGGAACCATAGATATGAAAATATTAAAATTAGGATGGCTTGAGCTAATTATGTAAAAAAATTTGATATAAATAGAAAGATTCATAAGGTGAACGACAATGAAACTGTCTAAATAGATATGGGAACATCAAATAGGAATGGAGGGAGTAGTCATTATTAATATAGACCATTTTTAGTTATCTCATATATTTTCTGATGTAGAAACGGAGAAAGGGATTTTTGATGCTATACTTCAAGGACATATTGATTTCGAAAGCAAGCCATGGCCCTCAATCTCAAATGGGGCCAAAGACCTAGTGAAGAAGATGTTAACACAGGATCCCAAAAAGCGAATCAGTGCCGCTCAAGTTCTTGGTATGTATTTATTGCTAGTTATACTTTGTTACATATTATAACCACACAAAATCAACATTTTGTGTTAACTGTAGAGTGGAATCGTATTGTGATGTGGGAAAAATTTTATTTGATTATATCTCTAATGGAGTCTATAGACTTTACTGCTTTTTTGCGATTTAAAAAAAGATATTGTCTAGGATTACTGCACTTTGTGACTGGTGTTTCCTTTATTAATTTGCATCGATATGAATTTCGAAATACAGAGCATCCATGGCTCAAAGATGGGGAAGCATCAGACAAGCCAATTGATAGTGCTGTTCTTTCCAGGATGAAGCAATTCCGAGTCATGAACAAGCTCAAGCAGCTTGCCCTGAAGGTGTGTAAATTCCTTTTCTCTTCGTATATATTTCTGTTTGCGAACCACTAATGTGTGCTATGATTCCAAAGTATTTAAACATGCTGTTGTGCGTAGGTCATTGCTGAGAATCTTCCTGAAGAAGAAATCCAAGGGATGAAACAGATGTTTTCAAACATGGATACTGATGGAAGTGGATCTATCACTTACGATGAACTGAAGGAAGGATTGGCCCGACTTGGATCAAAGCTTTCAGAAACTGAAGTGAAAGCACTTATGGAAGCCGTAAGACGTCATATTGTTTAATTAAGCATTAAGACTTCGTTATGGTATTGATTCGTTCATTGATGGGGTCCAATATTTGTTTTGTTTTTAGGCTGATCAAGATGGAAGTGGAACAATAGATTATATTGAGTTTATCACTGCTACAATGCATAGATACCGGCTCGAGAGAGATGATCAGATATACAAAGCATTCCAATTTTTTGACAAAGATAATAGTGGGTAAATGACTTCTCTTGTTCTCGTCTTGAACCTCCTTTAGTGACCTGTTGAACCTCCTAATACCAATTCTTAACCTTGTTAAATTACATTTAAAAACATTTATGTATGTGGAAGAACTTGTACACTTTCCACTTATGGCATAATCTCCGGTTTCTTTGGGTATTCAACAGTGACCATATGGAAGCAAACAACAAAACCCGATCTCTGATGTGGAGTTTAACTAAGTGTGCAGTCACTGGTCATAGGATATTTCTTTTGGCTGATTTAATTTGATTAATATTCAAAGGTTCATTACGACTGATGAGCTAGAACAAGCAATGAGGGACTATGGAATTGCTGACGAGAATTGTATTAAAGATAGATTGGTGGAAGTAGATACTGATAATGTAAGCACGTCTCTTAATATTCACACATTCCATGCAATAAAATGCATAAATTAACACATTGTTTTGGTTCTCATTGCAGGACGGAAGAATAAATTTTGAGGAGTTTGTTGCAATGATGAGAAGTGGAACCCAGAATCCCGGAGCCAAGCTCATATGATGCGCTTCAGTTAGGTATTGATTTTTCTGGCTTTCTACTTTACGAAGATGATACTGTTGGTCAGAACGACAAACAGACTAGCTCCCAAGATCAAACATAAGTCGGATGAGGCCCATCAACGGACGTGGTTGACAATTGAGTTTTTTGTAGAAAGTTTGTGCATACACAAAATCTCTTGGCAGTATTGTTTGTTTCATATTTTGAGTTGAATGGTTTTTCGGACTTGTTTTGAAATTGTATGTATTGCTCTCGGAGAAACTAGCACTCACTTATGTCTTCTATTTTTTGAGCTGTGGGACGAGGAAGAGATCTATATATAATAATATATTTGTGTTTCCTGCAAAAAAAATTCTCAAGATCCTTTTGTTGGGTATCTTTCATGTAACCTATTTTTCCCAGGGGAGTATCTATTTGCAACTGGGGGGCAACTCTGGCAATAATATGATCTTTTCTTGGTGTGGTCAGAAAACCAAATCTAGCGCTTATTTATGACTTCAACCCAGCTAAACTTTGCTGGATGTCTTAAACAAAATCTAAATCCGGCCGTTTTGGCATATTTGGGTCCTATTTTGTGGGCGGTATTCATACAATGTTGGAGTTCAATGGTGATTGAACCCTTATATATCGTACTAGTATAAAAACCCGTGTAATGTAAGGATTTTAAATATGTTAATGTTTTAATGAAATTTTAGACTAATACAAATATGAAATGAATGTGGGTAATAAAGTATTTATATATGTATATTGTAATTGAAAAATAATTAAAATTAAAGAAACCTGAAATAGGTTGTTAATCAAGAGTTTATAGGTTTAGAAACACCTCTATAGATACTACATTCTCCGTACGATGACAAATTTCACCGTCCTTGTCGCATATGAGAATCCTTATTCCTTTTCTGCTAGTCACTCTAGAAATGGCTACGTAAAGTTGTTTATGACTAAAAACAGGCTAAGGTAGGAACAGACCAACATAGGATAATTTTTGTTCTTGATTTTTATTGAAGATCATTAATATTTCATGTTTCCCTATGACTATGAATATCTTGAATGCAATTTCAATTCATGATTATTCTATAAAATATTATTTTGTAATTTCTACCATAAAAGTGTTTATACATTTTTATTTTTATAAAGGAATAATTAATTAACAGAAAATCAAACAATATTTTTAGTTGATTGATTTTTATTGTACTATATTTGGTAGCTATGATAATCTATTTGCCTACAAACTAATTGAAGTTGGTTGATTCTTTTTGCATTAATTTATTTGTTTCTATAATTATCATCTAATTCAATATTTTTGACATTTTTTCTAAAATTCAAATTTGTAATTATGGTAGTCTAACAATGTAAATGACTAAATTTAATGATCAGTTAATTGAATTTATGTCATTTAAGTTTTTAATAACTATTGCTGAAAAAGGGCAATTATGTATTCCTAGTAATTTAATAAATTGCAGTAAATTGGAATGAATGTAATTTATTTTGCATTATAAATTTCTATCGGTGTATTTTTATTATTTATCTATTTTTCAATATAATTTTCTAAATTGTACATTTATATATAACAGTGTAATTGAAATAATTATGATTTAGTATATCCATTAATATATAAATTTTTCCAAAAATGCAAATGTGTAAATATGGTAAGTCAAAAATGAAAATAAGTCAAATCTCATTAATACTATTGAATGAAAAAAAGACAAATGTCATGCTCACAATCAAATTGTCTTTTGCAAAAATACAATAAAATTAATAGAATGTATGATTTAATAGAATTTTAAACATCTTGACAGATTGAGGTGGAAAAAATTACTTTTATAAGAAGAAAAAAAAGTAAGAAGTGAAATAACTTTACTTAATAAAATTATTTAAAGACATTGCGTACAAGAGCACTTTTAAAAGTTTAGAAAGTTGAATATATTCTCACTCAAAACAGATTCGAACAAATTGTTAGATCATGTTTCACATAAGAAAACACTCAAAAGGTACTCATTTAACACTTAGAATTTGTTAAGTGAAGTACATGCTATTTAGATGTTGTGTGGCAAATTAAAGAAATGGATGGAATAATTAGTACGTGAGCATCATGACAAGTGAATAATTTTGAAGTGAGGATTATAAGCTATAAATGTTGCCAAGCATAAACTTAAAAAGTGTGGTGTTACTTGTGCAAATAGAAGGACATCACTGATGTAGTTTGACACACAATCAGATAGTCCGCATTTTTATTGTATTGAGATCCTACACAGTTTTTTATTTATTGTTCTATAAGAATAAGGTTATGAACTTTTGAACTCAATAGAGCACGAAGATTATTTTTAAACAAATTCTAAACAATTTGTTCAATCTGTGTTATACCTTTCAATACAGTGAAAATTTGGATCACCTACCAAAGAAGACAAGCAGTTGCACCAACAACTCCAAATTCTATTACAACAGAATGATGACGTGTCAGCAAGTACATTTTTTCATGCTGTAACAACTATGGAATATTCTAAGGGAGGGAATGAGTTAGTATTCTGTAAGAGGGGACAAATCTAAGCTATATATATGGTAGTAATAAATGATGATAACATGTGTGATATTTTGTAAGTTTACCTTTGAGGTAAGGAGTCTCATGTAGTCTCGAAAAACAACTCATTGTAATCATCTTTTAGATTTTTCTATTAATATAGCTCTTCCTTTCTATCTTCTACCAATATTTTGTTTTCTTCAATCTGCACAGGTCACAGCAAATCTGGTATCAGAGCAGTTGTGATCATGGTGAACCCCCACCTCACACCACCAATGCATAAAGGCTGAAACATTTGGAGATCGAAGTAACCAATATTCCCATCTTTATTAATTCTGAATTGGGCAAAACTCATTCAAAAATAGCCCAAAACTCTCAGAAAGATGGAACCAAAACAAAACGATCCACCAACTGACCCATAACCCTACCCCATTATCAACAACCTTACACTCAGAATTGAATCCCACCCAAAAATTGGAACAATTCTTCACCAAACGTGAACCCATACATTCTAAACACTTTACAAACCCTTGTTAACCAAAATACAACTGAGAAATTAAATTGGAAAGCAAAGAAACTTGACTTACCTAGTTTTGTTGGAGAGAATCCTAAAGGATGGATTTTACAAGCTGAGAGGTATTTCGAGTTTTACCAACTCACTGATAAGGAGGTTAGGGAAGTAGCGGTATTGAGTCTAGTGGGGGAAAGTACTACTGTGGTATCAATGGGGGCATTAATAACAACCAATATCAAGGTGGGAAGAATTGAAGGGGTTGCTTCTAAGGCAATCTCAGTGCAGTAAATCGATATCGTGACAAATTATCAAATGGAGTTCATTGAAAAAGCAAACCCACTACGGAGAGTTCATGAACCATTCCAATTGGGATCGTTTATGAGAGGCTTAAAGGATGATGTGAGAAGAGAAGTGAGAGTGCAAAGACCTCAAACTTTTTAAAAGAAGCCACGATGTGGGCATTGAGCATTGACCAAAAGCTACATCTAGAATCCTACAGACCCAACCCATCCCACATGAAACAAACCGATTTCAAGACCCAATTCTATAAATCCATATCAACCCCGAAATCAACCAACTCTAAACCATTTTCACCTGGCCCATCCTAACCAACCTCATTACCAAAACCAAAACTACCAAGGCCCCCATCGAGCAAAATTCAATCCAAATCCACAACCTTGGATGAATTACCGAGCCAAATTTACCCTCACCAAGCGAGAATTCCTTGATAAGAGAGCTAAAGGCCTATGTTTCACTTGCAATGAAAAATGGTCAACAAATCATTTGTGCAAAAACAGAGAGTTGAATTTAAAAGTGGTGATTGAAGGATAGGAGGTAGAAATAGATAAAGAAATGAATGGCACTTGAGTAGAAGAAAGTGCTGGAATACCCAACCCCATGACCGATATATCCTTGAGCTTAGTGGTAGGCCTCACTAACCCTAAAACTATGAAGTTGAGGGGACATATCAATGGCAGAGAAGTAACGATGTTGACCCTAGAGCTACTTATAATTTCATCTCATTAAAAGCCATACAACAGCTGAACCTACCCTACTCTACCTATGTAAAATTTGGAGTGACATTGGAAAATGGTGAAAATATTCAAGGGGAAGGGGAATGCAAAGGACATTTGGTGTTTTTACAAGGGATCACATTTCTTGAGGATTTCTTGGTTCTAGAACTAGGAAATTCTGATATTGTCTTTGGGTGTAGGCTTGAAAAGTTGGGCAATATAAATACCAATTAGAAGCAACAAACGATGCAATTTATGTGGGAAGAGAAATGGGTGGAGCTGAGAGGGGACCCTGCCTTGGAGTTACCCAACTTTCATTAAAAGCCATGGAGCAAATTATTAAAAAGGAAAATGGGGGTATTATGATAGATATAAGCCAATTGAGTCTGAAGTTAAGGAAAACAATAATGAACCTCCACTAATTTTCCTACCTATACTCCAGCAATACCACACCATTTTTTCCGAGCCAAAAGAGTTTCCTCTCTCACGCCAAAAAGACCATGCCATCATTCTGAAAGAGGCCGGCACAAATCCAGTTAGTGTGAGACCATATCGATACCCCCAGATACAAAAAATGAGATTGTAGCCATGGTGAGAGACATACCCTTCTCCAGTACCGTTATCTTAGTAAAAAAATAAGACGGTTTCTGAAGATTCTGTGTTGACCATCGAGCCCTTAACAAAGTTACCATTCTTGACAAATACCCAATCGCAAATATCGATGAGTTGTTGGATGAACTTCATGGGACACAAATGTTCTCAAAGTTAGACTTACGGTCCGGATACCATCAAATCAAAGTGAGGGAGGAAGAAGTGGCAAAAAGGACCTTTCAAACTCATGAACGCCACTACGAATTTTTATTAATGCCCTTAGGCTTTACTAACGCACCAACTACTTTCCAGACCCGCATGACAAGGTATTTTGACCCTTCCTTCGTCAATTCGTGTTAGTTCTCTTTAAAGATATTTTAGTGTACAATAAAACAGTAAAAGAGCACACTCAACATTTGTCAGAGGTCTTAGCTACATTACAATCTTAGTCCCTGTTAGCGAACAAAAAGAAGTGCGAATACGGCGTGAGATAGGTGGCATATCTTGGGCGAATAATCACGAATCAAGGGCTAGCAATGGATATGGATAAAGTAGCTACCATGCTTTCGTGGCCAACTTGTCGGAATATTAGAATTGCAAGGATTCTGGGACTCACCAGCTACTACCAAAAATTTATGTGGAATTATACAAATATAGCAAGACCGTTGATCGAGTAGCTTAAGAAGGATGCTTTTGGTTGGAATGAGGAAGCTGAGGCAGCATTAAAGGAGCTACAAAGAGCAATGGCTTTCTCCCAGATTTTTTCATTACCTGATTTTTCAAAAAAAAATTTTTATTGAAAATGTTGCTTCTAGTGTAAAGTTGATATATGAAAAGGATTTAATGGTCATTGTATTTGCAATATCAAAGTGACACCATTACCTCCTCGACAGAAGATTCATGGTGAAGACGGACAAAAGTAGCTTGAAATTTTTGCTAAAGCAACGAGAAGTAGGAACAGAATATCAAAAATAGGGTTTGACTTACAAATTGCATACAATCCGGGATTATCCAATAGAGTAGCCTAAGCCTTGTCTAGGTGGGAGCCTTCTACAATACACTTGGGAGCCTTGTGCAATTCAAGTTGGGTGGATTAGAGTGACTTAGATCAAGAAGTGGTAAAAGATGAAATGTTGAATAGCATCAATCAGAAATTAATTGATGGTGTCGAGGTCGTGAAAGGATTTACGTGGGAAAGGGGGCAGTTGCTGTACAAAGAAAGATTTGTCCTACCTAAAAACTCATCCTTCATTTCTACAATCCTCAAGCAATATCACGATTCGCCCATCATAGGACATGGTGGATAGTACAAAACATACATTAGAATTTCAGGTAATTAGTTTTAGGAAAGAATGAAGAATCTGAATTTCTAGCAATTGGGTAAGATACTATCATGGTTGTAGTCGATTGACTCTCCAAGTATGCGCACCTTATTACTCTCAAGCATCCTTTTACAGCTCTCACCGTAGTTGAGACCTTCATAAAGAAGATCATCAAATTACATGGCTTTTCGGTATCAATTGTGTCGCATGGAGATAAGGTGTTTATGAGCCATTTTTCGTGAGAGTTGTTCCCTTTGCATTCCAAAGACTTAAAGAAGACCTTCATAATACATCACCCTATACTTCCACTAAGATCTCCCCTTTCGAATCCTTATATGGGAGGCCACCCCCATTTTTAGGCTGAGTAAGGGCTTGTTCTCTTCGTCTGATCTGATTGGATCTGATCTGAATTTACTAAGGTCTAATTAGATCTGATCTGGTCTGATTCAGTCTGAATTTACTAAGGTCTAATTAGATCTGATCTGGTCTGATTCAGTCTGATCTAATCTGAATTGTTCTGATTTGATCTAGTCTGGTCTGATATGGTTTGATCTTATCTGATCTTATCTTATCTTATTTGGTTTTATGAAGTTATTATTATTATTATTATTATTATTATTATTATTATTATTATTATTATTATTATTATTATTAGGATAATTTACCAAGTACAGCCTTTAAGTTTACTCAATTATAAATAAACAGCCGCGAACTTTGTTTATTACCAACTACAGCCTCCAACTTACCAAATATGACATCGAGACAACCAAAAAAAGGGTAAAAAATGGGGTTAAAATGGGTTGTTTTGGCTGTCTCGATGTCATGTTTGTTAAGTTGGAGGCTGTAGTTGGTAATAAATAAAGTTCCCGGCTGTTTATTTGAAATTGAGTAAACTTAGAGGCTGTAGTTGGTAAATGATCCTTATTATTATTATTATTAGGAAAAATTATAAGAAACTACCTAATCTATATACATTTTTTTAAAAAACTACCTTATTTAAAAATTTTGCAAAAAACTACCTTATATAATACAAATCTTTGCAAAAGACTACCTTTTAATGAATTTAGTTAGTTGACTGTTATCTTTAACCTTTGACCAGCACGCCACTCATTTTCTTCAATTTATACAGGAGCAAGAACAGGCATTCCCAAATCCCCATTTCTTCTTCTTCTACTACAATTAGTGTATTTTTGTCCGTGTATAAATTGAAGAAGATGATTTCATAGCACTCATAGCTTTTGGTCTCTATTTTAACTATCTTCTTCTAAACACCTCCACTTCCACTACCATTGATTTCACATTTTCTAACTCATTTCCAATGCTTGTAGCTACCCTATCTTCATATTTAAACCCTCCATTATTATTATTGGATGATTGCTTCATCTTATAATTTTCAATTGCTTCAATTCCACTTAATTCTATATTATCACAACTTCAAGATTAGGTTTAAAAACCCCATCTTTTGAAGTACTAAGATTCTCCATTATAACAACACCCACAAACAACACTCAACTCATTTCCTAGCAATTTCTTAATATTCACAAACAACCCACAAATTTTTTACAATAAATTACACAAGATCCAACCTTAATTTGGGTTTCCGCCAATTAAAACTATAACCAATGTTAGAGCATAACCCTGCAATTTAAATTAAAAGAATTCAAATTAGAATCTGCCCACCTTCAAAATTTTAAGAAATCCCACGTCAAATAAATTATTCCAAAGTGTCAAATTGAAAGCAATCAATTAATAAACACTAAATCTGCTCAAATCCCAACCATTAATTGGCCTTAATTTCCGAGATAAGTGAAGAAATAAGGTGGTTCAGCTGGTGGATGATACAAAATGACTATTAAGCTTGGTTGACTAGCGGATACTTCAGGATACGTCTGAGTAGATAAGGGGCCTAAACGTTTATCAATGTGGGTATTTATAAGATTGATATGAGATGCCCAAGATAAAATATTGAAATCCAAGGTAGAGACGTGACCACAAGTTAATTTATTAACATCATCTTGACTATTTAAATTTAATATAAGCTGATTCAATTTTAAGAACTTTTTTTTTTTAAACTTATTTTCCAAATTATTTGGAAATATGAGAGCCACCCCAAACTAATTTGAAAAATAAGCTTCAAACAAAATCGCTCCTAGAAGCAGCGATTTCCTACCCTATTGGGCTGGAGATTGGGTTTTGACCATTTAAGAAAGTCGCTGTTTGGGACAGCGTTTTAGCAGATGAGGGAAATCGCTCCTAGGAGCAGCGATTTCCATGGGCAGTTGAGGGAAATCGCTCCTAGGAGCAGCGATTTTCCCTTTTAAGTTTTTTTTTTTTTTGCGTTTTTCTAAAAACGCTGTCTAATGCAGCGATTTCTTCTGCGGAAATACGAATCCAGTAGCTTCTTTTCGAGTCATTTGCAATTTCCCTCTTTCATAAACAAACCCTAATATTTCAACTCCTATCTATACTCCTTCAATTTCTTCTCCATTTGTAGTGTAATTGTTAACATTCTTCTTCATTTTTGAATTTGATAAGTAAAGGTGAGTATTTTGGGTATTAAACTAAGTTTAATTGAATGTTTAGAGTTTGAATTTCTTGTAGTAATGTTGATTTTGTTTCTTATGCAGGAGTTGAAGGAATTTAAACTTGCTTCAACACATTATCTAATTGAGGTAATTTTATAAATTTTTGAAAAGTATGAATTGTCCTTTGGTGTGTAGAGGGAACGGTGTTATTATTGAAAATAATAATGTAGTGAGATATGAAGGTGGAAATTTAAGACCAATTGTTGCAAAAATTGATATGTCTCTTTGTGAGCTGTTGTATAGAGTTTGTGGTTTTGATAGACATATGGTAGAATTAAGACTGAAAATGAAATACCCTACTAGCCAATCGACATCTACTGTTGTGTCACTTGATGATGAGTACTCAATGAATGCTTTGTGGGCTCTTGTTAGTAATTTAGGGTGTACTAGTACGGAGATATTTATTGAACAAGTGGCTATAAATATCAATGAAAATGTCCCTTCTTCGGCTCCATTCATGCAACCATTCACTGGAATGATGGAGCATTTATCTCAATTTGATCGCCCTCCTTCCCAAATGTTCACTCCTGTGTCTCTAGCACCTGACCCAACTAATAATGTTAGAACCGAATCAAGTTCTAGCCCACAATACCACGGCTCTATTGAACAATATGTGTTCAATGAGGAAGAAACTTATCTTGATAATGAGATAGTAAGTAATGATGGAGGGCTTGACTATGATGAGGGAGATTATGATGAAGATGGTTTAAGTGATGAGGGAGACTATGATGAAGATGATCTGAGTGATGAAGGAGAAGGAAATGATGAAGGGGTTGAACGTGAACATCAGTTAGTGCTAGTTAATGTAGGTGACAATGTTCAAGCTACACAGACCACATCGTCTTTTGTTCCTTTTTATGATCAATTAGAAGAGGATATAGAAAGAGGTGATTGGACTATGGGGGCTCAAAATTCATGTAGTCTTGAGGAAGATGAATTTGTTAAGGGTATGGAGGTTTCGAACAAGAAAAATTTGATTGAAGCGGTGAAGAGTTATTGCATCAAGGCTAATCAGTCATATACTTGTCGAACGTCTAACAAGAGTGTGCTTGATTTAGTGTGTCCCAATTCTTGTGGTTGGAAACTTCGTGCTCGCCAAAAGAATAGTGATTGGACTATAGTGACTTATAAAGGTCCACATACATCTACTTGTGTTAGCGACAACCATAGCTTGGGTGCACGCCATTTGAATTCATCTATCATTGGTCATTTTATCAAAGAATGTGTTCGGGTGGTCAATAGCATTTGACGGGGGTCACCGATATGGCTATGCTACTACGAACATGGCAGAGGTCTTCAACGGCGTTATGAAAGGTGCTAGATTCCTACCAGTTGCAGCTATTGTTGAACTTACTTTTTACCGTGTGAACAAGTGGTTCGTGAAAAAAAGGGAAATAGCTAGAGAACGACTTGCTTCTAATCATCCATACACTGTCTATGTTGAGAGAACATTAGAAGCAAATAGACGTAAAGCACGATATCACAGCGTAGAGCCATTTGACATAACAAATGGCAAATACGAAGTCACAACCGAAAAAGGCGAATGAATACAACGCAAAGGCGGAAAGCGTTACACTGTTAACTTTGCAAACCGCACTTGCACTTGTAAAAAAGTTCGGGTTTTCCACTATCCTTGTTCACACGTGTTAGCTGTATGTTCTGCGTATAGCTTATCTGAAGACACTTTTGTCGATCGGCGTTTTCGCACAACTAGCTACATGAAGACTTATGAGCCTCAATTTGATGTTTAATCTTTATGAATTCTATTTTAATTTATTTTGATGTTTAATCTTTATGCATTTTATTTATATTATTTCACAAAACATATTCCATATAAGGAAAACGCAAAAAAAAAAAAAAAAAAAATTTAAAGGGAAAATCGTTGCTCCTAGGAGCGATTTCCCTCAACTGCCCAGGAGCGATTTCCCTAATCAGATAAAACGCTGTTCCAAACAGCGACTTTCTTAAATGGTCAAAACCCATTCTCCAGCCCAATAGGGTAGGAAATCGCTGCTCCTAGGAGCGATTTTGTTAGAAGCTTATTTTTCAAATTAGTTTGGGGTGGCTCTTATATTTCCAAATACTTTGGAAAATAAGTTTAAAAAAAAAAAGTTCGAATTTTAATTTAATACTGCCTATGTTTCATATTAGTTGTAAACTTATGTAATAATGCTCAACTAATGTATGGCATGTGAATAGACTTGTTATTTACTGAATTTGAGATCTTATTGAACAATGGTTGATTTGTGGATTTTGTGTTATATTGATCAATAATGATGTTTTTTGTTCCCTTAGGATTAAGCTCTCAAAAGTATGACTGATTTTGTATTGGGTAGCGTACTAGGTCATTGGTAGTTTCTCATGCGGAGTTTCTTAGAGAAATTTTAATCCCCTTGCAATTAAGGTAACTAATCATTCTCGATCTCTTTGTTAAATCACCTTTTAGTAGCTTAACAATTCATTGAATTATTTGGGATGAATGTTTAGGGTAATGGCAAGATGGATCAGATTTTTGAATAATTAGTTGTTTTTATTGTTATCATCATGGATGGAAATTTAGGGTCCAGGTCCCTTGGACCCAAACCCTTTAAATAGGTAGGGTCTGGGTAGGGTCTTGGACTCTTGTTCATCTTTTCATCACCTTTTTTGGATGTGTGTTTAGGTTGTCTTATCTGGGTTTTCTGCGATTTGAACAAAGCATTATTGTTTGCAAGGCAAAGATGGTCCTTACTTGCAGTGTTGTCTTTGAATCAATGAAGGACGACATTTCTGTAGGTATATTTATTTGACATAATATTGAAGCTATATTGTTTTACTAGTGATGGCTGATGATAACTAGAAGCTATATTGAATCTATATCGAGTATAGGTACCATTGGCATGCCCAAATGTTCTTGATGGTATGTACCTCCTATCACTTGAAAAGTATAGAGTACAACCTCTTTGAGTGGTGTAATACGCATGCATCAAGATTCTTTTCTTATTGTTTATTATATGTTTAATGGTTGCATGTTAGCTAAGTTGAGAGGTAGTTGAGCAAAATCCAATTGAACATACAACTTTAGTCTATGGATGTTACACTGCCTGGATGGATAATCAATACTTGTGACTATAACGGGTGACCTAATGAATGGAAAGAAAAAGAGATGATTTGTATTGCCATCTTCATATGCTATCTAGTTTGATTCAATTTTTTAAAATAGCATTTGATCTCTGGTTATTTAGAATTTATTTTAGTTCGAGATATATTTTTTTTCTGTCACCATAAAAATTGGTAAAACGAAGATTCTTGACATGTATAAAAGCTTTTATTCATTTACCTCGACTTATCTATTAACTATAAAATGTTTGCAAGGCAAGAATACTGTTCATGTGAACAGTATTTTTGCCACCTCAGCGTACCTCTTCAACTCTTGTCTCCTTTCCCTACCTCATTTCACTCATCCTGCTCTAGACTATCATTTCCCCTACCCGCCGCCTCTTCCAGTTTCATTTCATCGATCATCATTCCCATCTACATTTCGTCTTGTCCTACTCATCCCCACTTTTCCGATTTCACTTCAACGAAACCACCACTGCTTTGGGTTGATGTTCTAAAGGAACCCTTCTTGCTTTCTTTTTGTGTTCTTTCATTTGCTTTTGTTTCAGATCTAAATTTGAGGAAATGAACAAGGTAATTTTTTTCAAGAATTTTAGGGTTTTTTTTTCTTATTATGAAATTTGGATGTAGGGTTTTTCATTTACAGTAAGCTGTAGAGTTTTGTGTGTTTTTCGATTTAGGGTTTTTCATTTACAGTGGACGGTTTTGGTTCATATTGTGTGCTTCTTATCTGTCCTTGATGTTCATTTGAAGAAAAGATTTCTAATTTTAAGTTAAAGATTATTTGACTTTCTTCTCCAAGCTGATTTTTCAAGCTGTCCATTTCTGATTTTTGTTCAACAATCTTTCAATTTCTTTGGTCTAATAGGTATGTTCTTTCACTCTTTTTGTTGTTTATTTTTGATGATTAATAAGGTAGGATTGAGTTTTGGTTATTAATTTATGCTTTTAGGGCTTGAGTATTATCTTCAACAATCTTTTTTCTTCCTTTAATCTTGATGGTTAATAAGGTAAGATTGGATTTTTTTAGGGTTTGAGTTTCATCTTCAATTTGGGTGGAATCTCGTTGTTGCGGTTTTTGTCTTCATCTTCTTCATTCAACAACCGTTGGAGCCTGGACGTTGCTGGTTGTATCGTCATGGTCAACTTCTTCATCTACTTCATATTTACTTGCTGAGTTTTTGTTCTTCACTGTTTTTTTTGATTTCTAGTCTTCTCTCAATACCTCATTTGTTTGCTTGTTTATAGTTATTATACTATGCTATTTTTATGTTTGTTAATTTTAATTGTTAAATTTAATTTTCTTCTTATGTTTAGTTGAAGTTCAATTTGGGTCTTTATTTCTTTATTAACTTTTATATTTTGCTATTTACAAATTTAGTATGTTAGTTATTTTCAATCTAATCTTTATTTGGGCGAATGGTTCTTTAGTTTATTTTCATATCGTGCTATCATAATCTTAATTATTGTATACTTTTCATTAATGTCAGACTTTGTTTTAACTTCAACATTGAGTCTTTAATTTGATTTGGGTCTCCATCTTTGATTTTTGTATCATGCTATCAATTTGATTTGTTTTTTGTGGCATTTGGCTGATGTTGTGTTATCATGCTTCTCGTAGTTACTTTTAAGTAATGAAACATTCAGCTCAACTTTTCTTTCGAAGCTTTTCTTTTGAGTTCTAATGTTGAATTTTATTTTCTTGTGGATTTTGAGCTTGAGTGTGTAAAAGAATTCGTTAAACCCTAATCCAAAAACGACTGCTCCTTTTTTTTCTCCATTTTCATCTTGCTGGCTTTTTTGGTGAGTTTTTCTCGTGCCTCTGCCTTTTCTTTCGAAGTTTTCAGTTCTCGTGGATTTTTAAAAGGATTCGTAAAAGCCTAACCCTAGCTCTTCAATTTCTTCTTGTAAAGGTTAGATTTTTTATATATAATTCTTACTGCTTCCATTTCAATTTTGATTTCTTGCTGGTTTGATGAATTGTGGGTAATCTAACTGGTTTTGGGACAGGTATAATTCGTCAATAATTCAACAACCACTGGCTGACATCACCTGTGAATGTATAAACTTAATCATGTCCGGTTGTCCGCATTTGAGGTTTTCTCCTGTAAATCATACCCTTTTCGATCCTAGAGCTGTTAAAAATAAGGTAAGTTTGATCCTTTTTCCTTCTTGACATCAAATTTTTTTCTTGAAAGTAAATATAATGATAAATTAATGATGTTTGGTTTCGATTTTAATCTGATTTTCATTTTAGCTTTATATTTGATTTTTTGTTTAGTTTTGATTTTCATTTTAATTTCATTTTAATATTCATTTTAGTTTTGATTTCTTCATTTTTCCATTCAGGGGAGATGAAGAGTGCAGATTTTGCCATTTCTTATTTGAAACAGTAGGTTTACTGAATTTTATGGCTCCTTGCAATTAGGTTATTAGAGTATTGTTTGTAATTTGCTCTGCTTTTTCTTAAATTTCCCCATTTTTATCTCATCTTTTTCTAGCAGTTAGGCTTAATTGTTGTTTTTTAATGAATGTGGTTAGGATTTTGTGTATAGTTAACAGTTTGTTTGTTGTTTTTGGGTATAACAATTAGGTTTCAAAATCAACAAATAATTTACTTAAACCATTAATTAACTTAGATATAAAACTGGTTTATGAAGATCATTTCATTTAAATGCAGGTCTCTCATATTCTGTACCTTACGGGATACTTTTGCTCGATATGGCGAAGTTGTTGAAGGTGTGTGTCATTTTCCGAATGACAAAGATGCTTCCGATTCATCTGCAAAAAGCGGGAGTTAGCTACTTTGCATTCATTTGGAGTCATGTCGAATTTGCAAGTAGGGCATCTATGGTGATTTTTATCATGTCTTGCAAATTTGATGTCCATCTTATATCTATATAGAGCTGTTCATGGGCGGGCTACCCACTAGGCCCGACCCATCCGGCTCGAAAAACGGGCGGGCATGGACAACGTTTTTCAAAAAAATTTAAAGTTTGGACGGGTAATACCCGCCCGCCAAGATAAACGGGCGGGTAGCGACACCAAAAAAAACCCGCGGATATACCCGCCCGCCCGCTTAGTTTAATATATTATTAATTAAATAATTAATTATATTAATTATTAAACTATACTACTACATGACCCATACCCAACTTTAGTTTATTACTCTTCTACTAGCCTTAAGGTTACTTCTTTTAGACTTTAATAAAGTTTCTAATTCTACTATCTACATTCGATATTGTTAACCCTCAAAGCACTCAAACAGTAGACTATCAAAGTTCGAACAAGTAGCTGACTCCATCGTCTATATTCAATATTCATATAATTTGAGTATTTTGGGATTTATATATATTTAGAGTATTTTAAATAATGTATTATATTTTGTTTGTTCTTATAAGAACTTAACTTTATAATATGATTTATGTTTTTAATTTTTATATAAAAATACCCGCCAACCCGCGGGTTCCGCCCGCTTTAAAAATGGGCGAGTAGCGAAAAAAAAATATGCCCGCGAATGCGGGCGGGCTTTTGAATATTTGAGCCCGCGGGTAGAATTTTTAGGTGCTACTCGGTCCGCTACCTGTCCAAGCCCGCCCATGAACAGCTCTATATCTATATATAAATTTCAACAAGTAATCAAAGGTGATTTTGTTGCTGTCACATTTAAGTAATAATATGTCAGTTTTTATGTTGATAATGCAGGCAGAAGGCCACTCACTCATACTTTCTCCCATTTGTATATATATTTGCTCTTTAACCAGGAAGCTAAAAAAAATATTTGTTCTAATAGTTAGGACTTGGGAGTGTTTTCTATTTACCCACTTTTCCTTTTTTCCTCCATATTGTTACATGGAATTACATTTTACAATGTGATTGAGATCTTGAATTTTTTATATTGTTGCTTTTAAAATATTGTTCTTAATTTATTTTTTTGAGATTTCTTTTGTTGCTTTTTAAATATTGTTATGAGTTTTGTTTTTCGACATATATATGAAGTTTTGATTAAATTTTTTGTTGATAACAATGACTTTTCTATTTATCCACTTTTTTAACACTTAATTGAGCTTTGATCATTCTTTTTTAGTTGATATGAATGATTTTTCTGTTAACCCACTTTTTCTGCTTTGATCGATTTTTTCCTGCAATATTTGTTACTTAGAATTGATTTGTATTGTTATTGTGGGCTTAAAAGTGAGGTCTCAATTGTATTCTATTTATTAGGTTGTTTGAGTTGGTTTGAGCGAGCTTAGTTGTGAGCTTGTAATTGTGTTTTTTGCTGCATTGTGTTCGGCTTACTGCATTGATTTTCGTTGATTTTGTGGGCTTAAAACTAAGCTTTCAATTGTAAATTTTGGTTAATACAATTTGAGTTTGTGAGTGAGTTGTTTATTTACAATTGTACAATTGTACTTGTCCAATATTTCTTAGACAAACCATTATACATTTTGATTGTACAATGCCTAATTAAATTCTAGGATCATAAATGACTTCTATCAATAATTTTTCCTTTACAATTAATAACAGGTGGGCGAGGATGCATATTAGTTCAAGGAGATGATTGATAATGAGTATCGAGTTAATATGTAAGTTTTGATAATTAGATGGTCTGCTTTTTTCTCTATACTTGAGCAACAGATATTCCATATAGAAGAATGATTAGTTATGGCTTGTTTTTTTCGAACTACAATTAGACTTTACTGTAACAGTTTTCAAGACCACATGTCGGCTGTTGTAATTGACCAAAAGAAAAATGCACATACTAAGGTCTATTAGTACTGGTTTGTGGGATTCAAAGGCAAGTACTATGGGGTATGTTGTGTTCCATACAATTACATGTTACAATTGTTGTTGCAGCTATTGCTTTTGCAAAAATTGTTGTTGCGTATGTTTGTTATGCAGCTATTGCTTCTTGATCTTGGTGTGTGCAATGTGCTAGACAGTTTCGTCTTGATGATGGCAACCTTGGAGTGCTGATTGGGTCGACAAGGTTGTTGCGATGGTCTTGGGTATTGGGGAATGGTTGGTTTGATAAGCAAGGGAGTCTAGGTTGCTTTTAGGTGTGTCTAATTGGGTGCTGCTGAACATTGGGTATCGTGTGATGCAGCAACGACGGTGTAAAGGGGAGCAGCAGCGAGGGTAGATATTTGGTTGATTGACGGAGCACATGGTGAGCTGCAAGAGATATTTGAAGGAAGAAAAAGAGTATTTGCCGAAATAGGTGAATGCTAGAATGGGAAACAAAACTCAAGCGAATGGAAATTCTTCAATGAAGAATGGAGAAAGGAAACAAGAACTTGCTTTTATGACTAGCTAGGAATCTGGTAATGTTTCATGTTTCTAATTACTGTTTTATTTGAGATTTTGTTTATGTTTCTAATAACAGGATGGCGTGGATAGATGGGTGATGATGATTCATATTGAATCAATTCCTTTGAGGTTTGGGATATTATTTTCTGTGCTCTAAATTTATATTTAGTATTCTATGAAATCAAATATATACTGATTCAAATTTTGATTTTGTAGGAGGATCTTCACGTTCAATGATGTTTATTCACCTTCACTTTGGATAGTAGTATTAAATTTGACTTCAGTCTGCTTCTTTTAATACCTATCTTGAGTTCTATAACTGTTTCAGTTGCAGTTTAATGTCAGTTGAGTTAAGGAGCAATTTTTATTTAACTTCTTAAGAATAAAAAAAGGAACACTAATCGTAATGTATTCAAAAGGTGCAAATTTAAATGACAAAAAACACTCTGGCAATGTTATTCCTTGAACGGTTGCACTCCTACTAACCTTGTCTTAATCTGTTATTTTCTCTTTAGTTCTCTTTTTATTATATTGTACTACTTCTATAACAGATTATTTGTTGGATATTAGGTGAGTATGGAACTGCTTATGGTAGATATTTTGCTTCATACATTACTAGCAACCTTTGTGATGTAGCAGAAGCTTATTCAACTGATGAGAGTCAAGGTACTAAATATGAGCAGAAACATAACAGAATCTAACACATAATAGAAGCTTATTCAAGGTACTACACTTTATATCCAAAAGAACGTAATCTAACACCTAACAGAATCTATATAAAGGAAATTGAGTGTTTAGACAGAATATGTGCAGAAACATTCACTATAAAACATTTTTTTTGACTTTACGCTCTGCAATGCTGGATACAATTTGGAGATCGACATGTCATAGCAACACACACCATAATAGCATTTTGTTTAGAAACCCACATTTTTTAGCTCATAAGGGATGTTTTGGAAGCATGTGTTTTGACAGAGTAAAAATAGATATGTGAAAATTCAAAACTTTGCCTGGTTTCACGCTTTAGGTTGCCATGAATGCCAACTATCACTCCATTGTTATTTAATGATTTGGTGCAGTGGGTCACTGGATCAGTACCCTTTTGAGTGTTTTTCAAGCTCAGTAGGTCTAAATGATTCTTCACGGATGGCTCTGATTTTTGATAGTATTATTGTTAATAGAGGTGCTTAAAAAAAACATTATGAAATTCGATAGGATACGCACGCGGCCCCACAACTAGTATCTATAAAAGTAGATGAAATTTGGTAAGTTATGGTAGCTTTGCTGATCAATCAAACTCCATAAGTTAAGAGATATATTTTACAAATTTTACTTGGTGCAAACTAAGCTATACTCATATATCATGCACAAGACCTTGACTATGTCAAAGGATTTCACCTTATTAGTAATGAATAGTTGTGTACTTGTTTTCAGAAAATAGGGCAATAAAGCTCATTGATGTTCCAATTCATGAATTAACTGAAATTCCTCTTTTCTAGATTTTGATTTTACAGAAGATGATGCAATATATTCTCATATACCTTATCACTTACAAAGGATCTCTTTCTTTGTCAATAGCAAGGTAATAGTTTATTCCATAGTCTATATTTATGCATAGGTTTGTTATGCAAGTATTGTAGACTTGAAAAGGCTTAGTCATATAGATAGTATATTCATGGAATGTTTCAAATGCTTAAATTGTATTACGAGTAAACATGTCCATGTTGCACCATTAAAGTATGTTGAACAGTAGGATATTACTCCCTCCGTCCACAGTATTTGCTACGAGTACATGTGAGAATACGAAAGAAAACGAGATGTTTTATGGGAAAGTAGGAGAAATGTGTGGATGAAATAAAAAGATGTAGCAAATAAAAAGATGTTTTATGGGAAAGTAGGAGAAATGACACCGATATGGCTTGATTTTTGGTATAAGTTCATCTAAATTTTGCTTGATTTTGTCACATTCTTCCACTAAAAACTTAAAAAACTATTGGTTATTATAATTAATCTTATACCACTAATGTTGAAGTTTAATTGCCACCTATATGGCTTCAAAATATTGCTATTGGCCTATTTGGTAGTAATGTTGAAGTTTAATTGACACCTATATGAAAAACATGAAAAGCTATAATTATTTAATTTTTTGAAATTGCAATGACCAATTGTTGAAAAATTCTTTAAACTAATGCAATTATCTCAAGTAATGTGTGGCATGTGAAAAGACATGATTACTGAACTTGAAATCTTATTGAACATTTATTGTGCTCGATTTTTGGATTTGGTGTTATATTGATCTATAATGATGTTTGTTTTTTCCTTATGAATTAGCTTTCACAAGTATGATCGATTTTGTGTCTTTGTGGTTGCAGTTAAACCTTGCGGCAGTTGGATCATCACACTTCCCTTAATTCGAAGGTACTTCCTCCTTAACGTTCCCTTTACAAATTCGACAGTTTCTTTAACGAAACAATTATTATTATTACTATTATTATTATTATTATTATTATTATTATTATTATTATTATTATTATTATTATTATTATTAATATTATTATTCCCGAAACACAAATATTCTCCAACTACTTCCTTTCTGATCTGACTTAAGTATCGGAGGGATTTTCCGGTACATCAGCCCCCGGTTTAGTATTTCTTTGTGGTTGCAGGTACACTACTTGCGGCAGTTGGATCATCACACTTCCCTTAATTCGAATGTACTACCAACTTAACGTTCCCTTTACAAATTCGACAGTTTCTTCACCGAAACAATCATCATCAACATCATCATCATCAACATCCTCTTCATCGTCATCATCGTCATCATCGTCCCTCGCCGCCTCTTGTCGCCCTCTGTCGTTGCGTCCATCGCTTATCGCATCGCCCTTCCTCCTCCTCCTCCTCCTCCTCTTCCTCCTCCTAGTCATTATCATCATCATCATCAACATCATCATCATCATCATTTTTATTATTATTATTATTATTATTATTATTATTATTATTATTATTATTATTATTATTATTATTATTCCCGAAACACAAATATACTCATACTACTTCCTATCTGATCTGACTTAAGCATCGGAGGGCTTTTCCGGGACATCAGCCCCCGGTTTAGTCTTTCTTTGTGGTTGCAGGTACACCACTTGCGGCAGTTGGATCATCACACTTTCCTTAATTCGAAGGTACTTCCTCCTTAATGTTTTCTTTACAAATTCGACAGTTTCTTTACCGAAACAATTATTATTATTATTATTATTATTATTATTATTATTATTATTATTATTATTATTATTATTTATTATTATTATTATTATTATTATTATTATTATTATTAACATTATTATTATTATTATCATTTTATTATTATTCCCGAAACACAAATATATACACATAGTACTTCCTCTCTGATCTGACTTAAGTATCGGAGGGATTTTCCGGTACATCCGCCCCCGGTTTAGTATTTCTTTGTGGTTGCAGGTACACTACTTGCGGCAGTTGGATCATCACACTTCCCTTAATTCGAGGGTACTACCAACTTAACGTTCCCTTTACAAATTCGACAGTTTCTTCACCGAAACAATCATCATCATCATCATCATCATCAACATCCTCTTCATCGTCATCATCGTCATCATCGTCCTCATCGTCCTCGTCCTCGTCGTCCTCGCCCTTGTCGTTGCTGCCTCTTGCGATCCACTGCTATTTTTTTATTTTTATAAATATTATTATATTATTATTATTATTATTATTATTATTACTATTTATTATTATTACTTATATTATTATTATTATATTATTATTATTATTATTTCTATATATTATTATATATTTTATTATATATATATTATTATATTATTATTATTATCCTAACACAAATATACTCATACTACTCTCTCCGATTTAGATTAGGGGCTTTTCCTCGGACACGCACTCTGCTTAGTTCTTCTTCTGTGGTGCAGTACATCACTCAAGTAGCTTGATAATCACACTTTTGTACATCACTTATGCTAGCTGATAATCACACTTCCTTAATTCAAGGTATTTTCCTCCTTAACGCCTCTTTATAATTTGACAATTTCTATACCAAACTATTTATTAATTATTATTATTATTATATATATTTTATTTTTATATATATATATTATTTTTATATTATTATTATTATTATTTTATTATTATTATTATTATTATTATTATTATTATTATTATTATTATTATTATTATTATTATTATTATTATTATTATTATTATATTTATTATTATTATTCCTATCACTAAATATACTAACTACTGCCTCACTGATGATAGGCTTCTTCCGACATCACAAATTCTGCTAGCTTTCTCTTGCTCGTACCCATTAAGCTAGCTTGGATCATCACACTTTCCTTAATTGGGTACTCCCTCCTTAGTGTTTCTTTACAAATTTCGCTTTAATAATATATTATTATTATTATTATTATTATTATTATTATTATTATTATTATTATTATTATTATTATTATTATTATTATTATTATTATTATTATTCCCGAAACACAAATATACTCATACTACTTTCTTCGATCTGATTAAGCATAAGCTTTTTCCTGACATCTCGCTTAGTCTCTTTCGGTTGCAGTAACACTTACTGCAGCTTGGATCATCACACTTTCCTTAATTCAGGTACTTCATTTAATGTTTTCTTTTAAATTGAGCTTTTATCAAACATTATCTAATTATTATTATTATTATATTATATTATTAATATTATCTTTATTAATTATTATTATTATTATTATTATTATTATTATTATTATATATTATTATTTATTATTATTATTTATTATTATTATTATATATTATTATTATTATTAATATATATTATATTATTATATATTATTATTATTATTATTCCAAAACAAATATATACTATAGTATTCCTCTCTCGATCTACTTAAGTATGAGGGTTTTTCCTGACATCACGCTTAGTCTTTCTTTGGGTAGTGCATCATGCGTGCTTGATAATGACACTTCCCTTCATTCGAAGGTACTTCCTCCTTAACGTTCCCTTTACAAATTTGACAGTTTTTATACCGAAACAATTATTATTATTATTATCATCATCATCATTATCATCATCATCCTCCTCCTCCTCCTCCTCATCCTCCTCCTCCTCCTCCTCCTCATCCTCATCCTCATCCCTATCATATCTATTATAATATAATATCATATATATATTATATATATCATAACATATTTTATATATATTACTACTATTATTATTATTA
>CM033456.1:8588066-8613919 GCA_019425755.1 Amaranthus cruentus
CATTGTAAAATTGAAAAATTTTAGTTTGTTCATAACCTTTTATATTACTTTGTCATTATATTGGAATTATTGCGCGTCTTTGCCGAAGTTTTTTTTTCCATTCGTTGGTGCCCCAGGAGACTCAAAGTCCTGAATCCGCCACTTGGTGTGCTTGGAATGGATCAACATGTGAGGAATATAAAGTTGCACAAGGTCAGAATGTTGTTGCTCCCAGATTCACTCGACCAAAGGTCCTAGTCGAGCAAGGAGTAGCCTGGTTCTCATGCTTCTATTTTTTGAGTTATGTTCTAACGTGTGATGTTTGCTTGTTGTCCATACTTGTTAGTAGTCTTATAAATACTCCTTATGTTCATCATTTGTTGTATACTTGTATGAGATTCAGTGAGGAACACATGAGCCAAATTAGAGTGTCCAAATTGAGAGTTTTCAATTTACCTTTGTAATTTTTAGAGTTTTTCATTCTCCATAGTTAAAGGTGAATTGATGCAAGTAATTAGCAATTCAGATCAATAAAATTATCTTCATTCATCAAGCAAATTTTGTAGTTTAATATTATTTGGAAATTCCATGTGGTAACCCTGTGGTTTTGGGTTTTCCACGTGGTAACCAAAACTTTTAAAAAATCCACGCGGTAACCCTGAGGTTTATGTAATTGTTCCATCGTGACCTTTTTGCACATAAAAACATTAGTAAACGTTAATTTTGCAGCTTTACGGATGTTGTATGCCTATTTATGCGACTTACCATTTCAAATGTCATCAGTTTCAACCTTTTTCCCCAAAACATAAACCTAAACTCTACCATCTTTCATCCAAATTATTTTTTTTCCTCCAAATCCAAAGATTGTAGCGTTTGGGTTCATATATTGAGGGAAAAGATTGAAAATGATGATATTTGCAATGGTGAGTCGCATAGATAGACGTACAAAAGCTTTAAAGCTTCGAAATTAATGTTTCCTAACGCTTTGCTAACAGTTTATGTGCAAAAAGGTCATGGTGAAACAATTTGGTAAACCTCAGGATTACCATATGAATTTTTTACAAATTTTGATTACCACGTGGAAAACCCAAAAGCTCAGTATTACCACTTAGAATTTCCCATATTATTTTGATATTAAGATTTTTCCCACCTACCAATATTGTTTGATTATTCTCTTTACATTTTGCAACTTTTATTATTCTTTGCAGTTAGAATGATCTTAAGGTAGTGGAGCTCAATTCTTAAAAGGTAGTAAAACAAAGTAAAACATAATAATGATTCAGATCCAGAAAACCAATTATTCATTACTAAGTTTGTAAGCTGAATACAAGGCATCAAAGGAGAAGCATTCAACTTTGAAGGATCCACAAAGTTAAACCACAAACATCAAAAGGGAAAAACAAACAGAATTTCCAAGTAAAAGACAAGACAATAAATTCTGGTTTGTATCTCATAACATGAGCCCAATAATCGGAACCCTAAAAACCATGAATCTTGATATGTTCCTTCTTGACAAGGCCAGCCTGAACAAGGAAATTAGCAACTTTCTTGCGCTGATCGCCCTGCAACTGAATTACTTTGCCTAGCTCTTTATCCTGAACCACATTTCCATTACAGCAAAATTCCTTCTTCAGATCTTTTAGAATTTTCTCGTAGCTGTAATCCTTTTTCAGACCTTGAACAGTAGTCAAGCTTTTCTTTCCATTCCTTTGTTGAATTCGTATATGCACATATTCTTTCACTCCGGGAGCCCCCGAATCAACCTCTGCAAACGGGTCAAGAGCAGCAGGAATCTGAATGTCTATATCAACCATGTACCTTGTCTGTCGATTACTTCTAGCCGTCCCTAAATTCTTCGCTCTTTTGACTGTTCAAATAACTGTCATTTGGAAAATCATATAATTAATTACTACACAATCTTATGATCAATCAAGAATTATCAAATCGATTGATGTGATGATCATCAGATATATTCATCTCTACCATCAACCGAAATTCAATTACGAAACATCAATAATCAATTGAATCCATGTTATAAAAACCTAATTTTTTACAGATAGAAGATTTTCCGTCTGAAACTACAAGCAGGGATAAAGATTTAATTATTCAATCAAAATCAAACAATTAAAGCATCAATAATATAACCAAATCAGAATCAAGAACCAGAAACTAATCAAAATTCATATGACATAAAAATTTAATTATACAATGAATTCCACAAATAAGAAATTTCAATTTGATAAATACACCATAAATACACCATCACAAAAGCCTTTTTATCAAAAAAACATATAATTACAAGAAGGACAATTCAATTAAATAAATTAAACAATTTTAATTAATTTAAGAAATCAAAAAAGAATAGCAGAGTATATAAGAAAGCTTACAACTTTCCAGAAGAGAGAAGAAATATTACCTAATCAAAATTTTCTTGCTTATGCGTCCTAAAACCAAATATTTTCTAATAGAATGACTTGTTGTTAATGGGTTCAATTTATAGCGAAATAATAAGTCGGCTTATAAAAAGAGAATAAAATAACTCAAGTCGCGTGATAAAGTAACCATAGTTAAGCGGTGTAAATTCTTTTGTGTTAGGTCAGCTTTATATCGACGGTGGAATATGTTTCAATCTAACGGTTAAATGAGGAAGTTAAGTGGTGGACGTAACTAATGCTGAGTTTCCGGGATAATAAACGAATAATGACGTCATAATTAGGGAAGCAGAGGTTAGGGAATAAACGTGGGGCCCAAGGGAGTGATTTAGATAACGCGTAAATTCAACGCACTCAGAGAACAGGCTGGCCCAAGTTTTCAATGTGGGACGCTCGAATGGGTACCAGAACAATCTGGATGTGTGAAACTCATGTCCTTATTTAGAACTAATTTTATCACAAATTCTTACTTAAAATCATCTTTATAAGAAATGTGTTTCAAATAGGCTCGCCTATTATTACTTAGAATATGAACTTTGATAGGTTATAACATCAACTTCAATAGGTTATAACAACACCAACTCCAAATAAACTCAAACATTAATTTTTAGATTTTTTTTTAAATTATTGGATATGGGCCTGGAGAGCCGTCACAGAAGAGGTGTTGTTAAATTTATATATCACCTGGGCTTATATGATATTGTATCATTATGAGACAAGCTGATATATTTAGCCCAATCATGTAATTGATTATTTTAAAACACCAAAACCTTGCGTCATGCCGTCCTATTCTAAGACCAAAACTGGGCCGGCCCATTGCAGGCGCATGTGCTACATGCGTCCTCCAGAATCCATTTTTTTGTTTTTTTCATTTTCTGGTCATTTTTCAATTTTGACCTTAAAGATATCAATTTTGATCTTAACTGTATCAATTTCAACGTAAAGTAGTACTTAAACATATCAATTAAAGTAAATTTCAATTTGAACCTATAAGTGATCAATTATGGCGTTAAACTGATCAATTTCTACCTAAATTGAAATTGATATTCTTAAGGTCAAAATTGACACTACAAAAAAATGCAACTTACCGACCAAAAAAGTACCGACTACCCGATATAGTCGGAAAATTCCGACTGATTTTCCGACTAATAGGTGTTAGTCGGAAATTCCGACTAAATTGCTACTAAATTTGTTTTTGGTCGCAAAAAAAATAAAAAATACCATTAATTAATATCCGACCAAATACCGACCAAAGTTTAGTCGAAAAATTTACCGACCACTTTCCGACTAAAATTTGGTCAGTAGTTGGTCGGTGATATTTTTAACAACATATTTTGTTATTTTATTAAAATTTTGTCTTATACTAATAGTTTTGTATTATTAATTTTTTTTTTTTTTGTCTTACTAGTTTATTTTGTCGGTACTCGAAAAGTTTAATTTGCATTATTAATATATCAATAATATACAACGACTAATAATAATAATAATAATACTAATAGAAATAATAATAATAATAAGACTAATAATAACTAATACGGCTAAATAACTAATAAAGTACTAATAATCTACTAATACGAGTAGTAATATACTTATACAACTAATATTATACTAATGAAACACTAATACGTACGACTAATAATGCATTAATACGACTAATACGACTAAATAACTAATAAAGTAATAATATAATGTACAAATACGAGTAATAATAAACTTATACGAGTCACAATAACTAATATGACTAATACTATAAGACTAAGACTAATAATACAATAATATGACTAACTATATACGAATAAGCTAATAATACACTAATACGACTCATTTATATGACGAATAAGCTAATAATACACTAATACGACTCATTATACGACTAATACTATATGACTAATAATACATTATTACAACTTATTATAAACTAATACAACTAATAAGATATTAATACTACCCTAATAAGGCTACTAGTATGAGTAATAATAATAATACACTATTACAACTAATAATAATAATAATAATATGACTAATATTATACTAATACAACTAATACTATACTAATGATATACTAAAACGGGCTATACGAATAATAATAATAATAATAATAATAATAATAATAATAATAATAATAATAATAAGTGGAAGGAGAGTGTTATTATGTTATAAATTCATTAACATAGCTATGAGTAATAATAACTATCACTTGGCCTATTGGTTAGAGCATTGACCTCATATCCATGAAGTTGGGGGTACGATCCTTCCCAGCGACATTGGTGTGTTTGCAAGGTGTGTCCACGTGGGTGTCAGGTGGGCATCAGGTGGCTGCCACGTGGTATGACGTGGCACTATCATTTCATGTTTTTTTATTTATTTTTTTTTTGTGACCAACTAGCTGGTTAATTTGGTCGGAAATTTTTTTTTATTCATTTTGTGTTGAATTCTTAAATAGTGCTTGGCGACTAAATTCCGACCATATGGATAGTCGGAAATTTCCGACCAAATAGGTAGTCGGAAATTAGTCGGAAATTTCCGACTATTTTCCTACTAAAATGACTTACCGACCAATCTGAGCCGACTAACCCTGAAAAGTCAGAATTTAGTCGGTATAGCTCTATACTGACTAAACTCCGACTATTTTGGGTAGTCAGAAACTTGCATGTTTTTGTAGTGTGATATCTTTAAGAGTAAAATTAAAAAATGCCCAGCAAATAAAAAAGAAAAGAGAAAGCGAATTAGGCTAGAATATTGGGCCGTCTTATTCTAAGACGGTCTCTCCCAAGACCACCTGATTTTGAAATTGTAAGTAATCATTTTAATACACTAAATGTATATGTACTAAACCGACAATCCAATAGCGATGGTCTCACAATAAAACCATCTTAATTAAAATAACATGTATTTTTATTTTGGATCGACTCTCATATACTACTTTATTTTAAAAAAATTCATTTTCTCTGTTTAAGTTTTGGAAAAAAATCAATTTCGTCTTTATTTTTATCTCATGTCTAATCTATTAGCACAAAAAATAAACAAAAAATATATTCTTTGTTCAAAAGCAAATGTTATTCCTTTAGATAAAGTATTGTCCAACTATTCAACCCTAAATTCTGACAAAAATCGTACAAAAAGATTAAAAATGCAATCTATCCATCGAATCACCATGAAGGATTAATATGGAGGAATTGATGCTTAATTTGATATGTTTTCATTTCAAAATCAACTGTGCAACTTTGTAAACACAACTAGACGCGTAGAACACCATTAAATAATAACTTGTATTCCCTCATATCCTTTATAATTCTGATGTTTGGATTGGGCACGAATATTAAGAGTAGAAGGGCTCCACTAAAAAGGTGGTATCTGAGATATTTTATGTGATTAAATTAATATTTAAGGTGGTAGTATGATAAAGCAAATGTTATTCCTTTAGATAAAGTATTGTCCAACTATTCAACCCTAAATTCTGACAAAAATCGTACAAAAAGATTAAGAATGCAATCTGTCCATCGAATCACCATGAAGGATTAATACGGAGGAATTGATGCTTAATTTGATATGTTTTCATTTCAAAATCAATTGTGCAACTTTGTAAACACAACTAGACGCGTAGAACACCATTAAATAATAACTTGTATTCCCTCATATCCTTTATAATTCTGATGTTTGGATTGGGCACGAATATGAAGAGTAGAAGGGCTCTACTAAAAAGGTGGTATCTGAGATATTTTATGTGATTAAATTAATATTTAAGGTGGTAGTATGATAACTAGCTTGAATCCCGTGCCAAGCACGGATAATCAAAAAATATTTAAATGATCTCTTAAATATAAATAAAATTAGTTTAAAGAAAATAATATTTGATGTGTGAAAGAAAATTCTTTCAACTTTTAAAACTCTAAAATTAAACTTTGGGTTGAATTATTTTTAATGAACTTGTAGAATGATCAATATTTACCACTATAAATTAAGAATGAAAAAAAAAATTTAAGCAATAAACTTAAGAATTTAAAATAAAAAAATGCGACAAGCATTTGCTTTTATAGTGCTCATGTTTTAATTTATAGGGCCCGTGTTTTTTAAAAAGAAAAACCCCTATTTTTTTATTTGAATCACTTATTGAAATAATTTATAGATTATAAGTTTATTTTATGGATTCTCTTTCAAAATAATAGATACTTTTTACATATTTGTGATTTCTTATAAAGCATTAATGGAGAAATAAGAGATTTTATAAAGAATAATGATATTATATTGTTCTTTTTTTGGCTTTATTTATAGAAGTATAATATAACAAGAAGTATAATATAACAATGATATAAAGAATAAAATATTTGCGTGAATTTGAGTCCAATTTTATATTGCCTTTTTTATAGAATTTTACTTACCCAATTTGAAACCTGCATCAAACGTATTGTCCTGAAGAACCTCCAAAAAGGCTCATGCTCAAATTGGTAACAAGAATAACTAGCCATTGAAGACAACAAGATTTTTTTTTTTTAATTTTTTTTATATACAAACAACACCTATGAAATCAACCTAAGTCATACAAATCTCAACTCCCCGGCAACGGCGCCATTTTGATAGAGGACTTTTTGGTCGTTTGCTAAAGCCTCTAATCAAACAAAATTTATAAACTCCCTTAACTATAACTACAAAGTGTAGTGGCAAGTAGAGGGTCGATCCACAGGGAGACGAGTTGCGAGACTTCTCTTTAGGTGTTGGGGGATCATGTAAGATAGGGGTAGATAATAGTCTAAGCTATGGTCACCACAATGCAAGCAACAAACAAAGAAACATCGGGGTAGAGGTTAACTCGTGTGCAACGGACTTTATATAGTTAGATTAGAGTTTACTTTGATTTAATCGCAAAGGTGTGGAATCAAATACGAAGAGCGATCCGATCCTGGATCGGGCTTGGGATCGCCTCCGAGAGTCCTGTTCCCATCACTCTCGTGAGTGAGAACAAGACCTACGGGCAACAAAAATCCAAACAACCCGTCAATTCTCTTTTCCTCTCGGAGTAAGAGGGTAAAATTCCCTTTTTATGGGGTGAGTACAAGTTTCGACTCTCGCCGTTCCCTTGACTCAACTCCTCCCATTGAAATAAAGTCGGTTCTCATGCGGACCCAACTCTCGTTGGTGCCCGGGAAGGAGATCCGAGTGACGTTAAATCAATGGGAAGAGCTACCCACTTTCGGGGTTCACAATCAAACCAACATCGACCCATTTCTAACCATAATCAATCCATTAGCACAAAATGAGTCAACCCCTAACCCTAAACAACTACTCACTAATCAACATCACAACTAACAAAATCATCAACATCAAAAACATTAATAACAAATAAACTAAAATCTCAAACAAACATCAATGACAAAAATAAGAACAAAGACAAGAGCAAATAACTAATAGCAATAAAAAAATATCATAATCAACTAAAATTCATAAATAGACAATGAAATACTAAAAAAAATGAGATTAGAAATTACCCACAAAGTATGTGAGAGATTGAAGATCAAATGACAAAAACCCATAAAAATCCATGAGCAAACTCCATTAAAATACCTCAAAGCTTCAAATATTTACCAATGAAAGAGAGAAAATAAAAATAACTAACTAAAACAAACAATGAAGTAAAGTTTTGACTAAGAAAATTAAAATAAAGATAAGAAAAACTAATAAATTAAACTAGGGTTTATAAGAATTAAAAAGAGGAAAAAGAGAAAAAAAGGCTAAGAAATAAAACGGCTACCGTCTCGCTTAATTGCTGCCCCCCTTCAATCTGTTCGCTGCTTGCTTTTAAAGTATAATATTCGAAAAATGGGCCTGGAGGAGTAGATGTTATATTTTTTTGGCGGTCCAATTGAACATGAATGAAGACCAGTTTCAGCTGGTAAGAGTTGCTGCACATGTTCTTGGATGTCTCGGGTTAAACCTCTTGGCAGCATATCTTTTTTTTTTGCTTGCTGTTGCTGCTGGTGTACGCGTGAGGAAGATCGATCAATCGATCTTTGTAGATCGACCGTTCGATCACCCTTGACTAACTCAACAACATTCTGGTGCTTTTTTGTTACAAGATCGATTGGTCGATCTGTTGAGATCGATCAATCGATCTCTTTTTCTTTCGGCACATCATTTTCAAAATGCTCTATCTCCCTCGTTATAACTCCGACTTTGACGTGTGACCAGTCGTTTCGAAGCTAACGAACCCAACTTTTGTCTTTCAACAAGATATTCACCAAAATATGAGCGAGTTGACCACCATCAACCCCTTAAGTTGACTTTCCACAAATGATGCTTCTTGCTTTTCTCGGGAAAAAGGTATAAATCCTACAAAAATCCCACAAACGCATGCTTCCCTCGAAAGGGGTGTAAATCCAAGAAAAACCAAATAAAATGTAACAAAAATCACATAGAAACATAGCAAATATCGCGTGTAAAAGGAGTCAAAATAGGGTTTATCAACTCCCCCCAAGCAAGCCCTTGCTTGTCCTCAAGCAAGATTAACAAGAAAGCAACCAACATGAAGACTCGCAAAATAATAGCACACACAAGCAAAAAGCATCCCAATGGCATAAATGATGAACACACTTGCATCAAAAAGTCGGCTTTGCAAAAACAAACATCAAAAACCCGACCAAAGGCTTAGAAAGCACAAAAAGACATGGATACACTCTTGGGCTCATGGCTCCATTAACGTGAAGTGACAACCCGAGGCTTCCGAGCTAGTCTCTAAATGGCCCACACGAGACACACCAACCAACCAAACTGAGCCGAAGCTTCCAAGCCAATCACAAAGATGCGAGCAAACCTCACTTTAGGTTTGTGCAATCCAAATGACAACCACACTCAAATGTGTTTAGGCATCACTCTCGCTTAACCTATGACTCAATGTATTGTGAGCCTCTAACACAAAGATGAATCCGTGTTTCGCACCTCGGTACTCGGGGACTCAATGGCTATGACTTCACTAGAAGTATATGGACCAAACTAAAAGAGGTGAAATGGTAAAGGCTAAAATGTGGGGAAATGGAAAAAAAAAGACATGGTTATGGTTACAAAAAGGAGTAGCATAACTAGCTAGTTAACTCAAAACAAATCAAAAGGACCCATGGTATCACACAACTTGACATTTATTAGCTACTAATATTTTTCTATACAAACTTTTGACTTTTTCTTTTTTTTTTCTTTTTCTTTTTATACTTTTTTTTTCTTTTTTTTATATAACTTTTTTTTCTTTTTTTTCTTTTTTTTCTTCTTTTTTTTTTCAAATGATATAAAAAAAATAAATACTATATTACCAAAAGCGGGTAGTGAACCAAAGGGCTCTTAGAGCCATACAATACCAACTAACCATTTACAACCATACTAAAATTAACATATCACCATGATATATACAAGTGGTGATCTCAAGAAAAAAAAACAAAAATATAAAATAAGCTAAAGACTCATGCCAAGTGTGATAAAGTAACAACCAACATACCATCATCCTAGCCAACTAGTATGCTACAAAAGAGTAAGGGTGAATGTGAAGAAAGGTGAAAGTGAAAGGACACGAAAGAAAATGGAATGCTGAAATGAGATGTGAAAGAAAGTGGGGGATAATGTAGGGTAATGAAAGGGGTAAGAAAGAAAGATCATAGGGGTGACGAGAGGGATAAGAAAGAGGATAGACTTGATCCAAACTAGCAACTAGATTCATGCAATGCCCAAGTCCCTCAAGTCATGCCTAGTGCGCTACACATTAACATCTCAAAAACAAGCATGTTTTTAATGGAGAAGGCTCAATCCAACCTCACAATAGGTTCATTTGTGTTTGCTCAACATCTATGGCGGCGCCACTAACCCAAGTGCGCTATGCGTTCCCTAAAGAGGTTCGCCTAGAATCCTACTTGTGCCGAATCAAAGGAATAGAACCGCAAGTCAAAGAGTGGCACCCATGCTCTCACACTCAAACAAAACCTAGGTCGGGGGTTTAAAAAGCAAAATCCAAAAACAAAACCAACCAATGCAAGCATGTCACCAACATCACATCACATCCAAAAAAAAGGGAACAAAAAGGAATGGGCATGCATATAGGAGCAACGCTAATTGAAAAAGATTAAAAAAAAAGAAGAGAAAAACAACCAAACACGATAAATATGCACAAAAAGGGAAGTGCACCCTCCCCCCAAGCAAGACCAAGCATCGTCCCGAATGCTTGAAGGCTCGAAAAAAAGGTGCAAAAGGAAAGGTGGCACACCCTAGCCAACAAGGCTATAAGGGACCCTCTAAAGGGTAGGTGGGTGGGATAAAAAAAATCAAACATGTCATATCAATCCAAGCAACCAAGCCTTCCAAACTTCCCAAAAACACAAGAAACAAATCAAAAACACAAAAACTTAGAAAAAGAAAATTTGGTTGGGTTGCCTCCCAACAAGCGCTTCTTTAAGGTCATTAGCTAGACCTTTTTCAGTAAATAGCGAGTTAAACTCCTCAAAAATTCGTCAAACTCACTTCCACTGAATGTGGAGAATAAGACATAGAAGATCAGAAGAGAATAGACAAAGAGAATCAAAAGCAAGAAAGCACATAAAAATGGCTTATCATTACATGATGAAAAGCCAAAGAAAAAGCAAACAAAAGGAGAAGAAAAACAATCGATTGGTATGTCATGACAAAGGTTAACATAAGTCATGATATGACCAACCGGGGGCAAGGCATCACAAGCATCAATATTAGTATGAATAGGGGTGGTAAGAGGCATATCATAGTGACCAAGTGACATAGTAGAAAAATCAACATAAGACACAAAAGGAGCATGTACTTGAGCCTCATCAACAATATAAGCACTACTCTCTAAATCACTAGGCTCATATAAAGGGCTATCATGCACAAAGATAGGAGATCCATCAATATGTGGCATACAAGACACCTCATAAGGAGTCTCACAAGCAAGGGGTGCAAGATCACATGGCATAGGAAAATCATGTTCAAGAGGCATAAAAACAGGAGACTCATAAATACACATGGTAGAAGACTCATGAAAACAATGCACAAAATCACATGACTCACCCATGTGAGGATCACAAAGGGGTTGGGGAGAGCAATCAATAGAAGAAGGGGGGTGCTAGATCAAGATTTAAGGCCAAAGGCCCATTGGGTTCTAAACATTCCTCTAACTTCTCACTATATGGCTCAAGGCTCTCAACAAAGTTCATCGTATCCTCAATCAAAGTGTCACCACTACTAGGAGTATTCACCAAAGTCTCAATGATGGGTGAGGAAGAGGATTGATTCATAGCTTGAGTCAAGATCATGCAAAACTCCTTAAAATCCTCATTCTCATAAATTGACTCATCTTCGCCATCACTAGACCAATTATGGGGGCATGGGTTAGAGGATAAAGCTAAGAAACTAGCATCCTCATTTTTATCAATCAAATCATCCCCTAAAGTAGTGTTCCAACTATTCCCAAGTGGCATAGGTGCAATGGACTCAACAAGGTCAAAAGTGAAAGCAATGGGTATGCCAAGGGGTGGGGAGTTAGGAATTTCCTTCTTGTAAGTGTCCTTGGCAAACCATAAAAACATGTTCCAACCTTGCTCAATTGGTTGGTCAAGGAACTCATACTCATATATAGCCTCAATTTGCTCCCGAGTCCTATTATTCAAACCCATGTACAAAGCTAAACAAATTTGTCCTTTTTTAAGACCATGATCACTGGGGAGAGAATCACCATATCTCCTAAAGAACCTCCAAAAAGGCTTACGCTCAAATTGGTAACGAGAATAACTAGCCATTGAAGACAACAAGATTTTTTTTTTGATTTTTTTTATATACAAACAACACCTATGAAATCAACCTAAGTCATACAAATCTCAACTCCCCGGCAACGGCACCATTCTAATAGAGGAATTTTTATGTCGTCGCTAAAGCCACTAATCCAAAAAAATTTATAAACACCCTGATTTAACTCTACACAAGTGTATTGGCAAATAGGGGGTCGATCCACAGGGAGACGAGTTGCGAGACTTAGGGCCTCTTTAGGTGTTGGGGAATCATGTATAGGGGATTGGTGATGAGCTAGACTACAAATATAACTATGAAAATAACAAACCAAGAAGCAATGGGATGAGGGTTAGCTCACTTGTGACGGTTGTCCTTTCGTAGATGTTTTGATTTCCTTTAGTTTGATTAGAGAGAAGTGGAACACAATACAAAGAGTGATCCAATCCTGGATCGGGCTTGGGATCACCTCCGAAAATCTCATTCTCCTCACTCTCATGAGTAAAGATAAGAGAATCGGGCAACAAAATTTTACTATCTATCAATCCTCCCCTACTCTCGTAGGTGAAGGGGAAAACTCCTAATTGAAGGGGTGATTGCAAGGTTCAACTCTCGTCGATCCCTTGCACCCGACTGCATTCATTGAACAAGGGTTTAGGTTACTCCGGGATCCAACCCTCGTTGACCTCCCAAAAGCAACCATGACAACCCTCAAGCAATGGATAGAGCAACCCTTCTACTAAGTCTCTATCCAAACCGATGTCAATCAATATTCCACCATTATCAAGCCATCAACAATGGTTGAGTTAACCCCAAACCCTAACTAACTACTCACTAATCAACATCACAACTAACAAACCATTCTAGAACAAATAACAAAAAAAGAACATGATAAGAAATAAACAAGACAAATAGAGAAATATTATAAATCAACTTAAATCAAGAAATAAATAATACAATACTAAAATAAAGAAAGATTAGAAGTTACCCACTAAATATGAAGAAGATTGAAGAGAAAATAATAAAAACCCATAAATGTTACATCACCAAACACCATTAAAATAGCTTGAAGCTTTAAATGATACCAATAATGTTGAGGACATAATGTAATAAACTAAAATAAACAATAAAATAAAGTTTGATTAAGAAAAATAAAATAAAGACAAGAAAAATTAAAGAAACTAAACTAGGGTTTATAAGAATAAAGTGGGGAAAAAAGGAAAGGAAAGACTAAGGTAAAGCTACTACTCCCTAATCGCTGCCACTATTCTGTTTATAACATTGGCATTTTCGAAATTGGCTTGTTTAGTACAAGATATAAATTGCCCGCGTGCAAGAGTATAACAGGATGCAGAGAGCTCAGTTGGTAGGTGTATATACTCTGAAGCAGCAAGTCGCATGTTCGAATACACTTGGCAGCATCTTTTTTGCACCTGCTTGCTGCTGTGTGGAGGAGAGGAGGTGTGCAGGCTGCGATTTCCGATCGATCGGTCGATCCATTGAGATCGATCGATCTCCCATGTAAATATTTTGCACATTCTGAAATACCATCCTCATAAGATCGATCGGTCGATCTAAAGAGATCGATCGGTCGATCTCTTTCGAGTTGCTCAAATACATTCTGGAATTTTTGCTTATGAGATCGATTGGTCGATCCAAGTAGATCGATCGATCGATCTCCTTCTCTTTTGGCACGTCATTTTGAAATTGTTCTATCTCCTTCGTTATAACTCCGATTTCGACGTGTGACCAGTCGATTCGAAGCTAACGAACCTAATTGCTACCTTTCATCAAGATATCCAATAAATTGTGAGCGAGTTGACCTCCATCGGCACTTAACTTAACTTTTTATAAATGATGCTTCTTGCTTTGCTTGGGTTGGACTTTTCTCCACCTCTTGGCCTCATCTCTTCCTTGGCTTTGATCCATGCCTCCTCCAAGCTATTATGCTTTAAAGCTCGAAAATTGGTGATCATTCTGCAAAAACGAGCAACAAACATACTACCCTACAAAAGGGCGTAAAATCAACAAAATACAATGGAAATGGACAGAAACCAAGGAATATTCAATAAATATTAGGCCCAAATAGAAGGTAAAATTGAGGTTTATCAATGCCCACCCAACATAGGATATTATTTTTAGTGTTTCGTATGAAAAGTAAGATTGCCGAGAAGAAGTAAAGGTCAGGCAAACAATTATGTGAGGAAGATTTAAAAAGGATATGTTCGCAACCATGTCAAACAAAATCAAGACGTTGGTATATCCAATTATATAGGATGACGTAAATAAAATGTGGGAGACCATGGCGCAAACCATTCGAAAGATGGAAAAATAGACTTTTCGAGTGTTGACGGGGAAAACAAAGGTGTGCAAAGAGTCTTGGTGGTGGAATGAAGAAGTGCAAAACAAGATAAAGGATAAAACCAAGAGATTCAAAGAGCTCATGACTTGCACGGAGAAGGAGGATAAGACAAATAAAAAGGAGAGGTACAAAGAAGCAAAGTGGGCGGCAAAGAAAGCTGTAGCAGAGGCAAAAGATTGCGCATTCGAAGCCTTTTATCAAAAGCTTGAGACCAAAGAGGGGGAGAAGTTTATTTATAAGCTGGCAAAAGCAAGATCTCGACAGAAAGACTTAGGGACAATGAGGTTTATCAAGGATGAAGGTGGACGAGTACTTTTTAAACAAGAGGACATCAAGAAGAGATGGCATCAATATTTTTCCCAACTGATGAGACTAGGGGTCTAAAGAAGGAAATTTAACAAACTTTAGACTTGCAAAGAAAACAGGATCATGGGTCGATTATTGATATTACCATAGTATAAGTAAGAGAAGCTCTCAAAAAAATGGGGAGATTGATGGAGACATTGCTAATCAAATACAACTGGGTTGGCTTAAATGACGAGCAACAAATAGGGTGCTTTGTGATAAAATGTTCCCAACGAGATTAAAAGGTAAATTTTACCGCGTTGTAATTAGTTCGACGTTGTTATATGTGACAGAATGTTGGCTTGTAAAGAAATTTTTTGAATATACGCTAAAAGTAACAGAGATGCGTATGCTGAGGTTGATGTGTGGTAATACCTTGATGAATAGGATAAGAAACCAGGAGTTCAGGGAGAAGTTAGGGCTTACACCTATCTCCGCAAAGATGCGGGAAAACAAGTTGAGATGGTTAGGGCATGTGCAAAGGAAGACAAATGACGCCCCTGTAAGAAGGATCGAATGCATCATAGCGGAGGGCAAGAGAAGTCGAGGAAGACCTAGAAAAACGTGGGAGGAACATATTAGAAATGACATGCATGAGCTTCACCTCTTCAAGGGCCTTACCAAGGATAGCCACAGTTGGCGGCGCCTTATCCATGCCTAGACTACTAAACCCGTCCCTTTCGTCCTTCGTTTATTGTTGTTCATGCATTTTATTCCTATTTACCTCCTTCTTTAATTTTACCTTTAGTTCTAATTATTTGTATGTATTCTATATATCCTATCAGTAACTTGCAGGTTTCTCTCTCTTTGAAGACCCTTCTCGAACCGGGGGACTCTTTGATCGCTCTCTCCTTTATGAGTATGAATTGCCTTCATTCTCCCTTCTCCAGACCCTGATCATTGTTGGTCTGGTGATGATGATGATGAATATATAATTATTGAGAATATGGACTTGGCTCTTTTGGGAGAAATCTATACTATAGACGATCTAGACGGTCTCTCAAGAGAGGTCCTGAAAACTAAAATATTATTTTCATAAATTTATCTGATAAATTGTCATAGTCCCTTATCATACGGCTATTAATTTGTTAAAATCCAATTAAATAATTAGTTATAACAAGTGTAATGTAACATAAGAGTGGAGGAAATCTAGTGATAGGTCATTCTTTCTAGAAAGTAAGGGAATCATACCTCAAATAAATCATTTCATTTCCACATGATTACCCTTAACTCCGCAATGAAAAAGTCAATGAAATGAGCAGAAATATTCACATGGGAGAATCTAGTACTCAAATTTTTGGTGGCCTAAATGCCTCGATATTTTAACAAAATGCTCAAAAATGTCATTATTTTAAATTAATTGTTATTTTCGTTCAGTTCAATTTTTTTAAATCATTTTTTTTACAATGACATACTATTTTTTTGTCTTATTCCTACATTTTAATTTTCTAATAATATCATGCACACAATTTAGTTTCTCTTTTCATCGATTACGATTATTAATTTTTTTTCTTTAATAACACTATATTTCTAAATCAAAAGGGGCAGTAGAAGTTTTTAAGAAAAATTATCCACAATGATTTAGTATATAAATAATTTTGATTAATCATGCAGAATAATAACATTTTAGGATCACTTATCAAGCAACATTGTTGCTCAAATGGTGATTGATTTATATAAGTTATTTATTACAAAATGAAAAAGTAACATAAATATTCAAAAACATAAGGATTAAGGTTAAAATAATAAGAAATAAAATTACTTAATTACCTTTTTTAATATCAGCTCTTTTTTTATAAGATTGTCTCACCATAAGAAAAACCATATAATTAGCCCATGTCTTGAATTATCGTTTTGAAATTATAACTGAACACTTTAACACACCTAAATATACCTAGATTAGTAGAATAGAGATTGTCTCATTTAATAATTTGTGTTTTAATATTTTTTTCTTTTATTCATGTTTAATAATTGTTCCGTTCTTTTGTTTTATGAATATTTGATACTATTTTTGTGCCTTTCTTTTATGAATATATATATAATCAACTAATTAAATTTCACCTACCCATTTTGCACTAGGCGCAAAATGAGATAGACAGATAGATTATTTACTACAATTGAACTTTGATGACTTACATGCAAAATAATGAGAAGGAAATATTATTGGGAATCATCCCACCAATTGCTGTTACATATAACTAAAGAGGAGCAGCGTGAGATCAATAAAAAAGTATGAGGAAGAAGTGAGTGTAATAGCTAGTAGGTACCTACAGTAGCAGGTAAAAATGTGAAATGGGTGTTGTCAGCAAATTGTATACAAATGTTGAATTACGTAGAAATAAGCAATAGTATAGATGATTCACAACACATATTCGCACCATAAATAGGATTATTGAGGACAATGCTTTATACAAAAAATGGAACTTACTATTAACATAGAGAGAGCTAGTAGGAAATAAAGACGACTAAGAATTTAAAAATAAAAGATGATGTCGTACTACTATTTTCTATAGGATAAATAATAATTTGAAATAACTAATAAAAAAGTCATAGTACTACAATTATAAAATACGATGGAGTATGATCACAGTCTCAAGTTAGTTTTCTTGGTCTTTAAAGAAGGGGTATTTTTAACTCCTGTATGATTGAGAATATAGGCAAGTAACATGGCACGCACTAATTTTAAACAAATGGAGTACATGATTATTAACGAACCCATAATGATGACTTCTAATTTTTAACTCCTACCAAAAAACTAGGTTGCCAGTTTATAAAAAACAGAAAGTTCCTTAATCCTTAAAAAATCCATCAAATTGTGCCCTTGTTACCTGATTAGTGACTAACCAAGGGAGGCCCAACCATAGATATGCCCCTGATTGACTTGTTTAAAAATTTTCTATCACTAGTTGTGGGGTCGCATACTATGTATGCGGTCCCCTAAGTTACACTATCGAACTGAATGTTATTTATACACTTTTATTATGAATAATACAAACAAAAGTATAAGAATGTCAATGTGTTGCGTGTCCAGAGAATAAAGAATTTGTGGACGTTTTTTTTGTTGCAATTGTTGGCTGTTGATAATGTGTAGATGAACTCGCAACATCATTTTGATAGTTGTGTACTTGTAGTAGAATGAGCTGGCAACTTTCGTATGCTGTAAGGCCTGGGATTAATATATATTGGTGTTAGGTGGTACAATCTATTGTGATGAATGACTGCCGGACGGCATGCAGTGTAATCGTTGGTGATTTATCTGAAAGAAGTGCATTAGATTTCAATACCCACTTGAGTATTCCGCTTTTAGATAAAGATACGGTTAGACTCAACTATATCTAAAGTGGCTTAAATTTGTAGTTTGCATATTGTTTAAGGGTAGTTGTTGGTAAATTTGTAGTTTGCTAATATGATAATAATCTATTTTACACCACATAATGACAATAAAAGCAAGCAAGCTAAGCTGGATTACAATGTACTTGCTGTGTTTGGGCCTAACACAACAAAAAAAATGCAAATTTCCGACTACCCAAAATAGTCGGAGTTTAGTCGGTATAGAGCTATACCGACTAAATTCCGACTTTTCAGGGTTAGTCGGCTCAGATTGGTCGGTAAGTCATTTTAGTAGGAAAATAGTCGGAAATTTCCGACTACCCATTTGGTCGGAAATTTCCGACTACCCATATAGTTGGAATTTAGTCGCCAAGCACTATTTGAGATTAAACCCAAAATGAATAAAAAAAAATTAATAAAATTTTCCGACTAAATTACCAACCAGTTTGCGACCAGCTAGTTAGTCGGAAAAAAAAATTAAAATGAAAGTGCCACGTCATACCCACGTGGACACACCTCAACAATCAACTTGCAAACACACCAATGTCGCTGGGAAGGATCGATCCCCCGACCTCATGGATATGTGGTCAATGCTCCAACCAGTAGGCCATGTTATGGTTTTTTTTTTTTTTTTTTTTTGAAAGCCATGTTATGGTTATTGGTACTAAAAGCTATGTTATCGAACTTATAACATAATAACTCTCCTTCCACTTATTATTATTATTATTATTATTATTATTATTATTATTATTATTATTATTATTATTATTATTATTATTATTATTATTATTATTATTATTATTATTATTAAAAAAAAAAAATTTTTTGGCAAAAAAAAACCTTTTTCATTTACCAGATAAACCAAATACATCAAGTCAAAGGGAACTCGGAAAATCCTATTTGCATCAGTGTGAAACCGACCCACCTTCTATGAAGGGTTTCCTCGGCCCACTCTTCATGTGCATACAGGCAAAAACCGATGCCAAAACAAGCTGACACAGAAGCCAGCAAAAAGTAGCTATACAGTGTAACATAAATACATCTCAGTATGTATAGACACAGCTCAACACTGGAAATGAAAGCATTCATGCAGCAACACTGAGGCAACACCTTATGTCCACATCAACAATCCACTGATGCAGCAGCTTCAACAGTACAAACCAGCAGACAGGTTCACACATGAAACAACATCACAACATCAGTAGACCAGAAGTTAAGAGAATAAGTCATTCAGCAACTTCCATTACGCCACCAGCAGGCAGCAGCAATCCACTCATTATGCATACAGTAGCAGCAAGGCAGAAGATCATCTAGTACAGGTCTCTAGTACAAAGGCCACAGCAGAAATCAGCAGCACACTTCTTCCAGTTCAGAGCAAGTCAAGCCAACATAAGCAGATACAATACGCCTATGAATGCAGGCACAAACCAGTACTTAACACAGCAGACAGACACTTCAACAAGGCAGCATACAAGGGCCAATTCCTCAGAACAGTATGCACCATGGCAGCATCCCAACAACAACAGCAACTCAGTATCACAAAGAGGGAATGCAACACCAGCACAATATCAAAGCAATCAGCGAGAAGCCAACAGCAAGCACAACACCTTAAGTGACCAGCAACAAGGCAGCATTGTGTTCTACTTCATGTTATTGGCATGCACAGCATTCAGCTCCAATATAATCAATAACAAGAAGCTCCAGCAGCTCCAGAAACACATAATCAGCATCTAGCATCAACAAATCAGCTCAAGTACAATACTTCCTCAACAGCAAGCGCAGTACTATCACCCCACAAACCAAGCATTACAGAACCCAAACATCACAAAGCAACTACAATGTTAAAGGAGCATAGCAAAGATAAGGCAAAAACATCAGGGCATCAACGCAACAGACACATCAACCTACTGATCAATATATAGCCATTGAATATTGCTATTATTCACATCCATAGGATATAAACCCTGCATACGACGCCTAATAGTTAGCCGTATAGTGCCGAAAACCTGCTGCGAGGTGCAAACATAGACTTTCCAGATAGCTGCATTCCTATTCATCCAAATATGGTAAATGATAGCAGCATAAATAGCACAAACCAACCTCCTTTGCAAACCGTTCTTTTTGGACTTCCGAAAATTCATCTTATCCATAGGTCGGAGAACAATCCCTACCCAACTACTCAATGCGGAGACACAACGCTGACTATAGGGACATGTAAAGAAAAGGTCCGTCACCACGCCTAAATGCAACAATTTATCCTTAGTACGCAGCCTCTGTTTGGCAACTAACCAAGCTATAACTCGATGTTTTGGAACTGAAATGCGATTCCAAACCAAATGCTTCCATGGAGCCTTCAAGTTGGATCTCATAAGGTCTGTGTAAGTTTCCTTTATCGAGTAATAGTCCTTGACAATCCAGTCTTCAAGTCTATCATTCACAGCGCACATTTTCTTCAATGCCCAGCTCGTTGTGATAGGAGCATTGAAGATATCCCATCGACCTCCTTTAGTGTACACGCCATGGACCCATCTCACCCATAGGGATTCACTCATTGTAGCCAGATGCCACGCAACTTTACCAACAGCAGCTATATTCCATACTTGAAGATTCTGAACGCCCAAGCCACCCACCTTTTTCGGTGTACAAACCTCCTCCCATTTAACGTTACCCAGTTTATGATTCTCCTGCACGCCAAACCACAAGAACGATCGACAAATAGAGTTAACTATATTGATTACTCTTCTAGGTAAAATGAAAATTTGACACCAATATGCAGAAATACCCATCAACACTGAGTTTTTAAGCTGCAGGCGGGTGGCATACGAGAGATGCTTCGCCTGCCACAGCCTAATTCTAGAAGTCATCTTATATGCAATTTTCTCACAATCCACCGCACTAAGCCTCTTCGAAGACAAAGGCACACCTAGATAAGTAAAAGGAAGAGAACCCAACTGAAACTTGGAAATTTGCACCAATTCCCTCTGAATACCAAGAGGCACCCCGACAGTATACAAGGCTGACTTAGAGAAGTTAGGTTGAAGCCCGGAAGTCTTCGCAAAGGTAGCAATACAATTACATAGGGCCTGGACGGACGCAACCTCTCCTTTGCAAAAAAGCATCAAGTCGTCAGCGAAACACAGATGTGAAAGTTTAATGGTCTTACATCTAGGGTGAAAACGATAAGAACCCTCAGCCCTCTTCCAGAGCCTAGATAAGTATTTCATACCCACCATAAATAGAAGAGGGGATAAGGGGTCCCCTTATCTAAGCCCCTTCCAAGCCTTGAAAACAGGTGTAGGACTTCCATTAATCATAAGCACATACTGCGTGGAGGTAATGCATGCCATAATGACTTTGATGAAATGATGAGGAAACTGAAGCACTACTAGCTTTTCCTTGATGAATTGCCAATCAAGGGAGTCATAGGCCTTGCATAAGTCAATCTTTATAAGACAACTAGGTGCGCAGTTCTTCCTAGTGTAATGTTTCACAATATCCTGGCATAGCAATATATTATGCATTATCCTGCGTCCCGCTACAAAAGCACCTTGCGCATGATTGATGATGTCGCCTAGAACCAGTCTTAATCGAGTACAAATTAGTTTGGATGCACTTATAAAGAACATGACAACAAGCAATGGGGCGATAATCACCTGGGCATGAAGGATTCTGCTTTTTGGGAATCAAGGTAAGAGTAGTAATAGCCTAGTTCTTGGGTAGCTTCCCTGTCTGGAAAAAATGCGAGATCACACGCACCACATCAGGCCCCACAACAGTCCATGCAGACTTATAGAATTTACTATTGAACCCATCCAACCCAGGAGCCTTCTCATCAGGAATACTCCAAAGGGCCAATTTAATCTCCTCCGGCGTAAAGGACAAATCCAACAATTGATTTTGTTGACGTGAGAGACAAGGACCTTGCCGGATAACATTGAGGTCGACAGACGCCCTGTCTGGAAGTATTGTACCAAAGAGCGCAGCATAAAATCATAGAACTTCTGTTGAATTAGCCCCGGATCAAAGATATCCCTACCATCCTCACTGAGAACACTAATGCGGTTGGCGCGATTACGCTGTTTGATGCTCTGATGAAAAAAAGAAGTGTTTTCATCCCCGAACTTAATCCACTGCTGTTTAGCCTTCTGCCTAAGGGATTGCTCAAGGTCATTTTTCATCTTCAATAGTTGTGCAGACAACTGTTGTTCCTGATTAGCCAGGACAAGCACATCAGGGTGATCACGCATTTGACCCTGAATATCTAACAAAGTAGCCTGAGCATTCTCCAAACTAATCTAAAGATTAGACCTACCAAACAGAGTTTTAAGTCTATCCTTTAACAACCGTAACTTCTGAGTAATTATGTAACCAGAGTACCCCACCGTGTCAACAGCCCACACCTCCCGAACTACCTCAAGATAATTTTCCCGCCCAGTCCAATAATTGAAGAACCGAAAAGGTTTTCGACCTTTGGGAGTTTGAAGGAACTGGATCACCATAGGGGAGTGATGATAGTCCCCCTTCAGGGAGAAAGAAGGTCATGTAACTCACATAACGCCATGCACTCCCTCAAGGGGGAAACCTCATGAAGTCTAATCGGGGCTCCAATTCTCTCATTCAAATTGGCAACGCAATTAAAATCCCCAAGAACCAGCCAACGAAGCCGACATCGAGTACTAATAGCAGCCATATGTTGAAATAAATCAAGCCTATCCCTCCGAAAATTAGACCCATACACGAAGCAACACAGGAAACGAGCACCCATTCGAGGAGTGACCTCAAGATGGATATGCTGACTAGAACATTCTAGAATGTCTACCTGTACACTCCCACTATGCCATCCCACCACAATCCGCCCACCATCATGCCACGCAAAATTATTAGTAAAACACCAATGGGGACAAAGCCGAAGATAAAGAGATCCCAATCCACTCCGCTTTACCTTAGTTTCTAGGAGACCAAAAAGGTGGATAATATAAGTTGAATGAAACTGAGCAACCTCAACCCGTTTCCAAACCTTATTGAGTCCCCAGACATTCCACGCACAAATGTTGGCCATTCCCCGGGATGGGATCAAGTTCCAGCGCTGTATAATGTTGATCGTGCTCATCAGATAAATCAGGCACAAATGTCAAAACACTAAATCCCTTTTCAGTAAGCACCGCAGGAATCTGCTCCACTTCATTCCCCTCCATTTCTGATGGTGGTATATCCTCTTTGTCACAAACAAGACCTCTTTCCTCCTCCTCCGCAATGGGTGCTATATGTTGAGAACCTGTTCGAACACCTTTTCGATAAGGTCGGAACCCATCTTCGTCCACCTCTAGAAGTGGTTTAGGAACCCGTGGTTGCCCCAACCTACAATCAGCAGTATTATGTCCAAATTGAGAGCAATTAGTACAAGAAATAGGTAACCAATCATACCGCACCTTCTGTGTAATGATTTCATCGTTTTCATTAGAAAAAAACAACTCGTCAGGGAAACCATCCTCAGTATTCATATCCAATAAAACACTAGCATACATCATTCTACTCATAGAGGTAGTAGCAGTATCAACCTTAAGCATATCCTCAGTCCAGTACCTAATGTCATTCTTGGGAGATTTGACCCAAACTGGAAGCTTAGTAATACTAGCCTTCTCATAAGAAATAGATGCAGTCCAAGGTTTAACTACAATCGGCTTCCTATCAAATGAAATTCCATGCATATCACAAGCCTGTTCTTGATGTGTGTTATGTAAGAATCGCACAAAAAAGACATCCTTATTAACCATCCCCACTTTATCGATCTCCAAGTCTTCCCAAATCCGTCTAATAAAGCCATCAATGACATTAAGTGGGGGGTTCGCACTAGTCACATAACAAACCACAGAGTTTTCCCAAAATTTTATTTCCTCCTTCACATCCTGCTTGCTAATCTTACCAATGATACGAGAGGGGTTAGAATTGTTACCTCCTACCACCGGCTGTGGCTTAGTCTGCATTGTGTCTTTGTTACCATGAATCACATTCTGACCAAACCTCCCACCTTGCACAGGCACTCCCGCAGCAGGACTCAAATTAGCACCACTCTTCAAAACAGTCACCCAACTCAATCCTACCTTATTATTATTATTATTATTATTATTATTATTATTATTATTATTATTATTATTATTATTATTATTATATATATATATATATATATATATATATATATATATATATATATATATATATATATATATATATATATATATATATATATATATATATATTATTCATATTATTTGTATTAGTATATTGTTATTACTCGTATTAGTGTATTACTAGTTTGTTATTAATTAATTGTATTAGTATATATTGAGTCGTATTAGTGTATTATAGTTAGTTATATTATTGTATTATTAGTCTTATTATTATTATTATTATTATTATTATTATTATTATTATTATTATTATTATTAGTCGTTGTATATTATTAATATATTAATAATACAAATTAAACTTTTCGAGTACCGTCAAATTAAACTAGTAAGACAAAAAATAAATTAATAATGCAAAACTATTTGTATACGACAAAATTTTAATAAAAAAACAAAATATGTTATTGGTTCGAATTGAACAAGGGACCTTTGGTTTGCGAAGCATTGTGGTAACCACTACACCACAACAAGTGGTCGGTAGTTGGTCGATGATAATTAATATTATTTTTTTATTTTTTTTTTTTCAATTTGAAATTACGACAAAAAAAACATTTAGTCGCAATTTAGTGGGAATGTCCGACTAACATGTGTTAGTCGGAAAAGTAGGCGGAATTTTCCGACTAAAAGTGGGTAGTCGGTGGGTTTTGGTCGAAATTTTGCATTTTTTTGTAGTTTGATTTGGTCACTAATTATTCCCAAAAAATTATTGGATCATACTTTTGTACTCCTTCTATTACACTTTGTATGCCACAAATAAAAAGGACATATTGTGAGGTGATATATTATACTCATCCAGCTATATTAAATGTCATAAAATAAAGTACGAGTAAGATGCAGTCAATTATCAAGGTGTCATTATAGTGTGACTTGGTGATAAACCCATCCCTTAAAAAAAATATTTGTGGCAGGCACAAGCAATTCATTGTTTTGGAATTGATGAGCAATTTCTCTTACAATTATTTTGGATTGGAATTTTCAAATATTAATCTTACACTATAATTTGTATGTCAACTAGTTATCTTGGTATATCTTTCAAACTATGGAAGTGAAGTCTACAGAGTGATGATAATGACTATCTAATTTCATACAATATAAGTTTAGCTTTTAAACATAAATATGTTTAAAATTTTACATAAAGTCACACCATTAATCATAACAATTTTCGATTGGAATTTTCAAATGTTAATCTTACACTATAATTTGTATGTTAACTAGTTATCTTGGTACACTTTTCAAACTATAGAAGTGAAGTCTATAGAGTGATGATAATGATTATGGAAATTGATAAAGCATGTTCAATAAGTGTCACCGCACTTGATTCAGATAAAGGGTCTATCGAATTTCGTACTATATAAGTTTAGCTTTTAAACATAAATAGGTTTAAAATTTTATATAAAACACTGAGTCATGGGTGATATCATTAATAGTCTTTATAGCATTCTACTGTTTTAATTCGCA
>CM033456.1:8614274-8634274 GCA_019425755.1 Amaranthus cruentus
TGGAGGTTATTGAGGTGGGTTAGAGAAAGGTTGGGGAAGAAGGGTTTAATTAGGGATAATTGGGTAATTAGGTTTAATTAATGAAATTAAGGAAAAAGTCAAAGGTCATTGTGCATGGTCAGCGGTCAATTAGCAGGTCATCCGGTGAAGTGGCTGTATCGATGTCGTGTTTCCTAAGTTGAAGGCTGTTGTTGGTAAAAAAACGAAGTTTGAGACTGTTTATTTGAAATTGAGCAAACTTTAAGGCTGTTGTTGGTAAATAATCCTAATAATAATATTTATTATTATTATTATTATTAATATTATTATTATTATTAATTTAAACTTACTTTGAAAAAATATGACTACATTGTCTAAAATAAAATAAATAAGACAACTTAAAAGAAAAAGTGACGCAAAATAAAAGAGATATTAGACAAATTAAATAAAATAAATAAGATAAATTAAAATAAAAAATGACGCAAAATAAGAGAGATATAGGACAAAATAGTAAATTACACACATCTAAATTCGGCATTACCATTTACCATCCCAGTATCCCACGTTTTCCATTATCTCCCATTCCTTCTAAAAATTCAGAAACCACGTTTTAAAAACTCCAGTACTCAACTACTCAAAATGGTTTTGCAAGCATCAATTGGTGGTAACAGGTACTCAATTTTTCTCACAGTTTTTGCAGGTACTCAATTTTTCTCACAATTCGATCTTAACAGGTACTCGATTCAGGTTAATATCGAGCGTGGATAATGGGTCGTTTCGGGTGGGATTATATCAAGTACCTATCGGGTTAAAGGCGGTTCGAGTTGTAACAAGTTTGGGGCAATTGGAGTTTGGTTGACCACAATGTCAGGTTAATTTCAAGTGTTGGTCCTTTCGGGTAGAATTATGTCGAGTACCTATCGGATTAAAGACGGGTTCAAGTTTTAACAGGTCGGACGCAAATCGAGTTCGATTAACCATATTGTCGGGTTAATCTCGGGTATGGATTGTTTTCGAGTCGTGTGTCGTTCGATTTTGGGTCTTAAAAAATCGGGTACATGAAGTGTTACGGGTCAACATCAGGTCGAGTTTCGGTCGACTACAAGTCACCGCACCTCGGGTCTACCAACGGATCGAAGACAAGTCGATTTCGGACGGTATTACAGGTCGGGTCTATTTTTTACAGCCCTAATTGGAACTACACGGCTCTAGATATTGAGTCAGATGCTAGTAGTTACTTGACCATCTTTGGGCTTGTTTGGTTACCCACTATTAACATTGGAATTTTAAATTCCTAGGAAATAGTATTATGGTAATTTGTTTGGTTGCCAAAAAAACTAAAATTCCTAGGAATTATAAAATCCAAGGGAAGTTAATTCCTATGAGACATAGGAATTAGATTACCATATACCCCCCTTGGTTATTTACAATTCCCATGGAAATAAAAATTCCTATTGTCAAACAAACAAAAATAAGTATTTCCTAGGAAATTGACAAAGGAAGTAAATTCCAATGAATTACAACTTCCCATAGGAATTTAATTCCTACGTCAACCAAACGACTCCTTTGCGTCCTGAAACGATGCTTAACATTCAAGGTAACAAAGAGAAAAAACAAAAATTAGATAATTTTGTTAACAAAAACTAAACACTTCATTGCATTCTGGAGAAATAGAAAATTTATTAACAAAACATATTTAACAAGAGAGTAACCAAATATCTCTAATGCCCATAAACGGACAGTTTAACTTTAAATGTTAAAAAAAAAATAAAAAAAAATAAAAAAAATAAAAAAAAAAAACTGATCTGTTTATTTGGTGCTCTTGCTTGGACTACACGAAAGAAAACTTATAGTCCTTTCCGAATATTCGCTACTTCAAAGCAAGTGTCGCATAATCTCAATGGAAATTATGAGTAAGGAATAAATACTCGAAACTACACAAATTATTGCTTCATCAACTGGCGGATGACATATGGAAGGATACCGCCGTGGTCAAAGTAAGCAAGCTCCACCTACAAAAGTTTTACACAACAATTAATCAATCATTCACAAAATAATAAGACTTAAACAAGCCAAGTGAGATAATCATGTTGAAATTTAATTAAAAGGTCGATGCGCACCTCAGTGTCGAAGCGGAGTGTGCAGGTAAAGGACTTTCCATTGTCGGTGGTTACAGTGACATCTTGTCCTGGTCTGATCTCACTAACTGATGAGGGAAGATTGATTGTGTATCGCTCGTGACCAGTCAATCCCAAAGTGTCTGCATCCTCACCAGCCTTGAAGCAAAGAGGGATGACTCCCATGCCAACAAGGTTGCTACGATGGATCCGCTCGAAACTCTTAGCAATCACAGCTTTCACACCCTGTTAACCCATTTTATCTTTGCTGTTATTGGGCAAAAACTTCATTAACAAACAAGTAAATTCGCATAACAAAACTCACCTGTAGCATTGGACCCTTCGCAGCCCAATCCCTAGAACTACCACTTCCATATTCAGCACCAGCCAGGACAATTGTCTGATGACCCGTCTCCTTGTATTTCTGCAAATAGGACAAAAGATCAAAAGACGAAATGGATAAGCTTCATGTGAACAAATACCATACTATCTGTTTCTGAGAATCCATAAAGGAATGCTCTTGGATTTAAAAGGCGTGAGGTGCCCTAAGGTGCCAAGTGTCATAAAGAGAGCTAGGCTCTTAGGAACCTCATGAAGGCACTAGCCTTAGGCACTAGCCTTAGGGTGTGAGGCACTTCAAAATCTAGAAAAAAAAAGGAAAAAGATGAGACATAGATCGCAGAGCATCTTCAGAGGCTAAGCCTAAAGGGCGCTCTAAGAAGCCCTGGTTGTCTTAGGCGCGCTTGCCTTAAGGAATTAACTAGGCAAGCTTTTAAAACTAAAGGAAGATCACATTCTAAAGAAACTTAATTCTAACCATTGCAGCGTCAAAAACATATAATTTCTCCCCAGTTGGGATGTGTACTGTCTTTGGACCAACTTCTCCATTCAAAAGCTTGTTGACGATGCGGATATTTGCAAAGGTACCTCTAGCCATCACTTCATCATTACCCCTACGACTACCATATGAGTTAAAGTCCTTGCGATCAACCCCACGTTCCATGAGGTACTTGGCTGCAGGGCTGTCCTTGTGAATACTTCCGGCAGGAGAGATGTGGTCAGTAGTGATACTGTCGCCAAAGTTGAGAAGGCAGTAGGCATCCTTGACTCCAAAAGGACCAGGTGGATTCAAACTCATGTTTTTAAAATATGGGGGTTCGTGAATGTATGTTGATGTTGGATCCCATTGATAAAGAGTACCAGCAGGAACTTCAAGAGAGTTCCACATGGGATTTCCCTTGGTAATAGCCTCGTAAGTACTCTTGAACATGTCTGGTAACACACTTGATTGGACAACCTACACAGGAAGAAAACACATGAAAAACTCATGGTCCATAAAAATGTAATGAATAAATTTTTCATGAGGCAGCAATGCTGTATACCTCAGCTATCTCCTCATTGCTAGGCCAGATATCTCTGAAGAACACACTTTTGCCATCCTTTCCAATACCAATAGGCTCTTTCTCAAAGTCAATGTCAACCTATACGATACATATTGAAGTCAATCAATAATTTACAACATATTGGCCTTTCTATTAGAAAAAGTGGTTAAAAAGTATGAGACCAAAAACAATAAAATGAACATGGTGCAAAAACAAGGCCGCATCATCATATCATAACAGTTGTTGAGTAAACTGCCACCAAAATATAGACCAAATTGACTGAGCGACCGTTACCACGAGCATGACAGAAACCGTATATTTGCACTGTGGGTATGAATGAGGAAACTACATTGATAAAAAGATAGCAGTTGTGCCAGAAAATTCTGTGATGTTTTGGCTACTGCCTATTCAATCTTCAATTCATCATTTTGATATGACAACTGCAATGGCAAGTGCAGCTTCAACTAAAGCTATACATCCATATTTATTCTCAACTATGACTGAACCCGTATATTTGCACTGTGGGTATGAATGAGAAAAATTAATTCTCAACTAAGGTGGAGGCTTTTGTTGGGCTGCATTATGGTCGCAAACAAAGCTTTCATACAGGGGTCACTAATAAAATTATGGTTGATCTTGGGCTCATCGTTGTAGGTAAGTAGGCGGCTACGATGGTGGTTATTAGACTAGAAGTGATGAAGTGGCTATGGTGGTGGTTAAGTGGACATCTAGGGTTATGCTTAAGGGCGATGGTGCCAAAAAAATGAAGGGGAGGGTGGCATTACGACTTAGGTAATGGTGTTGGATAGGGAACCATATAGTGGTTTGCGACTAGGTTAACGGTGAAGGTGCGGGTGTTGAAAGGATGTGGATGGTGGTATTGAAGGCAGAAGTGGTGCTGGTGACTTATAGTGGTGGCCAAGGTTGTTAAAATCGAGATTTTATTTTGAATCGAAAGCAACTCTCATAATTGGATCGTAAAGTCGAATCGTAAAAACGACCGTTTCTACCAATTTTCAATGTAAAATACATTTAGAAACATTTTTATCAATTATTTTTGCAATAATTCATAAAGTCTCTAATTATTACTTGTAATTCTGTATCATTTAACAAAAAATAGACAAGTTGACTTAAGGTCTACACAAACCCAGACAAAGAGTGCATAAATTGATTTCATCGCGAAGAAACTTTTTTTTTTAGTACTTGAAAAAAAAAATAAACAAAACAATGCATCGCACGGTCTTAACTAGTATGTCTATATACAAATGTAAGTTTTTCAAAATGCAGTAATTCTACAGTTCATTCAAACTCTAATTTCACACAGCCTCAATAAATCAAAGTGGAGAGAACCACCAAATTCTAGACAACACAAAAATCCCCTAAACTACTAAAGTTCAAATCTGGATCGGCTCCAGGTTAAGTGTAAAAATAATACATGCAACTTGAAGTATCAAAATAAAAAAGGACATTCAAATTTGCATTAGGTAAAAAAAATCAAGAAAAATACTTACTGTGCCAGCCAGTGCATATGCAACAACCAATGGAGGAGAGGCAAGATAGTTAGCTCGTGTCAAAGGATGCACACGACCTTCAAAATTACGGTTACCAGAAAGTACAGCTGCCGCCACAATATCTACAAGAGAAACCAAGCATACAAGTTAGATTATAATGTACTAAGCCAAAAAAGAGCATTCAACTTACAAGTAATGCACTGTATATTTGTGTGGCAAACGGTGATTTTATACATGATGCTACTTAAAGATCACTAAAAGATGCAATTTAAAGGCCTGTGCTCATGAGATGTAGCAGCATATAGTCATATTGCACAATAAAATAGTATAGAAGTATAACTAATTGAACTTAACATGTAAGAGCATGCCATGAAGAAAGGTGTGTCAAAGAGAGTTACGAGAACTAACACAAAAGGAAAGCTGAAGCATAAGACAGATAAAAGGGTTACCATTCTCAGAAATAGCTGCGGAAACAGATTCATCTAGATCACCAGAGTTTCCAATACAAGTTGTGCAACCATAACCAACAATGTTGAAGCCCTGTTGATCAAAGTACTTCTGCAGACCACTATATAAAAAACAAACCCAACATTTAGTTCATGAACAAGCATTTTGAATAACATATGTATTAAGTACTTCCTTCAACAATTAAGGAGATTCGATACCTCTTTTGCAGATATTTTGTAACTACACCAGAGCCAGGAGCCAGACTAGTTTTAACCCAGGGCTTGACCTGTTAGATAAAAGAAAATATAACTTCACTTAAAATTTCCAAGCTCACATTAAAATACTTTCTACGTGCTAAATCACAGGCCAAAAAAGAATTTTCCAAGGACTATCAACTAAAATAACCGTCACACCACGATATTTCAAAAAAATATTAATGTTTTAAAAGCTGTGAAGAAACAATTTAAGTCAACTCAAATAACTGGACAAAAGACTTCGTGTAAACTTTAAAACACACTAGATAAGAAAACATATAACAAAGCAAGGTATGAGCACATTATTATTTAGGTCAATGCTACAATGACTAGACAGCATTGAAATTTTGCTAACAGGAGTAAATCATCAAAAACACAAATTTTAGATCCTAAGAACAAGAAACTTACAGTTCAAAAAGTTTCACGGGTATATTTTGTAAACTAAAGCATCATCTCAGAAGTCAAATTAAGTACTGACCTCCAGACCCAGCTCACATGCTTTCTTTGCAACCAAAGCAGCACCCAACATAACACTAGGGTTTGATGTGTTTGTGCAACTTGTTATAGCTGCTATGACAACACTACCATGCTTCAATTCAGCAGGCTGGCCATGGAATGAAAATTTAGCAACCTTATCCTGCTCTTCTTTTGGAATAGCAAAACCCTACAAGAATTCACAATGTGACGCATTTAGAAATGAATTTAATTGTAAAATAAAAGAAAAGGAAATCTTCCCAACAGATAAAAAAAAGTGTGCAGACTAGAGCCACCAAATGAAATGAGCAGTGCAAAAACATGAATCCAAAGTTCACACTATTGAATTAAACAGCTTTACCTTAAAACCAACTTTGTTATCAAGGCATGAACGCCAATCAGCCTTCATATCCTTCAGGGGAACGCGGTCATGTGGCCTATCCAATAAATTTTAAGTAAGTATCATATATAGATCTATTAGAGAATTAACCCTCCATTACCCCAACCTCATCAAGGGTGGAGTTTGAGAGGGTTGGATGTACATAACTTTACCCTCGTAAATGATACAAGCAACACAGAGGCTTGCAAGTTCACATAAACAAGAAGTGTACATGAAATATTGAGCCATTTTGAGAATGAACATATAAATTACCAAGTAAACTTTTGGGAAAAGTACCTTTTAGGTCCTGATATGCATGGCTCAACATCTGCTAAATCCAACTCCAAGTATGATGTGTACACTCGTTCTTGTTGAGGCTAAAATACAAGCATGACAATTAAATATTAGTCAATAAAACACCAATGTCATGGCTAATTGATAAAGCTCAAAACTTTCAAGATGTTTCTACCTCGCTGTAGTCAACGAACATTTTGTTTGCGCGTAAATATTGCTCAATCATGGAAACCTGAAATTTTAGGAAATACATTTTAGCATAACATCAACTTGAGATAAGATAGAACAAGAGAAATAAAAGCAATGGAGGAAAGGTCCCTCATCTTGTAGTGACGGTTTAGGAGGTCCAACCTCAAAGTCTATAATGATGGACATTGTTTAGATACTAATTAATTTAAACTTTATCTAAATCAATAGTTTGAAAGTTTTTTTCTAACATTAAGTTTTATTTTTAAATATTAGTTTATTTCTTGCTTTTTTAGAGTGAAAATTAATTGAGCCGGTACTTTTAATAATAGAGTCAACATTGATCTATACAAGGTAAAGAGGTCAAATCCTAGTCAAAGGATAGAAAATAGAGCCTAAAACACTAAAGCAAGGCCCAAACGTTGAAGCTTCAACATGTGATCCATGTATGAACCTAGGATTGAGGAGTGTGAAGTCTGCATGAAGGGTTGAATGCTTCCCCTCGCACATCCAAGATAGCCAACAAACAAGGCCCTTTTCTTGCTCGGTCAAAGGATAAATCTTCAATCTAACATAAGATCTATTCTTAAAGAAGACTAATGAGAGATAGAATCTAGAATAAATCCACATGCCAATATATATTCCTTCTTTACATGACATTAATGATTTTCAAGAATGATAAACCTAAGTTTATTAATTCCACAGGCCAATACTCCCTTCCACATGATTGATATTCTATTCTTCTAGAAAATATCCTAGTAATTTTGCTTTGTCTTTTCTTTTATTTAACCATAACAAATGAAAATTCTAATTTTCTTAACCTTTTCACACCCCAACCTAGCCCAAAATCTTCTCTAATTCCACCTCACCCTATCCTAGCCTCCTAGGTTGAGTAATACGTATTTAAATTTTAGAATCCAGCTTAATAACCCAATCCTACATCAAAAAATTGTCTTGTTTGGAAACTCACTGTTTCATCACTTCTTCCAGTCAACTTTAAGTAATCCAAGGTTACATGATCCACGGGGAAGAAACCCATAGTTGCTCCATATTCAGGAGACATATTTGCAATAGTAGCTCTGTCAGCAAGTGATAACTGACCAACTCCTTCACCTGTATGTGCAAAAATAATAAATACAGAAAAATTAGACAACGAGCCTTTTCAAATAATTATATCCCCTCCATAGGTAACTAAATCAAACTTACCATGAAACTCAACAAACTTGCCAACAACACCATGCTTCCTTAACATTTGTGTGGCTGTCAGCACCAAGTCTGTTGCTGTGACACCATCACGTAATTTTCCAGTCATCTTGAATCCAACAACACCAGGCAAAACCATACTCATGGGCTGTACAATCAAGCACATTGTTAAAAAAGGAAATCCTTTGAAACAATTTCATAAAAGCTCCACACATGCACAATATGGAGGGGAGTTAAACAAAATTGTATGTTATCCCCTTCCATTCTCTTATTTCTCCTAAATCTAAAGCTTGTAGAGCATGATAAAGGGAAAAAGTGAAATAGAAGAATTTTTAAATGGTAAATAATTTAATCTTTGATGAATGACATCCCATATCAAAGTTCAAAATTAATACCAAGGATGTAAATTTTAAACAACGGATATAAAATAGGCAAGACCTAAAAAAAGCACTGCTTACCTGACCAAGCATAGTTGCCTCAGCTTCGATTCCTCCAACTCCCCAACCAGCAACCCCAAGACCATCAATCATTGTTGTGTGTGAATCAGTACCAACTACACTATCTGGATAAAGAACTCCAGAAGTGTTAAAAACAACCCGGCCAAGATACTCTAGATTAACCTGTATTTCATGTATTTACACATTTTAAAGAGAGCAAAAGGCAGAAAATACAAAACTCAAAGAACACAATAAAGTTTAGCACTAACAATAAATCCAAGACTTTTCTCACCTGGTGTACAATACCAGAGCCAGGTGGAACAACAAGCATGTTACGGAAAGCCGTTGATCCCCATTTTAGGAAACCAAATCTCTCCCCGTTCCTCTTAAACTCAAGTTCCATATTTGCTTGAACGGCATTCTCAGACCTCGCAACATCAACTTGAACAGAATGATCAATGACAAGGTCCACAGGAACCTGGCATGAAAAAGTTAAATAAGATCACAATAGCATTCCTTTTTCTCAAGAAAATGAACAGCTTTCTCATACTAGATTTTTTTTGCATGAATTCACATCAGTACTCTTTCTTTTCTTTCTTAGTTTAATTAAAATGATCGAAAATGTGGAAATGAAAACAAATTATGCTAAATGGAAAGCATGTTAAAAGTAAGTATAGATACTGATATGAAAATGTAGAAACAGAAACAAACCAATGGATTAATTTTGTTAGGGTCATTGTTGAGGTTTTTCATGGCATCCCTCATAGCAGCCAAATCAACCACAGCCGGTACTCCAGTAAAATCCTAGGAAATAAAACCAAAGTAAATCTCATAAGTCTTTTGCACATTTGGAAGAAAATTTTCTTATAATCCCATACGCTCATTTTGCAGCAAACCTGTAAAAGAACACGGGCGGGCTTAAATGGAATTTCAACAAGTTTAGGTGCTGAGTTTTCCCAATCGATAATCTTCTCAACATCATCTTTAGTCACTTGGAATCCATCACAGTTTCGAATGGCCGATTCCAAAAGAATCCGAATTGAGTAAGGCAGCTTGTCTACGAAATACAACAAAGTTATTAAAATAAAAGTAGTAAATTGTAAAGAGAAAAGAGGTAAAACGCCAAAATTACCAATCCTTGGATCATTCAAAGCGGGCAAACTGTAAAACTTTCCGAATTCGCCACCGCCAGGCTTAGGTAAGCTGGTGAAGATTCCCTTGTAAGGATGTTCAGAAGCTGCAAAATTTTAACAAAATTGGATAAGCAACAATGGCTTAATCCCAAAACACCAAGTCGGCCACATGAAACATAAAGCATTCCTAGTGAAACGTGCACAAAGATTCTCCTTCTCCAATACTTTCAGTTATCTTTATCTCAAACCGTTCTAAATCTGGGTTCTTTCACGTCTTTCCACTCCTACTCTGAAGGACATCATTATTTTCTTGTCGCTCTTTAAATTCCAAAATTCCAACCTTCTATGATTACTACCGATTTGACATCATATTGTTCTTCACATGCCCAAAGGCACCAAACCATTTTATTTATAAAATGATCTTCACATTCATAATCAAAATCCAATCCATCAAGCATTAAAACAGAATATTTCTGCCTTTAATAGATCCTCTAAAAAACAGAGCATCTTTTGAACAAGAATATCCTCAATAAACAAATACAACATAAAGCATATGTCATCAATCATCACATCAGCCGTCAAATCAAAATCAACAAAACTTGTTAATTACTCCAACCAACCATATGCTATAAAATAATCAACAACCAAAAAGTTGAAAAATTCAAAAAACAAAAAACAAAAAGAAGATTGATACCCATAGTAGCGATTTGGCGATGAAAACGTTCGACAAGAATGGGAGAAGAAGAAGTCGCGATCTGAGAACGAACGGAAACGCGGGATCGCAAATCAGAACCGTAACTCAACCAGGAAGATCCGGAAGTAAGAGATCGAAGGCGCAATAGGCTGTGACCCGATACTAATTGATATCGAGAAGCGGAGGAAACAGTAGAATGAGATGAAGATGAAGAGAGAGAAATTGAAGAAGAAAATCTTCTGAGAAGAAATGGAGGAAGAGATTTATTCGAGGAGGCTGCTTTACCTGCTATCATGACTGCTTTTATTTATTTTTATTTATTTTTGGTTTGATTCAACTGTTTTGGATTAAATTTGAGAGCGAAACAATTGAATTATGACAAAGAAAGGGGACAAAATAGAGGAGAATTTTCAAGAGAAATGTTTTAGTGAAGGTATTCAATAATTCAATACTACCTACCTTCCAAAATACTAAAAACATCTAATTTTTTATGGAGTTTAATTTAATATACTAGTCTAATTATTCATGATTTTAATTAATTAATTACGAAAGACGGTCTCAAGTAATAATTTGTATTAATTATACATATGAAAATTATAAAACTTTGATTTTAATAATATTTGTATTGAGATGTATTTCCTCCGTTTCGAAATACTCGCTACATTTCGATTTTGTGCACTATTCATCGTTCAAGCTTATTTTACATATTGCGACTAATGTGTAAGTAAAAATATAGTCAAGTGGGATCTTGTTTGAATCGTCTAATCGCATACTTTCATAATATTAAATTTTTATAATTTTTAGATAAGTTTAGTTTAAAATATTAATGATCAAAATTGTGCATTGAATTGCGTAAAAAAGTGAAATGTAGCAAGTATTATGAAACGGATGAAGTATTAAATAAAATCTTTCTTAACTATGTTTTAAGATAAAAATTAATTAAAAATTCAAAATGATGAATAAATAATGCAAATGTTGCATTTTATGGAGGAAATACTCTTTAATCCCATTTAGAATAACTCCCATTGCATGTTACGTATAGAATTCATTTTAGTTGACGGGCTTGGTTTGTTAAGACCAAACTCTTGATTAGAAATTCTACATGGTAAGCACCAATTATAGGAAAAGGTGAATAGTAGTCCTTTATAAATTTATTTTCCACAAAATAGCACTCAACTTTTTGAAAACTCATTATCGTATCAATATAATGCAAAAAATGTTATGTAGTTGTTAATTGGTGAAAGGACACAAATACCCTTGTTTAATTTCAAGACGGGAAATTATGCATGGTAAGCACCAACTATAGGAAAAGACGAATGGTAACAATTCTTAAATTTTTTTCCACAAAATAGCATGAATTTAAAATTTGTCTTTTATTTTAATTAAACAAGGGTATTTGTGTCATTCCACAATTTAACAGCTACATAACATTTTTTGCATTATATTGTTATAGTAGTGAGTTTTCAAAGAGTTGAGTGTTATTTTGTGGTCGAAACAAATACTTATTTGTCTATTTTCCAACACGTAGACCGAAAAAGATATTTAACGTCGTTTTTACCGATCATAACGATTTTTTTTTTCAAAAAATGAAGGTAACGATTACCCTTTTAGGCTAAATCTTTTTAATATCATGTCGAAACAAGTACTTATTCGACTTGGGCACGTTGACCAAAAAAGTTATTAAACGTCGTTTTTACCAATCATAACTATATTTTTTCAAAAACCGTACGTTGCAATTAACCTTATGGGGTAACACTTTTGAAAATATTGTCGAAACAAGTACTTATTCGCCTATTTTCCGACACTTAGATTGAAAAAAGATATTTAATGTCATTTTTACCCATGATAGCGATATTTTTTCAGAAAAACGAATGTCGAGATTACCCTTATGGATAAAAACAACGTTAAAGTGCTAAAACAGAAGGGTACTATTGGTAATTAGGAAATTAGTCAAAGGTGATTAGGGATGGTCAACGAAAGTCAAAGGTGATTGGTAATGGTCAACGGCTGTTAGGTTGGTCAAAGGCCATTTGGGTTGATCAACGATCACGTGGCCTAAATGGTGTAAACTTTGATACTTTGGTAGAAATTATTCGCTAAAAACAAACTTTGAGACTGTAATTCACAAAATCCCTAAACTTGAAGGTTGTTATTCGCAAATTACTCTATAGTAAAATCAATAGAGAAAAAATGGGGGTCATAAACATTAAAAAATATTAAAAGAAAGTTAGTGGAAAACATATGTAACTACAGTTATTAAAAATGATTTAATTAAATTGTTGAAAAATATGTAGGACCATAAGCAATATAAAAATGTTAAAATTAAGGTTAAAATGTTACACTACAAAAAATAGGAATAATTAAGATTAATTTGTCTAAAATTTGTGATGGAAATAAAAAGATTATTTATAGTAACAAAAATGAAACAACTCAAAATTTGCAAATGGAAACAACTTTTAGGAAGAGAGGGACATGGATATAGTGAGATCATTATTTGATATAAAACTATAGCAATTTTGATTAGTGTAATTATTTAGTTAGTTTAGAGCTATTATCATTCTTTAAAGATGGATGGTAAGCCTCTAATTTCTCCCCTTTAAGTTTTTTAATATGATTAGAATAAATTTTTTTCTTCTCCCTGTAAAAGAGTTGTTCTACGCATTTATTGGGTTGATTCTACCCATATATTGGGTTTTGAAGTCTCTCCTTGTGAGAGTTTGGAGTTATGAATTTTGGTCTTTAGTTGATTTATTGGTAGAGATTAATGCGATGATGCAGCAGACACCAAAATTGCAATTATCATCAACTACATCAAATTCAATTCTATCTCAAGACTACAACAGATCGAAAGACCCCCTCGTAGAAGGCTGTATCAAACAGCGATGTGGAAGAGGATATTCAGAATTGTCAGATCTCATACACAACGATCGTAGTTTTGTTATTTTTGAATTATATTTGATTTTAGTTGCTATGTACTTGCTAATTTTTATCTCCGATGTAGATGTCGTATGAATCTTTATTAATGAATCATGTATTATTCAAAAATAAAATTTTTATGGCATTTTATACTCATTTTTGGCGTTATAGTTGGTTTATCCTGTATACTTTTGATTGTGTTTTATGAATTTTAATTTTTGTTAATACTTTACGTGATTGTGTATTGTTTTGAGGTGAAATAGGAGAATTAGAATTTTCATATGAATATATTCTTAGAGTTTACTTTTTGGGGGTGTTTTATTGTTTTGAGGTGACAATGATAAACTTGATTTAGGGTTTACTTTTTTGAATTTTCATATGAATTTATTCTCATGTTTTTGTATTTTTGGGGTGTTTTTGTTTGATTTGTGTATTAAGTATGCTATGGTTTTATTTTTTTGAATTTTACTTTTGATTTTCGACATATTTGGGATTTGTAAGGTTTTTTTTATTTTTATTTTTTTTGGTTTACTTATGAACATGAGTAATTTTTTTGAATTTTTTCTTTTAGATTTTTGAAATATCCATGAGGCCATTATGTTTTTTTTATTAATTTATGTTTATTTGATATGTTATATTAATTTCGAAATATCCATAAGTTGATTTTCATGTATATATTAGTTTATTTCAGTTATATTGTTAAGTTTTTTTATTCATGAACATGTTAGGGGGTGTTTTGGGAAGCTATTTTTGGCTGTTCTGAGTGGCTGTTTTGGGCAGTTGTTTTTTGGGCGGTTAGGGGGGTAATTTGGGCGGTTTTGGGGGTTGTTATAGGTGGTTCTGAGGGTTGTTTATTTTGTTTTGTGTATTATTTATTTTTTAAGTAGTAAAAATTAAAATTATTAGTTGTTAACATGATTAAATTTATTTTATCAAGAACGCCTAGAATGAGAAACAGTCTGCGACAAAGGATTGACCGACGAACCGGTCAATCGTATGAGTCGTATAACGACCATCCGGAAACCAACTACCCTATTCGTCTCCCTGAACAACCTCAACCTTAACCTCAACCTCAACCTCATACCTGTTCCGATCCACAACCCACACCTAATCGATCTCAACCTCTTGCTTTAATATATTCTCAGCCTACTCCGGGTTTAGAGGAGCATATTCAGAGGTTAGAATTTATGAGAGAGGAGGTCACTCCCTTTCCGGTAACGTCGCGTGGTTCGCGACGTCAGTCTAGGATACTAGAGCCTGACACTGTAACAACCCAAAACTAGCCAGGTGATTAAACAAGATTAATTTAAACTAATGCGGAACCTTAACGCTTATAACAAGCTATAACATTGATAATATAATCAATTACTCAACCGATTATATCATCCACTAGACGTCTATTAAGAATTCAAATATCAGAATGTACAATCTTTGAGAGATGTAAATAAATCATATTATAAGAATCATTTGAAATGATTTAAAATATACAAATTTCTACAGAAAATCTGGCAGAGTTCCATTTGTAAATCGGATAAACCAAAATTTTCATTTTTGACTTGAAGTCATCCTGCAAGTTCAAAATCAACATTTCAAAATAACAACCAACCATTGCCATCCATTTCAAAATCACACCTCGTATGGTGAAATCTTTTCTCCAATATTAATCCCAAAATAATTTAAAATAAAGATTTGTTTTACTTGCATTCTTTTATATGATTGTTGAAATTACTTTGCTGAATACTAATCTTTACGCTTTCAACTGTTGTTGACTTCATCAATCTTAATCTTCACAAAATCTGTCCCCCACCAGGATAGGTTCATAAAACAAAACCACATAATCAGCTTTTGCTGAGTACACATATAATATAAATTAAATCCACTCACAACCCAACAAAAATATTGATTATATATAACATATAGTGGAAAAGAAATCTTATAACTATTTTTATTTTATTAAAAATTTTTTTTTACACAAATAATTGGGCACTGCTTTCTGACTGTACACGACTCTAACCTTCAGGTAGGTCATGTATCGACATGTAGTATTAGGTAAACAAACTGAGCTAGATACCATATTATAAATCTGAATACATTTGCAGGTAGGATTTATTAATCATATCAATCATATCCTACAAAACAATTATTTTTGCAAATATAAATCTGAATACATTTGCAGTATATATATATATATATATATATATATATATATATATATATATATTATATATATATATATCTATATATATATATATATATATATATATATATATATATATATATATATATATTATAAAACATTTTTCTTTATTCTTTATTTTCTGTTTTTTTTTATATAAATCAAATATCTTTCCACTTTCTTTGCCAAAACATTTTCTTTCAATATTAGAAATCATCATTCGATGGATTGAACTTTCTTTTCTGTTTTCTTTACTAAAACTTTTCCTTTCAAAGTCTTTAAATGGTAAATCTATGGAATGCAACGAACTTTCTTTTCCGTCGGGCTAGCTAGGCCCTCCGGGTAACTATTAGACAAAGATCCCTAGTGTGCACACCCCACATACGGCTAAACCGTAGCAGAAGATCTAAGTCTGAGGTACTGATCAACATACCCCCCAACTATTATGTAGTGTCGAGAATCTCGACGAGGTTCCAATTCCTTGAGGCACCACAAAGATAATCCCAACCGTTTCAAAATATAAAATTATCTATAAAGCTTTTCAGTAACTATTCTGCAATTTCGAGATTCAAGAACAAACTTTATATATTAGGAAGAATATCTTCTTATATTCAAATCAATCTTAACTAAAGTAAGATAAACACCTTTGAAATCCTTTCTCGTAACTATCAAAGATTTTAGTAAGAAATCCAACCTTTTCAATATAGCAAGACGACAAGCTTAGTCAATAAGGAGTCTCAATGAAATCCAAATCTTCAATGTGAACATATATGTGCTTAGTAATAACTAACATTAGATTTGACTTAACTAGCTAATAAGCTTTGTTTAACTTTGATTTTATGAGGCGACAACTTCTTATTTAAAATTTAATAAAACTAATTCTTATATCTTATTTACTTAAACCACCAATTATTCTTGATCACCAAATTAATTAATATTAACAATACTAATACACTCCCTTAGTATTCTACTAAAATCAATATTAAGATCCATAATTAAATACTTAAACACCAAACACTTGAATTTTCACTACAAACTTAAAAATAGGCATAACTTCTCACAAATCAATTTGTAATATAATTACACATCATTCTACTAAGTCATAATCAAGTTCTACTTATTAATTAATTTCATGTACAACTTACCCATATCAATCTCACATTCTCAACTCGTATGCATAATTCGTAGAATATACTTAAATACTAAATTAATCTACAATTGACCAACACTAACCCAAGAGTATTTCTAAATGTCACTTTATAACAATTTCGAAGCAAACAATTAACAACTCAGTTAATATCTAGAGTAAATAACCACATCAAATGTTGTGTTTCAAGATTCAATAATTATAGCACGATCAAGTAATCTCAATGTTATTCCTCATTTAAAACCCCAATTAAAAACAAGATTAATAAAAATCTCATCTTTCAATTCCTATCATCAATTCCCTAGTTCAATGTGAATATCAAACTAGCTTGCAACCCTTTACAAGGACTTCTACCAACACATACAATTCAAGCTCAATAGATTTTACCTGGAATATCAATTTCTTCACATTAAATTCAATTTACTAATTGCTAATTTAATTCAAGTCTTCATCTTCAATCTAATCAATTAAAACCCAACAATTACTAATCAATGATTGTCTATCAAACTAAATCATCAAAGAAAAAGTATCAGCTAATGACCAACATCGAACTCAACCCGAGAGTAACCGGAAACAACTCTAACAATTTCACTAATTTACTATCTTCTCCTTCTCAAAATTCCGTATCACAAAGTACCTCCAAACTCTACATAAAACGACAATTTAAGAAAAACCTATCCCAAAGTTTATTCATATAAGTTTCATAAAATTCCAAGATCCATCAACAATATCATTCATTCTAACTCAAGATTAGTAAACTACAAACTTACTAAATTAATCTCATCACAATTCCATAACAATACCATTAATCTTTAGTTCTAATTTATAATTCTCTTAATTCATAGAATATGAAGTAATAAGTATTCATCCTACAATTCAATTGAAGCTCAATTAAATTCATTGTGGTGAGAGTGTACTTTAAGTATCAATTCTCCACTGTAGATCCAAATTACCACTTGCTACTTAAATTCATATTTTCATTTTCCATTTAATCAACTAAAAACCAACAATTACTAATTTACCTAATATCTATAATTTTCAAAAGATTCACATATAAAACATAAAATTTCACTTATTAGAGATAGAAATCAAGCAATTGAATTTGTTTAAGTAGAAGTGTACCTCAAACATAAAACACTTTCTATTGCATACTTTCTAACAGGCAGCAACCAGATTCGGTGGTTACTGTTAGGCGAGTGGCTTACCTCGGTGGTGGCAGCCATATGGTCGGCAGGTACGTTTGCTTTCCGTCTCCTCTTTGAGCAGTGTGGAGAAGATGAGAATGAGAGGAAAGGGATTATCTGATTCTTAAGAAAAGAAATGGGTTTTTCTCTTTTGTATTTTCTTGAATGGGGTAATGAAGATAAGAGCATCATTATTCATGACCTAAAATAAAGGTCATCTTACTATTTCATATTTTTTCTCTCTCCTAAAAGTTCATCTTTCAACCTAATTTTATTAACAATGACCTCTTTTAAAAGGTCATCATCCTCTCTTTCTTACTTTTTATCTACCCTACCATAATTTCTCTCTCTTAATTTATCTAATATTTATCTTTATTTTTTTATAATAATATGTTCATGTACAAAGTTAATATAATTTTTTATTTGATTAAAATAGATCTACTTTTTTATTAATTAAAAAAATTTTTTTTTTTATAAAACTAATATTTTTTTTATAAATATAAATGTAGACATCAGTAATAATTAAGGAAAATTCGTTAAATTCAAATAAAGATTACAATGCGCATACATAAAATAAATACACAAATTAAAAGGCTAAAATTTTAAATGATACATTAATCGCGGTTCCTTCCAATCTTTTCCCACTACTTTCACTACTAACACCATCAATTGGCTGTTGATCCAATGGTTTTTTTTTATCACCTTTTGCCACTTGCTTCCACTTGTTATACTTCGCTAAAATTTTCCATTGCTCAATCAAGTTAAAGTTACCGTGTTTTCTTTGATGGATTAAATGCGCTTCTTTAAGGACATCTTCGTCTCTTGTGCCACTCTTCTTCCTCCTAAGAGCCTCGTCATAACTTCCAGACCACTTCAAACATACTGGAGCAACTCTACCCCAACGACATTTAAGCATGTCGGCGGTTCTTCGTGGGATCAAATGGGGTCGTTCCATCCTCGCTACTTCATAAGCTTCCTTAACTTTTTGCCACCTCACTCTTATCTTTTGGTTGGTGCTCACAATTGGATCTGTACTTGTACTAGCATCAACATGATGAACAGAATTTCCTCCATCTTCACCATATTGATCATTTCCTTCATTTTCATCATCATCATCATCATCATCATCATCATCATCATCAAACTCCATCTCATTTTCGTCTAAACTTTCACCCCTTATCGGAGTTGAATAGTTATCAATATTAAAGTTGACATTATGAGATTGATGATGATGGTGAAACATAGTTTGAGAATTTTGGGTATTTTGAGGAACATAATAAGATGATGAATTTGGGATATTTTGAGGAATATAGTAAGAAGAATTTGGAGTATTTTGAGAAAATGGAGGATTGAATGGAGGATTTTGATACTGAATTTGAGCACTTTGATTATTAGAAGATTTTTTTCTTGATTTTTTTTTACTTGGATTTTTTCCATAATTTGGGTTATTTGAATCCATATTTTTTTTTGTGATTATTGAAAAGATTATTTTGGTATTTTTTTTTTAAAAAAAGTAGGAAAATAAGAAGAAAATATGTAAATATAAAATTATGTCAAAAATATATTAATATGGGTCTGATTTTATAGATCTCGGAAAAATATGACCGTTGGTATAATTTTTTTTTTTAAAAAAAATTAATTAAATCCGAAAATAGCCGTTAATTACATTAAACGGCTATTTTTTGGCAACCAATCAAAAGCAGCCATGTGGGACCGCGTGTCAGGGAGTGCAGGGGGATAAGTTGCTGGTTTTCATGGACCAATAGGAACAAGACACGTGGCAATTTTTTTGAAAAAAAATTGAGTGACCGTTCACTTGAACGGGTCACGTGAAGACCTTGTTTGCTGATCTTTTCCCCAACCAACCTAATAAAAGATCACCACTTTTATTATTTTTTTCATTGTTTGGTCATATGACCCAAAAAGAGATCATCATTATTGATGCTCTAAGGATGACTTTGTTTTTGGGGTCTTGTTCACGTGATGTTGAAGATTTCAGTTTCTTTCTATTTTTATTTTTTATTTTTTTTAATTTTTTTAATACTTATCTTTATTATTATTATTACTAGTCTAATACTACTTACTAC
>CM033456.1:8636774-8661774 GCA_019425755.1 Amaranthus cruentus
ATGGTCCATATCATTGATCACATTTGACCACATTTATGATTTTAATAATAAAATTTTTTGACTAAATTCCGACTACTGAATAGTAGGAATTTGGTCGGAAAAATAGCCGCCTTTTTCTAGTCAGTTTAGTCAAATTTAAAGTTTGACTTTACCGATTAAATTCCTACCATTTATTAGTTGGAATTCACAACCACCTTTTTTGCTCAGATTTTATCAAATTTGAGGTTTGACTTACCAACCATTTTTCTACTACATTTTTGTCAGAAATTCGTCGGAAAATGAAATGTTTATCTTATTAATCAATTTTCTAAAAAACCAAGAAAATAAGTATTTTACAATATACTGACAACTCTTCGACTAAAGTGGTGGTCGGTAATTTGTGACTAGATGTTAGTAGGAGTTTAGTCGGAGTGCACCAACCACATTCCTACCATGTGCTGTAGTTGGAAAGTATAGTTAATAACATCAACTGCGGAGAAAATACCAAGACCACCCATCTTGATTGGGAGGGTGGCTAACTCCACTGCCAATCCCTAAACACTGGTCCCAAAGCCGTAACTATCTTCTCCAGGGAAGCGCGTAAATGATGACCAAACTGAAACTATGCATTCCCATACGAATCGGGAGGGCAAGTCCGCAAGCATAAAATAACCTCCCAATCCCTGCACAGTTGCAGAGAAGGAGGAGCTCGCATTGAGTTGAAGAGCCCTTGGTGGAGCATCTATTCACTGGGATCATATTATATCATACAATCATACAATCTAATAAAAGGAATGTAAAATTCCACATGGCATTCTCATAGGGATTTGCCATATGAAATAATTCTTACCTTATTTAACATCAACTTATTCTTATAAATTATAATATATGAGTGGTATATCATAATTAGATATAATCTAATAAAATGAATGTAAAATTCCACATGGCATTCTCATAGGGATTTGCCATATGAAATAATTCTTATCTTATTTAACATCAACTTATTCTTATAAATTATAATATATGAGTGGTATATCATAATTAGATATAATCTGTTAAATTTTCTTGGAATTTTATATTTTTAAATTTAAAAGCTACTCATATAAGATTTCCATTTAAAGTTTCTTAGAATATATAATTGTTTTTTCATGTTGAAATATTTGCTAATTAATAAAGTTTTTTTATTAAAATTTTAATTTCTTTAATATTTCAACAAGAATTAAAATATACATGATAATCAAAAATTATTTTGAGAATGACAAAAAATATTACGATAATATTGTTAGAAGATAACCCAAATTTGCCTTGAAAAGTATGAGAGCTTTCAATAATACTTATATTAATTAATCATCGAATTTTTTCATTAGAAGCATTATATATTCTAAAATTCTCTACCTATTTTATAAGAAATATTATAATTTTATATTGATAGCATGTAATTGCATCTCTATTAGAAACTTCGTGCATTACACGAGTTTCTATACTAGTATCTTATACATAAGGAGAACCTACCTTAATACATTTGAAGTTTGACGTTTGGCCGCTTCAAATAGTAATGATTGGCATACTGACAAAGTGACAATGATAAACTTATGAATATATATGGATACCACGTTCATATTATGTCACAGTGATAACTTTGTGTTATTGTTTTATGTGTATTTCATCTTTTAAGTGATTGGATTAGTTTGTTGATTCAAATGCGCATATATATCAAATTTAGCTCGATCACTTTTGAAGCGTGTTCTACTAGCTTTAATTCAATCCGTTGGAATATTAACATTGATGCATAAACGAGATTATTTACTTAATTATTTTTTACAAAGAGGACTCTAAATAGGGAAGAATTATTGAAAATTTAGAGTATATAAGGTCCTAAGATATATACCATGTACTATAAAGTGGCTCATATAAGTAATAAAGCTTAATTCCAAAGGAAAGCCAAACACAACAAAGCTCTTTTCTAAGGTAGCGGAAAATGACGAGTCATTATGGGAGTCCACTCGTTGTTTCTTCCCGATGTTGGGTTTGGATGCAGAGAACAAAGCCGACTCATTCTTTTGAGAAAAGTCGAATCAACTTTCTTGACGATGAGTTGTTGTTTCTCTGGTTGGAGTTCTGCTCGATTTTAGTCAATTTTAAACGGTTGCAATGGTTACTTAATCATTGGGTATTATTAGAAATTGATATTATTGAATGGAAACATATTCATAATCAGTTGCTCAATCATTAAAGTAATATGACATGGTCGTTTTGAACATATATTCAAGGAATTTTACTTTAGTGACCATAAAAGAAATTCATAGCCACCAAAAGAATACAAAATTAAGTTTATTTGTAATCTGTATTTAATAATCTTCATTGTATATTCATAATACGTATAAAATATAATTATTAGCTTTAGGTTGAGATTATATGTTCACATTAAAATTTCGTAGAATATATTACGAAAACATTCATGCATATAGACATAGTTATAATTAAAACAAACAAAATACATTACAAAACAATACAATACAATAGTTAGTTGCAATGTTGTAACACCTTGTACAAATTCTTAACCGCATCATCATAAAAAACAAACCCCATAAACCAAAATTCATGTCCATCTTTTGTCAAGATCTCAACATATTTTTCAGCAGGTCGGGCAGAATTTATCGACGGGTTCACAGCAAGAACCTGATCCACCATCATCAAAACTTTGTAATAAACCCATTGACCCGGTCCGCCAACCGGTCCACTCCAAACCTGAGAATCACTCATAAATCCGATCCGCTTATTCGAAATATAAAGTGTACCGATTACTGGACCGGTGGTGGTTGACAAATAACAGGCGTAAGTCTTCTTAAGCTTCTCTCCAGATATGTTCCCGAACTCTCTACGGAAAACGTTGGCGCATCCTCCATCGGCGAGGCATCGGCCGGCCTGTTCGAGCCGAGTCATAGCGACATCGACTAAACCAGGTCCGGTTCTGAGATGATTGTAAAGGTTTCCGGCAAATATTTCGGCTTTTTTGGCAGCGGATTCAAATTTCTTACCGATATTGTTAAAAGTATCTGAGGATGTGGTTGGAGGAGGTGCTGGTGTGGTCTGGAGGTATGGATTACTTGGAACGGTCATGGCTGCTGTGTTGGTGGACATGATTTCTTGGATTAATTTGTTTGCAATGGAGAGTGAAGGTTTAATGGCGGTGGAAATGAATCGTGGGAGAGAGAAAGTGGGTTTCTAATAAATTGACAGAATCCGTATACGGAATATCGAATCGGGTACTTCTAAAATTGTACCGTTATACGCGGAGTACTTGATGGGCAGGCTCCACTTGGATGTTGCGGTTTCTAATTAATTAATCAGCCATTTTTATGATTTTGAAACTTGCGTTAAACCCTCACAATTTCAAAATACATTCACCTAACGCATTTTGCTTAATCCAATTTATTTATTCGACCGTTATGTCTAAAATTATACATGACTAAAAATTATAAAAATTTAATATTATTAAAATATGCGATGAAACAATAAAACAAAATCCAACATAATTATGTTCTATCTCATATAATAATTAAAATATATAAATTACGATAAATTGATAAATAATACAAAAATTAGTTTGGTGCAAAAAATATCAAACGGACAGAACATAATTGTTTTTGAAACTTGCCTTATGATTTTTTTTTTCAACTTTTGCTATGAAAATTTAAATGCACACAATAATATAAGTTAAGGCACAAATTGCAAAAAAAGTTATTATGTTCAACTTTAATTATTGTATACTCTAGAGATTTTTTTAAGTTAGTTTTCATTGGACAAATTCATAATGATTTAATTTTTTATTGATTTTCTTATAATAATCGTAACTTGATTTACAATAAATAATCCAAATTTTAGAGTTACCCGACTAAAAACATTGTTATCCAAATGGTGGCCGGTTTTTGTAGGTTAATTAATTAAAAAAGAAAAATCAAATCTGAGAGTTATAATAATGTTGTGTTTGTATTGTATAGTTTTTTTTTATTGTATTGTATAGTTATGTTGTCTTCTTAGTACTTTTTTGAAAAGAAAATTTTTATTAGGTACTTTTTTTTAAAATTTTTTTATTAGGTACTTTTTAAAAATGGACAAAAAAAAATAACGGAAAAATTAACCCCAGCTGTTAGTTAGTACTCTTTTGAAAAAATAAATTTTTGCTAGGTATTTTGTGGAAATGTTTTCTTTATTAGGTATTTTTTTGAAAAAATTTTTTTATTAGGTACCTTTTGACACTTTTTCCTAAAATAAATAATTTTTAACTTAGATTATTACAAGAAAATTTAATTCCTTTCCCTAATAATTCCATTTCCAGATCCACCAAAACAGTTTAACACTTCAGAAGAATAAATTTGTACACTTTTAACTAAACCCAAAAATAAAGTTTATTGAACGCATAAATTTAGTAACTTTATATAAGTGAACAAATTAATCGAATAAGAACATGTTCTCTTCAATTTATTTTTTGAACGCATAAATTAATCTAATAAGAATGGAAATCAGATTGCGTTTTTTGTATCAAGGTTTTTGTGTTGTTTTTTGTTGGTGTTGGTTCTACTGATTAAGTCTAGTAAATGTAGATTATGTTTTATTTAAGAATTTGTATTAGTGATTTGGGTATGAATTGGAAGGATGATTGCTTTTGTAATATGATTATTATCAATGAAATGGGTTTTATTATGTCTAGTAAATAAGATCTACTTATTTCTTGTTGTTTGCCGTGAATTTGTTGCTAACTTAAATTGTTGTTTGTTGTTTGCTGTTATGGTATATTGTTGTTTGCTGTTATACAATCAGTATCTTCAATACACAATACATTGTTATATTGTTGTTCTACTAATGCATATACAATCAGTATCATGCTGATTGCCGTTATGGTATATGCACTAAAGCATATACAATCAGTATCTTGCACTAATACACATCAGAATCTTCAAGTGAACAACAATGAGCATTGAGTTCAAACATAATCTTCAATACAAAATACATTGGATGTTTCTTCAAACACATCAGAATCTTCAAACACAATACACAATACATTAACTTCAAACAGCAATGAGCAGTGAGCATTAAGTTCAATACACATCAGAATCTTCAATACACAATACATTGGATGTTTCTTACATAACATCAGAATCTTCAATACAGCAATGAGCAATGAGCATTAAGTTCAAACTTACACACTAATCATACATTACAAAATAAACATACACACTAATCATCTAAAGTCTTACATAACATTACAAAAGACCAAATCCAGCAGCATACACATTTTAGACTTGACTAATTTGATCCACTACACATGAAGCAGGTTACGTTTGTTGTTGACTGCTAGAGTTAGGTACATCGGTTGTTGTAGACTTTTGAGTACAAGAAAGTCCCTTTTTAGGCTTTCCACCCTTTTATTTCTTTTGTGTTGGTGGTGGTTTAGGTGGATTCTTGCAGCCTTTTTTTGTGGTGATCTACATTACCACAGTTACCACATCTCCTTTGCTTAAATTCTCTAACAACACATGCAAGCTTCTTCCCTCCTTTTCCTTCATCAGCTTCCTTCTTTCTTTCCCTCTTGTTCGGCCTCCCAGGCATCTTTCGGAATGATGGAGGTGAAGGTAGGATAACTGCTTATACCTTACTCATCATCATCCAATGCACCCCAATCATCATCCTCAGACTCCAACTAATCTCCTTCTCCATTATAGTTTATGTCTCTATTGTTTTCTTCATCAATCTCCTTATCTACTGCTACTCTAATTTCATCATCACCTATGAACACATCATCAAGACCATAAACTACATTTCTGCAAGCAAATTAGCATCATCCTTAGATTCATCCTCTTCACCACCACTATAATCTTCATCAATACTATCTTCAAAATCACAAACAGGTTCCTCAATGGGGGCTATCTCGTTTTCTGTGAGTACCAAGGTGGAATGGTTGCTAATAAATCTGTTTTAGATCTAGGGTTATCACATAGTAGATCATTAATACCCGTATGTTTGACTAGTGGTCCCTTTTCCCCAACATCAGCATGTGCATTTGCACTTTCCAAATCATCCACAACCTTATCTGCTACATCAGCTCTTTCAATTTCCACCTCATCTATCCTAAGATTCCGTACATTAGCCACCTTAGCAGCCACCACGACCCCATTATTTTTCAATTTACAAGCCTTTTTTCAGATTTTTTATTTCTTCATGTTATTAATCAAGCAAATTTCAGGAACCCTAACAAATTATTCACACACAACAAGGAAAAAAAAAACAAATTAACAAACAAAAATGCAACAGCCAAATTTAGGGCAAAACGACACCAATTGAATTTGAACCCTAAAATACAAGAATACACTATAAAACTATAATTGAGAAGTAGTACATACCAATAAGACTTTGATCTTCAACTGAGATGCAATAAATTGAGATCTCTAGTATGCGCGAGTGTAGAGGTGGGAAGAAAATGGAAATTAATGAAGTCCTTTTGTGGGTAGTCTTTTGTTTCGAAGAATACACTTTAATTGAAGAAGAAGACAGTGGAGATTAAAGAAGATAGGTAGGTGGGTTTTAAAGAAGGCACGTGAAAGGCAGGTGCTGGTCAACCTTTAATTATGACAGTTAACTGACGAAATTGAGTAATAGGTAGTCTTTTGCAAAGAATTGTATTATATAAGATAGTTTTTTGCAAAAATTTTAGGTTTTTTAAAATTATATTTTATTTTATTATTATTATTATTATTATTTTATTATTATTATTATTATTATTATTATTATTGTTATTATTATTATTATTATTATTTTTATTATTATTATTATAAACAAAGATATACAACCTATAATAAATTAGTGGGAAGTCGAGATACAATCTGGGCCCTCACTCCTCTAGCTATAGCAAAGCCTACCCTAGTGAATATATAAGCTGCAGCGCGAGCCCCAATGTCTTGCGTCGTCGAGAACTTCTAAACTCGCTTCAACAACGCAACAACCTCCTTCTCTAATTCCCCAAGGGAAGAAAAGGAGAAAGAAATAAAACCATACCCAATCAGTCGACAATTAGCTTCATACTTCACCCGCTTCTGATGAGCCGCATTAGCCACAACCCACCCAGGGACAAAGTCAGAAAGCCCTGTTTGTGTTAAAGGAGAAGACCCTGTTAAGTCCACACAAACATCGCGAACACGATCCCAGGAATAAAGTAACACATCAGCCGGTCTAAGGGCCCTGTCATTCCCTCCAGACAACCCTATGTTAACCTCCTTTCTGGCCGAAATCCCAGATCTGTAGCAGATATCAACAAGGGTATCCCGAACAACATTATGCCGATGTTTAATAGTTAATACCCACAATACCAGCACACTGAAACAGTCGCAGAAATTAATCTCATTTTAATCACAAATTTTAACGTCTAAATATTTTAATTAGTGATGGTAGTAATTAAAAAAAAAATTCTACAATGATTAGAAACTTGCCAACTCGTAATGTAGTTATGAAGTGTAACAAATAATGTAAACTTTGAAGGTAAAAACTTAAAGTTGAGAAACTACCCATAACGCTTCGGGTTAATTATAATACTTACCCGAAAAATTTATTTACCCATGTTGAGAATAAATTAAATATTTCATACACATATACAAGTGATTTTTAAAGATGAAGTATAAGTTAGATAACTTGTTACATGTACAACAATTTTTATCCAAACTTTAAACAATCTTAGATAACTCTTTCTTACACCATAATAGACCAAAACATTAAACCGGCCCCAAATAGCAGCCCCATTGCTGTACCCCTACCCCTCTTTTTAGTCTTTGTACACTTACATACTCAAGCAAATTGTTCTATTCAAAACCCCCTTTGTTCTACTCAAAGCTTATACATCATTACAAGCATGCAAGAGACAATTATTAGAAGCAACTTCAATTTTAGATCATTTTATTCAGCCATAATCCCCAACAAATTGCTCCCAAATTCATCCAAGAACAAACACTAGAATCCTTCAAACTTCAACTACCAAAACACCTCCTCTTCTCATCAAATCTTCTTCAAAAAACCCATCTAAAACTTCTGAAAATTTATGTTTATAAACTCAAATCTCCCATAAAAATAATCTTCATTTCAAGAGCTTTCCATAGACACTAAACTTGAAGAAATCCATCAAGAATAGAGTAAGTTATGCTGATTCCTTTATTTCACTTGTTTTATTAAAACTTGTTCATGTAAAATTCTTTTTACATGAAATCTTTCTATAAACTAAGATTATTATAAAATGGGTATTTTATCATAATAACTAAGAAGAATAATCTCTTAAGATGGCCTAGAAATTTAGGCTAAAAGAAGAAAATTTCAAAACATTTTTCTTCCATTAACTTACAATCTCCTATTTTTGTTTCCTAGCCAAAAGCTCTCAAGTTGTGGGACTTGTTCAACAAGTGTTGCTCAACACTAATCAATCTCCAAAGTAACAAAATATCAAAGAGTAAGTAAACCTAACAATTTTTAGTTAGAAATCAAAAGTCATTAAGTTACATCAAAAGATCCGAAATAATGCTATTTTGAATTCTTTAAAAAATAATTGTAGCAAAGGAGTGGGATCTTAGTTGTTGAGAAGTTGTACCAAAGGTTAAGGAGTACTTTTGGAGCTAAGGATCGAGGTATGTCACATGGGGTGATTTTTAAAGGATTTAAGAACAAGTTGGGAAAATTTGTGTATGAACTTGTTTTTAAAATTAAAATTCCCAAAGTGAAGTTCTTAAATCTAGAAAAATGATATGCTATTGAAAATTTTGAGTATGGAATGATTTATTACATGTATTGTTATTGTTTGCATCATGCATGTTGATTTTATGAGATGTTGTGTGTTTAAAGGCATGTTTAACAATACTTTGTGAAAGTAATTGTGATGGAAATGATTATATGGATTTGAAAAATATTTTAAATGCATTTTAAAAGAAATTTTCAGAATCTATATGTTAAGAAAATCTATTGGATATTTTTTGTTGAAATTTATTGGTTAAAATGATATTTTAATGGATTTTACGGTGTTAAATACTCTTAATATAAAATATGGTATTAGATAAGCTCTTGATCATCAAAATTAATTATTAAAACCATATTATAATGTCTCCAACAAGATTTGGCCAGAATATATTTAGTTTGGAATTTTTCATGATTTTTGAGAAATCGTTAAATTGTTTATCGGTAAATTATGAAATAGTAAAATATAAAATATTTACCAAATGAAGACATATGGACTTGAAATTTTTATCACACACTCATTTGGACAGTAAATAATATTGTTAAAATTTTGGGAATATTTTGCTAACTTTTAAGGACCTTAAGAATATTTACTCGATTTTTTAATTATCCGTAAGCTAGAAAACGGTAAAATATAAAATAAATACTAAATGATGTGTTTTGGACATAAAAATTTTATGAGACACTTATATTAACAGTAGATACATTTTCAAAAATTTATATAGATTTTCCTGACCAGAAATGGACTTAAATAAATTCTATTCGGTTTATCAGTAAAATAACGATATTAATTATTAAAAATACTCTACATGTTTTTAATGGTTAATTAAGATTTTATATTCTTTAAAATAGTTTTTGAAACATCATAAAATTTTTATATTATTTTATTCGGACTTAAATAATTTTAAACCGATTTTATTTTATCTATCGATTAAATGCCTATATAAAATAATAAAATATTGTACATGATATTTATAATTTTAAATAGGGTAATAAAAGTATTATATGAATTATTTACTAATTTATCAAATTAATAAAACTTGTTTAATTATCAAAATGTGTAATATTGAGAATTAAATTTGAATAAAATAGACCTATATAAAAAAGTTATAATTGTATTCATAACCTACTGCCTCATAGTATAAAATAAGTTTAACTTAGATGGTTTATAAATTTTACGGATTTAAGATATCACTTAAATAACGGTAAATACCTAAATTGTCGAAAATAATCGTAAAATCGTTTTATATTGGCATAATAGATTATAATCTGATGGAACAACCTTAAATTCCTTTTAATTAAGCTATTATAATGACTTGATTAATTTAAGCCTTGTTGAAGAATTAATATGTATTTTGTAAATCAATTATTGATTTTATTACCGATAAAATTGCTGAGTATTTCAGAAAATAGTGTTTTATGAAACTTTTATCATAATGAATTAAAAAACTTATGAACTATATTCTGGTTGTTTTGAATGAATTTCAAAAATCATCTAAGTTATATTTACTTTACATAAGAAGGATTATAACCAAACGTTTTAGTGGTTTCCTTGAAAAATCATATTGAATTTTAACTAGTTTTCAAAGATTCATTTCCAAAAATGTTAGTGATGCCCCAATATAATACAAATGTTATGTTTGATGATATGATTATGCTAATCATGTTTTATCCATGTGGGAAAGATCATAATTTGATTTTGTTATGTTGCAAATAAAGTATGTTTTGTTATGTTGCAAATAAAAGATGTTTATCATATGGAAATAGTTAGTATTTGTAACTTTTCAAATGCTATTGAAATTACAAGATATATATCATATACAAAAATGTTTTAGCCTAAATGGCGGGTACATATGCCACAACAAATGTTGTGTGCATGATTAAACGGCTCACCAATGCTGAGCGCGTATTGTTAACAATACCATTGTGTTACACTTGCCGGACATGTCGCGGACGGTAGACCGACTACCAACCGAGTCACAGGATGACTCACAGAGTACCCATGCAAACTTATAATTTGAGTTTGAAGTTGATTTGGATCCATAGAGATCTTATGATTTATGATGAAAAATGAGAATTTGAAATTATTATAAAACTATTGAATTGAGTTTGAATAATGATATGTTTTATCAAATAAAACAAAAGGCATCTTTCAAAATGAATTTACTCAAACCAAAATGTTTTAACAACTTGTTTGACATGCACTAGTGTGTTATACTCAGCCTTTTGCTGATACTATACTTTGTATGTTTTCCAATGGTTTTTATTTTTAGAGTGAACCCCCATGGCACCTCGACGGAGAAGTGATATGCGAGTGAAAGATGAACTTGAGTTGGAGTTTGACTCCCTTTTGTTTAGATCTCTTTATAGTATTTGAGAGAGCATTAGTATAGTGGTTTAGATTTGGATTATTTTAAAGATGTTATTCGAACTTCAGATTTATTTCGATTTGGTTGTAATTTTCCTTTATTTTGGACAGCTAAGACTTCTGTTATATTGCTTTGGTTTTGGTTCAAGTATTTTACTTGAACATTGGTTTAACCTTTAAGTAACCCCCTTAATTATGTTGGCAAATGTGAGCTTCCGCTTGATTAATACTAAATTCCACTTAGTCTTTGCCTTCATAATTCGGAGCGGTTACACACATGACACCGCGTGATCACCGAAAATATCCCCCGTAAAAACCCGAGAACAAGCAGAGCACGACGTCGAGATAGAGCACAAAGGAACACCCATCCTGTAGCACATAACACATCTGTATGTTTTTGGGTTCATCGTCTGACCCAACCCAGAAATAGGGACTGCCCGAAGCCAAGTAGAGGTGTGATCTTCTTGCAGCGATTTCTACAATGCTGATTGCCGAGGAGACAAAGAATAGGCGGATTCTGCAGTAGCGGTAACCTTCGTGAAATATATATCTACCAATTTCTTCATGAGTTTAGGGGCAGCGACCTCACTAGGATTACTCATAAAGTCAGACTCCACTATTCCATTAAACAGACTCAACGCATCTCCAAAGGCGCGTCCAAGACCAACAAAGCCAACATGCCGTAAAAGCTGTGTCTGCAACCCAGCAGACTGTAACCGAGAAGCAAGGAAAGCATAATGACAAACATCACCTATGGAATAAACCCCAAGCCTTCCAAACGCAAAAGGTAAGGTGGCAAGCCGCCATTGCCAATCGCTAAACCCAGACCATGATGCAGTAACAATACGCTACAAGGAAGATCGAAGAGCCCCATCGAATGTGATATGAGCAGTCTCGAAAGAACTAGGAGGACAAGTACGTAATGCAAAGTATAGTTTAGAAACTCCGGTACATGCCCTAAGTAACAAAAGCATACATTGAGGATCATCAAGCAGAGCAACTTTATCCATAAGCGCAATCGTCTTGGTCACGCTCTACATCACAAGCTCTCACCCAAAGTCGAAATCGGAACTAGCAAGACCACCAAGCAACTTAACACCTCGCAAAGGTCAAGCGATATCCGGCGGAAAAACACCCACAAGCTTGCTTCGAGGGTCTTCTGTAGGCCAGAAAATTTCAGTTTTTTGCACATTTAGAAGTAACCTAGAACGAGGCCCTTCCTCCATAATCAACTGCAGAACCTTCCCCACCACCAAAGTGTCACCAATAACAGTGCCGTCATCTAAATACCACGCGTGAAGACATAAGTCAAAAGAGTCTCTGATTTTACAAATCAGGGGCTGTAAAACCAAAGCAAAAAGAAGAGGACCAAGGGGATCACCCTGCTGCACTCCTTGGCACGACCATAAGGAGGTCTCCATAATACAACCTAGTTGGATTAGAATAGCATAATTCAACCCATCGCGAAATGCCAGGACAACGACGACGAACTTCACGCAGCATGACCGTACGATCAACAAGATTGAAGGCATTTTGGAAATCCACTTACAACATAGATAGACCAACATCAGAACCACGGTCCTCAATCAACCGATTCACAGCATGAAGAATAGCCTCACCACTTGAAGAAACCCTAACGCCAAATTGAAGACCAGCAAAGTAACTTCCTAAAGATTAGCCAATCATAACAGCACCCCACCTTCGAAACCAGACGTCGCCAAATAGTACCCACAGCTATAGGACGAATACCACCACCGGGCTTGACAAGCGGAGTAAGAGGAGCACTAGCAATATACTCTCCTAAACCCATAGGGCACTTCCCAGCTAAAAAGAGATTAACCACCGCGGAAATAGAGTCAACTAACTCATCTGATACAGCCACAGCAGCACCAGTCAAGCAATCCAGAAGGTGCTGAGCATGTAAACCGTCCCCACCACATGATGTGCCACGTGGAAAACTCTTAATCCGGTCCAAAACAATAGCAGAAGAAGAAAGAGATGAAGGCCATCAAAAGGAATATCAGGCAAGGATGGTGATGTGCTCAATTTAGAGCACATTTATGTCCCTACTTTGGTATCGAGTCTCGTTGTTTTACATTGGTTTTATGCGAGTTACACTCGATTTTACCTTGATCTTGTCTCCATGGTGTTTAGAGGTCATTTCAGGTGTTTTCGGGAGATTTCAAGGCAAAACGAATTGAGTTCGAGACTTAGGCGTCAAAGTCGAAGATGAGAAACGATTATTGAAGAATTCCCGAGCGTTCCAAGTCATCCCCGAGAGCCTCGAATAGTTCCAAGACCTTCCGATGCTTTAAGGATTAGTTTTGAAGAGGAACTACGGCCATTCGACCACCCATTCGGTCGAATGAGGGCTGGCTTGGGCGAATGAAAAGCCCATTCGGGCGAATGGGAGAAGACCTTCAAAGAAATAAGCTAAAACCTCCTGGAAATGCCTAATCCAAGCAAATTCGGGCGAGCAAGCTTCCATTCGGGCGAATGGTAAGCTGCATTCGGGCGAATGGAGGAGTTTTTCCCTTGAAACTTATTGCTACTCAGTGGAAACCCCGAATGGTACCCTTGGTTCGGGCGAATGGTACCCTTGGTTCGGGCGAATGCGTGTAATTCCAGCGCTGTTTTATTCTTCGCAAGTTCATTCCACGTAGGACTTTTAGGGTTATTTCCCCTACCCTTTTGTAGCCTATATAAAGGGCAATTTCTGAATTGAACACCCATGCCTTGATGGCTAGAAACCCTCTCTACCATTAAGAACATCATTTATTGCTTTCTTTCATTTCCTTGCCCTAGATTAGAGTTTTATTGCTTTCCTTTACATTCCAAGCCATTGCATTTTAATTTCCTTTCATTCAAGCACCTTAGTTTATGTAAGTTTATCTTTCTTTATCTCTTTATTGCTTTGTTTATTTTTCATTCATGCCTTTTAATGCTTTCCTCTTCTATGCTTTATTTAATGCTTTGAATCTTGCTTATTTACATTTCAATCTTGCTTTTGTTGTTCCTATTGCTTTCTAGTGTAGTTGATAGTTAAAGTTATTGCTTTACCTTTCACATTTGTTGCTTTTCTTCTTGCCCTAATGCTTTCAATCATGCTTTCCTTCTTGTTCTTAGTTGTTTTCACTTTCAATATGCTAGAGTAGATTTCTTAGGGGTTTTGGTTTGGTGAAACCCAAGGTTTGGTGAATGTTGTTCATGTGCTAGATTAGGGTTGAGGTTATTGTGGTTTGTTTGATTGATATTCGATGCGTATCTTGTCCTGCCACTCCTTTGTGAGACATAGGGCGATTATGCGTCATTCGCATGGCTATAGGTCATCAACTTCCCCTCGCTATCTAGAGGGTCTCGATTGAGCCACGCTCAATCTCCCTTGACCTAGCTTTGTATGAAATCATTGTATCAACCTAGGGTGGATCCTTACCATCCCCGTTTGTTTTCCATAGCTTATTTCAATCTTATTTATTGTTTTCATATTGTAGTTTAAACACCCTCACTTATATCATTTACATTCTCTACACCTAGCACCTAATCTTGCTTGCCCTTGTCTTCGTGGTTCGATCCCCAACTTACCTCTATATTCGTCATAGTTGTATTTAGGGTGTTATAAATGTGTTTGATTAGCTTGTGTTTCTAGCGTTAAACGACGCGTTAGAAAACGGTTATTAGACTGAGCTGGACACGTAGGGTATTTAGACAGTAAATCCGCAAGAGTGGCATCATTAGAAGGAGCAACGCCTGAAGAAGAAAGAACCCGGACTCCAGCAGTGTAATGGCCGTCACAAACCTTCCTACGACATTGCTTGATATTACGGTCCTCCAAATCGAGATCCTCATCACCCACCACTGAAAAAGTAGGAGAATCCTCTGCCAAAGTATCCCTCACAAGCTGCAAAATACCACCTGGTGCAACCCAAGAACAAATAGCACGGGAAATACACTCTTCTTGATGTTGACGTTTTACAGCCGACCTAGACTCAGAGCTGCTTCGCGGGTGAAAGGTTTTAAGGGTGCAAAGAGGTAACATCAACAAAGAGACCCAACTAGAAAAATCATCAGGCCTGGAAACCACCTTATCAAGAGCACCTTTCAGAACCCGAGAAAACCCTAAACGACACTTAGGGGGTAATAGACTTGACAGTACGAAACCCCTTGGAAAACAAACGATCAAGAAGAGCCACATCAAAACCGAACTGATAATCTTGCACCAAACAACCGATGCGCCCAAGCTGAGCCGAAGGAGAGGGAGCTTGCGACTTGGAGAAACCATGAAGCACAAAACGAACAACACCATCTTCTTCATCTGGGGGTGATACAAACTCACTCGGACCATGACGACACTTAGCCCGATGCGTATGCGTTTTGTAGCAAACCCCACATAACCAAATCCCAATACGCGAAAAAGTTACTTCAGCCTCAGTATAAACCACCAAATTAGAAGTAAGAGAATTTCGAGTGACATCTCGCGCACCAACACAGAAATGACGATCACAAAGATGCTTGATCAGGGAACTTCTACTAAGGCCATTGCCACGTCCATCTAGACAGCCACTAAGACCCACAAAAGGGCAATGAAACTTCAAACGGGTAGCCGACATAACCATACAAACAACCTCAAAACAAGCCCAAACACATCAACACCAACACCAAAGACCCAAAAATAGTGGCACCAACAAACAACCTAAACCAACAAACAACCCTAAAAGCACCAAGCTATGTCACAACCCTAAAACCACAACCCTAAAACAACCCTAAAACCACACCCCAAAACAGCACAAAAAGGAGGAAAAAGAACGTGCAAAGTCAAACGTGGATAGAAATATACCAGATGAGGAAAAACCGAAACGCCATAGCCGTGCCACAAAGAAGATGCACCTGCTGTACCAGTGGAAACCACTGCCAACAGAACCACCGTCGCCAACCCCCTGACTCACCTGACCCACCTAACCAAACCAGAGACTTGCTGGTCAAAAACCCATCGCCATGCAACTTAACAAAACCTAATCGATTGCACCAAAACCGAAAACCCCGCGTCTTTTCAATGAAACCAGTTGAATAGTAGGAGATCCGTTGGGCTAAGATCTTTCCTCGCATCTGAAGAGAACCCCATTGGTGTCTCCATATGGACTGAAATCCCAGCTTTGTCGCATATGTCCCTGAGCATGTCTCGGACCAAATTGTGGCGGAACTTCACACCAATCTCACTAGAACAATAAACAGCGTGATCCCCCCATTTGTCCATCTTGGGGATATTACAGCTCGGACATAGACTACCTTCGGTAAACAAGGGATTGTTAGCAGAAAATCCTGAGCATGGGGTTCACGAGTGGAACTAAGGATGACTATTTGTCTTGGGGTTAGCCTGTAGCTAGACATAAGGCTTTTCTCCACAACACTAAAGTAAGCCTCTGCCAGCTTTTTCATTAGATGGGGGGCAGCGGGTTCATTAGGAAGAGAAAAAGAATCAGAGCCACAAAGATCACAAAAGAGAGCAAGAGCACGTTCGAAGGCCAAACCCAGGGAAGAAAGATCACTACTAGCCAAGATTTAGCTTGGAGCGAGTCAGTCTGAAGTCGAGAGGCTAGGAAATCGTAGTTGATAGCATTACCTACCGAGTAAATGCCAAGGCCACCCACCTTGATGGGGAGAGTGGCTAACCTCCACTACCAATCCCCAAAACCAAGTCCAGAGGCCGTAATTAATATTATAATAATAATAATAATAATAATAATAATAATAATAATAATAATTATTATTATTATTATTATTATTATTATTATTATTATTATTATTATTATTAGGAAAAATTACCGTGAATAATACAAACTTTTGTTCATTTCCCTACAATAATACGAACTTTTGATTTACCATAAATAATACAACCTTTGGGGGGTTTTTTCTACAATAATACCAACTTTAGTTTATTAAATAATTTACTAAATTTTTTTGTCATATAATCACCTATAGTTTGATTTTTAACATATTAGGTATATTGTAGGAAAACACCCCCATAAGTTGGTATTATTCATGGTTAATCAAAAGTTGGTATTATTGTTGGGAAATAAGCAAAAGGTTGTATTATTCCTGGTAACTTTCCTAATAATAATAATAATAATAATAATAATAATAATAATAATAATAATAATAATAATAATAATAATAATAATAATAATAATAATAATAATAATAATAATAATAATAATAATAATAATAATAATAATAATAGCAAACTCCATGACCCCCAATGTGAGCTTCTCTTTCTTCGCCATTGTGCTGGGGTTGGTAGGTTATTTTATGCTTTGAGGACTTGCCCTTTAGATTGGATCGGGGATGCTCAAGTTCGGTTCGACCTTGCGTTGCGCTCATCTTTGGAGAAGATTGTTACAGGCTCCGGGCCGAGCTTTGGAGACTAGGAATGGAGGTTAGCCACCCTCCCCCTTAAGATGGGTGGCCTTGGCATCTACTCAGCAGGCGACGTTATTAACTATGCTTTTCTTACTTCTCGCCTTCAAACCAGTTTGCTTCAAGCTAAGATCTTAGCTAATAGTGATGGTTCTTCCCTGGGTCCGACTTTCGAACATGCTCTTGGTCTCTTTCGGGTTCTTTGTGGCTCCAATGCTATTTCTCTCAACTATGAACCCGTGGCCCCCCATATGATGAAAAATTAGGTAGGGGCTTTTTTTAATGTTGTTGAGAAAAGCCTTGCATCTAGTTACAGGCTCACCCCAAGACAAGTTGCCATTCTAAGCTCCACTCGAGAACCTCACGCCCAAGACTTTCTGCTCACAATCCCTATCGAAGGCTTGGGGCAGAAAATGATTCATCGACAGTATCGGGCTGTCTTGTGTTCGCTAAAGGTAGTCTATGCCCAAGCTGCAACAACTCCAAAATGGACAGATGGGGGGACCACGCTGTATATTGCTCCAACGAGATTGGCGTGAAGTTTCGCCACAATTTAGTTTGGGACATGCTTGTAGATATCTGTTGCAAAGCGGGGATTTCAGTCCGTAAGGAGGGTTCTATTCAGAGGCAGGGAAAGATCTTAGACCCGCGGATATCCTTCTTTTTAATCAGCTTTATGGAAAAGACGCATGTGTGGATGTCACTGGGGGCTCGCACTTTGCTGGCACAGGAGTCACCTCATGGGCACCTGGTGCTTCTTTGGCCAATGCGGTAGAACGAAAGAAGAGGAAATACGATGCGAAGTGTGAAGAGAATGGCTACAAATTCATCCCGTTCGCGTTTTCCACCTTTGGAGAATTGGGCGAAGATGCTGTCGACTTGTTAGTAAGGATTGGTTCTTTTTCTGTGAGCAACTCGGGTAGCACTAAGTCTAGGGCATACATTTTTCAAAGACTAGCCTTTTGCATTCAAAGGGTGTGGGTGCTCAGCTAGTTGCTCGGCTCCCCACCAACTTCTTGTAAATTCTCTTTTGATGAAATGAAATATGTTTATAATAATAAAGCCATCTTTGGCAACCTAGTCTACGCCATATGGCACAGAAGTAATGAGGCCGTGTGGCACAAGAAAGTCACAATAGTCCGAAGAGTAGTCGAGACCATTAAATAGGAATCTAAATGGATGGAGGTTTAGTCATCTCTCGTGGAGCACACTCGTGCTCAATTGGATGGATCAATGAACTGTGAGCCCTATGCAGGTTGCCCACATCTTCTGCCTGCAGCTGTGTGCTTCGCGAACCAACAGCTCCAAACAAGCTGCAGCCCGCAACCCTTGTCTGTTTTTGGGTGCCCACAGCTTCTGACGGTAGACAGCAGATCGCAGACAGCAGCCCGCCCATGCAGCAGCCACTTTCCTCCCCCCTGTAGCAGTAGCCTACCCCCAACACCTGCACACTGTTTGTGTGCAGCAGTGTTCAAGCTATGTGCAGCCACCTACAAACTATTCGTGTGAAGCAGCTTGTGTGAAGCAGGTTTTTGGAGCCCTTCCCTCTCTTAGGGTGCTTGGATCTATACAAATTATTTCTTTTGATTTTTTGTACCTATGGAATGTATTATTAGCTCTCTCATAGGTAGCTCCTTTTGTATTCCACCGTCGGTGGTGATTATTCTTTTGAGTTTTCCATTTGTCTCCCGTGCACATGAAGAGTGAGGACGAGAAACCCTTCATAAAAAGTGGGCTCGTTTTTCACACTGATGCAATGATAGGGAGACCATTGGTAATTTGGGTTCTTTACCCCGTATGTAAATGTAGAAACACTTAGAGACAATGAATGCAACAAAAGGGGGGGGGGGGGGTGAATTGTTGTTTTGTACTTTTAAGTATTTTAGCCCTGTTTTTGCGGAAAATAAATTAAATAAAAATACTTAAACAAAAAGCTAGAATGATAAATGGAGACGAGGATTTTACGTGGAAACTTTCTAAGCCTAATAGAAAGAAAACCACGACTACTCGGGATTTTAAGCTTCTCTTAATATGTTTTAGGCAATTAATACAATTACATAAAACACTTCTCTTCTCTTCTCAACTAGGCCTCTTCTCTTCTCTTTCTTCTTCTCTTTCTCTCGTTTCCCCTAGACCTCCCTTAAGTTTAGTTACAAACTCTCAAAAACCCTTACAAATAAATTTCTCTAGAATGGATAAAAACTAAGATATTGCATAAGAAAAATATTACAATTTAATTGGCAAAAGAAAGAATAAATATTTTTCTTACTTAGGTGATCTCTCTTGGAATTTTTGGTTAGGGCACACTTTATTATTACCGGTTTAAAAACTTCTCTTTTAATATAAGAGTAACCGTGTAACTACCCATATTTCCCTTATTCTCAAATGTGGGAAAGTGGGGAATTATCTTGGAGGTTACTTAATTTTTCACGGTTAGTTTTTAACAATTCTTAGCTAATAATAGTTAATGAAGACCAATTCAGTTAAACGCTAACTGACTCCCTATTTTTGTGGAGAGAAATAAGGAGACTTATTCTCATCCTTTAGATTTTATGTGGTGGTTATTTAAATGATTGACAATTAGTAATTTATGCAATATCCTAATTCTTAACCGTACAATCAACTAAAAAATAGAAAAACTAATTTCTTACGCTATTTTAGCTGACTAACTTCTCCAAACCTGTTTCGTTGGGAACACTACACTGTCTCCATCAGCACTTATATCAGTTTATCAATTCTTGGAACAATAGAGATCAATTTCACTTTTGACTTTCCACATGATCTTCTAAGCTGACTATTTTGATTTTTAACTTTGACTTTGACATGTACAATATCGTTTAAACAAGCCTTTTAGGTGCCATCAACGACTTTAATAAAATCGGATATACGACCTACAAAACAATCTCTAAAACATGTTTGTTTATAAATAAGGAAGTCATCATCAAAATTTAAGAGGGCCAACAATAAATGTTTTGTTTTAGTGTTTAATAGAAAATCATTTGGCAAAAAATAATAATAATAATAATAATAATAATAATAATAATAATAATAAAGAACCATTCTCTCTCTTCTCCCTCTCTACTCTTCACATACAGTTGAGCCTAAATCGCATCCGGATGCTCTAATTTTGGAGAATGAAATTTTGAGCCCTTGGTCATCGATTGTTTAATTGCAAACACACAACCTCTACTCCAACTGGGCAACGGTTGTTAATGGCGGTAGTAATTGAAGAGAACAGCAAGCTACATGCATTTCGTCTACAAAGTATTCTCTCTTGGTGAATGGAGACCCTTGTGAGCCTTTCCATCCTAAACGTGGGGTACGCCAAGGCGACCCCATGTCGCCCTTTCTCTTTGTTATTGGGATGGAATACCTCTCCAGAATGCTCATAGATGCTAGCTCTGTTGATCTATCTCAGTTTCACCCCAGGTGTAGGAGATTCAGGCTTCATCACCTCTGTTTTGCATATGATCTCATGCTCTTTTCTAAGGGTGACCTAGATTCTATTTGAATCTTATGGATGTGTCTTGATAAATTTGCTGCTACATCTGGTTTGCACGCCAACAAGAGTAAATCTGCCATATACTTGGCGGGTTTACCCAGGGTGTCAAAGAGGATTTTGCATCCTAGATGAGCCTTCCTTTGGGTGCCCTCCCTGTTAAGTATCTTGGGATCCCTCTGACTTCTAAGAAGATCTCTGCTGCTGATTTTGATGCTCTTATTGACAAGATGACTTCCCGTCTACGGCTGTGGTTGTAAGAATCTCTCCTATGCTGTACGCTTGCAACTTGTGCCTACTGTCCATATGGGTATTACTTCCTATTGGTGCCATCTGTTCATTTTGCCCCGTCTGGTCATCAGGAAAGTAAATAGTATCTGCAGGTCGTTCTTATGGCATGGTGATATCCACAACAACCCTGGTGGCAATTTGAGTTGGGATAAGGTATGCCAACCTAAGAAATGTGGTGGCCTAGGGATATGGAACCTCGACGTTTGGAATTTGGCGGCTGTAGGAAAACTTGCCTGGCACATCAGTTCGATGCAGGAGTCCCTGTGGGTCAAGTGGGTCCATGAAATCTATACGAAGGGTGCTGACTGGATGCTCTTCAACCCTCCTGTTACAGCTAGTTGGGCCTTGAAGAAGCTGTGCTACGTTAAAGATCAGCTAGGTGAGTGGATGTGTAAGCTGAAGTATCAGATCCAAGAGGTCTACATGTACTTCCTAGAGCACGGTTTATACTCTAGCTTGCTATGACCAGCAGTCTTCGAACTAGAGATGAATTGGTTCAAATGAATGTTTTGGATGTAAATTTGTGCCCTATGTGCAACAGTGCACCAGAAACGATTGATCATCTCTTTTTTCAGTGTACTTTTAGCTTGAAATGCATACAGGTCCTTGAGCAATGGCTGGGAATTAGGATCCCACGTGTTTTGCATCGCATTGCTGCAAAGAAATGACGTGGGCCTAGGAGAATGTTGGTCTCCACATGTATCAACTATCTCACGTATATGATTTTGGAGAACCCGAAATGAAGCAGTTTGGTCTCTTAGTATGAGTACTGTTGACATTGTAACCAAACGGATCCTCCATGATGTGAGGACTAGACTTTTGAGTTTGTACCTAGTAGGGAGTTGTCAAACCTTGTTTCCGGAACTTATTTGATTCCGTTTATTTTGCCCTCTGAGGGGTCTCCTCCTCCTTTATTCATATGAAAAGTGAGATGGTTCAACCCTTCCTCGAAGGTGGGCTCCATTTTCATACTGATGCAACGTGTAAAATGGAGTTGGAACCCCTTAGTCCATGTGCTTGTATTTGTCTTGGTTGATCAATGAAAATTTTTTCCTGTTAAAAAAAATAATAAACAATAATGATAATAACAATAATAATAATAATAACAATAACAATATTAATAATAACAATAATAATAATAATAATAATAATAATAATAATAATATTAGCTTTTTAAAACCAATAGCTTTTTAAAACCAAATAAGATCATATCAGATTAGATTAAACCAGACCAAATAATATCAAATCAGATCAGATCAGAACGATTAAAATCAGATTAGACTGAATCAGACCAAATCAGATCAGATCAGATCAGATCAGATCAGTTCTTAGTAAATTCAGATCAGATCCAATCATATCAGACGAATAGAACAAACCCTAGTTCTCTAAATACCTTGTTACTTGCAAAAATTCACGCTTGAAAGTTATTTGTGAAAATTTCATCAAGTTGAGTATTGAAAAGTTCACCAAAAATTGACACATAAAAGTTGTTAAGTCTGGCGGAATGAGTTCAATTCGATAATACTATTCATTTTAATGATGATGATCGTTTGTTATTGAAGATTGTTAATATTCATGCTTATGCTTCTCGCGTGACTGCTACCTGCTCACATTTAGTTCCCCTAACTTCCTAACAGAATCTGTTAGGTTGTTATTGATCCTATTTATTGCTTTCTTGGTCTATATAAATACTTAGTAGTTTCCAAATTGTATGATAACAATAAGTATTCTGGAATAGTATTTTGCGTCCTCTCTATTCTTTCAATACTCTTTGTAACATAGTATCAAGAGCCATTTTCTTTTTCTAATCTTGATTTTTTTTTTTATATCTTTTACTATCTTTTTTCTTCTATGGCCACTACTACCAACACAGATCATACACAGAACCCAGTCTCTATATATTTTTACATCCCTCTGATACAGCCAGTGGTAAACTCGTCTCTGTGCCTTTTGATGGAACTAGTTTCTATGATTGAAAGCGTTCAATGTCGATTTCTTTAAATGAAAAAAATAAGGTAGTTTTCATAAATGGTTCTCTTCCCAAACCCAAATCAAATGAAACAGAACATAAAGCGTGGGATCGTGGTAACAATATAGTTATTGGGTGGTCATTGCCTCTTTTGATAGACTCACTGCCAAGAGTTTTATGTATTATCCCATTGCTCGTGAAACATGGATCAACTTAAAAGAACGTTTTGGTAGCCCTAGCTCATCCCAACTTTACTCCATTAAAGAAGAGTTGTTCAATGCCTCTCAAAAAACAGATATGAACATTGTTCATTTCTTCACCAAAATGAAGGCATTGTGGGATGAAATTGATAATGTTAGCCCTCCTCCTTGATGTACTTGTGGTATTTGCACATGTGATTTAGGTGGTCGTGTCGATAAAGGAAAAGAAGACCATCGTCTTTTACATTATCTCATGAAAGTAAACGAGGATTATGCCCAAGTTCGATCCAATATATAGTCATGATGCCTACCCTTCCATCCCCTTCTCAAGCTTACAGAATGTTGGTTCAAGAACAATTTCATAAAGAACTTAGTAAGCCACATGTAATAAATAATTATTCTATTGCTTTTGCATCTGATAGAAGGACTTTTTATGCTGAGAAATTCACAAAAGTATGCCTATGACAACGAAGGACACCATGAAAGGCATGTCACAGGTCAATATAATAATAACAGGCGGTATAATCATCTTTTTTGTGACTATTGTAAAATTTCTGGTCACAATAAGGAAAAATGCTATAAACTTCATGGTTATCCAATTGGTCATAGCTTTGCACATGAAAAAAGACAAGGTGCTTGTGTACAAATGAATGACACAGTGGATAAAGTGGACCAACTTGACTTCGAAGGCATTGCCTAACTTCAAAATCCGATGCAATATTGGGAAGCCCCAAGATCATAATGAGACTCCTACTTCCCTATCTCAATCTAACCTAGTAGGTATTTCTTGTTCTCTATCTCATTCTTCTTCTCATTCTACTTGGATTATTGATTATGGAGCCATAGACAGACAACATGTGTAATTCTTTAGACTTATTTATTAATCTTCATACCACTCCAAATTTAAAACATCTTATTACTATTCCTGATTGGAGACGTGTACAAGTCACTCAAATAGTTGAAACTCACAAATACCATTCTTTTGCATTATGTTTTATTTATACCTAATTTTCATTTTTGTTTAATCTTTGTGCATAAACTTTGTTTTGATTTACATTTGACACTAACATTTTCTGCTAATAAGTGATTTGCTCAGGACCTTGTCAAGAAGGAGATCTCTCTTCTTGGTAAGATGCAACATGGTCTTTACTATGCTGTTCTTCCTTCAAGATTACCTACCATTTCTGTCAAACCTTCGTGCTTCAATGTTGCTGATTTTAATAGCCTTAACGCTGTGAAGCTTCTACATCTTAGGCTTTGACATCTCTCCTTACAATAATTCAAAGTGCTACATCCTGATATTAGTATTAAGGAGTTTAAAGATTCAACAATACGTTCCATTTGTCCTGCTACAAAATAAATTAGATAGTCTTTTCCATCTAGTTCCATTAAAACTACTAAGTCTTTTAAACTTTTACACATAGATACATTGGGGCCTTATAATAAAGCTTCTTACAATGGATGTGTTCTTTTTAACTATAGTTGATGACTTTACTAGGGAAACTTAGCTCTACTTA